>CM064569.1:11444992-11684992 GCA_032716605.1 Paralithodes platypus | reverse complement strand
TCCCTCTCTGGGTTGTATCCATTCAGCCTACTGTTTTAAGACGTTCAACCCAATTCAGGTGTCGATTTTTCTTGGCGAGCTATAGCGAGCCAGCATATCTTGTTAAACAAAATTGACAGCAGGCTAAATTTGTAAATCTTTCGAAGGAAAAATATCTCCGGCGAAGCCAGATTTCTCCATACAATGCGAGCTCGCTATCGCTCGCCAGGAAGAAATCGTCACCTGAATGGGGATAAATGTTTTAAAACAGTAGTCTGAATGGGGCCGAATGGATACAAGCCAGAGGAAGAGAGAAAAAGAGAGGATAAAAGCAGGTGACATTAAGACAGATATGACGAATATAACTAAGGACCATGGTAAAACAAACATGGCAGATAAATAATCCAATGAGCAATAATTGGATTTTTACAGTTCATAGAAATTTTATAATTATCCTAAAGTGCTCCATCACGGTAAAGCCGGTATCACACGAGCGCATTTTTACTCAACATTTATCCTCAACACTGGTCTGGCAGCTTACGTGGTTAACATGTACAATATTTCGATCACCTAAATTCATCTATTAATTATCAGTCTAGTTTCCGATACCGTTGCAAAATATTCCAGATATGTTGCCAGAAAAATGTTGATCATCGAATGTTGACTATAACAACTCTAGTGTGATACCGGCTTAACAGCCTGTGTGCCAAGCCAGGCCTGCTTTGATTCCATCTTATTTCCATAGGACAATTTTGTGTTGATATATATAGGTCATGGTCTTATTTAGATATAGTCATTTGTAATCCGTATGTTCTATAATAACCCCTAGTTTACCGGCGACGTCTTTTCAATTTTACTCTAGCTATATTTAGATGATTTTATACAGTTTAAGAAGGATCTGTGGTAGTGAAGAGGGTTGAGGGAGATAGTTCGAAGCCTGTTAATTGCTATAGGCCTTTTTTAAATAAATAAAATCGTCTAATAGTAGCCAGAATATAATGAAAAAAACGTCGCCGTTACAGGAGGGTTTAAGAGTCTTCTATCTATCAAAATAGGAATGCATAACCAAGTTGATGTAAGCAAATAATCTCATTGGTGGGTTACTAATAAATATTTGGTAAATACACATATGATACATATAAATATGAGAAGCAAATAAGGAACTGGCTGCATTGTTCATTTAATATATATTCTATGAACGAATATTGCTATGATAAACATTCGAACTGTCTCTTTAAAAAACAAAAACTAAAATATATTGTAGTGTCGAGTGATATAGCCACTTCTATAACTTGTAGCTCGCAGAAACTGCAACTATCAAATATATTGTAGTGTCGAGTGGTATAGCCACTTCTATAACTTGTAGCTCGCAGAAACTGCAACTATCAAAATATATTATAGTGTCGAGTGGTATAGCCACTTCTATAACTTGTAGCTCTCAGAAACTGCAACTATCAAATATATTGTAGTGTCGAGTGGTATAGCCACTTCTATAACTTGTAGCTCGCAGAAACTGCAACTATCAAATATATTGTAGTGTCGAGTGGTATAGCCACTTCTATAACTTGTAGCTCGCAGAAACTGCAACTATCAAATATATTGTAGTGTCGAGTGGTATAGCCACTTCTATAACTTGTAGCTCGCAGAAACTGCAACTATCAAATCTTGGATCAGTTTCTGAGAGTAGATTCTGGTTTGATACGTGATTATACTAACGGTAAATTAGATAGATAAAAAATGGACTATAGCAAGCAGCCTTTCTAGCCCATGTACTGTACAGTAATGATCACCATGGTTCATCCAAATTGAATTAGTATCTAACACAAACGAGGTAATGCAATATTTCAGTTAAACATTGCAGCACTGAGGATTTACGTCTCTGTACTTAAAATGAGTAATTCACTTGTTTAGATATACTTGGAGGGATAGATGAACGGTTTTTATGTCTTACTCTTTTGAAAGTTGAAGGAAAATGGTTATTCAAGATATTCCCTGTGTATATAAAAAAAACTGGTAAGCTGATTTTCGAAGCAAGTACTTATGTACTTTTTGTATATGTATAAAATACTTGGAGTGCCACATGTATTCAATAGTTTCATTAATTTCATTAAATAGGTTTATTTGTAAGTTAATTGGTGGGTTGGTGATAATATGGATATATCTGGTTCAGGAGTAATTCCTAGTGAGGCCTTCCGCTGTGATTAATACCCCATCAATTACCCCTTTCATTCATGTAATCATTAGGCTATCATAGTGCAGTTTGGTATATGTAAATGCTTAGATTGAATATCCATTATTCGAGACGGGATAATATATCGTGAGCTTGTCTTGGTAGTGTAATGGTTTGTGCACTGAATTTCGGTGTGAGTATCCTAGGTTCAAATCCTTGGAGTGCCACATGTATTCATTAGTTTCATTGATTTCATTAATTAGGTTTATCTGTAAGTTAATTGGTGGGTTGGTGATAATATGAATTTCTTAGAAATTTTATTATCTTAACCTTTAATGATTTGATTGATTGATAGAAAACTTGGCACCTTAACAACAAGGTCATATGGCGCCGAACAAGATCTGCGGAAAACTAAAATCGTAAAAAGACATGAGTAAAATTAGACACAAATGTGTTACATTGGTGTCTAAGCAATCATACAAACTTAAAGAGGCCAGCCTTTTTAAAAAATAAAAAACACATCGTGTCCAGGGGAACTAGCCTCCCCTCCAAGTCATCTTAAGGGTGTAATATGCTATTGAAGTGCGCCTATATATTTTGATAGATATTTAGTGTTGGTTTGGTGTGTGACTAAGGTTATGGGAATTTTCTTTTAACCATTGTTTGATGGTTCTGTACGGTTGGCCAAATAAGTTGTGTCCCCGCTGTCATTACGGTTTGCTCTCTGTGTGCTGTATTAATGTCTGTCGGATGTTGAATAAGGTGGATAAGTGTTGGAACCTGTGTGTATATCTCACTCAAAAAGAAGAAATCATGTGTAAATATTGCTGATACCAATTATTGATCAAAATATAATTGGTGCAGCGACACAACTTATTTGGGCGACTGTACCACCCATTTACCTTCTGAAGTATGTTTCACAATTACATGTATGACTATGCTGGACAACATTTCTATATATATATTTGTTAATGATTCCCTACTGTTCTCAGTATCTGTGGGATGGCTTCTTAATGTTCAGTCGGTATCACCATAACAAAATACTTGGCTTACAATTTACACCCTTTCCAATCATTGTTTGTTCTCGTATATTTTAAATCGTTGATGATAATGCTGAAAGGTATCGAGTGATGATCAGTTCTAATGATTTAATTACGTGCATACTACAACGTTATGAAGACAAAGAGCATTCAGTCATCCTTCAAGAGAGTTGCCTTGTATTAAGTTCCAACCAAGCCCATCTGAAGACTGAACCGCAGAAGGAATATTTGTGGTAATGCTGTATGAATACACATGAGTACAGAGGAAACGAAACAATAGATTGTGACGTTGACCACTCCGTTAGAACCGCATGGCTTGTCCTACAGTGACTCACTAGGATCGCCAGGGCAGTGGATGGGGCTACAGTTTATGTATTAGAGTGTGCTTTATTTCATATGAAAGCTCGTGTCATGGGCAGTCCAGAAAGGCTCTTTGTTTTCGCCCATGTCAAGGCTTTATATATTTAATTGTAAAGTATATATTTTATCATTAACTAGTAATGATAGGATCTGGGAGAGAGAGAGGGAGTAGAACAGAGTGAGAGGGGGCGCGCAGTGTTTTTTGTCCCGCTCGATGACGTCACGGCTGGCTGCCTCGCGAGGGTTGGTGGAGAGAGGCCCTTACCATGCTGTAAGCTTTGCTAGTGGTTAGATGACTTGTAACCGCTGTTTTCCCACGCGGCTCGAGCTGGTGCGAGTATATATACAGTTCCTCGCCACTCTCTCCCTCAGATCTGGTTTCTAGAACACACCCATCTTTTTTCCCTTGCTATCTGTCCCCGCTCCGTACCTGAGAATCTTTTCCTCTGCCTATCTCTCTCATTTTCCATATCCTTCACCACCTTTTATTAATATTATACCCCCTCTGGTTAACTCTGCAAAATCAGCTTCATGCTGGCCAGTTGTATTGTGTGTTAAGGTCTGATATAGCCTATGTATGTTAGTTGTTAAGATAAGTGGATCACGAAGCATTGGTTGGCATTTATATTGTTTAAGTACTGCATCCTTTAATTATTAGTGTTCTGCTGGATTAGATAATGCTAGACTAGGAGTCTGATATTATAAGGTATTGTTTCCTATGAGTGCTGGCTTTAGTTAAAAGCTGCACGACATACCTGAGAACTGGAGTTGATTGAGTAAATTCTAGTCTGTGTGCCATTGAGAATAGAGCATGCACGAATGAGGGCTTTTTGCCTATACCATTCTGCACTGTTCTAGTCTCGATTGTTTGTCTTTGAGGTACGCCAGGAGAACGCTTAATACTTCGGTATTAAGGTTTCTCAAGAGAGCTACCCTTCATTATAACGTAATATTTGACGCACAGACTTGAGATTTGCACTAGGCTATGCGGCATGCCATGCGCACCAGTATCTCGTATCATTGACTCTAGCTAGACTTTATCAATCATAGTAGACATTAAGTATATTAACCTAATTACTCTTTTTATGCATACCCGTTTATGATTACACAAGCATTTCGCAGCCTAGTTGGATGTATTGAGACACAAACGACTTAGGCTCTTTTTGTTGATAGGAATACTGCATTGTCGTGGCGATTATTATTATTGTTGTTGTGTTTAGGATATTCTTGGCTCCGACGGCATTATATATTCTGCCTTTTTGTGTGCATAGCATGCACGAGCATTGTTCCGCTGCCTGCCTTTTTGGGTTCCATTTCCGATACGAGCATCTTTATAGCATCTAACATTTAAAGAAGATTCCTTGTTAGTGTTGAAGGACTTTAGTGCACTTTCTTTCATGCAGGAGTGCCTGACATTTATTGATTAAAGTAACGTAAGCTGTAACTTCTCTTACCACCTTACTTTGCATACCATAACCAAGCACCTTCGGTTATAGGTAGTAATAGGCTGTTTTCACATAACATTAAGCCTAGAGTAGACGCACATTTATTGAGAGTTTGATAGCCTATTATTGCATATAGAACTCTGTAGAGTATTTGTGTTCTTTGTTCACTGGGAATATACATCAGAGGTTGGAGCTAGCGCTTTCCGTTGTAGCATTTATGCCATTACTAGTCCAATGAATAAGAGCCCTGATATATTTGAACCCCAGTCGTAACAAATGGCGACCTTGCCAGGATTTGGTGAACCTACATTTATTAGCAGGGAACATTTGTTGTTTTGGAGAATATTTTGCGGGGATCAGCAAGAGTTTAGTGTCAACGGACCTTCTCGGGGACTCATTATTAGGAACACATTTCGAGTCTGGAGAGGACCCAGTAACTGTTCCTGAAGGGGCAGAGGATGGGCTTAAAAAGACGAAAGAGTTGAAGGAGGACAGTGATGCACAGTCGGGAGATGTAGCAACAAGGTACCCTGACGCGTACCCTATGAGAAATGGGTCGGCGAAAACGGTGGTCCGAAGCTTGCTAGTGTATTTTTCCCGGTATGGTTACCCGCAGGGGATTCAGTCAGTCCGGGGACCCAACTTCACTTCTAGCCTCTTGGTACAAGCAATGCCGCAGCATGGGATTGTTGGGGTTGTGTCATCTGCATATCATCCGGAGAGCCAGGGTGTGTTAGAGCGATGGCACTCAGCCTTGAAATCTGTGCTTCGTTGTTGTTGCTTTGAGAGTGGGAGGGATTGGGATCTTGGCCTGCCATGTTTTGTTTGCTGTGTGGGAGGTACCTGGGGAGAGTTTGGGATTCAGCCCTAATGAGCTCGTCTTTGGACACCGTGTCAGAGGGCCTCTCCATATGGTTGAAGAAGTATGGGAGGGCGCAGAAAAACCTTGTTCTATGCTCAAGTGTGTCCTCAACAGTCGAGAACGGATGTTGCGCAGTCTGGAGTTGGCTGGCCGTAATTTGACTAGCTCTCAGGCCCTCAGGAAGGACAGGTACGACCTCAAGGTTGAACTCAGGGAGTTTCACGTGGGTCAGGAGGTGTTGATTCTACTGCCCCTTGTAGGTCACCCCTTATCCGCGAAGTACGCTGGTCCTTATAGGGTGGTGGAGGAGCTATCGGACCTGGTTTACTTGGTAGCCACTCCAGACAGGCGGAAGCACAATCAGTTATGTCATGTTAATCCCATGAAGGAGTATGGGAGGCACCCCCCTGAGCCTCTCACTATGCCTGTGATGACGTTTAGCAGTCAAGGTGGAGAAGGAGAACGGGACAGTCAAGCTCAGGTGGAGGATAACTGGAAGGATAAGAAGTTCAAATGGGCGCCTGAGTGTGAGAAGGTGTTTAGAGAAGTAAAACACCTGTTGTGCACTCACCCGATCCTCAGGGCCTCTGACTTTAGCCTACCTTTCTAACTAGCAACGGAGGCTAGTGGTGTGGGGGCTGGTGCCGTCCTTGTGGAAAAGGACGATGATGGGCTGGAGCATCCTGTTAGTTTCTGCTCGGAGAAGTACAATTCGGCCCAGGGGAGCTGCTCTGTTGTCGAGGAGGAGCTGCTGGCGGTTGTACTTGCTCTGAGGCATTTCGAGGTCTGTGTTCCAGCCTATGGTCCGGTCGTTGTAGTTTACCCAGATCATCACCCTCTCAAGTTCTTGGACCAGTTTCACAATCGGAATATGAGGCTGACCAGGTGGTCACTAAGGTTATTGGTATATAACCTGGACATACGCCATATTGCCGGTTGTGACAACGTGGTTGCAGATGGTCGTTCAAGGGTATATGATCCTGGGTAGATTGACACACGGGTAGCCTCCTGCTTTAGTTTGAATAGTATTTTGCGCTTGGTGCTTGTTGGCTCGCGGTTGTAGCCCAGCGTATTGGGTCGTAAAGCAGGAGTTGAGCGTTTGGTATAGAAGAAAAAACTAGGCTTGCCCCTATAGTGCAGCCGAAATAAACAAATTATAAACATAAAAATCAAATAAAAACTCTTTCTTTGATAGTTGAATTTTTTTAGTATGTTATAGCAGTAATTCTGAGTTGCACTCCTCTCAGAATGCTGGGCAAGAGAAGCTCGCTCTTGAGGAGCATACCTACATATAATTTAACCTATGGTGTTGGGGAGGGTTATAATTTTGAAAAATGTTTTGTTGAAGAACTGTGCCAGATATTTTACTGCCGCTGGGTGATGGGAAGTGGAGATATAGCATGGGTTCTAACCATCAGATTTTTGAGAGCCTTGGGGCCTCTGAGAAAAATCTTGGGGGGGGGTGTGACGTTGACCACTCCGTTAGAACCGCATGGCTTGTCCTACAGTGACTCACTAGGATCGCCAGGGCAGTGGATGGGGCTACAGTTTATGTATTAGAGTGTGCTTTATTTCATATGAAAGCTCGTGTCATGGGCAGTCCAGAAAGGCTCTTTGTTTTCGCCCATGTCAAGGCTTTATATATTTAATTGTAAAGTATATATTTTATCATTAACTAGTAATGATAGGATCTGGGAGAGAGAGGGAGTAGAACAGAGTGAGAGGGGGCGCGCAGTGTTTTTTGTCCCGCTCGATGACGTCACGGCTGGCTGCCTCGCGGGGGTTGGTGGAGAGAGGCCCTTACCATGCTGTAAGCTTTGCTAGTGGTTAGATGACTTGTAACCGCTGTTTTCCCACGCGGCTCGAGCTGGTGCGAGTATATATACAGTTCCTCGCCACTCTCTCCCTCAGATCTGGTTTCTAGAACACACCCATCTTTTTTCCCTTGCTATCTGTCCCCGCTCCGTACCTGAGAATCTTTTCCTCTGCCTATCTCTCTCATTTTCCATATCCTTCACCACCTTTTATTAATATTATACCCCCTCTGGTTAACTCTGCAAAATCAGCTTCATGCTGGCCAGTTGTATTGTGTGTTAAGGTCTGATATAGCCTATGTATGTTAGTTGTTAAAATAAGTGGATCACGAAGCATTGGTTGGCATTTATATTGTTTAAGTACTGCATCCTTTAATTATTAGTGTTCTGCTGGATTAGATAATGCTAGACTAGGAGTCTGATATTATAAGGTATTGTTTCCTATGAGTGCTGGCTTTAGTTAAAAGCTGCACGACATACCTGAGAACTGGAGTTGATTGAGTAAATTCTAGTCTGTGTGCCATTGAGAATAGAGCATGCACGAATGAGGGCTTTTTGCCTATACCATTCTGCACTGTTCTAGTCTCGAGTGTTTGTCTTTGAGGTACGCCAGGAGAACGCTTAATACTTCGGTATTAAGGTTTCTCAAGAGAGCTACCCTTCATTATAACGTAATATTTGATGCACAGACTTGAGATTTGCACTAGGCTATGCGGCATGCCATGCGCACCAGTATCTCGTATCATTGACTCTAGCTAGACTTTATCAATCATAGTAGACATTAAGTATATTAACCTAATTACTCTTTTTATGCATACCCGTTTATGATTACACAAGCATTTCGCAGCCTAGTTGGATGTATTGAGACACAAACGACTTAGGCTCTTTTTGTTGATAGGAATACTGCATTGTCGTGGCGATTATTATTATTGTTGTTGTGTTTAGGATATTCTTGGCTCCGACGGCATTATATATTCTGCCTTTTTGTGTGCATAGCCTGCACGAGCATTGTTCCGCTGCCTGCCTTTTTGGGTTCCATTTCCGATACGAGCATCTTTATAGCATCTAACATTTAAAGAAGATTCCTTGTTAGTGTTGAAGGACTTTAGTGCACTTTCTTTCATGCAGGAGTTCCTGACATTTATTGATTAAAGTAACGTAAGCTGTAACTTCTCTTACCACCTTACTTTGCATACCATAACCAAGCACCTTCGGTTATAGGTAGTAATAGGCTGTTTTCACATAACATTAAGCCTAGAGTAGACGCACATTTATTGAGAGTTTGATAGCCTATTATTGCATATAGAACTCTGTAGAGTATTTGTGTTCTTTGTTCACTGGGAATATACATCAGAGGTTGGAGCTAGCGCTTTCCGTTGTAGCATTTATGCCATTACTAGTCCAATGAATAAGAGCCCTGATATATTTGAACCCCAGTTGTAACAAATGGCGACCTTGCCAGGATTTGGTGAACCTACATTTATTAGCAGGGAACATTTGTTGTTTTGGAGAATATTTTGCGGGGATCAGCAAGAGTTTAGTGTCAACGGACCTTCTCGGGGACTCCTTATTAGGACCACATTTCGAGTCTGGAGAGGACCCAGTAACTGTTCCTGAAGGGGCAGAGGATGGGCTTAAAAAGACGAAAGAGTTGAAGGAGGACAGTGATGCACAGTCGGGAGATGTAGCAACAAGGTACCCTGACGCGTACCCTATGAGAAATGGGTCGGCGAAAACGGTGGTCCGAAGCTTGCTAGTGTATTTTTCCCGGTATGGTTACCCGCAGGGGATTCAGTCAGTCAACTTCACTTCTAGCCTCTTGGTACAAGCAATGCCGCAGCATGGGATTGTTGGGGTTGTGTCATTTGCATATCATCCGGAGAGCCAGGGTGTGTTAGAGCGATGGCACTCAGCCTTGAAATCTGTGCTTCGTTGTTGTTGCTTTGAGAGTGGGAGGGATTGGGATCTTGGCCTGCCATGTGTTTTGTTTGCTGTGTGAGAGGTACCTGGGGAGAGTTTGGGATTCAGCCCTAATGAGCTCGTCTTTGGACACCGTGTCAGATGGCCTCTCCATATGGTTGAAGAAGTATGGGAGGGCACAGAAAAACCTTGTTCTATGCTCAAGTGTGTCCTCAACAGTCGAGAACGGATGTTGCGCAGTCTGGAGTTGGCTGGCCGTAATTTGACTAGCTCTCAGGCCCTCAGGAAGGACAGGTACGACCTCAAGGTTGAACTCAGGGAGTTTCACGTGGGTCAGGAGGTGTTGATTCTACTGCCCCTTGTAGGTCACCCCTTATCCGCGAAGTACGCTGGTCCTTATAGGGTGGTGGAGGAGCTATCGGACCTGGTTTACTTGGTAGCCACTCCAGACAGGCGGAAGCACAATCAGTTATGTCATGTTAATCCCATGAAGGAGTATGGGAGGCACCCCCCTGAGCCTCTCACTGTGCCTGTGATGACGTTTAGCAGTCAAGGTGGAGAAGGAGAACGGGACAGTCAAGCTCAGGTGGAGGATAACTGGAAGGATAAGAAGTTCAAATGGGCGCCTGAGTGTGAGAAGGTGTTTAGAGAAGTAAAACACCTGTTGTGCACTCACCAGATCCTCAGGGCCCCTGACTTTAGCCTACCTTTCGAACTAGCAACGGAGGCTAGTGGTGTGGGGGCTGGTGTCGTCCTTGTGGAAAAGGACGATGATGGGCTGGAGCATCCTGTTAGTTTCTGCTCGGAGAAGTACAATTCGGCCCAGGGGAGCTGCTCTGTTGTCGAGGAGGAGCTGCTGGCGGTTGTACTTGCTCTGAGGCATTTTGAGATCTGTGTTCCAGCCTATGGTCCGGTCGTTGTAGTTTACCCAGATCATCACCCTCTCAAGTTCTTGGACCAGTTTCACAATCGGAATATGAGGCTGACCAGGTGGTCACTAAGGTTATTGGTATATAACCTGGACATACGCCATATTGCCGGTTGTGACAACGTGGTTGCAGATGGTCGTTCAAGGGTATATGATCCTGGGTAGATTGACACACGGGTAGCCTCCTGCTTTAGTTTGAATAGTATTTTGCGCTTGGTGCTTGTTGGCTCGCGGTTGTAGCCCAGCGTATTGGGTCGTAAAGCAGGAGTTGAGCGTTTGGTATAGAAGAAAAAACTAGGCTTGCCCCTATAGTGCAGCCGAAATAAACAAATTATAAACATAAAAATCAAATAAAAACTCTTTCTTTGATAGTTGAATTTTTTTAGTATGTTATAGCAGTAATTCTGAGTTGCACTCCTCTCAGAATGCTGGGCAAGAGAAGCTCGCTCTTGAGGAGCATACCTACATATAATTTAACCTATGGTGTTGGGGAGGGTTATAATTTTGAAAAATGTTTTGTTGAAGAACTGTGCCAGATATTTTACTGCCGCTGGGTGATGGGAAGTGGCATGGGTTCTAACCATCAGATTTTTGTGAGCCTTGGGGCCTCTGAGAAAAATCTTGGGGGGGGGTGTGACGTTGACCACTCTGTTAGAACCGCATGGCTTGTCCTACAGTGACTCACTAGGATCGCCAGGGCAGTGGATGGGGCTACAGTTTATGTATTAGAGTGTGCTTTATTTCATATGAAAGCTCGTGTCATGGGCAGTCCAGAAAGGCTCTTTGTTTTCGCCCATGTCAAGGCTTTATATATTTAATTGTAAAGTATATATTTTATCATTAACTAGTAATGATAGGATCTGGGAGAGAGAGAGGGAGTAGAACAGCGTGAGAGGGGGCGCGCAGTGTTTTTTGTCCCGCTCGATGACGTCACGGCTGGCTGCCTCGCGGGGGTTGGTGGAGAGATGGCCCTTACCATGCTGTAAGCTTTGCTAGTGGTTAGATGACTTGTAACCGCTGTTTTCCCACGCGGCTCGAGCTGGTGCGAGTATATATACAGTTCCTCGCCACTCTCTCCCTCAGATCTGGTTTCTAGAACACACCCATCTTTTTTCCCTTGCTATCTGTCCCCGCTCCGTACCTGAGAATCTTTTCCTCTGCCTATCTCTCTCATTTTCCATATCCTTCACCACCTTTTATTAATATTATACCCCTCTGGTTAACTCTGCAAAATCAGCTTAATGCTGGCCAGTTGTATTGTGTGTTAAGGTCTGATATAGCCTATGTATGTTAGTTGTTAAGATAAGTGGATCACGAAGCATTGGTTGGCATTTATATTGTTTAAGTACTGCATCCTTTAATTATTAGTGTTCTGCTGGATTAGATAATGCTAGACTAGGAGTCTGATATTATAAGGTATTGTTTCCTATGAGTGCTGGCTTTAGTTAAAAGCTGCACGACATACCTGAGAACTGGAGTTGATTGAGTAAATTCTAGTCTGTGTGCCATTGAGAATAGAGCATGCACGAATGAGGGCTTTTTGCCTATACCATTCTGCACTGTTCTAGTCTCGATTGTTTGTCTTTGAGGTACGCCAGGAGAACGCTTAATACTTCGGTATTAAGGTTTCTCAAGAGAGCTACCCTTCATTATAACGTAATATTTGACGCACAGACTTGAGATTTGCACTAGGCTATGCGGCATGCCATGCGCACCAGTATCTCGTATCATTGACTCTAGCTAGACTTTATCAATCATAGTAGACATTAAGTATATTAACCTAATTACTCTTTTTATGCATACCCGTTTATGATTACACAAGCATTTCGCAGCCTAGTTGGATGTATTGAGACACAAACGACTTAGGCTCTTTTTGTTGATAGGAATACTGCATTGTCGTGGCGATTATTATTGTTGTTGTGTTTAGGATATTCTTGGCTCCGACGGCATTATATATATTCTGCCTTTTTGTGTGCATAGCCTGCACGAGCATTGTTCCGCTGCCTGCCTTTTTGGGTTCCATTTCCGATACGAGCATCTTTATAGCATCTAACATTTAAAGAAGATTCCTTGTTAGTGTTGAAGGACTTTAGTGCACTTTCTTTCATGCAGGAGTGCCTAACATTTATTGATTAAAGTAACGTAAGCTGTAACTTCTCTTACCACCTTACTTTGCATACCATAACCAAGCACCTTCGGTTATAGGTAGTAATAGGCTGTTTTCACATAACATTAAGCCTAGAGTAGACACACATTTATTGAGAGTTTGATAGCCTATTATTGCATATAGAACTCTGTAGAGTATTTGTGTTCTTTGTTCACTGGGAATATGCATCAGAGGTTGGAGCTAGCGCTTTCCGTTGTAGCATTTATGCCATTACTAGTCCAATGAATAAGAGCCCTGATATATTTGAACCCCAGTCGTAACAAGATATATTGATGACAAGATTTATATAGTCTAATTTATTATTTTCACTCCCAACACCAAACACCTCCCACTTACATAAATGAAAGCATATGGTCCACCCGGGATTCGAACCTGGGTTACCACATACTATTAAACACTCAAACCATTACACCATCAAGACAGTTAAAGGTTAAATACATGACTACAATTTTATATCCATTTATCGAATACTGGATATCAATCTAATCATGTACTCAAACCCAACTGCACACTGAATAGCCTAATGTTTTAAGTGAAAGGAAAGAACACTTTACGGGGCCCAGATCTCTATGGACCGACCTAGCTATCAAATGTTCCTGAACCTTTTAGGAATAATCTTATTTATTTATTTAACTCCCAACACCAAACATTGAGAACTGAGAGCACGTGGGACCCTAAGTGTTTGCCCCATGAGCAAACCTGATAGGCCAGTAAACGAAAGGATAATTGTTATACAATATCAAGCTATGCATTTACTAATGCATATATACCCTAGTCAGTATAACATGATTAAATATATGAACCCCAGCTAATAATGTCATTATCGTAGTTCAGTTCAGATACACAGTAACAGTAGAAGACCGTTAAGACTTCAATTTACGAAGCTTGAACTATGTTACGGTGTTGATGTTAATCCCTTCAGTATAATGACAAACTGTATATTATAATCGCAAATATATGTGGCGGCCAAGATGTATGAACAGGGACTAGTTAGATATAATTATTGATAGGCCAAAGTCATTAAGCATATTACCAGCAACATTCTATTCACCTGTGAGTTACATGATTAATTGATTATACTATCATGTGAAAGAAACCAGTACAAATATGGGAGTATTATTGTCGGTTTGTTGTTTCAATTACTCTACTGCACTTCCATGTTCCTTTCGTCGCTGTATCCAGTTCTGCTTTCATGTATTTGTTGATTTCATTAATTGAGTTTAGGAGTAAAGTCGGTTGGTGGAGGGAATATAATAATTCCATTATTACCACCGCCTAAGGGTGCGAAACTCCTTTGTGACACAGAGAAACGAAGTTGTTAATGCAATTCGTGTCCATCATCCAATGCAAAGAATCATCTAAGGATACAGACATCCGAACACAGTCATCTAGAAGACCATTAGGTTCTGGGTTATTTGTAACGACGTTGAGCGCCCACTCTACAGCGTACAGCACATCACGGCCGTCTAACCACTTGCGACTTCTTGCTCCGACCCACACATCTGCTTGGAATAAATATAATATATAAAATAATAATAATAAGAACAAAAAATTAAATAGATTAATATATACGTAAATAAATAACAATATTCATAAGGTGAATAATATCTTATTCCAGGGGTCATTAATGAGAATCTAAGATTGTTAGTCTCGGATTCAAAGACAAAGAATGCCTGTTTATATTATATGATTAAACCTTATTAAGCTTAGGAAGGACCTCTTGGAATCAAAAGGGAATACTTGAACTAAATTATCCCTTGACCCTAGCCGGTTTTACAGAATAGTGTGTAGTTAGGCAAAAGAAAATTAAAACAAAAACATTGCCGCACTGAAGTTGTTAACCTCTACGCGGCGCACAGGGGGTTTTCTACAGGGTAAGACTGCGCACCTATGATGATTTTGGGACCTATTGCCAATTTCGATAAAAAGTACATCATCGTGTAGGGAATGTTTGCGTGCATCGGCCCATATATATTTGACCCCCCAAAAAATGTCTGGGGGGGGGAGGGGAACGGTCCGTAGTTGAAAAATGTGGAGCGAATGGCACCGCGCGGCTAGATTGTCATCGAGCGGCGAGATTTCCCTGCCGAATTTTCACGCGCCCAGGGGATAGAAGGAGAGGGAGGAGGGGGTGGGTTACCGCGTATTATCACGTATATCTCCTTTTTTGAGCCCTTTTAGGCTATGTAGAGTATGTATACGTGTGTAGGCCACCCATATAACAATGAATATGCCTCATAGTGACCAAAAATTGCAATATATAAGGGAATTATAAGATCATTTTTAGGCGGGAATGAAGATGTGTTGGAGGTTTGGCGGCAATTTATGAGCTGAGAGTGTGGTTTACGCCATACATATCACTTATATCTTGTACGTAGAGCACTGTCATGCTATAATACAGACTTGTACGTATACGTATATGTATACGTGCCATATATCAAAATATATACCGCATATAGACCAATTCATGCGATATTTACGCACATTACTAATGAGTTTCTATGCGTGAACCAAGGTGTGAGTGAGTTGTGCTGGGAATGAAAGGGGAGAGGGTGTGTTACGCCGTAAATATCACGTAAATCTTGTATTTAGAGCACTGTCATGCTATAATAAAGACGTGTACGTATGTAGGCGTCCCATATAATAAGGAATATACCGCATATAGACCAATTGATGCGATAATTACGGAAATTGTGAATGTGTTTCTAGCAGACGGAAGCCTGAAAGGGTGGGTTGGGGGTGGGTGGGTGGGAAGAGAGGCATACAGGGGTGGAGTGAGTGAGTGAGTGAGTCGTGGAGAGATGGAAGGCAGGCAGATCTCTAGATAGATAACCAGCTTTATGATAATTGTGGAGGCGCCCGAGGCGTATGGATGTCTTGGTATTTTGAACCTTATGTCTACCAGATGTCTGGTGTTTGTTGCCACCAAGAGGTCTACAATAACATGAGTCAGGAATGGAGAGAGAGAGAGAGAAACTGAGACATGCGTATGTCGTACATATAAATGGACTTCAGAATTGCATTTTTATGCAAGCAAACATTGCATTTTAGACACATGTGAAGTACCACAGAAACATGTAGGCCATTGACTGTAAATAAAGTATTATATTCTAGACCACCAACGAGGGTGGTCAGTAAACACAGGCAGATTGCCTTTTGTGATAGAGGGCTAAATATAGACTGGTGTCTCCTTACACTTGCGAAAGGGTAGATTGCCACCAGAGAAACTTATACTTATTTATTCCCAAGTAATATGCAATATAAATGTATATTCGAGACCTACTGCAATTATTTGTATGACAGTCATGACTATGTATAATCCAATATACGCGCGTAGGCGAGACATAAGAAAGCTGGTTGAGCAATTTTCGACACCCACACAGTTATTATTCATTTTTATTTACAATATTATACAATACAAATGTATTTGTGAAGAGTATTTTATCCATTATTGTATTTATACCAATTTTGTTCCCAGACAGAGCTGCTGTAGCTGGAGCATCAAGGAGCGGTAAGGGTCACCTCGTGACCGCTTGACCGTGTGAAAATGAGTGGAGACACACTGAGAGGGGCAATTTTGCTGAGTGTTTGGGCAATTTTTGACAGAATAAAGTTATATAATTACTAATTCTTGACAGAGACAAACTTTTATAAACCTTGGCATGATATAATTGATAATCCCATCAATTTACAAACGTAAATTGGTGGGATAATTTTTTTTGTTTTGTATATTGTCATTTCGATTGTAGACACGAAGTTTTGAGTGATATTTGGTATGAGCTCCTGTGGCATGGTTGGTAAGGTCGCGGACTGGCAAACTCAAAGTGTCGTAGGGTAGTGGGATCGAATCCAGGAGGGGGTTATGGGGAAGGTTTTATAGTGTCTAGAACATTTTTGATAAAACATTTTTTTACAAGATCATGCCATTGTATTCAAACAATATGAAATATTCATAGAATATATCATATTGTAAGAATACAATGACATGACCTTGTTTTTTTTATTTTTTTTACTTTTTTTTATTATCTTAGTAGGTTTGACAGGATTTATTGAAACATATTTATTTTTGTACAATTCATTTGAGGTAAGAAAATAATGATATACACATTACTTAGGCTAATAACAAACATATATATTGATATACTAAAAAAAGAAGGCATATTACATGTAAATCTTTGAAACTTATAAACTAAATAATGAAACATACAATTATATAATGTAAAAGCTATATCACAGGGACATCTTTGGAACTTATACATTATATAATATATATGTTACATTATGAGGTAGCGTGATCAATTAGGTCAGGTCAGGTAAGGTAGGGCGCGAGTCCAGGGCAGAGCAGGGCAGGGGGCGAGTCCAGGGCCGGGCACGGGGCGAGTCAAGGGCAGGGCAGGACAGGGGGCGACACTCAATAATTCTTGAAGGTGTGGTAGTCCCTGAAGCAGTCACCCAGGCAGAGTGGAACTATGCACTCGGCGCACATTGAGGTGACTCTTTTGGTGACATGGGGTTTCCTGACACTGGTGCTGCAGACGTTGCACTGCGCCTGCCTGCGACGAGTGCCAAGCATCTCGGTGTTGATTGGGTAGTGTCTTTCGACACCCACCTGGATGCGGTGAGGAACGTGATCCCCACGCCATGCCGTACGTCTGTGAGTGGTGGTGCCATACTTCTCCAGGAGTTGGTATGAGACGTTGTACACGAACTCCCGGAATTTCAGCTTCTGGTTTGGGGACATATCCTTTTTCACCAACCACAAGTTGTAGGCATTGAGCATCGTGATATCAACTAGGTGGAGGAAGAGCTTGTGATACCACTTCACAGTCTTCCTCAGACACTCAACACCTGACAGCTGACAGTCAGACTTGTCCACCAGGCGCATGTTCTTAGTGTAGTCCACTACCTTGTCGGGCTTGTAGATGGTCTTCCTGGTTCGGTAGTGGATTTTGCCAGAATCCATCTGGGCACCTGTGTGGACGGTGGAAAGCAGGTGGACGTCTCGCTTATCCTTCCACTTCAGGGCTATCACTTTCCCACACTTCTCGAGCTGCTTGAATTTCTGCCCCTTTCGTCGCCTTCTTCGCACATGCCTCTCGCGGTTTTCCTGGGCCAGGTCGTCTTCTGAAGGTGTGTCACTGGAGGAGGCATCTGTGAGAGGAATGACATTACCTGTGAACTTTGGCATAAACTTTCTTGTCTTTCTGACAGTCCCACATGACCCCATTTGGTTGTCATGAAGAAACTGGCAGAGAGCAGGAGAAGTATACCAGTTGTCAGTGTAGATGATGTGGCCTTTGCCCAGGTAAGGTGCCAACATTTTCCTGACGATGGTACCTGACATGCCCATCGGATCATTGGCAGCGGCTTTCGGTATGTCAATGTCAGTGCCTGTGTACACGATCATGTCAAGCACTATTCCAGTTTCGCAGTCACACAAAACGAAGAGCTTGATTCCGAACCTATGCCTTTTCAAGGAGATATACTGCTTGAAAACAAGACGTCCTTTGAAGAGCACGAGCGACTCATCAATCACCAAATTGAGGAAGGGGTAAAAGTATTTCCTATACCTCTCCAACAACATGGTGAACACATCCCGAACTTTCCATATCCTGTCAATCCTGTTAGGATTTTCGTTGTCTGCAAAGTGCATAAATCTTAGCAGCAACAAAAATCTGTCACGAGTCATGAACTTATTGAAAGTTGGGGTGGCGATGAGAGGGTCGTGCTTCCAATAGTGTTGCAACACATGCTTCTTGATCAGAGGCATGAGGAACAACAAGGCAAAGAACGTCATAAATTCTTCCTCAGTCATATCCACCCAGCCTCGTATTCTCGCTTTTGGAGAAAGGACGTCCAATCTGCCAAACACCCACCTGTAGTAGGCGTTTGTTTGGGCTACGATGTACGTCATTACCTCCATATCGAAAAAAGCGAGGAAGAAGTCGCTTTCGTTCGCTTGATCGTCACAGGGCCAGTCGTCAGTTGTTCCTGACGTCCCAGGATTGAACTGAGGTACGTCAAGTACAAATTGACCCCGTCAGACCAATTGAACGAAGGCAGCTCAGGGATCGGAATGTCGTCTGCGTCTGCTTCATCGTCTGAAATATCGCTTCCATGGTCGCGATACAGCACTGCATCATCATCACCCTCCTCTTCACTTGACAGACGATGCCCTTCCTTATTCTCGTCACCGACGTCGGACTCACTCCCACTGTCCACTCCCAAATCCCCCCACCCTTGGTCCCGTGCTAGGGCTTCGTCATCGAAACCCGGGCTGCCAATGCCCTGCGAATCACCATCAAACAGCAGGGCGGCATATTTTGATGGTGTCAGAGTTTTCCGGGTCACTTTAGCACGTGCGGGAGTCTTATGGACAGGGACAGCAGAGGCGGTGGCAGGGGAGGCGGCAGGGTCGGCAGCAGTGGTGCGTGGACTTGTGGCCCTGGAGGCAGGCAAGATGATGGTGGTGCCTGTCGCCCTTCTCTCTGTTCCTTGGGCAGGGGCGGCAGGGGCAGCAGGGGCAGCAGGGGCAGCAGGGCCGGCAGGGACACCAGGGCCAGCAGGGCCAGCAGTCGCTTTCCCTCTCCCTTTCCCCTTCCGCTTCCCCTTCCCTGTTCCTTGGGCAGGGGCAGCTGGGGCGGCAGGGGCAGCAGGGGCAGCAGGGGCAGCAGGGACAGCAGGGCCGGCAGGGACACCAGGGCCAGCAGGGCCAGCAGTCGCTTTCCCTCTCCCCTTCCCCTTCCCCTTCCCTTTTCCTTGGGCAGGGGCAGCAGGGGCGGCAGGGGCAGCCGGGCCAGGGGCGGCTGGTGGTGGTGGTGGTGGTAGGGGCACTGTGGCTGGCATACGGGTTCTCTTCCCTATGCCCGTGCCTTTAATTTTTCCTGCCCCCGCAGGTTCTGCAGCCCTAGGGTGGCCTCCTGCGTCGCTGGTACCGGTGGCAGGGGTGGCAGTGGTGGTGGCAGTGGTGGTGGTAGTGGTTGTTGTAGTGGCCTGGGTCGTGGTGGCAGTGTCCCGAAACACCAATGACCTCTGTACCTTTGTTTTGCTTGCACGTGTTTTTCGTGCTTTGGGTGCTGGTCTTTCGTCCTCAGAGCTGTAGGGCGTGTCGTACTGGTAGGTAGGGTCTTTAGCAGCCACCCTCTGCCTTCCACGGCGGCTAACACCACCAGAAGGAGGGCTGGTTGTGTCATCAGGGAGCGAGCGTGAGGGACGTGTGGGCTCCATGACTAGTGGTTGGTTACTGGCACGGTGGTGCTTGCACGAGTGCAGGGCGAGCGTTTGGCGGGATGGTGTCGAGAGTTGACATGTAGTACTATACCCACACCAATTTTCAGCCGCCTGGCTATAAACGCGCGGTTTTGGTACGCGTTCAAAAGCTCTGCTCTTAAGAGTCTCCCCGCAGTCCGCCGGGGGAACTCTTAAGAGTCTCCCTGCAGCTCCCGGGTTAATGAGAGTGTCTAGGCTAGTCTAACCAACTTAATTGCTGTTTATGAATAATAACTTTCCTAACATAAAATCCTTACCAAAGTAGGCTATGCTAACTTACCTTCACTATAAGTTGGGGAGACAGTAGGCAGGGCAGTACCCCAAGGGCAAAATTATGATATGGAGTTTCTGGAACTCCCATTTCGTTTGTCTAGCTTCCATCACTGCCTCCCAAATCACTCGCCCTTCCCCAACGATCCGTCAAAATGTTCTAGATCACGGTCTGTCACTCTCACTATCAAATATTCGCGGCCTTTCCTCTAACCATCCCTGTGTTGAGCACCACCTCTCCGCCAACAGACATGATCTTATATTCCTCACCGAAACTCAGGTGTCTCAAGCAACTATACCAGAAGCCCCTTCTCCTAATTCTCTATCCAAATCTCCAAGGCAAAGGTGGATGTTGTGTACATTATGCACAACAAACTCACTTGCTCTCATAATCCTGACTACGACTCTTCTGAATTCTCAGCTCTCTGGTTCAGACTTTCCTGTCACTCTCAAACTAAATAATTGTCTGTCAATCCACTAACTCTAATGACTTTCCCATAGTCTTTGACTATCTAAATAATTCTAAAGTGGAACACATCTTATCAACCTCTCCTTTTTCTGAAATGTCCATCATAGGCGATTTCAATGTTCACTACGACAATGGCTCTTCTCTCCTTTCATTGACCATCCCGGTGAACAAGCTTTCACCTTTTCTATCCCTGCGGGTGGCGTTCTGGAACGCATAGGCAATTTACAGCAATTTCCAGGCTGTAAGAGCCTGTAAAAGCCGTAGAAATTGAGTGTCAGAGGGCAGGAGCATGAGGGACCTCCCTCCGACCCTCAGAGCAGCCAGCCGCTCACTGAGGGAGACTGTGTCTCGCGTGGGTGTCTCACAACAGTGTTGCCGAGCAAGCGAGAGCTAATAATTAGCGAGTTTTCCCGAATGTCTATGGCAACGCTGCGGGTGAACTTACGAAGCTCCATTCTGGTCTCATTTTGAAGCTATTTTCGCCTAGTTTTCGGCAGAATACAGTTCATTTAATGCAGATCCTTGATTAATCATTCAGGAGTGCCTGAATATGCCCTAAATAGCGCAAATATGCCCGCAGCGTAAGCATTAATGACCTAGAGCAGTTAGTTCAGTACCCAATTCATATCAATGACTGCCCTGGAGATTAGCCCAGCATCCTTGACTTATTTCTAACCTCTAATCCTTCTGATTAAACTGTAAATCTTTTCTCTCCATTAAGCTTCTCTGATCATTGGCTTATCACTGTTACTTTTCCTAAATCTCCTGTACGGCCATCCAATCTGCCCAGTCGGCAGGGCTTGTGGCATTATGGCGCTGCCGACTGGAAGGCTCTTCGGCAGTAATTCTTTAATTTCCCATGGAAAGATTTATATTTCTATGGCCGGAAACCCTCAGAGTGTGCATAACGCATCACTGAAGTGATAATCTCGGGCATGGAGGCGTGCTTTCAATTCTCGTACTTTCAATCTAATGAAAAAATGGATTAAGAATTAACAGTTAATTCTTAATCTGTTTCGTTATGGATTGATAGTCTATGGTTCAATTGTTGGACTATTTGAGGCTTTCGTTGTAGGTAGCTAATTAGTATATAGAAGTTAGGACAATAGAACGAATTTCAGACATTTTAGTTTGATATTGTATTAACTTTTCACAATTTCTGCTATACCTTCCTCAGTTGTCCACTTGTTGTTATTTGATGTGGACGTTCTTATTCTTCTCATATTTATCACTGAGTGTTATATAATTATTAAGCTTTGTATTATTTTGTTAATCTAGTCTTGAACAATTACTTTTAGTGATTACGAGTGCCTTACCTAGCTGAATTCTTATTTTTAGCTTTCTTTAAATATACCGTACTAAATAGATCCTTTTACTTTTATTTTATTTTAGACTTGTCTTCATTTTCTAAGGATCATGATTGACTACCTGATGATGGCCTTCCTGTAGTGAGCCGAAAATGTGTTGAAGACAAAAGAAAATCGAGTAAGTAAATAAAGCATGGCGTTAAGTACAGTGTTGACTCTATTCCAATGCCTGCTATATATATATATATATATATATATATATATATATATATATATAAGTTTCTATTATTGTCTCTACTTCACTCAACCGAACCTTACGTAACCAAAATAATTTAAAATAACAATTCGGGATATCATTTGGTTGGTTAGGTTAGGTAACCTAGTGTCACTTATTAAAATATTTAACATAACTAACATAACTTAGCCAAATTATCCTAACCAATCGAACCAAACATAAGCTATTATATCTAATCACAGATGTTCCCAATGTTCTTAATTCCTTCTTTAAGCAGAGCATCATTGTGAGGGAGATGTTGAACAGTGCAGTAATTGGTTACGAAATTGTAAATTGAAGAAAAGAAAAACGCTATTGTATTGTTCATCAGTACAAAGTACAAAGGAGTACAAAGGAAATCAAGCAACAACAGTTCTAGTGACCCTTCTAGGTTGCTTGTCCTCCAAAACACTGAGGATCAAGTGTCCAAACAGTGGTTTAGAGTGGGTAAGGGAACATTGGAAAGGGAATTACTGCCCTGGAACTAATGTCCGTGGCAGGATTAGGAAGTTAGTAGGGGACAGATGGGTTAGTAACTGAGGGGGGGATAAAATAAAGTTATTCATTTACGGTGATGCAGTCTATAACGTTTCGGGGAAGCCCATTCCACAAGTTGACAACTCGATTGAAGAAGAAATTCTTAGATTCGTGTGAGTTAAAAGATTTACCAATAATTTTGCAACCGTTTCCCCGCGTGTAATTAGATTGGTCGATAGTGAAGTACTTACTACAGTTCATATTGTCGATGCCTTTGATGATTTTGAACACTTGAATTAAGTCACCTCTTAATCTGCGCTGGGTTAAAGGAAATAGATTTAATTCTCTAAGACGCTCTTCGTATGGTTTGTTCTTTAGGCTAGGTATCATTTTGGTAACTCTACGTTGAACTCGTTCTAGCTTGTTTATATCTTTTTGGTAATAAGGGCACCAGGATTGAACGCAGTATTCCAGAAGAGGGCGGACTAAGGAATTGTAAAGGGTTAGGATAACTTCTTTGGATTTATGCTCAAATGACCTGCCTATAAAGCCAATTATTTTGTTTGCCTTCTTAACAACTTCTGAACATTGTTGACTCGGTTTTAGGTTACTCGATATTGTTACTCCCAGATCGGTTTCTCTGTTTACATTCTTAAGCTGAGTGCCATTCATCGAATAGTTTGCTTTCTCATTTAGGTATCCGATATGTAGTACTTTACATTTATCCGCATTGAAACTCATTTGCCAAATTTGGGCCCAACATGACAATTTATCTAGATTGTGTTGCATATCGTCAACTTGTTCTTTTGAGAGTACGCTATTTGCAATTTTTGTATCGTCAGCAAATTTTGAGATTGTACAGGTGAGGCCCTCATCTATGTCGTTGATGTAAATTAGAAAGAGAATTGGTCCTAGTACCGATCCCTGGGGTACCCCGCTACTTACATTGGTCCATTTAGATGCCTTACCGTTTATGACTACTCTTTGCTTTCTGTCGCTGAGCCAATTTTCTATCCATTTCAACACACCGTCTTGTATTCCATGCGCTTTTAGTTTTAGCAGTAAACGTTTGTGGGGAACTTTGTCAAAGTACTGTAGTAACATATCTCTGTTCAACAATAAGCTACTCACTGGTATGAGATGTAATGCCCAAATAGTCTTTGAGTCCTTCAAAATCCCCTGCAACGAACAGATCTCCACCCAAAATCTTACATCGGCTTCTGGCGGTGTCGAAGTCCAACAAGTCCTCCTCCAAGTAGAGACAGCCATTGGTCCCCAGCTCTGAGAAGTATATGTTGGGGGCAGAGGATCCTGGTGAACACAGAGGGAATTACTAAGTAACCAATAAGAAATATTGAAGTAGAAAAAAGGGAGGAACACATTTAACAACACAATAATCTTATCTTATAGTGGAGAATCATTAATCTATTTACTTGAGGTGGGCTGGTAGATCATGGTTGAACAAGTTGCAGTGGTATATCATGTAAATTGTATTTTAAATGGTTTGACAATAATCTGTTTGTTTCGGTGATATCGACAATATGAAGGATAATGAGAGTCCCCTAATGTTATATATATAATATATAGAATAGAAAAATGTATTAACATGTTTAGTTAAAGAAATTGGAGAGGCCCTGACTGTTCAAAATAAATACTTTAACAATTATAATATGTACAGAAGTTGAATAAGCAGGGATAAGATACTTGGAACCATTTTCTGTACTATCGAATTCTTGGCATAACCTTAATCATTCCCTAAAACTATGCTCCTTTCCAGCATGTTCAATATTAATCGCCGACCCCGCTGAACTGTTCCGAACTTGAAATCTTGACGGATCTTGGACAAATGACCACGAAGTTTGTATTCTACAAATTGGCTAAATTACATTAGCTATTATGCACTACGACGTACTACCTACGATAAACCTACAAATCAAGTAAGAATCGCTACTAAGGGCTTCGTAAGTATAAAGTACTATGAACCTACAATTAACAAAAAATTCATCACGATATCACACTATTATAGTCCTTGAGCATGAGAAAGGAACTGCTCTAATAATTAAATTGTTCATTACTAGGTCTATACTCGTCTTTTGAACTTCGAAGATCTTCGCGCCGCATCGCTACAACCTCGTAATATACTTGTATGGTATCCTAATATTTGTTGTCAGTCATAGAACATTGCCAATTTAAGGAACTGTCCAAGAAACCATTTTATCATGTTCATGCCATACACATTCATCACATATATTTCCCATCTAATCTTGTAATCTCATATTATGTCCTCATCATCCCCGACAGTTCCAATATACTTATTTTTAATGTAACCATCTACCCTACCAATTACCATCACACTACAATTGGACAACTATGTAAAGTAGATTATAATTATGTTTATTCTCTCTTTAACATTTCAACAATTATACATTATTTTCAGCTCAACTTGTCTCATCTTGAAACCATTAAACTTATGAACAATTATATTGATTTTGTAACTTACTATCACCCTTACATTTTCTTTCCAGCAATTAGTTCACCAATCATCATCATTACCATCACTCTAGCTCTGTCAGGTTTTGCACTCCATCTCAATAACCTACGCATTTCTGCCATCAAATTTCATAATAAAAATTGAATCTAATCAAAATATACTAGGAAATGTAACTAGCTTTAGGCAAAACTTAAAGCCTACATGCATTATGCTTAACTCAATCTATAGAACTGTATACTCTATATCTTTATATTCTATATTTAAACAATACCATTAATATAACTCGTAATTGTAGGTAGAGCGACAATATATTATTTTAATACATTTCCACCACCAACTATAATACTACTATATACTATATTCGTTTAACCATAAATCATCATATCCATTGAACAATTATCTTACATGTAATATTACCCACTTATTAACACACTTAGCCACATATAACTTTCACTATCTTTATATTGTATACCAATAATATATATATCGCATATGTTTATGATTAATGTTCTGCCTACGATATTTCATGTCTTAATCAAAGCATCTAATTGACTCTTTCCTCTTTCTGAGCTTGTTGAAATAAAATAAGTAAACATGACTACACATACATATGTCTGAGTCAGCATCCTGTCCTCTCTCCCTCTTCCTGCCTCTCTCTTTCTCCCTCAGTCACTTCAGCACCCCACTCGAGCAACTCCTAGCTCAGAGCCCTTTCTTAAGCCCAATTCCCCTTTACCTCACACTCCTGTTATACCTAATTTGTATAAGCCCATCTTACAGAAGTCCTGATACACAAGAGATATTTCATGCAATGATTTATAACAATTGATGTTAAGTCACAGTTTATACTCTACATAGCATGAAGTATAGTTCACTAATTTACTGGTTACAAATATATCGACCTTGTATACTGTTAATGTGAACTATTCAAGATAATATAATCGTAACCAATAAACAAGTGAAATACATAATAAGCAATATTTGTACAAATACAATTAACCAAATTATTGAATAGATGTTGCATCACGCATTTCATCTAGGTTGTACAGTACCACCTAATCAGCTGCTCCCTTTGGTTTGCTTCAATGTTTATATGCCTAGATTGAATTAACAAAGTATAGTTTAAATATTCAATCTAATTATCATTAATTTGTAATACATTAATGCTTGACTCAATTAATAAAACACAGTTCAGGAAATTAATTCTCCCAGATATTGAGCCCACAAAAAGCTCAAGTGAACCTTTGCTTAGCATACAGTATGTCATGTATAGAATAAATTTACAATAATCATCAGTTTCGTATGATATCCAAAAATTAAGGGTAGCATTAGTATCTTATAATGTACACCATGGACCTATTATAACTGAACCAACCTTTTAGCATATACCAGCGAACCCTAAGCTGTAGCCTGGCCGCCACAGGAGTAGGTGTTACTGGTAAGCAATAACTAGGAGGACACATAATGTTCAACCTCTTGTAAATGATGGCTTAAATTAAATTGTATTCTTTTGCAACACGAAACTACATTATTTCAGCTTATGATGGACCTAAAGGGATCAAATGGGTATATAGCATCTCATTTAACCCACGGAATAGAGGTTTATCCTAAACTTTAAAAAGGAATGAATTCATTTTACCCAAGATAAAATAAGAATGCAGTCATACATTTGTTTGATTCATTGCATCATCGACAATTCATTAACCAATAACGTTATTCAGTATTGATTTAGTATTGATTCCGAAATATTAAATATTTCTCACTCTCTCTTCCGATTTATCCTAGGAGAATTATCCAACCTTTTTCAGTATTTAACATTAGTGGCTACAGCTAAACCGAATAGGGGTTGATATTCCACCATCACTGTAATTTTAAGATTGCTTTCTGGTATTCCAGTTATTTTTAGCTTATATAATCAGTAGCCTATATATATATATATATATATATATATATATTACGGTGGTCCAAAAAGACTAACTTTCGAAATAATTTGCTCCCCGCTTTTTTTTCTTTTCCTCGTGCTGAGCAAATAAAGTGGTATTTTTTTAAGCATGATTGTGCAATATTTAGTGGTGGCTCAAAGTGTCTGAAGTTTCTGCTATAACTGAAGTTTCGCTGTAAGTAGGCGAGAAATCATGGCCTCTATCCTCTGTAACTTAAAAAGGGCTAGAGCAAATTGGCTGTAAATTCCCACATCTATTCTTTGACTGACTCCTCCCAAATGGTAGAAATATTAGCTTGATTACTCTAGTAGTGTTCGAGTTACAGAGGTTAGAGGTAATTATTTCTCGCCTACTTACAGCGAATAGAATATAGCCTGTTTCTGAGTGTCATACCATATGCCTTGGTTCTGGGATGTTGAGGAGAGCAGAGTCTTGACATCCAGCATTCTCTTTCTCTTCCACAAATGTCGAAAAACCGTGGCTTTCATCTAGTTGGCTTGGAGGACGCCATCCGAGGGAAAAAACTCCCCTCCTCCGGCCAAGTGCTCAGCATTTTCATCCACCATGCGAGTCCCCCGAAGAGGAAATGGACTCAGGTGCAGAATCTGTGGACCCCTGGACTTACAGCGGCCCTAGACCGCACCGAGATGAGCGACAGGATGGCTCCCCTGACAGAGGTGGCCAAGAGCTTAGGCCATGATCCCGAGATTGGACAGACTCCCCGTGCTAGTCACGTCCATTACCAGTGGTGAGACCCAGCTCCTCGGAGTTCCCAAGCTGGATTCTGGCACTGGGGACCAGCAGGCGAATGCCGTCTACGCCCTCCTTCAGGAATGGGATCTAGAGGACAAGGTCGTGGGAATGTCATTCGACACGACGGCTGCAAATACCGGGCGCCATTCCGGGGCCTGTGTCCTCCTGGAGCGGAATCTGGGTCGGGGGATGCTTTACTTAGCTTGCCGGCCCCATATTCTGGAGGTGATCATGGGAGCCATCTTCGGAGCATGCGCAGGGCCCTCCTCCGGACCAGACATTCAAGTGTTCCACCGCTTTCAAAAGCAGTTGAACCTCATCAACAAGAAGCAGTTACGAACAGGATGGGACTCGGACGAGACTCGCCCGTTCATCGAGGAGGAAAGAAAGGCACTCCTGGATTTCCCTTCTTCCGAACTGTCCACCAAGTCGTTCAGGGATGACTACCGAGAGTTTCTGGAGCTGGGAGTCATTAACCTAGGAGGGTCTGTCCCTGGAATTTCCTTCAAGCGTTCTGGGGCAATGCACCAGGCCCGATGGATGGCCAAAATCCTGTATAGCTTGAAGATATGGATGTTTTGGGACCAACTCCACGCCCTGATGAAGCGGGAGGAGAAATGTGCTAGGGATGTCACCCATTTTGCCGTCACGATGTACATGAAGCCATGGTTTACCGCTTCACTCACTGCTGCTGCTCCTAGGACTGACCTGGATCTTCTGCAGAAGCTGCGGACCAACCTCGACCCCCAGATCGCGAATCTGGAGAACCACCTGTGGTACCTATAGGAGGAGCTGCTGTGCTTAGCCTTCTTCGACGAGGAGGTTCCACCTGAGACAAAGAGGGCAATGGTTCAAGCCATGAGGGAAGAGGAGGACAACGATGATGATGACATCACGAAGCGGAGCAAAGTCAGGAAGGGGAATCTTCCGACGCTGGAGTCCCTGACAACATCTCACTCCAGGAGGCTATTCCAAAAGCTGGGACTTGAGACGAACTTCGTGGATGAGGCTCCACATGCGTGGAGCAACTGCGAGGGCTATGCCACCGCCAAGCAGCGCATCAAAAACATCGCGGTGGTGAACAACCACGCCGAGCGGGGTGTGGCCCTGATACAGGAGTACAACGGAAGGCACACCGCCAAGGAAGACCAGCTCCAGTACATCCTAGAAAGCCGTCTTGACAACTGGACGAAAATGAGTGCCTGTCAAGCATGAGACCTTCGCCTTCGAGCGACTAATACCCAGAGGGGTTCTTCTAGTCTGGGGGGGACCCAGACAACGTCAGTGTCGGAACTTCAGACTCCTTGAGCCACCTCTAAATAGTCTTCAATCCGGCTGAAATTTCACTCATAACACTTTCTCAAGTAAAGGTCTCAAATAAGACCCGGGGAGCAAAGAAATTCTGAAATTTTGTTTAGCCCCTACTCTACCTGGACCACCCTAATATATATATATATAGAGAGAGAGAGGTACATGTATACCCCCCTGGCTATGGGACATTTTGATTCATATGAACAAGATTGTCAAATGTGTACCAGAATATAATTATAAAGGCGTCATATCCACCTTAACATAATCCACCAGCTACCGCTAAACCTTTTTGTTTAGCTTAAACATAGCCTCTGGTAACGCAGGTCATAGCGACATTTGGTTGGTGTCACATCGTTTCTACTTCAATTTGTTTGAGCTTACCAGTGTACGGTACCACCTTCCCTCCTTGGCAGTAGGTAACCTCGCAGGTGCCACTCGCTTGGTGTACTTCGCCTTCTATCAGACACTCTACATCTAGAAAAGGTAACAGAGAAACAAATACAAAACAATTAAACTCTTATCTTATGGTGGAGAATCATTAATATATTTACTTGAGGTGGGATAGTAGATCATGATTGAACAATTTGCAGTGGTATATCAAGGAAATAATATTTTACATGGTTAGACTGTAGAGTGTATGGATTTTGGGGTTTAGTTTAATATCAATAAGGGGTAAATAAAGCTTGTTATACACTGTATATATATATCTTTAATAATAACAGTTATATCAGACTCCTAAGTGGATATAATTATATTGGAGTTATTGATAAGGTGAATATAGACTTATAGGTAAGTGTTGCTAAAGTCTCTGACTTAGATTATGTGTCATACTTATAGTCTATCAAAGGTTAAGTGAAGGGTAAGGGTTTGACTAGCAGGAGAGTGTAACCTCCCTGTGTCAGTGAACGATTCACCTCTCATCTGAGAGGCAGGAAGAAGTTGCTTACTCAGCTTACTTAAGCTGGTCATGTGTAAGTTTCCTTGTATAATATTTACATCCTGTGATCTCATTACCTGCTTAAACTGACATTTGTCATGTCTATTGGGAGGAGATTGTTTACAGAAGTTGGTTATACTTTGTAAGTATAGCCTAAACACTATGGATAGTTATATCTCTAAGATGAGATTAACTTGGGTATTAAGAAATGTGTAGGTACTTATGAGATAACTTAAAGGGTATAACAGATTAAATTGGATTATATACTATGTGATATAATATATATATATAAAGTTATATATATTCATCTTAGAATGATGATGGAATAGTGGATAGTTATCCTGAATGTGAGTAGAGGCATATAATGTATGTGTCTAGTTATATATTTAAGTGTAATATACGGGTTACAAGACAATAATCAGTTTGTTTTGGTGATATCGACAATATGAAGGATAATGAGAGTACCCTAATGTTATATATATATAAAATACGGAATATATGAAAATAATTCTTAGAAAAATGTATTAACATGTTTAGTAAAAGACACCGGAGAGGCCCTGACTATTCACAATATATACTATAACAATTATAATATGCATAGAAGTTGGATAAGCAGGAATAAAATAACATGCTAAAACTGCCTTTTATTCCTAAAATATCCTTGTCAATAGTGAAGGATAAATCCATTTATCAACAATAAAGGGCCTGGAAGCGAAAGAGGGGTAACGGTAAAACCGGTAATTCTGTGATTTTTCGCCGATACAGAAGGTATCACTATTATCCTGGGCGGACCTGTCTACCATTACTGCTTAACATTTCGGAATACCAAAGAACAAAATAATTTTTTGAGTCTTGATGGAAATATAAGAAAGCACCATGATGCTTAACATTAATTATTATCTAAGAACAAGCAAATCAAGGTATATCCTGACTTTACCGATATAATCTGTTTATATTTTGTTTTCTTGCGCTGATGATAAATTGCCGTTTCCTTAATCTTCCTTGTGTTGAGAAATATGCTGATACATATAGAAACTTGGCATCAATATGAAGGATTGATTGATTGATTGATAGAAAACTTGGCATCAATATGAAGGAGATGCATATAATAGTTCAGATTGGGTTCATATCGAGAATCAGCTACAAAGGGATTACCTTTTCCACCAGGAAAATAATAGACTATGTAGAAGCCCTGATTTTGGCTGCCATTTCAGATGATTGAAATAGAGGCCTAGTTCAAACAAACAAAATATAACAAGAGTCTGTTTACAGAAGTTACTGGAATTTAAGCTGACTTACATTATGGTCTAGGTATTTCATTACTTACTATCATGAGTATCAGCAGTTACATGCGCTTAGTAAATGTGTGCTATACAAGTTTGTGTTAATGTAATTCCAAAATTATAACTGGATTTGTGGCACATCGACATTTTATTATCACCAACACAATAATCCCTCATCTGACTGACTTCATACCTCCACATGTAATGTTTTGTATTATTCGGATTTTAACATGACAATTATAATAAGGTATACTAATGCGGGTTAGATTAGACATTCATATGATTATTATATTCGGTGATTTGAAATATTATAAATCCATTAGTCAGCTCTCAAAAGTTCACACATCGCTATCACTTGAAGAGACGAAATGTTCATTATAAAGTATAAATAGCAACTAGATGACATAATTATATATTAACTCGTAAAATATAAAATTTCGTAGTACTTAACGACATACAGTAATAATACAAGGTATTTTTACGTTAGAATAACCTTTATAAATATCAGTTTCCTCAAACGGCACTAATATTCACCCTGACCATGGACGAATGAAATCTCCGGGTGGGAGAACAAATTATGCCACACAGCAGATCAGCTATGAAATCCCAAGAGAATCCAAATGTTATAGGTAGTACTGTACAATCGCGCTAAGAAGTCATGTCTCGATTCCCAGTACCTTTCGTTCAGAAAGTGATATCTGGCAAAAATTGAGGTTCTACTATAATACAATTATTACACACCGGGGAAAGGAAACAATGCCAAAAACATGATATATAAGTATTGTTGCAATATATTTAATTATGTGAGAGGAAACCATATAATATGAAAGTTGAGACTAAGCCAAACGAAAGAATGTGAAACTCGTAGTATTTCGCTCACTAGATTCAGGATTAATATGTGGAGGAAGTCTCTTAATGCTTGTATTACTTTTTAAACCAACAATACTGGGAGAAAAGTATCTCGTAAAGTTAAATTAAACAGTTAAAAGTTATATTCAAACCATGAGTGTCAATAAATCTCGTAAATAAACATATAAAAGTATTTTTTCCACATTTAATTCTCTAAGCGATACGACATTCTGCTTGAAAGACCGAGCCATCTCCAGTATATTTTGTGAGAAAGTTTGAATACTCGCGAACAGCTTGTAATTTGTATAGACAGACAACGAAATTTCACTTATAAAATATGTAATGTTACGTCCTGGGATATATAAACACTGGGCTCTTTCTATTGGACTAGGAATGCGGCAACAAGCAACACCGGAAAACGCTAGATCCAACCCTTATCTATAAACCCAGGCAACAAACCACCCTAAACCGTCAAGAGTCCTGCCTGGACAACGAAGTATCCTATGACTCGGTTACAGGGTGCACGCACTATAGACTGCTGATAGTCAAGCAGGCTATATAAAAGATCACACAATTAAGTTGACTTAAAGCTTCAAGGAAAAGATAGATAACGGAATTTAATTGCAGAAACAATTTAATAACAAACTAGAAGAAAGTACATTTAACGTTACGTTAATTAATACAACTAATCACCCCTGCGTGAAAGAAGGTGAAAGCAAACAGTCCTCAAAACATCGTACAGGTAGACAAGATGCGGGTTTCTAAACTGCATGCGGCTACTGTAGGATCTGATGCTTAGCAAAGAAAGTACGTTACGGATTTAGAGAACTCTTAACTCATAAGCAGGAATAAATACTAGTGATAGGACCTACAGTGTATAATGGCATAGGTATAATTAAATAAAGGCAGCAACTCGCAACATAACCACATACAGGTGTGCTTCTCACTCTTAGTCAGGCAAGCCTGCTCGGACAGAGTCTCTAAGCCACACCCTGACTCACAATGCTCACAAAAACGGTAAACTGTGGCACAATAACAAGCATACAGAGATAATAAACCCCTAGCTGTTAATCTGCCAGGTGGCAGAGGTCTAGCCGGAAGGATATAGGCTTCGGATACCCGGGCTGAGCCACCTGCTCTAGCCTAGGGACGTTCCCAAGTCTGTGCGCCAAATTACTCTAATTGAAAAGGTGCTCTCTTGAGAGACTCAGATCGCAAGTATCTGACACTCTCCTGGCGACCCTAAAACAAAAGCAAGACGTGCTAGTGCAGTGCTGAGTGGACTAGGCAAGGGCCCTCACACAACACAACACTAGACACACAGGGACACAGACAAGAAAATGCCCCCAGACTCCCACGGGTATCCTAGTAAAGTCGTGCGGGTCCACAGGACTCGCACCAGCAGACTTTACTTAAAGGATCGCAAAAAGCCTCCCCTCCGGTCTAGCCCCTGCTAACCTGACACAAGAACACACTAGCAAGCATGAAACCACCAAATATGAGACAACAAAAAAGCTTCCTAGGTCTCATTAACAATTAAATCTCTGCATAAGGCCCAAAATCCTATCTAATTATCTGAGAGCTCGTCGTTAATACAATAATAGATATAAGGTCTATCAAGGGGATGGGATAATTAAATAGATTGGTGAAGTAGTGGAAGGAAGGTATACAAAGTAAGAGAGAAAGTTTCTAAGTGGGGTTGAGAAGGATAGATATCAAGGGGGTCCGAAGGGTACGACAGTGAGGTGAGCTCTGAGTCTTGAATCTGTCTGGACCCCGCCCTAGGCATGCAGAATACATCCCATGCTTGGCAACACTCAACACAGTTGCCGGGTCAAAATCCTCTACCCCGTGCGTGAGTCGAAACTAAGCCTAACGTTGCAACCAAATGCATATGGCAACGCTTCAGGCTCGTCCCAAGCTGGCAAGCGAAGCAACGTCCCAAGCCGGTCTCTCTCTCCCGCTCGTCTCCTCCCGCCCTCACTAGACTTACATCTTATATATTATAATGAAATAATCAACTATCGAGAATAAAATATACTAAGATGCGTTGGTTAAGAATAAGGGCAGCTTCAAGCTGTGAAACAACATAAGAATATCCCAGACATTAGTTACGTTGTCGTAGGATATATACTAAGGAAAAGCCTGCCGACCGGCTGCCACCAGCCGGTTTCTAAACGGCTGGGCAGCCGACGCGCGCGCATGCCCGCACGTGGCTATTATGCAGAAGCGTCACAGTAATAACCCATAGGGACTCCCATATAGGAACAGAATATGGAAAGGCAGGTAGTAAGGAGAAAGGTAGATATAAAAGCAGAAAAGATGCACTCTCCCTCATATCCTGACAGTGACTGACTTGCGTCTTGACTCTTGCAGGGCAGCAGCAGGGCCGTAGCCGCCCATAGGCCTCCAGGTCGTAGGATGCCAGATAACGCATGGAAATTAAATACTTTCATTATTCTATAAAGAAATTGAAAGCAAACCTTACTTATATTTATTCAAACTACAACATAAATATAATTTAGAGAGCATAAATAGGTTAATTTTGTCAGTAGGCCAACTATTGGGAATATCCAGTGACCTATAGTTTTAAATTTGGAAAAGACCAGGCTCCGACGGGCTCTGGAGAGTTGCCAGCGGTAGCCAGATTTGGGGACTATTGTCCGATCCTTAGAAAAAGCGAGTAATGACTTCTTAGCGCGATTGTACATCAGTGCTCTTAGATTGGTGCTGGTAACTAGACAGAAGGTTGAGTTTGATTTTTGTAATGCAAACACTACCACATCAGAGAGACCTAAACAAATGGCAAGATAAAGCGCCTGTGTGACTCTGCCGTGACCCTGGGTATATAATTCTTGTTGATGTGTCACAGGTAAAGAATTCCATAGGGTCTGCTTGTTTCATACATTCTGATTTAGTAATATGAATTTTGAATGGCATTTGTATATTAGTGCCATTTTATGATAGAGATATATGATACTTAATATCATAGGCCTCCCTTTATCAAATACCCTGTTCGCCCTACTTTTAATTTCCGTACTAAAAGTATAAATACTTTTATCTGTCTAAAATATGTTATGTAAAGGTACCTAATCTGCATATAATCCAAATAAATATACAAACCATCATCATGCTTGGTCCAACAGTTTTTAGCTGGAGATGTAACTGGATCTCCTTGTTGTGAGCTGACCATCATGGTGTACAGTTGGCAGTTGAGGCCGACCTGAGAGCAGAAGAGGTTAACCTGTGGATCTATACTGGCCAGTGTAGCACACTGCAGGACACTTCCAGTGACTGTCTCCCGCAGGAGGCCGGTCAGTGTGCTATGAGACACCTCATCACCGTACCATTTGGTAGAGGTCCCAGCCTGTACGTCCAACAATAGAGGAGTCAGCAGGAGCCATAACAGCAACAGGCGTAAGGCCAGACAGTGACCTGCACCATCCATGACGGCTGAGTGTCCTCCTCCAACACCACTACAACAGTGGCTGACTGTCTCGTATGTTATCTACATTATAAAGGCCAATACCGCTCAATACCATTATTGAAATATTGATTAGGAACACCTCTAAATTTGATATTCCGCTCTTTGTACAGTCACTTTCATTTATGAGCACAAAAGGTACAGGTAGCTGATATATTATAAGTATGATATATTCCTAAACTGTCTAAGCATTTATTCATAATTCATTATAAAAAAAATCCAATCTTTATCGTTCAAAGGGAGTTATTTTATCTATCTATGTCTGCATCTGTTCAAAATCACCTACCCTAACGGAGTATAAACAACATTATTTGGTATATGTCCAGCCTATCCAGACTTAGTCATAGTCCATGGATCGGGTCACTGAGAAAAATTGAATATAATTACTATATATTATTCAATGCTTTCGTTTATCTATAGGGCAGGTATTCTTACACAATTTGATGTATTACTGGCCAGACAGGAGGGAGGGAGGTTCATAACGACAATTTTCTAGCGTAAACATGGTTTTTCATTTGTGATAAATACCTACAGATTATATCTGACATTTCTTAAGGTAGCGAAAAAGGGTTGACACAACCAATATTTGTTATTACTTACTTCTGAAGAGTAATAGTGACATTAGATCAATTTAATCCAAAATTCTTTCCTAAGGTGTGTCGCCTTTCCATATATTACGCCATTGAATTGGCTACAAATTGATGGGACCAATGCTCTCACAAATCCAATGACAGAGTTAAATTTGTGTAGCCAAATATAGCCTCCTATTGAAAACCCTTAATATATTTCATTGAACGGCTACAGTGCTTACCCAACTTTGAAGAAGCACGGAATATATATATATATAAATATATATATATATATATATATATATATATATATATATATATATATTATATATATTCCTCTAACTTCCACTCTGTAGAACACCACCTCTCCTCTGCCAACCCTGATCTTCTCTTTATCACCGAAACTCAGGTGCACAAAGGAAACAAGAAACAACAGATCATGCGACCCCTCGAGGTTACTTGCCCTCCAAAACACTGCTGTTCCAAGTGTTGCAACAGTATTTCGGAGAGAATGTGGGAAAGATGTGAAAAGGAAGTGCTGCTCTGGGGCTTAGTTCATGGCAGGGGAAATTATATTAAGATCTATTAGGTTATTGAACAAACACTACTAAAGAAAATATCTATTCAATTACAAATGCAGTCAACTTTGGGTTCAGGGCAAGGTGCTTGCTACATGTCAACGATGTCCCAGTCTATGACATCTAGAGGAAGCCCATTCCACAAGTTAACGACTCGATTGAAGAAGAAATTATTGAATTCGTTAGAATTGAATGATTTACCAATGATTTTGCAGCCATTTCCCCGCGTGTAGTTTGATCGGTCAATCGTAAAATATTTATTACAGTTCATGTTGTCGATGCCTTTAATGATCTTGAAAACTTGAATAAGGTCATCTCTCAATCTGCGCTTGGTTAATGGATATAAATTTAGTTCTTTAAGACGTTCCTCGTATGGTTTATTCCGAAGACAGGGTATCATCTTGGTAACTGTACATTGAACTCGTTCCAATTTGTCTTCCAAAAGTGGGCAGACTAATGAATTGTAAAGGGTGAGGATAATGTCTTTTGATTTATGTTCAAATGATCTACCTATGAAACCTATAATTTTGTTTGCCTTCTTAACAACTTCAGCACAATGTTGACTCGATTTTAAGTTACTGGATATTGTTACTCCTAAATCGGTGTCTCTGTCTACACTCTTTAGCTGGGTGCCATTCATCGTGTAGTCTGCTTTATCATTGTGGTATCCGATATGAAGTACTTTTCACTTATCTTCATTGAAGCACATTTGCCAGATTTTGGCCTTTGAAAGCTTGTTTAGATTTGTATACATATCTTCAACATGTTCATTTGTCAGTACGTTATTTGCGATGTTTGTGTCATCTGCAAACTTTGAGATTGTACAGGTGAGATCTTCATCTATGTCGTTAATGTAAATTAGGAAAAGGACTGGCCCCAGCACTGATCCTTGAGGTACACCACTAGTTACATTGGTCCACCTTGATGCTTCCCCATTAATAGCTACTCTTTGTTTCCTTTCACCAAGTCAATTTTCTATTCATTGTAGAATGCTGCCTTGTATGCCATGTGATTTTAATTTCATCACTAACCGTCTGTGTGGATCTTTATCAAAGGCTTTCTGGAAATCTAAGTATATAATATCTACAGCTTTATTTAGTCATATAGATTTAGGATTTCATGGAAAAAGTCTAAAAGGTTTGTTAAGCAGGAACGTTTTTTGCGAAAACCATGTTGTGTGTCTTTTAGTATACAGGGTGTCCCGCGAGTTTTGTAAACTACTTTCAGAAATTAAAGATGATTTAATTCTAAGTAAAATATGTTTTATAAACATAGTTTTTTTGTAGGCGTCAGTGTTTGGTAATCAGTTATTTATATTTGAAGGTTACTGATTGAGGTAGTGTAGGGAGGGAGGGAAGGAGGGGAGAGCGATCAGTGCGCTGGTGCCACTTCGAGTAAGTTTACTTTGTATTTTCTCATTATGCCATGATATCTTTGAAAAGGGGAATAATTCTAAGCTACTATTACATGGATTTATTAATCAACATATCATGAAACCTTGTAGTATTGTTATTAACAGTTACACCTGCTCTAATGTAATGAAATAAAACTTACTGGAGATACTTTAACATTAGAGTTATCCATTTATTTGCCAAAATATCGATCTTCTTTAGGATAAAACACCTGGACAACGTCATTACATACAAGGAACAAACGGTAAATACATGTAAACATTCAAAGAAAGATGAAAATCACATACAATAATGGTTGTCTTTAATAATGCGTGTATATATGTTTATTGACTTAAACATTATCCCAAAATACGGGGTAGATTTCAACAAGAGAGAGAAAAAAAAACGGTAAGCTACATTAGGCAAAAAATATATCTTTACTATCCTATGCCCTATTTTATATGTATGCGTGTTACAGATATGCTGGATTTGTAATCCGATTTGTTTCAGTCCAATAATTTTCATTATGTATGGCTTGCCTATTCCTAAATTTTCTTTTCTTTTAACTTCTTACTAATGGGTATTCTTAATTTATGTAAGGTTTCCAGGATACTGTAGAATCACATTGATAAATATTATGTGCATCACTTAGTGGTCGTGCTTGCCTCTTTAAGGAATTCTACCATAGGGAACATAATGCTAATAATGACAACACAACCACATCTATGGGTTTCAGAGGCCGTGTTACATCATTTTTGGGGAATAACTTATTAACAAACAGTTGGATCAATATGATATTTTGACACAACTTTTTTCACACCATGCCCTAATTTTCAGTCGGTAGATCAACTCCAACACTTTCTATTTCCAACACAATTCTTTTATAACATTATTTGCCCTCTTTAAGACTGTCCCTATGTACAGTCTTAAATACTTCTCTCATTGTGGTTAAGTGAGAAAAAAAGATTCTGAGGGAACATACAGTTCACCTCTGTTTAATTCTTCAGTCCAGGTCTTATTCATGGACTTGCATTCAGTAGCTTTCTCGCCTAAGTGAGGGTATTTCACACAAAACTTCCTTACAATATAACCACCAATGCACCTCAGAGATTTTTCTTCAATTACTATATCAATTGATTTTTCTCTATGTTCGCTAGGGTTGATACACTTCTGGTATTCATCAGTCTCATCACTTGCATAATTGTCTACCTCATACCCGTCATCCAAGTCTTTGAAACAGTTACTTATAATGTAAAGTTAAACTGCCAAATCGCTTTCACTGAAAGGTGTACTTTTTTTGTTTTGGTATGCTCATGCAAATACTATTTGCTAAGCAGTCAAAATTATCAGTAGTTGTGTTAGGTTTCTCAGAAATTAGTGCAACATCTTTTCCAAGGAGTAATTTCTTTAGCCTGAATTTCATATTCACAGCATTTGGATGGTCATAGGTTCCATGCATTTGCCTTATGCATCCAAATAAATGTTCCAGGCAATCTTGATTTAAATTTCTAGTTAAAATGTATTCAACATTAAACATTTTCTGAAGCATATTGTGCAACCCTGACGACCCCTCTAAATGCTCTGGACCACGGCCTGTCACTCTTACTATCAACTTTTGCAATATTCGCGGCCTTTCCTCTAATTTTCACTCTGTCGAACACCATCTCTCCTCCTCCAAACCTGATCTTCTTTTCCTCACCGAAACCCAGGTATCTGAAACAACTTCCAGCAGCCCCTTCTTTGTATCCTCCTACTTTCTCTATCCTAGTTTCAAAGCCAAAGGCGGATGTTGTGCATACTTGCACAACAAACTCACTTGCTCTCGTGTTCCCGATTTTGACTCCTCTGAATTCTCAACTTTATGGCTCAAACAATCCTGTTATTCTCATACTAAATATTTCTGTGCTGTCTATCTTTTCCCTAACTCTACCAACTTTCCCAATTTCTTCGACTATCTAAACTCTATAGTGGAACACATTCTATCTATCTCTCTCTTCTCTGAAATCTCCATCTTAGGAGATTTCAACGTTCACCACCGCCAATGGCTCTCCCCAGTACCCGTGCTACCGCCAGACGCTGCAGACGCTCTGTCAACGCTCTCACGATATCGATCATAATTTGAGTATTAACTACTCATCCTCTTCATTCGTGTGCATGAAAGGTGGTTAAGAGCACGTTTAACCATCCTGTAGCTTAGTAAGTAACACTGCACGATATTTCGCTGTGTATTGACTGATAAACTTTGTGTTTATCACAAGACTCCTGCTCGGACAGGGCGCCACTAGCGCCATCTATTGATTTGTTTTGCTTTGTAAACAAACGCTCTTTTATTACTATTTTATAATTATAAAATCGTAGCCCCTAATTTTACCCATTACCTACTGTAGTATCTATTTAACTGCCTTGTATGTAAGTAAAGCTTTGCATATTAATTTGCTAATAAACAATATTGTTTACTAACTAACCTGCCTACAGTATAACGCTGACGCCATTTTGTAAACAAACTTTTTTGGGGGATTATACATATTAAATTCCAGCAAATTTTGTACCAAATTTAAGTGCATTCATTTATCTTGTCCCCCTAGATATATTCTTGACTTTTTCTCCTCAGACTGATTTTACTTTAAGCTAAGGGTGGTATTTGTACAAACTAACCTAGCCTAACCCAACCTGCCAAGCTTTTAACCTAACCCAAACCTAACCTAGCCTATAGCCAGCGAATCTGTTTTATTATTAACTCTTGTAGATATTGTATTTAGTATCCTACCGTAGCTATACAGTATATATCTGTAATTTTAGTTGTTGCTTGCACGATCTTGTAATAACCTTTGACTGATACACTTTTTTATCTAAAAAGAGTAGGCTACTGCTTTACTAGGCTACAGCGACACCAGGGCCATCTGTTGACACAGTATATTAACCCCTTGTGTGCAGTCACACTTTATATTTATATAATCTCTATTTGGTGAATAGTATATTTAGTTACATATTCTGTTATACATATATTTGTATAAGGTTATTACACCTGGTAGCCTATTTCTGCGAATTTCAATTTTATTATTTTCGGTTAGGCTATTCAACGCTGGTAGCCTATTATTGCGTATTTCAATTTAAAAACAAAAACTTTTGGTTAGGCTATCGCCCCTGGAAGACTAATTCTGCGTATTTCAGCATATTTGTTTTCGGTTGAAGTGATTGAAGTGTTTTTAAAGTGAGTGAAGTGTTTTAACACCTTACGAGCGGCCTATGCGGTTTATTTATGTGTACCGCACAGCGGGGTGTTTTTAGCCAAAATAGGGCTGTTTACGTGATCATTTTCATGCCTAAATAAGACCCAGAACGTAAAACAAGTACCTATCCCTGAAAGGGCATAAACAGAGCTTTCGAATGACACCATAACGATCCTTGTATGATGGATAGTTTTCTTGCAATAACCGTGCAACGCGAGTGCAAAAAGCAGGTAATTCGGTACTTTCAGTACATAATTGAGTATGTAGCGAGTGAGAGAGGGAGGAGGGAGCTGAGATTTGTGTCAGTAGGTTCGCCGCGGTGGTCTGGAGCAGTCATACGCTCGCTAGTCTCCTGCCACCACTTGTCTCTCTCTCTCAGCCACATTACGTGCTGAAATTGCCACTCGAGTTATGTCGAGCGCCGCCACATAGTCCAGCTTTTTTTAACTCGACTTATGTTGCTCGCCGCTAAATAAGGGTTAAAGTGAGTGAAGTGTTTTTTAAGTGAGTGAAGTGATCTGAAGAAAGTGACTATCACCATGCCTCGCGCTTGTGCGAACTGCGCCGGTAGGTTTGGTGAGTCCATGTTTGCTACTGTCGATTTTCAAGTCTGCCGGCTCTGCCAGCAACGAGAGAATTTTACAGTGAAATTAGATGAAGCCTACAACAAGATCAACGTCCTCACCATGAAGCTGGAATCACTCCAAGAGTTTGTAACACTCAACGTTGGAGTACCACAAACTTCAATTGTCACCGCAACTCCAGCAGCCACCAACGCCCCAACGTCAACTGCCAACAATTCAACGCCTACAGTAGCCACTTCAGCTGATGTTTCCGATACTCAAGATACAAATAGTGACTCTCTTCCCCCTCAAGACAACTTCTGTGTCGTGGAGGAACAACGTTTGCCCCAAGACCAGGAAACACATACCGATTACCGAGTGTCAAAACAGTTTCCAGATACTCACAGACTCAGATGACGAAGAGGAAATAGAAGTAGTCCGGCTCGTGGGAGACTCGATGATACGTGGTCAGCTCACAGAGTTTTGCGCCAGGGCACCTAAGACCAGGAAGCGTTTTTGTATCCCTGGTGGTGGTGTGGATGACGTAGTTGCAGAAGTTGACGAAGTATCAAAGCTGGCCCCTGCTAATACAATGTACGTCATCCACGTTGGATCCAACGATGTACAGCGAACCCGGTCGGAAGATTTGCTTTTAAAGTACCAGCAGCTGATCAAGTCGTTTAAGGAGAAGTCATCAAGGATCATCGTCTCAGGAATCGTCCCCCGGCTCGGTGTAGAGAGCCGATTTTACAACATAGCCACCAGCACAAATCGTTGTCTAGCAAACCTCTGCAGGAAGGAGAACATGGGATTCGTCGACACCTGGGACAATTTCTACTACGATGACTATTTGTTTTCGGACGATGGAGTTCATCTGAACCAGGTGGGAGCAGCACGTTTTGGGCGTCTTCTCAACGATGCGGTGAAGGATTTTCGGAGAAGAAATCGACTCAGCACAGGACAACCAGGAAGGAGGACCGAAGACAGCGAGGACGGCAACCTACAAAGGAATTATATACTAATCCGTCAAGAACTGCGAATTTGGATAAAGCTCCAAAAACACGACCCAAATTCAAAACCGCCATGGATAACGACCGAGGACCGAGGACAGCCATGAATGTAAATGTAGATCCGACCAGAACCAAAAATTCGATGAAAGAACGTTCTGTGAGTTCTAAAACCGCAACTTTAAAGGTTTTCTATGAAAACGCTCGTAGCATACGCAATAAATCCTGTCCTGGTGGTGTAATGGTTAAGGTGGCAAAAATATGTGTGTGATAACCCGGGTTCGAATCCCGGTGGATCATATATACTTTAATTAATTTCATTGGGGGTGTGGTGGTGAGATTAATAAAAATAATATTAGAGGAACTAGTGTTTACAGAAAATTATGATGTGATTGGCATAACAGAATCTTGGCTCAATACAGAAGATAGAGACTTTTTAGCAGAGTATTCACATCCCGGTTATGTAATGTTTGAGAACAGCCGAATAAATAAAAATGGAGGTGGCGTTTTATTTTATATCAAAGACCCTCGTGTCTAAACCTCAAATTGTGAACGTCGACACATCTTTTGTGCTAATAAAGAATAATAAAGGTACAAAAATAATACTTGCGTTAATATACAGACCTCCAGCTCAATCAGTGCAAACTGACCGAGAAATTTACGAACAAATTGCAGATGTAAGTAACTCACAAGATACAGTAATTTTTGGCAACTTTAATTTACCTGTGACCAAGTGGGGCGATACTCTTACTTCACACTCTGGACATGACTTGTATACGAACTTGCAAGAGAGTTCGCTTTATCAATTTGTTCGAACGCCGACCCGTGGTAATAACGTTCTTGACATTGTACTTGCAACAAAAGAAGAATTGATAGAGCATTTGAATGTTGGTGATGAATTCAGTAACAGCGACCATCGTACGATAACTTTCACTTTAAAGTTTACTAGTAACGAACCAAATAGTAGCATCGAAAAAGTCCCTAATTTCAAGAAAGCAAACTTCCATAAACTTAGAGCTATGTTTAAAGAAACTGACTGGAGCTTTTTAATTAACAATAACGACATAAATACATCTTGGAAGTTATTCGAAACCACTTACCTAAAAGCAGTGCAAGACTGCATACCATCGAAAATACGGCGTCCAGGCCATAATAATAAGCCCAAATGGTGGAATCAAGATATTTCAAACTGCCTGCTTGCTAAAAAATTTGCTAATGATATATTAAAATCCTCACAAAATGACGAAGAACGGGTGAAATTTGTAGAGCTACGACGCAAAGCCAAAAAGTTAATTAAGCAAAGTAAAAAGACCTTAGAGTTACATATTGCGAATCAAAGTAAAACAAACCCGAAATAATTCTATAGTTATATCAGAAAGAAAAAAGTAGTTACTTCAACTGTTGGACCGTTAGTCGATGAAAATGGAGAATACACCAAAGACGAAGTACAAATGAGTAATGCCCTCAATACCTTCTTTGCATCAGTTTTTACAACAGAAGACATCAGTGATATCCCTACACCATCGCCGATTCAGATTGATAATTCAGATGTTCTAAGCAATATCACCGTTACAGAGAGAGAAGTATTGAATTGTTTAGATAAACTTAAGGTAAATAAAACGCCAGGACCTGATTCAATCTTGCCTAGAGTTCTAAAGGAAGCTAAGGATGAGCTCTCCAAACCACTGACATTACTATTCAATAAATCCTTGCAGTCTGGAACTATGCCTGATCAGTGGAAGCTAGCCAACGTAACACCGATATTAAAAAAAGGCAGCAAATCCCTACCCAGTAACTATCGTCCAATTAGCTTAACCTCAGTTGTATGTAAAATGCTAGAAACGGTCATACGAGACAGACTCGTAAATCACTTACAGGAAAATAACATACTTAAAGATACTCAACACGGCTTTCGTAAAAAACGTTCCTGTTTAACAAATCTCTTAGACTTCTTCCACGATATCCTCAACCTCTACGATGAGAGTAAAGCTGTAGATATTATATACCTTGATTTTCAAAAGGCCTTTGACAAAGTTCCCCACAAACGTTTACTGCTAAAACTAAAAGCGCATGGAATACAAGACGGTGTGTTGAAATGGATAGAAAATTGGCTCAGCAACAGAAAGCAAAGGGTAGTCATAAACGGTAAGGCATCTAAATGGACCAATGTAAGTAGCGGGGTACCCCAGGGATCGGTACTAGGACCAATTCTCTTTCTAATTTACATCAACGACATAGATAAGGGTCTCACCTGTACAATCTCAAAATTTGCTGACGATACAAATATTGCAAATAGCGTACTCTCAAAAGAACAAGTTGATGATATGCAACACAATCTAGATAAATTGTCATGTTGGGCCCAAATTTGGCAAATGAGTTTCAATGCGGATAAATGTAAAGTACTACATGTCGGATACCTAAATGAGAAAGCAAACAATTCGATGAATGGCACTCAGCTTAAGAATGTAAACAGAGAAACCGATCTGGGAGTAACAACATCGAGTAACCTAAAACCGAGTCAACAATGTTCAGAAGTTGTTAAGAAGGCAAACAAAATAATTGGCTTTATAGGCAGGTCATTTGAGCATAAATCCAAAGAAGTTATCCTAACCCTTTACAATTCCTTAGTCCGCCCTCTTCTGGAATACTGCGTTCAATCCTGGTGCCCTTATTACCAAAAAGATATAAACAAGCTAGAACGAGTTCAACGTAGAGTTACCAAAATGATACCTAGCCTAAAGAACAAACCATACGAAGAGCGTCATAGAGAATTAAATCTATTTCCTTTAACCCAGCGCAGATTAAGAGGTGACTTAATTCAAGTGTTCAAAATCATCAAAGGCATCGACAATATGAACTGTAGTAAGTACTTCACTATCGACCACGCGGGGAAACGGTTGCAAAATTATTGGTAAATCTTTTAACTCGCACGAATCTAAGAATTTCTTCTTCAATCGAGTTGTCAACTTGTGGAATGGGCTTCCCCGAAACGTTATAGACTGCATCACTGTTGATTCATTTAAACTCCACCTAGACAAATATCTCTCATCAAACCTGCGACTGACTGCGTTTGTAAATGAATAACTATATTTTATCCCCCCCTCAGTTACTAACCCATCTGTCCTCTACTAACTTCCTAATCCTGCCACGGACATTAGTTCCAGGGCAGTAATTCCCTTTCCAATGTTCCCTTACCCACTCTAAACCACTGTTTGGACACTTCATCCTCAGTGTTTTGGAGGACAAGCAACCTAGAAGGGTCACTAGATCTGTTGTTGCTTGATTTCCTTTGTACTCCTTTGTACTCCTTTGTACTGACCAACCTGGTGAACAAGTGTTTGTCTTTTCTATCATAAATGACCTAGAGCAGCTGGTCCAGCAACCCACCCGTATCCCGGATCGCTTCGGAGATCGGCCCAACATTCTTGAGTTATTTCTTACTTCTAACCCTTCCTCTTATACTGTCAATCTTTTCTCTCCTTTGGGCTCCTCCGACCATAAACTTATCTCTGTCACCTGTCCTATTTCTTCAGTACGGCCATTCGATCCTCCCAGCCGGTGGCGCTTGTGGCACTTTGGCGCTGCCGACTGATAGGCTCTCCGGCAGTACTCCTTTGATTTCCCATGGAACGACTTCTGCTTCCGTGGCCGAGGACCCTCGGAGAGTGCTGAACGCATTACCGAGGTAATCCTCTCGGGCATGGAAGCGTACATTCCATTTTCTTTCTCTCAGTCTAATGCAAAACAATCTTGGTTTACTCAAGCTTGTTCTACTGATGTCCACAACAAGGAGGAAGCATTCAAACAGTACCAACGCCTTAAAACTCAAGAATCTCATTCTTCCTATGTTTCTGCCCGGTATCAAGACAAATCTGTTCTTCGACTTGCCAAGCACTCTTTCATCAATAATAAATGCACTGAACTATCCAACTCTAGCTCTTCCCAAGCTTTCTGGCATCTAGCCAAAAACGTCTCCAACAACTTTTCTTCCTCGTCTTTCCCTCCCCTTTTCCACTCTGATGGCACAACCATCAATTCTTCCTCTGACAAAAGCTGAACTCTTTTCTCAAACTTTTGCCAGAAACTCTACCTTAGATGATTCCGGTGCTATTCCTCCCTCTCCACCCCCCTCTCTCCTACTTATGCCTAATATCCTAATTTCTTCTAAAGATGTACTTTCTACCCTCTCTGGGCTTAATGCTAAGAAGGCGTACGGTCCGGACGGTGTTCCTCCTGTTGTTCTTAAAAACTGTGCTTCCGTGCTGACCCCCTGCCTAGACAAACTCTTTCATCTCTGTCTCTCCTCTAACGTCTTTCCTTCTTGCTGGAAGTTTGCTCTCATTCAACCTGTCCCAAAGAAGGGTGACCGCTCTCAACCCTCCAACTATAGTCCAATTGCTCTCATCTCTTGTATCTTTAAAGTTTTGAAACTATTCTTGCTTCCAAATTTCTTAAGCATTTCTCTTCTCATAAGCTGCTCTCAGATCGCCAGTATGGCTTCCTTAAGGGTCGCTCTACTGGTGATCTTCTTTCATATCTTACTAACTCTTGGTCATCTAACTTTCAGGACTTCGGTGAGACTTTTTCTGTTGCACTAGGCATATCGAAGGCCTTCGATAGATTCTGGCACAAATCTTTAATTTCCAAACTGCCCTCGTTTGGTTTCTGTCCCTCCATTTGTGCTTTTGTCTCTAATTTCCTTTCCGGACTTTCCATAGCTGTGGTTGTGGATGGCCATCGCTCATTTCCTCATCCTATCAACTCCGGTGTTCCTCAGGGTTCTGTCCTATCTCCTATTATCTTTCTAATTTTCATAAATTATCTTCTCAACTGTACATCCAGTCCCATCCATTCATATGCAGAAGACTCTACCTTATACCACTCAATTAGTTTTCCAGAAAAGCCCAGCCAGCAGTCCCTCAAAAGTAAACATAATGAAGCCATAAAATAATTATCTTCTGATCTAGCTACTATTTCCAATTGGGGTAGAGAAAACCTTGTTGCATTTAATGCTTCCAAAACTCAATTTATCCATCTTACTACCCATCAGGCACCTCCAGAGGATTATCCCTTATTCTTCATCAATACAAAAATCAACCCTTCATCTTCTCTCAATGTTCTCGGTGTCTCTTTTTCTTCTGCTCTCACTTGGAAAGACCATATTACCAATCTCGCTAAGGCAGCCTCCCAGAAGCTGGGTGTGCTCAACCACCTCAAGGGGTTCTTTACCCCTGCACAGCTTCTTGCTCTGTACAGGGGCACAGTGTGTCCTTGTATTGAGTATTGTTCACATGTGTGGGGAGGATCCTCTCACACCGCACTCCAAGATAAAGTAGAAAGGAAAGCCTTTCGTATCATTAACTCCCATCCACTCACCAACTCTTTGCAATCTCTCTCTCTTTGCCGCAATGTTGCATCTCTCTCGCTATTCTATCGCTACTACAATAATCAGTGTTCCTCGGAACTTTCCCAGTGTATACCACCTCCTCTACGTAGGGTACGTAGTACCCGCCTTGCAACACAATCCCACTCCTACTCTGTGCAATTCTCCAACCCAAGAGTGAAACGCTATTCTCAGACTTTCTTCTATTCAACTGCTGAGCTCTGGAACTCTTTCCCAGAATCAGTCTTTCCCTCTTCCTATGACTTAAATTTCTTCAAACTCCGTGTGTCCAGGCATTTTAGCTCGAACATCCCTTGATTTCGGACCTGTCACTCTTTGAAATCTGGGGGAGGCACTTTCTGCAGGCAGTTATGCCTTTTGTCTCCATCATTCACATAGAAAAACAAAACAAAAACGTATCAATGAATGAGAGGATAAGATTAAAATACACCTTTCTGAAAAATATACAGCCCTTTATGCATTCGCCTCCCTGCTCTCATCGTTGTCATCACTTGAATATCTCTATGCAGCCGACATAATTATTTGGTCACATAAATTAACTCCAAATGCGTTACGTGACTGCTTCTCACCTAACTTATAAGAGGAATTCATCATGTCAAACAATTCGTCCACCAGGCTTATGAAGTCAGCAGTTTCCTTCCAATTGCTGCTCTACATAAGTCCTCTCTCTCCAAGATATGTTATTGAGCTAGAATATGTTTGGGACAATAGTTGAGCTGCATATTTAACCCGCTGATGTTGCTGACCTGATGCATTCAAATGCATTTCACCTAACTTATATGCTAAACCATATTCTGTTTTTGTTGCCGTCAGCATTTCCCTGATACAAGAATTAGACACAAAATTGCCATCCTTCAGGTAAACACCATGATCAAGAAAATTATTCCTAATAAATTTAATCAAATGTGGCACATCTGCAAACACATAGATATCCCGATCTGCAACTGTATTCTTAAAAGACATTTGTTTAGTTCCCACCGGATCAATGTCCAAGTCCTTCTACATTTTAATATCAGTGGGCCGTAAGTCATGAACCAAAGCAACAACTAGATAACTTGAATGTTCAACCTCTTCTATTTATGTCAATAAGATTTCCGTCATGTCTGGAACATTTGTCATAAAAAACTGTCTGCTTCCATATTTTGCCTACCAGTCCGTTGAGCATCACAACCTGTACTTTATCATGAGGTTTATTAAGAATATCCTTACCCTTGTCATAGCACCACTAGTAATGGACAATTCATCTAATGATATAACTGCTAACTTTTCTATCTCAGTGAAGGTATCAGAGTTTGCCCTCATGATTGGGGTACTTTTACTCGGCAAGGGAATTCCCTCTATAGTTCTCAGATACTCGTAACACTAAAGGGGGTATCCCACTGCGCCCAGCGACAGAGGGCGACAGGATTTTTTTGTCTATGTTCCAAAAATAGCCATATTCGCTCGAACATTCTCCAATTGTCGCCAAAATCGCACAACGGTCGCCCTAGCGTCGCCCATGTTCGCCCAGATTCACCAGATTCGCCGTTAAATTTTGAGCATACCCAAATAACGGCGGCGAACTGAAAATGTTGGCGAATGTTGGCGAATGTTCGCCCTTTGTCTCGCTTCATTCGCCCTTGGTCGCACTATAGTCGCACAATTCGCACCAATTCGCCCTGATTCGCCAATTTGCAAATTCCAATTATTAGCAATGCTGCTTTTTGAGCGAATAGGGCGACAGTAGCGCGCCAGTAGCACGAATGCAGCGAATGAGTCGACGAATTATTGCCAATGCCATACGAATGACATGCGACATGTGGCGAACTGATGTGATTGGTGGGTTTTTATGTGACTGTTGATGTGTCTCTCTCTGTGTCTGTTTCTTTTCAACTGACGGTAAAAAAATGCAAAGTTCCCATCAGGATTTCTCAGTAATTTTGAAGATTTTGTAGTGAAATGTGGTGTTAATTATATAAACTTGGACTTAACCCCTTCAGCCCCATAACTTTCATTCTGGCTAAAGATAGACGATTTTATACAGTTTCAAGACGACCTATATTATTCAGAGGGTTTATTGAGATCGTATTTAGCCATATGAGTCCTAGAGGTAGATTACATACTAAGGAAAATCGTATATTGGTAACCAGAATATGATGAAAATTACGTCATGGTGGTGAAGGGGTTAATATGATGCAGAGACATGATTTCATATATTTCCATTAAGTATCGAGAAATGGGATTCAATACCGTCAGATGAAATGAAACTGAGTATACCGTATATACCGGCGCATAAAGAAACATTTCTAAGCCTTAAATAAACCCTGCAAAACCATGGGTGGTCTTGTACAAAGAATATAATTTCAATGCAAGTGAATTTGGAGCGCCGAGATTCATCAGCTGATATTCCGAGTGACCAAAATCGCCGAAATACGATAATTTAATCATAAGTACTATATACATAACAGTAGGTTATGTATACTTACCTAATTATTTCTTCATAATATTTCATAATAAACTTATATAACACGAGTTATATGTTCAAACTATGGTTCAAATTAAAGGTCAGTGTACCGGAACCATTACCGAAACGCGTGTTGTGTGTGTTATTGTTGTTTGGCTATGTCGAGTGTGTGTGTGAGGCATAGTTATTTCAAAAGGCCCTGTCTAAGCTGTATTTAAGGGAACGTTCGAATGGGGCGAACGTCTTAAAATTTCGAAAGGAATGGTGCTAAACATGACGGAGAGAGGGGTGTTGAATAAAATCCTTCAAGTGGAAATCTCCCCTTAAATCGACAAATGATAACTCGAATTAAAGGAAACAAACTATCATAATAGTGACAGTGTTAATTTAATAGTTACTTCTACTTAACCCTTTGAAGATTAGGACGCATTTGACAGTATATTCTGACTACCTTTAGAAGATTTTATCTAGCTTTGGAATTATCTGTGGAACTAGAAGGGTAAAGAGTATCTCAATTAACCCTCTGACTTCCATCTACACTTCCTAATCTGAATACAATATTCTTATAATTGCAAGGAAACAAAAAATAAATCCATAATTGTATCTTGAGTGGGAATGCACCTATTCCATAGATGCACAGACACTCAGACATACCCACACAATTATATTTACATTTTGATTCGAGGGCATATGTTTTTGTAATAGACCTTATGTAAACGAGATTGTGAACTTCGAACGAAAATATAAAACAATGTTAATGTTCTATATAATTGTTCAGAATAATTCGTCAGTGTATCATTGTTGTTCTCGCAAGTATTGTTCAGATATTCCGGGATAAGGCTTGTACACATTGATCCGTAGATACACACACACACACACACACAATGTCCAGCTTTCCCACATTTCGCCTTTTCACACACACACACACACACACTACAGCACGCATACATGCACAGTTGCACTCGCACTGGACACACACAGAATGTCCAGCTTTTCCACATTTCGCCTTTTCACAAATTCAAACACACACACACACTACAACACACACACACATGGCATTCGCCATGTTCGCCATAAGTCGCACAACCTCCGCGGTTTTATCTCATTACATCGTCCTACAATCGCCGTGCATTCGCTATTTTCGCCATCATCGTTCGCCACATTCGCCATGAATCGCACTCAATTGTCGCACACCATTCGTCATTTTCGCCAAAAAATTCGCCATATTCGCACTTTAGTCGTACTTCCGTCGCACTGCAATCGAGAAAATTCGCCTTTTTTGCTTTCATTAGCTTCTGAAAAAACTCTATTCGCCTCGAATTTTGGGACATAGAAAAAAAAACACGGTCGCACGGCATTCGCTATCGAAAAGTCGCACAGTGGGATACCCCTTTTAGGACTCATGCTTCGTAGATTAATTGCCGCCGATACATCTTCATCTGGCCGCCAGTGCCTAACACTCTTTTTGTTCATGATTGCATTGATTTGTGTTTTACTGAAAATGGGTTCTAGGAGGCTCTCAATGTCAGCATATGAATTTGTTTGTTCGTGGATAGAGTAAATATGATCGCAATGCTTAATTTTCAGCTTGAAGGGTTTCGCACTGTTCGTTTAACTGTTTAAGTTTATGTTGCAGCTCTTCGCGTTGTTTTTCCTTTGGAAAGCGAAAGCGGAAGTATTTAATGTTTGATTCTGCTTTTTTTTTTTTTTTTTTTTTTTTTGCATGTTACGGCACCCATATACCGTACAATTGCTCGGCATATCTGCAGCTTTGAAAATATATCATCAGTCGATGAAATAATCTTAGATAAAAGGTGTTTACACAGAGAAGACCTGGGTCTGACTGGGGTCAGGGCAAGTCAAGATCAAGTACAGCTTGGTACAGGTGACATCACATCTCCCGAGAGGCCGCATCCTACCTGCGCGCCGGCCGACCTCTCTACATTAACCTTGGGCCGGAATAACACCACCTACATAATTTTTAGGGCTGTTTTTAATCAAAGTGAACTTGACCGAGTTTGTTTTGACTCTAGTATATACACGTTTGAATTAATTATCAATTAAGTTTGGGTTACGTATCCCTAATGCTCTTAAAACGATTCCTGAAAAAAATACATTTTGACCTTAATATGATGGTTGGAGATAATATGAATTAATGAATCTGCACGAGTTGGCTTTCTTTATACATTAACATTTAATACAATTTAATTGTATCAAGGAGAGTTAGTTTATTGTTAATTTCTTCAATTTTGGATGAAATTGAGGGGATAAAATCATTATTAGTGTCTAAGAATTAATGGGTAATTTGAGTTTTGTAAATGTGAGTCAGAGATTGTGCCAACTAATGGAGATAACAACTTTCTGCGTAATGGGAAATCCCCTATTTCCGATCAGGATCTTGGAGGAAAACAAACCAGTAAAGCTTCCTGTAACAAGTGTTCCCCAAAATATGAAAGAGTTTTAGAGAACCAAATACAATGCATGTTGTAGACAAAATATCCGGACACACGGAGCTTGAAGCAGTTGACGTCTTGGTACGAGGGAAAGACAGATTGAGAGAGTTAGAAAGAATAGGGGGTGGGAATGTGGTGAAAGATGGGTATCCACCCCCACTTTTCGTAAGAGAGAAGGTATACACTGATAATCTGTGAAGAACACAGATTGTTGTGATAGCAGAGTGAGCGATGCATCATTGTAGTGTGCAGAAAGAGATTGTAGGAAATGAATAAGAAGAGTTGAGATAATAAGAAGAAATGCTTTTGACTCAACTCTTTCGAGATCTGCAGTATGGGTGAAACTTCCCCACACATGCGAATAATACTTGATACATAGGTGCAATGTGCCCCTGTACAAAACAAGAAGGTGTGTGGGGGTAAAGAACCCAGGAAGACGGTTGAGCACACCTACATTTTGGGAAACTTATTTCAGCAAGAGTGGTAATATGATATTTCCAAGAAAAGTTAGTAGAAAAATAAATGCAAAGAATATTGAGAGATGACAGGTTGATTTGTGTATTTTTCAAAAGTAAGGGATAGTCATGTGGAAGAATGTGACGGCTAGATAGATGGAACAATAGAGTTTTGAAAGCATTGAAAGTAACAAGGTTTTATCTGCCCCAATCGGAATTAGTTGATAGATCAAAAGATAGTCGTGCAATGGTTTCATCACATAAATTTGAGAGTAATTGCAAGCTGGGTCGTTGTGGAAAACTAGTTGAATAGTGTACGGTAGAGTAATCAATATATGAGAGGATAGGACTAGAGGTACAGTTGAAAAGATCATTAATGTATTATTATGTTCCTTCCAACAACCAACAATACTCCTAAAATCGATTAATGAAATTTACAAACACATGTGGCAGTCCGTGGACTCGAACCCAGGATGCTCACACCGAAAATCAACACCTTATACATCGCACCACGAAGACAGTTAAAGGTTGGTGGACACTGCCTACGATTTATTATGCAACTTCGAATCCTGCATAGCAATCTAAGCATGTACACACATCCCAACTGCAACTCACGTAGGCTATGCATATGTGAATGGAAAGAGCAATTAATGGGGCCTTAACCACTTAGGGAAGTCCTCTCGATAAATTACTCCTGAACCAATATCAATTATTATGTTCCTTCCAACAACCAACAATACTCCTAAAATCGATTAATGAAATTTACAAACACATGTGGCAGTCCGTGGACTCGAACCCAGGATGCTCACACCGAAAATCAACACCTTATACATCGCACCACGAAGACAGTTAAAGGTTGGTGGACACTGCCTACGATTTATTATGCAACTTCGAATCCTGCATAGCAATCTAAGCATGTACACACATCCCAACTGCAACTCACGTAGGCTATGCATATGTGAATGGAAAGAGCAATTAATGGGGCCTTAACCACTTAGGGAAGTCCTCTCGATAAATTACTCCTGAACCAATATCAATTATTATGTTCCTTCCAACAACCAACAATACTCCTAAAATCGATTAATGACATTTACAAACACATGTGGCAGTCCGTGGACTCGAACCCAGGATGCTCACACCGAAAATCAACACCTTATACATCGCACCACGAAGACAGTTAAAGGTTGGTGGACACTGCCTACGATTTATTATGCAACTTCGAATCCTGCATAGCAATCTAAGCATGTACACACATCCCAACTGCAACTCACGTAGGCTATGCATATGTGAATGGAAAGAGCAATTAATTATATTAGAAAGAGAACTGGAGACATGATAGAACTCAAATGATAATGTCGGACAGGTTAGGAGAGAGGTATCCTGACAAGGATTCGAACCCACTCACTTCATGTATATTTGAGAGAGTTGGGCACCGTAACCAATTCCAAATTGTACTTGTTACAGAGAAAGTGCATGTTGAAAATGGCATTTCCTTCAGTACTTTCCCATAAGGCTGGCCTAGCTGTCCTAGACCCTACCACACCCCCATCTAACTGCAAGTATTTTACCATGTTATTATGATGATATTAAATGTTGTAAGTTGCAAGATGATTATAGACATATTAGCTCACTTTGGACCTGCTGAAAACTATTTGACATAGAAGAGTCCATTACAGCGATGCGCGAGGGAGGACACTAAATACAACCTTCATTACCTCTTTAACGGTCGAGATTAATTCAGAATTTTTGTAATAGCCTATTTTATGCCTAGAATCATCTGTATAATCACACCCTGAAGTTAGTTACGTTTATTTCGGGACACCCTGTATATACAGTACATATATGTATACATATATATATATATATATATATATATATATATATATATATATATATATATATATATATACTCTATATATATATATATATATATATATATATATATATATATATATATATATATATACTGTATATACAGGGTGTCCTGAAATAAACGTGCCAAACTTCAGAATTAGGCTACAAAATATATTCTAAATATAAAATGTTCTATAAACAAAATCCAAATTATACTTTTAATGGAGATATCGCCTTTTGAAAATGGCATTTTCATAAGTATTTCCCCATAAGGCTGGCCTAGCTGTCCTAGAGCTTACCACACCCCCATCTAGCTGCAATTAGTTTACTATTTTATGATCAAGATATTATAATTCTGTTATTTGCAAAATTATTATAGACATATAAGCTCACTTTGGACCTGCTGGAAACTATTTGACATGGAAGAGTCCATTACAGAAATGCGTGAGAGGACACTATATAAAACCTTCAATACCTCTTAAGCAGTTGAGATTTAGTTTTTGTTATAGACTAGTGTATGCTTAGAATCATCTGTATAATATCCTGAGGTTTGGCAAGTCTACTTTGGGACACCCTGTATATACAGGTTGTCGCAGTAGGATATAACATTGGGAAATGATAATACAAGGAATTCAAGCCTAAAATGTTATATAAGAAATATTCCAAATATCAACCAGTAAAGATATATTGTATTTTGAAAATTGTATTTTCCTATGTATATTTCCCCATAAGGCTGGTTTAGCTGTCCTAGTGCCTACCACACTTCCATCTAAGTACAATTATATTACCATATTTTTATATAAATATAATATTTATTTAAGTTACAAAAAGATGATAGACATATTAGGACACTTTGGACCAGTTGGGAAGTATGTGGCATTACAGTGATGCGGGGGAGGACACTACATAAAACGGATGAGATTTAAAAACAAATTGATATAATATCTTATGCTTAGAATACCTTGTTTTATAATTTCCCAAAGTTATGCCCTTTCCTCCTGGGACACCCTGTATACTGTACATATACTGATTGTGCGCCTAGAGTATAATTTACTATAGAAGATAAGATTATTAGATGCGATTCCCGGTTATGTTTGAACTATTCTTTATTTATTATGTAATTTCACAGGACCTATTGAACTTAATCATACCCCATCGAAACGTGCATCCCTCGCAGCTGATTATGAGTAGTATATAAATTACCTGAATATATCTAGCATGACAACCAAAACAATATTAATAATATAACATTATCCATACATACTGTACTGTAGGTAATAATTCGGTATCAATGTAAACAGAAAAGCATTGTGCACATAATTATTGAACTACAAGATTATTTAAAAATAGAAATTCAGGAATACGCCTGAGTACGTACTAATGTTTTTGAGCCTGGTAGGGAATCGAACCCACAATTTTTGGAGTAAGAGCTAAGCATCTTGCCTACATTGTAAAGATCTCACAAAACCTTTATAACCAATATTCTTTACTGAATCTGGATCCATCTCGCATTATGCTAAGAGCGTAGCATCAATTCCAAGCCTGGATAGATAGATAGATAGATAGATTAATGGATAGATGATATAGATATATAGATAGATAGATATAGTCATTCATGTACAGACAGAAATATTAGAGCACGGAAACTTTCCTATGGTAAACATGATTTTCGATCAACGACAAATGCTTACAGATTATGTATGCTGTATTTCTTAAGGTAGCGAATAAGGTTGACATGTCCAATAATTGTTATCACTTACTTGTGAAGAGTAATATTGGCATTAGATAAATTCAATCCAATATTAATTTACCAACTATTGTAAGGGAATTGACCTTACCCTTAACTTTAGCCATTGAATGGGGTCACAATTGATGAGACCACATTTTTCAAAAACAGAATGTCCCGAGTTAAATTTTGGCAGCCAAATATATGCCACCTTTTGAAAGTGCAATTTGTACTTATTACTCGAGACTTGCACTGAATATTCAAATTTGAAAATTACTGTATTTGTAATATTCCAGCATTTAAGTATGACATAATATTATATTCCTATTGGATGGTCTCTATTCACACCTTCCCAATTAAAATTCCATATTCAATTACCTAACATAAATTAGGGATTATGAATATTACAGGTGTTGCTATAGAGAAAAAAATGTGTCAAGTAATTATTTTACATGTGTCTGAAGGAGATAAAAGGAAAGTTGCCTGTAACAATATAGCGTACCCCCAAACATTGAGAGAATGAACAGAGAGCCAAATGCAAGATGTTTAGAATCGAAATGCTTGGACACACGAAGTTGAAGCAGTCACAACATAGGATTAGGGAAATACAGATTGTGGAAGAGAGTTCCAGAGTTTACTCGTTGAGGGAAAGAAAGAAAGGCAACATTGGTTCACTCATGGGTTAGAGAGTTGGGCAGAATCGCGATAGGAATAAATTCAAAGGTGGGTGCCACCTACTCTCCGTTAGGAAGGAGGTATACACATAGAAACTACACATAGAAAGCTCTTAAGAACCCTAATTAATGTAACAGTGTTAAAGAATGAGAGAGATTCAACATTGTGGCATAGAGAGAGAGAGATTGAAGAAACTTAGTAAGAGGAGGTGATTTGATGAGACAATGCTTTTGACCCTACCCTCTCGAGAAGTGCGGTATGGGTGCAACTTCCCCATACATATGAACAGTACTTGATACATGGGCACACAGTACCCCTGTACATAGCAGGAATTTGTGGAGAGGTGTAGAACCCATGGAGACGGTTGAGCACACATAACTTCTGGGAAGCTAATATAGCAAGCGTGGTAATAGGATCTTTCCAAGTAGGGTCAAAAGGAAAAGAAACATCAAGAATATTCAGAAAAGGGATTATTTGTGTAATGTTGAACACAAGTGATACTTATGTAGAAGTCAGATGTGTCGATAGATGGAGATATTTGCTTATAGAAGCATTCAATGTAACAAGTTACCTCTGCCCCAATCAAATATAGTTAATAGATAGGATAGGCGTGCTATGACCACTTCACATGAGTTTTGATGAAGTAACTGCATGGTGGGTCTTTGCGTAAATCTATTTGAATAATGTAAGGTATCATCAGCATATAAATGGATAAGACTAGATGTACAGATGATAAGATCGTTAATATATATTTGAACACGAACTGGAGATAGGACAGAGCCCCAAGTTGATAACTAGAGGAAGTGAGCCATAGCCGTTCACAATCGTGGATCGGTCAGACACGAAATTGGAGATAAAGGCACAGATTGAAGGATAGAAACCGAAGGATGGCAGTTTAGATATATTATATATGTGCCAGACTCTTTCGAAGGCTTTAAATATGTCTAGAACAGTTGAAACGGTGTCACCGAGAGCCATATCAGTATCAGTGGGGACGCAAAGGGAGAGTGCGCTATCCGATATCTTTAAACATGGCATATATTTTGCCTGGACTATTAGAATATTTGAATATATTTTTATAGTATATATAAATATAGTACTAGCTAATATCCGTGTTCCGTATAACTCGTTTAAATATACAACCGTCATTAATGCTATGATTGTTATCAGATGAATGCATATATATAAATTGTGCATAACATTCAATATTAGGAGTAGGGACTTTGGGTTTTTCATATTCTCTAGCTCTAAAATGCCTTACAACGAAAGAAAACCAGAATGATTTACGTTATAGGAGTGAATACGAGTCTGAGTTGGATTTCCGCGAGCCTATACTCTTGTGCCATTATAATTATATAAAATAAACTATTGATGATAAACAAATTCTGATTGCATTTTTGGAAAGTATATAACAAAAATGCTTGTAATTTCAAATACAAAACGATATTGTCATCACTGAAAATTCTTATTTCTGATGGCGCAATGTCGTCTATCTATCTATCTATTGCCTGAAAAGCCTACTGGCTTACAAAAAGGCTTGTCATGACATGTGTTTTATTGCCTGAATTATTTTGTTCTCATTCTTAAACAATGTATCATGATATGACAATACTAAAGTGTTTAAAGTGTTTAAAGTGTTTATCTATTGCCTGACGCCATGATCCCCGAAGGGGTGGCCACGAACGAACCTCCCCCAAGCACCTCTGTCCCCAGTCAGTCGACGCCCCTCCTCCCAATCAGCACCACCTTCATTCATATACTTCCTCACTCCATCCTCCCACCTCTGCTTCGGTCTACCTCTCCCTCTCTGTCCTTCCACCTCGCTCTCGTACACCCTTTTAGTCATTCTCTCGCTTCCCATACGTTCCATATGGCCGAACCATCTCAAGTTGTTCCATTTCACACTTTCCCGCACATCTACCTCCACACCACACCTCCTTCTTACTTCCTCATTTGTCTGTTTATCCCTCCATGTAACTCCGCACGCACTTCTCAAGTAACTCATTTCCACCGCTCTCACTTTTGGTCTGAGTCTCTCCACGAACGTCCATGTTTCGCTTCCATAAGTTAGTGTCGGGATTACCACACTGTCATGCAAGGACTTCTTCACTTCCTTACTGACCACTCTATTTCTTTTTTACTGTATTCAACGTTCCTACAACCCTCTTCCCCTGTTGCACCCTCTCCCGCACTTCTTCATCCACAGTCCCATCTTTACTCAACACACTGCCCAGATACTTAAAAGAGCTGACGATCTCCATAGCCTGACCGTTAAAACTTCACCTCACACTATGTGACTTCACCCCTTTCGAAGGCCATAACCTTGCTTTTCCCCTCATTTACCTTCAAATTCCGTTTTTCGCACACTGTTCCAAACTCATCTACCAGACCCTGCAACTCCCATTCATTATCTTTCATCAGAACTGTGTCATCCGCAAACAGCAGTATAGGCAGCTTCCACTCATTTCCCTCCCCTTTCAGCGATACACCAACATCCACTGCTCTTCCTAGTATTTCTTTCATGACTCCATCCATATATACAGTAAACAACCACGGGGACATCACACACCCCTGTTTCAACCCAACACTCAGATCAAAGAACTCTGTCTGCTCATTCTCCACACGTACTGCCGCCTTTGCACCCTCATACATGCTCTTCACTGCTTTCAGCAACTTGCCATCTACTCCGTATATTCTAAGTACTTTCCACATGCCTTCTCTATCCACTCTGTCATAGGCCTTCTCCAAGTCCATAAAGGCAACATACACCTTTCGTTGCTTCTCCAGATATTTCTCCACAACACAATTCAGGGTAAAATTCTGATTTACACATCCTCTTCCCTTCCTAAAACCTCCCTGCTCGTCGCCTATCCATTTCCCCGTTCTCACTTTCACTCTCTCAATCACTACCCTACTGTAAACCTTCCCTACTACGCTTAAAAGACATATTCCTCGGTGGTTACCACACACTCTTCTTTCCTCTTTGCCCTTATATAGGGGGACTATTATGCCAGTCTTCCAGTCATCGGGTGCATTCCGCTTCTTCCATGCTAATTTGCACATTTTCCATACCCATTTGATCACTATCTCACCACCATATACCTCAACATTTCCCCACACACTCCATCTGTTCCTGGTGCTTTCCCCAACTTCACTCTTTTCATAGCTTCCCACACTTCTGACCTCCTGATCCCCACCTCCTCCTCCACTACTTCTCCTCTTCTCCCTCCCATACCATATCCAACTATGTTTGCTGGCTCTTCATTCCTTACATTTAGCAACTCATTGAAGTACTCCCTCCATCTTTCGACTCTCTCTTGCTTCTCGGTGCAATGTCGTAAGATGAAGATTTTTTTTTTTTTTTTAGTCCACATCAATTTCACCAATGATAAATATTATTTGTGTGCGTTTTGCAATAGTAATATTGTAGATTAACATTTCCTCTTTCTATCGAGATATAGTAGATTGTATGAAGCATAATTTTTGTTTGCTGAAAATTGATGTAGAAAGAATATTTTTGTTACGCATGCATAATTTGTGTTCACCAGGCACAAATTGTTTTTACTATTCATACAAAACAGCTATTGAGGATAAATAAATTATGTTGACACATTTGGAATGGATGCGAAAAAGGCGTATAATTTTATAAATAAAAACATTATTGCTCAGCTTATAACACAATTATGATGTGTTGAACTATTCAATATTTCTTATACATCGAATTTTAATGTATAAATGATCTTATGTGATTTATTTTTCAGCTATATAATAATATGGGCCTTGCTCTATCTTCGGATGTATAATACATTGCATGTAGATAAATTATTTTGGTTTAAACCAGAGCGATAGCATAAATGTGTGTCGTTTCGCGGTAATGCAAATAGCACTCGAGAGTGAACATCACTCTTTTTAAAATTTAATTAATGTTTAAATATTGAGGGATAAGCCTTTACAACAGCACCTCGTAGCTACTTTCTACTTTTCCTATTGTTTGAAGATTATAGAGAGGGGAGAAGGGGTGGTACTTAACGCCATGCTCTATTTACTTACTCGATTTTTTTTTTCAACATATTTTCGGCTCACTACAGGAAGGCCATCATCAGGTAGTCAATCATGATCCTTAAAAATTAAGACAAGTCTAAAATTAACTAAACGTAAAAGGATATATTTTTTATATTTAGAGAAAGCTAAAAACAAGAATTCAGCTAGGTAAGGCACTCATAATCACTAAGACGAATATTTGAAGACAAGATTAACAAATAATACAAAGCTTAATCTAAAACAGAAAACACTCACTGATAAATATGAGAAAGAATAAGAAGGTCCACATCGGATAACAACAAGTGGACAACTGAGGAAGGTATAGCAAACATTGAGAAAAGTGAATACAATATCACACTAAAATTTCTGAAATTCGTTCTATTGTCCTAACATTTATATACTAATTAGCTACCTAAACACGAATGCTTCAAATGGTCCAAAAATTGAACCATAGACTATCAATCTATATCGAGACAGATTAAGAATTACCTGTATTAGAAATGTTAAGCTCGGGGTTTATTTTATGTGTTATCAATTTCTCGCCAATTAGCGCATTAGCGTGATTACGAAATCTACCAATTATTTCAAAATTATCAATTGAAAACAGGTGATCTTGTTCCCTTGAATGATTTCTGAGTGCGGATAATGAATTTTTTGTAAGAATTGACCGGATCTATGACTTTCCAATATGCTCAAACATCCTAACTTTGAATTTTCGTCCAGTACATCCAATATACCTGGCCTGACAGACTGGCCTTGTGAATTTATATATAATGTTTGAGCATAACTGGTCAGGTAATAGATCCTTGTGTTGAACAAAGTTACTAATTTTGTAATTATTCGTAAACACTATTCTGAAGTTTATTGCTGGAAAACTGTTACTCAAAATCTTTAATATATTTTTTTTTTTTATTTCATTAATCGAGTTTAGGAGTAAAGTTGGTTAGTGGAGAGAACATAATAATTGTAGCTAATGTCGTCATAGAAAGGCATTTCACATACTTAATTAGCTTCGGAACTTCAAATTTGTGTATTTCTACTTTACACAGTTTATTATACAAACATTTCTTGACACTATGATTGAAGAGATATACGGTATAATTATTGCACACAAAATATTCCCTGAGCTTGCATAGTTCTTCATGTAGAGCAAAATAAGTTGAACATACTGTACATCATAGGCGCTCTTCAATAATGTAAACATAGAATTCAGTTTGTAAATACTGGGAGTAAAACTGAACCAATTCAGTCCCTGATTCACACTTGTGGTTAGTCCTTGATCAGTCTTTTTAACTAAAACATCTAAATATGCTAATTTAATATTTTCTTCATTATCTACCGTGAACTTAGTATTCGTTATGCTGGCTAAATATAATAAATATATCCTTTTACGTTTAGTTAATTTTAGACTTGTCTTAATTTTTAAGGATCATGATTGACTACCTGATGATGGCCTTCAAGTGAACCGAACATTTGTTGAAGAAAAAAGAAAAATCGAGTAAGTAAATAAAGCATGGCATTAAGTACAACGTTGATTCTATTCCTATGCCGACAATCTATTTATCTCTCTCTCTCTCTCTCTCTCTCTCTATATATATATATATATATATATATATATATATATATATATATAAATAAAGCTGAAAGAATAATAGTGAGCCAAATTCATGGTGCAGTAAAAATGTATGGACACATGGAGCTTGAAGCAGTCTAAGTCATAGGATGAGGGTTAAATAGATTGAGAGAGAGAGTAATGGGAAGACAAATAGTTAAGAAATGTTGTATTAAGAATAGATTAGAAAGTTTAGACATGACAGAAGTGAGAGCAATTGGACGGTAGTTCGAGGGTTGAAAATGGCCACCCTTCTTTTAGGACAGGTTGCAAGAGAGCAAACTTCGACCAAGAAGGGAAGATGTTAGAAGAAAGACAAAATAATTTACCTAAGGAGGGAGTCGGCATGGAAGTACAGTTTTTTTTAGTACAAAAGGACAGGTAACATAAGGTTCATGTGCCTTCTTAGTATTAACCCTTTCTTGTGGGGGAAGTAGCACCTGCTTCTTCCAGGGATACTTAAAAACCTTTGTGACCATTAGGGGAGTTTAGGCACCTATAGTTTAGTTTTTTTTTCAGCCCCGGGAGTTGTCTGAGCGAGCTTATTGGTAGTAAAATAACCTTGGAGAGCTAATTATGAGAAAAGTAGATTTTTTTATATAAATACTGGGTGGCATTTTAGGAGCCTGAAAGGGTTAAGCCCAGAGAGAGCAGAATGTAAATTTTTAGAACAGAGGCGGGTGGAGAGGGAGGAATCATCCAAAGTAGAGTTTATAACAAAGTTTTGAGCAAAGAGTTCAGCTTTGATTGAGGAAGAAGTGGCTGAGGTGCTGTCGGAGTGGAAAAGTGGAGGGAAAGACGAAGTAAGATTGTTTGATAGGTCTTTGGCTAGATACCAAAAAGACTGGAAAAAGGTTGAGGTAGGATGTTGTTGTTGTTGTTGTTGTTCCCCAAGCTGCCTGGCCGAACAGCCCCAAGGCCCCGAGCAAGGCCAAGGCGAGCAAGGCCGAGCGCCCCCACAGAACCCTCCCTGCCGACCACAACAAAGCCTGGGTGACCGAAGCCACTCCATGGCGGGGAGCTGAGGAGGGCGACAGAAACGCCCGGGAAACCAAAGCCCCACCCAGGGCCCTGTGCCCCTCAGCAATTAAGAAGAGAAAGCTGAGGGGCAAAGGACAAAAAATGTGACGCTTTGGCTTCCAATTTTGGTAGATTGGGAGGTCAATCCACGGAAGAGACGCCATCACTTGAGATCTAGAAAATATATAAGTAAAAGGAACAGTCAGAGTAAGCTATGGGTATGGCAGAGATCGCTCAGTTTTCACTCTGATAGACCAGCCCATACAATTGTTATTGATAACATTTGTTTTGACAAGTTGAAGAGAAATTTGGCTTTATTCCAGACAGAAACGTAAAGAGTACAAGATTCTTGAGTTTGAAGGCGCTAGTACCGTTGGAATGCTTCCTCCTTATTGTGGACAGAAGTAGAATAAGCGTGAGTAAACAAAGATTGCTTTTGCATCAGACTGAGAGGAAGAAAATGGAATGTATGCTTCTATGACGGAGATGATTTCCTCAGTAAAGCATTCAGCACTCTCCGAGGGTTCCCAACAAAAAATATGCCATGTGAAATCAAAGAAGTACTGCCGAAGAGCCTCTCAGTTCTCATTGCCAAAATGTTACAAGCGTCCCCGGCTGGGAGGATCGGATGGCCGTACTGGAGATATAACAGAGATAATGGTGTGAGAAAAAAAATATTGAGGGATTGTTAGGGAAAGGACGGGTGATTTAGGGGGCACAATCTTTACTTAGGTACTCCCTTTAGTTTCCCGCTGGCCTTTTCCCCCAGGTACTTCTGTTATTTGTTCCAGGTTCTACTCGAGTCTGCTGTTCATATACTTAATTCCTCTTTCATGTATCTCAGTCTATCAATATATATGTGTGCCACAGTACCTCATTACCAGTATATAACTTATTACTTGTATGTATATAATTCAATGTTTAGTCATACTCTTTATTCACTTGTTTGTAACCTAGCATTATTATATATATATACATATATATATATATATATATATATATATATATATATATATATATATATATATATATATATATATATATATATATATATATATATATATTCTTGAAGGCATGCGAGATTAAATAAAACAGCATATTTAGCATGTTGATTTCCTGAATTGAGTTTAAGAGTAAAGTCGGTTGGTGGAGGTAACATAATGATGTATATGTTTTTTATTCAGAGATTCAATTTCTCATGCAATTTTGCGTTGTCCGTCATTCAATAGGTACAGAAGGGAACCGAAGTTATCAGCGAGTTGCTGGGGTAAGTAGTAGGGTATGACGTTTCGACTTTACCATTAGCCATATTCATACAAGTGGTTTATGATAGGTAAAGGGGAGAACAGGGGTATATATAGGGAGGCTGGGATCACACGCTGCGTATTCTGCAAAGGTGGGCGGGGCTAGTCGGCGATCTGCATGTGAAGTTAGTTGGTTGCTGCTATGCGTGCGCTGCGTCTATTGATTGGCTGGCTGAGCGCTGGGACATCGTCAGGTGGGCGTTGGCTTGGGTGTAGTAGTGTTATGGTCATTTCCATCAGGGTTTCTGCGGGGGTAGGATCTCCTCGCTGTGGGGAGAAGTTGGAGGTCCAAGGTCTGGTTGTTGAGGGTAGGGTTGAGTATTTGTATGTACATGTATATGGCTTCAAGGATGGGGAGGTGCCTAGGGTCGGGCTCATTATCTAATATGGAGGTGTTAGTGTCAAGGTCTTTACGGGTTAGATTAGGGTGGTCAGGGCTGTTGTAGTGATTTTTGATGGAGCCAGATTGAAAGTGGAGGGTAAGACGACGACTCAAGCGAGTCTGGGTAATGCCGATATACGTTGTACGGGGTCCACAGTCCCCGTGGGTACAAGACTGTTGGTACACGACATGGTCCAGGTTCATTTGTTTCTTATCTTTGGCGGAGCGATTACGTAGAACAAGTCGGGAGGTTTTGGGATATCTATAATATATTATTAGTTTGATATTGCTGTCAGTGTTGGTGGGCTAGACATTTTTCAGGATGATGTCTCTTATGACAGCTTCGTCTGTTTTATGATCTGAGGACATGTAGTTTGTATAGAAGATTTTGATATCTTCAGGGCTGGTGGTGTTGGGGGCTTCATTATTGTACCATTTTTCAATGTGTTTTTCTATGGTTTTGTCAACGTCGGAGTTAGAGTAGCCGTTGTTTGTGTGAGGCGGTTGAGTTTGAGGTGGGTGTCCCGCCAGGAGGAGCAGTGAGAGAGTGCCCTCCTGATGTAGGCAGAGATGGTGGAGATGTGGTATCGTTTGGGGCACTCGCTTTTGCCATCGAGACAGAGTCCATTGTTTGTGGGCTTCGTGTAAACCGTGGTTTTGAAGCCTGTGTTTTGGTTAGTGACTAGGATGTCAAGGAAGGGTAGTTTCACTTCAATAGTCTCCTCGTAAGTGAAGTTGAGTCCTGATGCTGAGATTAAGCACTGCTGAAACTCTCGTAGTTCTGCGATGTCCTTCACCCTCACGAAGATGTCGTCAACGTAACGGCAGTAGATGGAGGGACGGTGGGTGGCCAGGAGGTCCTCCTCGATGGCGTTCATGAAAAAGTTTGCAAAGCGTACACCGAGGGGGCTGCCCATCGCCACGCCATCCATCTACCGGTACATGTTTCCTTTGGGGCAGCTGAAGGAAGCTTCTTTAGTGCATAGCTCCAACAGCATTCGCAGGGCTTGTTCCGGGATGTCTATAGGTGGGGAGGTGGTGGAGAGGCATACACGACAGGATGATGTCGATCGTCCTATCCACTGGTACGTTAGTGAAGAGGCTTTCTACATCGAGTGAAGCGATTAGGTTATCATCGGTCGGTGGGGCATCACGGAGGATTTCGAGGAAGTCCGTGGCGGAGGATAAGCTGTACTGAGTGGGGGCGTAATGCATCAGGAGGTTGTTAAGGGTCTTCGCAATTTGGTAAGTTGCCGTCGGGATTTGGGAGATTATAGGTCTGAGGGGGTTTTCCGGCTTATGGGTTTTTACGGTGCCGTAAGTATATCCTGGGGAAAATATATATATATATGTATATATATATGTGTGTGTGTGTGTGTATGTGTATGTGTATACAGGAAGTAAGACGTACAGTATACATATCTAAATAAGCAATATCCTATTTTATATCATTTATAAGACATATGCATTATTATTCATGTAATAGAAACAGGTAAGGAGGGCATTGGGGATCGTAATATTTGATGAATTACATAATGCAAATATAATATTGCATCGCTTTGAAAGCCTCAAGGACCTTCATTCCCCACTTCTTACGCCCACAGTAAATGGAACACATTATAGCGTACTTCCTTGTAACTCCTTGTAAGACTATGTCTGTCCGGGCGTGGAAGGGGATATAGCTCCCTGTTTTTGTGTTGACACTGGTTTAATGGTGTGTGTATGTGTATTTGTGTGTGTTGGGTGGTTGGGAATTAGTAGATCTGTGTTCGGACAATTGTCGGCTATTTTCATCCATGGTACGGGCTTGGATATATATATATATATATATATATATATATATATATATATGTATATATATATATATAATAATAATAATAATAATAATGATAATACAAATTAAGGGATAGAAAATCCGTAACAACATTATGCTAGGAGTAAACATTTACAGGTATTTGATTAATGACAAGTATTCATTGAACGTTTGTCATATTCCTAATAATAGTAAAGTATGGTTGACACGACCAATATGAATTTCCACTTATTTAAAGTGATGTTGACATTAGATAAATTTCATTCTTAAATGCATTCCCAACTTTGTATGGTAAATATACTTTACCCTAAATATAAATTGTATATTGACTCAAGATTGGTGTGGCCATTTATATACCACCAATTGAAAAGGCCCATTTTACATATACTATAAAAGACCATTGCAGACCAAACATTCATAATTATACTTGGGGAACATTTGTCTTTTAATTGTTCATTGTTGAAATTGAGACGCTGAACTCTAATATAACAGGGTATGCACCATAAGAAGAACCCCCCATTCACGTTTTTCTTGAGGGGAATTCTTCATATTCAGCCCAGTATATAAGATGGATTACACATTTACGAAAACGAATAATAATTAAATACTATCGGCTCGGTAGTGTAGTGGAAAACGTCTCTGTCTTCCACCTCGGGTGACCCAAGTTCAATCCCACGCTCAGGCATAAATGTTTTTCGCATAAACTGGCAGCCGGTACCATTTCCCTTGAGCAAGGAAATGGGTAATATTGTCTAGTAATAAACTTTGGTCGAGCGCTATTGAATCTCAGAGGGAGGGCTAGAGAGAAATGGCGCCATGTATCTAGATAAGAAACCTGAACATTTGTATTATTATTATTACATTATCATTTGTCAGGTGGTAGACCACCAAGCTTTGTAAAGCCTTCAAGGTGCAAACATACGGGGATGGGATAAGGTGTGAAGTGATTTGTTCGTCTTTACTGTTATTATGAGTTCAGTGTGGATATTATGGCCTGAACTGCGTTGAGGAGGTGGGGATCAGGAGGTCAGAAGTGTGGGAAGCCATGAAAAGAGTGAAGTTGGGGAAAGCACCAGGAACAGATGGAGTGTGTGGGGAAATGTTGAGGTATGGTGGTGAGATAGTGATAGAATGGGTATGGAAAATGTGCAAACTAGCATGGGAGAAGGGGAGTGCACCCGATGACTGGAAGACTGGCATAATAGTCCCCCTATATAAGGGCAAAGGGGAAAGAGGAGTGTGTGGTAACCACCGAGGAATATGTCTTCTAAGCGTAGTAGGGAAGGTATACAGTAGGGTAGTGATTGAGAGAGTGAGAGTGAGAACGGAGAAATGGATAGGCGACGAGCAGGGAGGTTTTAGGAAGGGAAGAGGATGTGTAGATCAGATTTTTACCCTGAATTGTGTTGTGGAGAAGTATCTGGAGAAGAAACAAAAGGTGTATGTTGCCTTTATGGACTTGGAGAAGGCCTATGACAGAGTGGATAGAGAAGGTTTGTGGAAAGTACTTAGAATATACGGAGTAGAGGGCAAGTTGCTGAAAGCAGTGAAGAGCATGTATGAGGGTGCAAAGGCGGCAGTACGTGTGGAGAGTGAGCAGAGCGAGTTCTTTGACCTGAATGTTGGTTTGAAACAGGGGTGTGTGATGTCCCCGTGGTTGTTTACTGTATATATGGATGGAGTCATGAAAGAAATACTATCAAGAGCAGTGAATGTTGGTGTATCGCTGAAAAGGGAGGGAATTGAGTGGAAGCTACCTATACTGCTGTTTGCGGATGATACAGTTCTGATGAGTGATAATGAATGGGAGTTGCAGGGTCTGGTAAATGAGTTTGGAACAGTGTGCGAAAAACGGAATTTGAAGGTAAATACGGGGAAGAGCAAGGTTATGGTCTTCGAAAGGGGTGAAGTCACAGAGTGTGAGGTGAAGCTGAACGGTCAGGCTATGGAGATCGTCAACTCTTTTAAGTATCTGGGCAGTGTGTTGAGTAAAGATGGGACTATGGATGAAGAGGTGCGGGAGAGGGTACAACAGGGGAAGAGGGTTGTAGGAACGCTAAAAGCAGTAACAAGAAATAGGGTGGTCAGTATGGAAGTGAAGAAGTCCTTGCATGACAGTGTGGTAATCCCGACACTGACTTACGGAAGCGAAGCATGGACGTTGGTTGAGAGACTCAGACCAAGAGTGAGAGCAGTGGAAATGAATTACTTAAGGAGTGCGTGCGGAGTTACATGGAGGGATAGACAGACTAATGAGGAAGTAAGAAGGAGGTGTGGTGTGGAGGTAGATGTGCTGGAAAGTGTGAAAAGGAACAACTTGAGATGGTTCGGCCATATGGAACGTATGGAAAGCGAGAGAATGACTAAGAGGGTGTACGAGAGCGAGGTGGAGGGACAGAGGGGGAGAGGTAGACCGAATATGAGGTGGAAGGATGGAGTGAGGAACTACATGAACGAAGGCGGTGCTGGTTGGGGGGAGGGGCGTCGACTGACTGGGGACAGAGGTGCATGGGGGCGGTTCGTTCGTGGCCACCCCTTCGGGGATCACGGCGTCAGGCAATAGATAGATAGATAGATATATGTATATAAGATATTACTTGTGACTTTTGGTGACTGAGGGGAGTGAATCTTGGTTAACCCCTTGAGTATTGATGCAGTTTTGTCTAGGTATCATTGATGACTTTACACTATTTTTTGCTTGAAAGACAAATATATTTATCAATAAATACTGCCTACGAAATAAATACATTATAATCACAAAGATGTCACAGGAATGCTTACAGGAAGCTTACAGGAAGTATGTTAAGTACTCTATGGAATTTTAGTGATATTACAGTATATATTATATATATACAGTATATAACAGCCCCAAGGTCCCGAGCAAGCCCAAGGCCCATAATCGAGTATTAATAATATTATTATATTTTGTATTTTATTTAAATATATATTTATTTGATTTATTATTGTTTTTATTTATTTTATTATATTTATTTCATTTTATTTATATGTTTATTTTATTTATTTTATATATATACTGTATATATATACCGTATATTTTGTTTTTTTCCTGTTCCCCAGGGTGTCTAGCGGATCAGCCCCAAGGTCCCGAGCAAGCCCTAGGCCCATAATCGAGTATGTATATTATTATTATATTTTTTATTTTATTTATATATTTATTTATTTTATTTATTATTGTTTTTATTTATTTTATTTTATTTATATATATATATATATATATATATATATATATATATATATATATATATATATATATATATATATATATATATATATATATATATATATATATATATATATATATATATACCGGTATATATATATATATATATATATTATTTATTTATTTATTTTTATTCCTGTTCCCCAGGGTATCTAGTGGATCAGCCCCAAGGTCCCGAGCAAGCCCAAGGCCCATAATCGAGTATTTATATTATTATTACATTTTTATTTTATTTTTATATTTATTTATTTGATTTATTAGTTTTTATTTATTTTATTTTATTTATTTTATTTTATTTATATTTTTATTTTGTTTATTTTATATATATATATATATACCGTATATATATATAATTGTTATATATATATATATATTTTTTTTTTTTTTTTATTCCTGTTCCCCAGGGTATCTAGCGGATCAGCCCAAGGTCCCGAGCAAGCCCAAGGCCCATAATCGAGTATTTATATTATTATTATATTTGTATTTTATTTTTATATTTATTTATTTGATTTATTATTGTTTTTATTTATTTTATATTTATTTATTTTTATGTGTATATTATTATATATATATATATATATATATATATATATATATATATATATATATATGTATATATATATAATTATATATATATATATATATATATATATATATATATATACATATATATGTATATACATATACTGTATACCCACACACACATACACACATTTTTTTTACCATTCATTATATTTTGTTTGACACCTTGTATATATATATATATATATATATATATATATATACGGTATATATATATATATATATATATATATATTATATTTATATTTATATATTACTTTATTTGTGTGTACAATAGAATTATTTCTGAATTTATTACTTGAAGATAACCTGGCTTTCTTGTTTTGTTTTTTCACTGTCAACCCAGGAGCCATTTCCCTTCTTGTTGGAAAGGGTTGTGGCCCTACCAGGTAAGTAAAATTGACAACCTTCATGACTGACATGTGTTCTATGAACATTATACAATTATTGGCAAGGAAAATTATATAAATGTGTTGTATATTGTGGCAAAGATATACAACTGTATAAACATTCTCATATATTTACATAACAATAACAATGAATGGAAACAATTGCGCATAGCTCGCGAACCAATTATGCTATATTATTTTGGGTTTCACCATTAGAAAGAGCATAATATTCCGCTTACGGTGATATAAACAGTTATATACGTATCCGAGCAAATAAAGCAACGCCGAGGTGGGAAACAGCTTGGAACCCGGCTAGCGTCGGCGGAACGGAGACGAGTGAAGCGTAAATATTCGCATTTTGGCTCTTCATTTCAAATATTCATAGAGCAAAAAGTATTTGTCGTAGGAACTTCTATTTGTTTTTATTCTCTTCGGCATTATCTGCCGTATTCATACAGTCTAAATTGAGAACCATAGACATCGTAACAACGAAATAATTCGCAAATGTTATAAACCATATCAAGCAAAGTCACACTTTTTTTGTTTTTGGTCACTGCTTGAGAACTATTGAAGATAGACAATTTCTGTTTTCAGATTTGGAAGGAGGAGAAAAAAATACTATTATTTGAGCAAACAAAAATATAAGGTCATCACTCACAATTTCGAGATAGGACTTTGTGAAGACAATTGCCAGGGAAAAACTTTTATTCCGGAGTCGTTTACACTTTCATATTGCGATTTTTTTAAATTTTTATGTTTTTATGATGTAGTATAGTTATTCCTCTTTCCATTGACATATGATACATCACAATAAACAGCATTCTGGTGGATGAAAATACAGAAAAACACAAGGCTTCGAAAACACGCCCAGCCTGGTATTTCATGGCAAATTAGAGAAGGGCTCACCATTTGCAATATAATTAAGTTACCGGATGTGAGAGAGTTAATGAGACAGAAGGCTTTCTTTTCTACTTTGTCTAGAAGTGCTGTGTGAGAGGATCCTCCCCACACATGTGAACAATACTCAATACATGGGCACACTTTGCCCTGTACAGAACAAGAAGCTGCGTAGGGGTAAAGAACCCCTTGAGACATATGAGCATACCTAGCTTTTGGGAAGCTGTTTTAGCAAGAGTAGTAATATTATCTTTCCAAGAGAGATCAGAAGAAAAAGAGACACCAAGAATATTAAGAAAAATTAAGGTTAATTTGTATGTTGTTGAAGAGTAGGTCATAGTTAATAGTAAGAGTGACAAGCCGTGGTCTGAGCTATTTGAAGGGTCTGTTGGTGAAAGGCAGTTAACCCATCGAGCCCCGGCTGATTAATAATAAATGTACACCCATAACCCGGCCGGTTTTGAAAAATGGTTTTTATTCCAGAAACAATAGCGAATGGGTTAGGAATGAAGGAAAAACCACGAAAAACGAATCAAACAGCTCAAAAAATGGGCCTACAGAGCCCCCGAAAACGGATTTTACAAGAGTAAAAAATTGAAGTCAATTTCCCCCAAAAACCAGGTTATTGCGCGCTCACGCGCACGCACGTGGACTTTGAGAGTTTTTAACCATCAGCACGGTTGCGTGGGATACGTACACAGTTCCCATACAAATCTGAGCCCTCTCGAGTGGCTACACCTGAGGTTACGGTCGGAGCAATTAGGGTGACTCGTCAGACGCGTCGCTGGGGCTGTGCATTACATACATCGCCGACGCGCCAGACGCGTCGCTGGTGCTCAACGGGTTAATGATGGGGGCATTTGTAGCCTCTTAGTTGTAAAACCCGCCTACTGCAACAGACAGAGCTCTAACGTAACTTCCAGGCTCTCTTGAGGACAAAAGGTTGATACTATCCTCTACTGGTTTGTTATCAAGAAACTGAAACTCCCTAGTTGTAGTGAAAGGAATCCGTGAACCACAACTATCACGATAACCCAGTGCCGAATGGCAACACTGGGGTTGATCCTTCCTAAACTGAATAAATGAAGACAAGCTCTGATTTAAATTACATTAGATGACAAGTACCTTAAGTGAATCAAAATGACGATAAGTGAATAACAATTCGGCCTACTCTATACAAATATTAATTACGTTAATGAATGCAACATGATGTTGATCGGGGGCTTATTAACCCCTTACGAACGGGGATATTTGGAACTTCTACTATCTGCCTGGTAGGCATATTTACCCTAAACGAGCTTCATTCCATGCTCTTTTTCATGCATAAACAAGAGGCAGAGCGTAATACAATTATGTATCAGTGAAAGGGCGATAATAGAGATTTCCAATGACACCTGAATCATCCTTATACGACCACTGGTTATCCTGTAGCGATCATGCAACACGAGGGGAAAAACCCTAAAATACGGTAATTTCCCAAGTTTTTTCCTGGTCTCGCGAGGCCGTGGGTGTGGAATGTTGCGGAGGTAGTGTCAGTCGCGGCACTGGGTCCGTGCCGAACGGTCAGAGCCCGCCTATCATCCTCCCAACGCGTGGACTCTCTCTCAGAGCCGATAATGTGCTCACAATCCCTTCCGACATATGTCGGGCACCGCAGGGGTGGCCATGATTCTCCCATACGATATATGTCGGGCCCCGCGGCTTGAGTGTTAACGATTCAACCACCAGACTGTTCACCCTGAAGTAAACCACCCGTGTAACGAAAGACGTAAGAGTCCTCCTCCCGCCACTCCACACTGAGCACCCTAGTTGTATGGATCCCCCAAAAAAATTAAATGCAAAAGAATACATATAAATATGAATACACATGAAATGCAGTGTTAATTAAGCAATTACAGAAGGCCCATTCACAATATATGCAAGGAAAAAAGTTAGCTTAGGAAGGCATAGCAAGACAATACATACAAAGAAATATAAAATTAACTTAGGAAGTGCATAGCAAATCAAAGCAAGGAGTGATAGCTCTCTTCGAAACTTACGTTAAATTGCAAGTAGCCTATATATATATATATATATATATATAAAATTGTATAAAAAGCAGACTTAATTTGATTATGTAAATTATTAGCGCTTAATATGCAAGACTTAGTTTGATTATGTTAATTATTAGTGCTTAATATGCGTTGTAGCTCGTACTGGGCAATAGATAAAATGAGAGATGAACTTATATATTTAAAAGCAATCATACGGCATGGTCACGACATTAACAATTACGTTATTTTGCTCAAACTAGCAGGAAACATGTTCTCTCTTCAACTTCAAAGACCAGAGCGAGTAGGAATTCTCGATCCTACCTGACTATGATATCACCAGACAACCTTGCGCCAACCAAGGACAGTTCGATACCCTCCCATAATGCCTCAATACTTCCTATGCTTACCCGTACTCTACCATAGGATACAGTAATAAAAGTCCCTTGCAGTCCCAAGCACTGTAGTCAAACTGAAAAGAGATAACACCTTTCCACCTCAAGAGATGAGAGAAGACTGTCTCTCCTACCCTTCAGTGGGTCTTATATAAGCTGAGAAGTGTTGCCATAATGAGAGCAGTGCTCAACAGGTGGTGGTACCAGACAGTCTTGTACAAGCAGTTACAAGGAAAGTACATTACTGACGGCTATAGCCGTCGCTGGGACTGTGGAGTGACTTATCTACTGACGGCTATAGCCATCACTGGAACTGGAGGGGTTAAATATTGTGTCTATGGACATGTAGGGACACATAGGATTAAACTACTATATGTATAATAGTTCCCTAATATTAGTATTTCGGACAGGCAAGTTGCAAGATAATGTTCCCTAGGAAACTGTCCTGTCCGAATGCTGAATGACTGACCTGAGTCAAGAAATGTTCCCTATAGACCTAAAGCAGGCCAGGTTTTTCTAGATTGACACTAAAGCTACCAAATGGTGTATTTGTGTCCCAGATACATTAAAATAACCTTTTAGGAGTAAAATTTAATGTTGGCTCTCAAGGCAAATAAGGCAGAAATAGGGCTAGCATAACCAAAACTTTGCATGCTTATTATCTAATTAAACTATAATTTTGGTAAAACTTGCTCTATTTCTGCCTGTTTTATGAATAGGATAATTCCTCTGGAAATATCATCTTGCAACTGGCTTGTCCATAATACTTCAACTAGATAGTGTGAGTTTGTTTTGTATTAGCCTCACTCTATCTTTGACAACAGCCGGCTAAGCACCTATCAATCCCCTCCCATCAGATCATCGTTATCGACCATGGCCCCAAAAAGGATATAATAAAATATATATTCTAAACAGTTTTTATTTGTACACAAGTTGAATTGAACCAGATCCTGGTGGGGCCGAGGCCGCCACTATTGCCAGAATTAGATGCAGCTGGGGAAAGCGCAGAGAACTGCTGCCAATTCTAACCATGAAACGACTCCCTCTCCCCTGAAAGAAAAAGGTTTACACTTTATGTATTAGTAGCGCAATGACCTACAGTATATGTGCTTCAGAAACATGGCCTGTCAAAGTGGATGATATCAACAGATTATAATGCCTAATAATGATAGGCCTGTAGGCTACATGATGATGTTTTCACGGTTTAATCAATAATGGTTCCGCCACCCCAGGACTTCCACCCATTTTTCCCATCATCGAGATTGCTCAGTTAATGATTTATCAGATTCCATGTTAAGTTCTGTGAAGTTAGAGACAATAGGCCTACCAGTACAATTTTGTCAATACCAATTCAGTAGCACTTCTACTGAATCTGAAAGCTAGTAGTCTACCAAATACAACTAACATTTCTGTAGATTTGGATATTTATCATGATAAAAGTACTGTAGATGGTGTTAGTGACCTGGAAACTGAGGCAGATGGCTCGGAATGAAAAGTCTGTGTCTTATGTAATTATCTTAATAATTTTGCAAAAGTTTTAGGTTAAATTACAAGAAAATAATGTTATATATCCTCCAAGGTTATTCAAAGTATTGTGGAGTGCTTTCAAACCATATGTATTCACTAGGAAATTCATTTTCTCCACTATCTAGAATCTAGATCTATGTAGATCTCTATTTATCTCTCTCTCTCTCTCTCATCTCTCATATAATTATATATATATATATATATATATTTATACACATGTTTATATATACAGTATTATAATAAGGTTTGGTGCTACATGTTTGAGAAATTCGTTTTTTGCGCGAATATTGTGGGTCCGAGACTCCTACAGCTGACTGAGCTGAACAAAAAACATACCAATATAGACTTTCTGTCTTGAGGTGTCTAAAACAGCATTCCTACAATCTAAAAGCAATCAAGATGGAAAATATGGAGACCAAAATTGTGACAATTTAGGCCTATTTTTTTTTTTTAATTAGGCTTGGCCTAGGCAGCACTAGGCTAAGCCTATTCCAAAACTTAAGAGTAGGCTTAGGCTAGGACCTAGGTTAGCCTAAGCTGACCGTTTTGGTGGGGTCAGTACTCAAGGTATTAGTGAGATGGGTCTATAATTGGGCCTTGTAATTGGGGTTGGGTGTGACAGGGATCTGCCTTGTATGGGCCGATCGGCTTTTTGCAGACTCCCATTTTCTTATGTTCTTAGGCCTAGGCTATGTAGCCTAGTCTTTAATAGAAAAAAATACAGGTAACAGGAATGTTAGGTTAAATAGGCCTAGGCTTGGCATAGGCTATAGCCTAGGTTAGGCTAGCCTAGACTAAAATCCAAAGGTACCGGTAGGTTACGAAACAAAATTTACGAAAAAAATATATTAGGCTATACCTATAGCCTAGGCTAGCCTAGGCCTATTCCCACAAGTAGGCTAGGCATCGTCATATCTGTAATCTAACCTCCAAGGCTAGGCCTAAATAACACTTACTTGGCTATCCACTAGCCTAGGCTTAATTTCTTCCACTGTCCACCTACACAATCAGGGTGCCAAAACAGAAAATATCAAGTTCTGGATCATTTTTCTAAGCTTACAAGGATCAACTTGGTGTGGGTGGCACAGCCCCCTGCTACATAACAGGGGGTCCGGGGGGCCTAGCCCCCCAGCCGCCGGAGAAATTTTGAGATGTGAAGGTAAATATACGCACAATACATGCTCAAAATGTATTAAAAGGAATGAATAATATTGTAAGTAAAAGGGATGTTATGTATGTTAACTGGTGTTTAATCAGGATACTAGGGGAGCTGGCTGCCTGTACTTCAGTCTCAAAGAGAATCACTTCAGGTCCACTAATATAGGCATTGAAAACAGGTTTTTAAATTATTCTTAGCAGTTCCTGTTTTAGTTTTGTAACTTTTGTCCAATAAAGATTTCATGTATATTTGTTGTTGCATTCCAAGAACTATTACATACCGGTACTTAATATATATCCTTTCATATGATACATGAGTTACTAGGCCTATAGAGTACTGGTTAAAATACATACCGGTACCAAGTTTCAAGAATAAACTTTGATTAGAACATTTGTTTGTCTATTATTTTCCCTGGGCCGAGTAAAAAATACCTGGGTAGGCTATTCCCATCTCGGGTTAAGTCCTAACCTAACCCTAATATAATATAATATACCAGTAAAATAAGTTATGTCATAACTTAACATTACCTGGGAAAGAGAGGGCAGGGACCCTGGGTGACCCATAGCATGATTGCGCATTTTAAGAGTTACTTCTCAGTAAATACTGGTTTCCGACATTCAATTAAACATCCTACAAGTTCTAACCAGTCCCCTGAACAGTTTTTAATAGGTTACTTGAGGATATTTTAACGGGACCATAGGTAAACATTTATCCTGTATATATATATATATATAGCGCCAAAGGCGCGTGCTTTAACCAATAAACCGCATAGGCCGCTCGTAAGGTGTTAAAGAGGTCAGGGGGCATGCCCCCCAGGATTTTTTTTAAAAATTGAGGTATCTAAAACAGCATATCCTGCAATCTATATATCTTGTATATCTCAAGAGTAGCCTAGGCTAGGTTAGCCTAGCTGCCTAGCCTAGCCTTACAAAAAAAAAAAAAAAAATACAGGAATGTTGGTCTAGGCTAAGTTTAATATACACTTCCCAGGTCATTTTAACAGTGTTACAGTTCTATTGCTTCTATATATCATATAATACACCATAGAGTACGTTTTTAATAACTAGAAAAAAAGGCCATCTTATAAATAATTACCTTAATAATTAATTGAGGACCTTCGCCGTTCCCGGGTTAAGAGGTGGGGCTCTGAGTCTTAGCCTACCAGAACCAGATTCCCAGAAATAATGAGAAATTCTCAGTAACGCACAGTAACACTAAAACACAGATCTGAAACAATGGGGGTCTTCTGGAATCTGGTCACTGTGCCCGTACTGATGTAACACTATTTTCAGCATACACACGAATATCACTAGTCAGGCAATAGTCTCCAATATCTAGGTGATTTCGGCCTTATATAGGCCTATGTAAACACTACTAAAGTCTATGACAGTTTAAAGCACACACAAATGCTATTACAATTACTGTCTACACGAACTGTTCAGCAATATGGCGGGACTGGGGTCAGAGAATATTGTTGGAACTGGACTAGAATGAAATGATAAATGATACTTATAACTTATCATTTCACGCAAACATCGCTCTTGAGTCTCTGATAGCCTTCAGTTTTAAGGCTATAAATCCTTAGTTTATAGATCACATTAACGTTTGTATGCATGAATGATGTCTATAGACCTTACAGCTTCCGTGTTTGATATTATTATTGATACAAAACCCTTATTAAAACTTATATGACGGTATGGGTGATGCGATATTTCTGTACGTGCTTCTCGATATTCCAGGACATGTTGTTTGTTTACATCAGTCAACATTATATAGATGCCATTTATTTGAGGCGAAATTCATTTAATATGTCAATGTTTACCATTTTAAAATAATTATATATAAAAAGCTATTTAGAGAAACTTGTAATGCATTCTTACATTATTATATGACACATACATTATTTTTACAAGCGTTGATATTTCGGGAAAGAATATTGGCCTTCTTTTTAATCTGCCATTGGCTGCTTATACAAGGCGCCAATTTTAAATAACCATATAAAAGTGTATTAAGATAGTAGGCCTAATTTAATACAAGACCTATCATTAGGGAAAGCCTATCCAGCCTACTGTTTGACTGGAAAGTTGCCCAAATGAAAATGATTTGGAGATACGAATTAGTACAGCAATTTAATTATGCATTTATAATAGTCAATTAAATTTGGTAAGTAGCCTACTAGGGAGTTTATATATTTCAAAATTGCAGCCTCTCATGCAGAAACTATAAGGTCAAACATTCCCTAAATCGAAATAGTCGAACAAGTTCCAATAGTTAAAGAAGCCTAATGTTCGTTTAATTTTCATTGTGGATGGGTGGATAATATATGCAGGTAGGAGAAGGATACTTTAACTGTAGGCTTATTTCTTACCGATTCTCCACCTTACTGATGCTGGAGCCTGGATATTCGTTGCGATGAAAAACCTTCCTCTCCAGCGTTCTTCCTGGAATAATCTTGGCCATTTCATAATCACAAACAGCATGAATTCTCTCTTCTAGATTTCAATCAATTTCCCTTCGGAATTAGTGTACTGTATAACTGTATTCCAAGGTCCTGATGTGGCGGCGTCTACGCCGTGGGGCCACCTCCCGAGGCTGCCAACCGCGGATGGCTGCCGACCCTCCACAGCCGAAGACAAAATCAACGACCAGTGGAGGAAAACCGGATGCCGGCCGCGGGGAGCAGTTTCGGGAGCCAAACCGTCACAACCATCCCCTGCCCCCTCCCTGGGGGCACGGGTCCTTGGAGCGGCTTCGGTCGCGCCGGGAATTTCCACACCTCTCACACCACACACACATCACACAGTTTTTCCTACACCGAGAAATGACTCTCCGGCTGTCATTTCTCGAAGACTTCTTCTAGCCGGAGACATTGAGAGCAACCCAGGACCCACGTTCACATACATATGTCCAACTTGCTCAAAACCCATCACTTCGAGTCGCCATACTAAGGGTTCAGTTCTCTGCAATTCATGTGGGAACTGGACCCACTTCACCTGCACAACACTTGCCTCCAAGAAACACTACACAAACACCTGGACCTGTTCCTCATGCCCCTCCCTCTCCCAGTCAAATCCCTCGCCTAAAACCCGTCCACCTCTCCTCCCCAACCCACCTAACCTTCCCATATCATCCACTCCCCCCCCTAAAATCCGTCCACCTCTCCTCCCTAACCCACCTAACCTTCCCATACCATCCACATCCTCAACTCAACACACCACACCCCATCCTAATCCATTCCAACCCCCATCTCCTGCTCCCCAATCCCCACCCCCACCTCACCCATCCCAACCCCCAGCCCCTCCCTCACCCCCACCCCCCCCATCACCCCCACCCCCACCCCATCCTCGTGCAGCAGCACCCAACATACATCGTGCACATAACATTAACATTCTTCAACTGAACATAGATGGCATCAACACAAAGAAACACGAACTCTCACACTTCATCAAACAACACAACATACCATTGCCATCTTACAAGAAACAAAACTCCGCACAACACAAAAAACACACCCACATTTCATAATTTCACCACCATCAGACAAGACCGGGCTGTCGGCGGGGGCGGTGGACTCATCACCCTGGTACACAAAGAAATATCATACATAGTAACCAGTGTACAAACCAAATCACTCCTCCCCCAAATGATAACACAACAGAAATACAGTCAATTAAAATACGCACTGGCAACAACTCCAACATAACCATCATAAACACATACATCCCTCCCCAAACATCCCCTACAGTACCAAATGAATACAGACCACACTTACAACACATCACAAACACCCCACACACCCCACACATCATCCTGGGTGGTGACTTCAACGCCAAGACGTCGGCCTGGTTTGTCGACAACCCCGACACAGACAGAGGGCTGGTACTACAAAACCAAACCGATAACCTCATCATCCTTAACGACATCCATCAACATACCCATATTCCTCACCAAGCCCTCTATAACCCATCATCTCCAGATATCACCTTTTGCTCCCCAGAACTCGCCCCCACAACATCCTGGAGGGTGGTCAGAACCTTAGGCTCTGACCACCTCCCGATCATTATCACCACCAAAACCAGACTCACCCCAGCTAGCCACAAACACACATACACCAATTATAAAAGAGCTAACTGGGAAGCATTCACAAATGAGACAGAACAACACTTCACAACTCTAAACAGTACACCCATCACTAACATCAACAATGCTGTACACATACTCAATAAAACTATCCAAAACGCTGACAAGAAACACATTCCAAGAGGTAACAGAAAAAGACACAACCCCAACTTCACACCAGAAATTCAAAACCTCATCAGACAACGTGACATACTGAAACACTCCCCAGCACCCCACACACAAGACATCACACAACAAATTCAAGCACTCAACACCCAAACTAACAACAAAATACAAGAACAACAAAAACTAAATTGGAATAACTTCCTACAAACACTTGATCACAAAACAAACCCCAAAAACTATACAAAACACTAAACAGCATCACACTTTCCAACAGCAACACAACACAATCACATGCTGCAATCACAACAACAGACTCTACTCCTTCATGTAAACAACAAGCAAACACTCTCATCAATCACTTTTCACATGTCAGCCACCTAAAACCTCACAAAGACGACCGACGTGTCATCCGACGTAAGAGACAATTCCCCACAGACCCTGACTATACACCCTTCACCAATCACCAGACAAAGCATATCATCAACAATCTCAAGCACTCACCCGCCTGTGGCCTAGACAACATAAGCAACATACACCTCAGACACCTGGGACCACAAGGCATACAAGCACTCACTAACATATCAAACTACAGCTATTCACACAACACAATACCAGACATTTGGAAGCATGGTATCATCATCACTTTCCCCAAACCCAACAAAGACCCCACGCTACCCTCCTCGCACCGCCCCATCACACTCCTTTGCTCCCCCTCCAAAGTCATGGAACGCCTAGTATTACAACTAATTACACCTGACCTACCCCTAGCTCCAACACAACATGGCTTTAGGCCACTGCACTCCACAAACACTCTTCTCACAGACCTTACACAAAGAGCTTTCGACGGCATCAATTCAGCTAGACCACCACACAGATCACTATTAGCCACACTCGACATTAGTAAAGCCTTCGATGCCATCCCCCGCCACAACCTAACAAACAAAATCTACAACACAAACATGCACAACAACACAAAACGGTGGCTGGCCAACTTCCTAGCAGGCAGATGTGCACACGTATCTTTTGCCGGTCAGTCATCTAAAATCAGAAACTTTCCAAACGGAGTCCCACAAGGATCCGTCCTATCGCCCGCACTCTTCAATCTGTACATGCACGATATAACTACACCCAATACGCCCCAAATAAACTTAGCCTCCTATGCAGATGACATAACACTCACATGCACACACCATGACCCAAAAAGAGCAACAGATCTCCTTCAACCCTATCTCAACACACTACATGGCTGGTGCACTACAAACAGACTTAATCTAGCCCCAGCCAAATCCACCGCAACCCTGCTCACAAGTTGGACAGGAGAACACGAATACATCCCTCAACTCACCATAAACAACACACCCCTAACACATACACACACACCCAAAATCCTTGGAGTAACATATGATACTCATATGACATTCAAACAGCACACCACAAACATTAAAAAGAAACTGACACCCAGACTTAACGCCCTCAGGTCACTTGCTCACACAAAATTTGGACACAACAAAGAAACTACCACCACAGTATATAAACAATACATAAGATCAGTGATGGAATACGCAAGCCCAGCCTGGGCTTCTAACCTAGCTGAAACACATCATAAGACCTTACAGACTATTCAAAACAAAGCCCTGAAGATCATTACAGGCTGCACAGCTACTGCACCCACAGATCACCTACATCAAGAAACCAAAATCCTCAAAGTCAAAGACCATCTGGACATGAGAGGCACTCAATTCCTGGCAGCAGCCTCCACGAACCAAGACCACCCACTAAACTACATGGCAACACACCCACAGACACCAAGAAATATCAAAACAACACCAGCACACGGTATCACACACAATTATTGTCCTCTCTCCCTCCCTGCCCACCCCGAACCAACTTCCAGAAGCACATCCATACTCATATCTCTCACCGATCCATCCACTCACTCACAGACAACACACAGCTGCATGCACGACCTCCCGAAATCCATCCTTCCGAATCCTCCCTTCCTCGCGAGGACAGAGTCCACCTGGCCAGGCTGAGATGCGGACACCATCCAGCTCTCCTGAGCTATCAGAAGAGACTGGATGACTCCGTTGTCGACGCCTGCCCGGGATGTAACACAGCACCCCATACCATTAAACACATCATAGAAGACTGCATTTCACACAACCACTTACGCCAACAACACAATCTACACTCAATGAGAGCTCTGTGGGAAAGCCCGATCGTGGCCATGGCCTTTCTCAGGGACTCGGGGCTGTTCGGCCAGGCAGCTTAGGGAACAACAACAACAACAACAACTGTATTCCATAAGTTAGACAGTCATGAATGACTACTACCTATTCAAGAAGTGACAAGACCAAACATTAAATCTATATTATTATTATTAATATTATTATTATTGTTATTTGTATTGGCATCGAAGTATAAACATCATCTATGAGTATCTGTGAGTATCTGTGAGAGAGATGCCATTTCATTCTATGTGTCACAATTTTTGGACTTATATACCTCGGTCTTCGAAGGTATAATACTTACCATAACATATATTGCAATTAATGTGCGGAAGAGTAAGGTTATGTAATGTTTGACAGGCTGAGGTTGGTAACTTGGGAGAGAGGTATCCTGACCAGGATTCGAACCCACTCACTCAGGTATGTTTGTGAGAGTTGGGCACCGTATTCACTCGACCATGAGCGACAGTAGCATTAGATTTGTCATCAGAGAGGTTCCATATTAGTACCAGGACGATTACAATTGTATCACTTAGCCAAGTTGACAGGGGGGAATGTGTAAAATAGTCATTGTTGAAGTCAAGTAAACTCGCCATGTGTATGAAGGCATAAACCTCCGCAACACTATAACCTGGTTCTCCAAATATGAACTAAGGTTGGTTCCCTTGTATCAGCTCATGGTTGAGTAAATATGGTGCCCAACTTTCACAAACATACCTGAGTGAGTAGGTTTGAATCCTAAACAGTATTGTTTTGGCCTTTAAAACAGGGTTGCTCACCTGGTAGGGCCGCCAATCGGTAGCGCATGACAGGCCAAGGATTAGGCAGCCCAGGAGATAGCATGACACGCCAGTGCTTACCTATGAATTGGTATTGGGGAAATAAGAATTGGTTTCTTGTGTGGTCCCCACCTCTTAAGACGTGTCAGCCTAAATATTTAGTTCTCTATACCCGTGTGTCTGTCGTACCGTGATTTGAATGTGGCTATCGTGGGCGCAGTTACTATCCCGTCTGGGAGTGAGTTCCAGTCATCGATCACCCGGATCGCAAACCAGTTCCCTTTTAGTTTTGTTCTCCAGTGGTCCGGTTTCGCTAGTTTCAGTGAATGTCCTCTCAGATTGTTTGTGTTGAGGCAAAAGAATCTGGCGTAAGGGATGTCGTCGAAGCCATGCATTAGCTTGTAGGTTTCGATCATATCACCTCTTTTTCTCCGGTCACTGAGTGTCTGCAGTCACGGTCGCTGACATCTCTCCTCGTAGGGCAGGTGTGTTAGTTTTCAGATGCAACATTTGATGTACTGGAGATGCTTGACAATGGGGTGACTGGTAGTGTGTGTCGGACCAATAATATGATGGGGTATCAGGGGTTGAGATGTTGCTTAAAAATGGGTAAGGGGATTTTATGGGTTGAAGAGTGAGTTGTGGAGGTGTTGGGTCAATTTAGATTTGAATTGAGCAAGGGAGGGGGAATCAACTATTTCAGCTGGTAGGGAGTTCCACTGATGGATTATACAACAGGAGTGGTGATGGGCTGGTCTATCAGAGTGAGAATTGAGCGATCTCTGCCATACCCATAGCTTACTCCGACTGTTCCTTTTACTTATATGTTTTCTAGATCTCAAGTGACGGCGTCTCTTCCGTGGATTGACCTCCCAATCTACCAAGATTGGAAGCCAAAGCGTCACATTTTTCCTTTGCCCCTCGACTTTCTCTTCATAATTGCTGAGGGGCACAGGGCCCTGGGTGGGGCTTTGATTTCCCGGGCGATTCCGCACCCTCCTCAGCTCCCCGCCATGGAGTGGCTTCGGTCACCCAGGCTTTAATGTGGTCGGCAGGGAGGGATCTGTGGGGGCGCTCGGTTATGGCCTGGGTCTTGCTCGGGGCCTTGGGGCTGTTCGGCCAGGCAGCTTGGGGAACAACAACAACAACAACGACAGGAGAAAAACCTTTTTCTTGCTTCGGTTTCTGTGTGGGGAACAAATATCTTGTATTTATGACCTCTTACTCCTTGGTGGGGTGACATATTCATGGTGTTTAATGGGCGAGAGATTATGGAATATTTTGTAACACTGAATAAGGTCGGTCCTCAACAATCTGCCTTTAATTGAAAACAGGTTTAAGGTAGAGAGACGGTCATGATAAGTGAGACTTGAGTGGTTGGTTACTTGTTTCGTCCACCGACGTTGAACAGACTCTAGATGATTAAGATCGCCTTGAAGGCTTGAAAACCAGTATTCCAAACAGGAGAAGCAAAGTCAAGCAAGGGTCTGATGTAGATGATAAAATGTTGATATTTTGTTGGAGATCTTGAGAGCTTGATTGTGGTGACTTACTTGGATGCTGGATGTAGAGTTTGAGGTCGTCAGCAAACAACTTGTAGTGCGGTCACAGAATGTGAGGTTAGGTTGAATGGTCGGATTATGGAGACTGTTAGCTCATTTAAGTATTTTAAGGCAGTACCGTGTGGAGTTACCTGGGGAGATAGACAGACAAATCAAGAAGTACGAGAGCATTGTGGTGTTGATGTGCTGGAGAGTGTGACTGTGATATTAAGGAACACTTTGAGATGATTCGGTCATAATAAGCCTTGTAGTAGTTCCTGGGTTATAATTGTAGGCCTACAATTTATTTTTGGATCTGGGTTCCAGACTAACTTCTTCATAGAACGAATCTCGCAAGTGGTCAATTTCCTCATTCAGTGTTCATTTTTTACACAAGGGGATAGTTTCCTATTCATTCCGATATATTTGTCAATTTCAAATAGTTTACGTCAAGCTTCGAATAGTTGTTGGGTAAATCTTTGCCCCCTACACCTTTATATATGGTTATTTAAAATTGGCGCCTTGTATAAACCAATATGGCTGACTGATGAAGGATAATATTCTACACCTAAACTTGTTCTCTTGTAAAAATAATGTATAGTGCCATATAATATACAATAGATTGTAAGAATGCATGCAAAGTTTCTCTAAATAGCTTCTATTAATATATAATTATTTTAAAATGGTAAATATTGACATATTAAATGAAATTCGCCTCATATTATTGTCCCCAGAATAATGTTGACGAATGTAAACAAACAGAAATGGACCCTACTTGGGATAGCACGCAAAAAAAACACGTATCACCCATACCGTCATATAAGTTTTGATAAGGGTTGTGTATCAATAATTATATCACACACGGAATCTGTAAGGCCTATAGACATCATTCATGTATACACACGTTACTGTGCTCTATAATCTAAGGATTTATAGCCTTAAAACTGAAGGCTATCAGTCTCAGAGACTGGGAGGGAGGTTTGCGTGAAATGATACTTATAAGTTATCAGTTATCCGTTTATTCCAGTTCCAATAATATTCGGTTCTTCCCCAGTCCCGCCATATTGCTGAACGTTCGTGTAGACAGTAGTTGTAATAGCATTTGTGTGTGCTTTAAACTGTCATAGACTTTAGTAGTGTTTACATAGATATAAGGCCGAAATCACCTAGATATTGGAGACTATGGCCTGACTAGTGATAAGTGATATTCGTGTGTATGATGACCTGAAAATATAGTGTTAAATTTATCAGGGCTGGCACGATGACCAGATTGAGATTCCAGAAGTCGACCCCATTGTTTAATTGTTAATTTGATAACCCTAAGGCGGCTGATAAGTGATATTCGTGTGTATGCTGACCTGAAAATATAGTGTTAAATTTATCAGGATTATCAGGGCGGGCACGATGACCAGATTGAGATTCCAGAAGTCGACCCCATTGTTTAATTGTTAATTTGATAGCCCTAAGGCCCTAATGGACTGTGTAAATTGTAAAATTTGTAATGTCTGAATGTCAGTGTTTTAGTGTTACTGAGATTTTCTCATTATTTCTGGGAATCTGGTACCGGTAATTCTGGTTCTGGTAGGCTCAGACTCTCAGAGCCCCCACCTCTTAACCCGGGAACGGCGAAGGTCCTCAATGCTCAATTAAGGTAATTATTTATAAAATGACCTTTTTTTCTAGTTATTAAAAACTTATTCTATGGTGTATTATATAATATATAGAACTTAGAAGCAATACTGTGGACAGTGTGGTCCGAGTGGACTGTGGACTGTGGACACCCTTAATTCCAAAAGTGACAAGTCCAAAACGAAATCTGGGGGGCCCCCCCAACCCCAATCACTTTGGCAATTAGGCACTCCAAATTCTTGTGAAGTTGTTTTCTGTAACATTAATACAAAGCCCCCCCCCAAAAAAAAAAAAAATTAGGGGAGTTTCTGTTATCATTATACAACAAATTAATTTGCGTTATCACTAAAAAAAACAGCGTCGTTTGACACCCTGATCAAAACATAACCTAATTCGGCTAGTATACTATAGGCTAGCCCTATTAGTATATTAGTGGACTAGGCAATTTATGACTGTAAAATGTAAACATAGGCCTAGGCCTAGGCTATAGGCTATTGTAACATTACCAAATTATTGAGATATAGCCTAAGTAGGCTATACAAGTCTCCCCGCTACACAGGATTAGGCTATGCCTAGGCTAGGCTATACCAAGATCAATTGTGCGGGCTTAAGTTAATACTTAATAGGCCTAGGCTTAGGATATTTACCAAGAAATGTAGTTAGGCTATTTCTTTGATAATTAGCCTAGCCTATAGGGGTCCTAGGGATACAGTATGTTTCGTCACCAAGCCGTTTCGTCACCACCTCTCAGACCAGTTTCGTCACCGCGATCTCGGACGTTTCGTCACCATAATGAGCCACTACCATTTCAAGGCCATTGGACGTTGATTTAAGTATTTATGGTTATAATTTGTGATGAAAACATAATGATTGGTTGCCTAGGCCTATTTGTATTATGGTACGGTAGATATGTATCTGATATGGTTTTGTTAGATTCTGGGAGGCGTTGTCTGCAGTACCAAATCCTGTCCTCTGCGCATGCATGAGAATCTTAGGCCCCTTGGCACGATTTGTTTTCCTTTATACTATTATATTATCTTAACCTAACCTAACTTAACTTAACTTAACTTAACTTAACTTAACCTTAAATTAACCTAACAGTTGAGCCTAAATTTAAAATGAGCCCATTAACCCTTCCTGCCCGGGTGTCAGTGTGAAAGGACACCACGAAAGAAGGGCAGGACCCCGGGTGTCCTTTCAGGAGATAGTAAGCTTGAAAGCCCATTCAGCTTGGTCTGAATGCCGCAGCGTGCCAAAAGAGAAAAAGTTATGTCAGTACCGGTAGTAATTAAGGATTAGAGAAAAATAGAGTTTAAGGAATCGATACGAGGGGGGGTCCGGGGGGCAAAGCCCTCCGTGTTTTATAGGGGGGTCCGGGGGCATGCCCCCCCGGATTGTTCTTTGACATTTTAGGGTGTCAGAGAGGGCATTTAGCGACTTTTCAAGGCCATAAAATGGCTCAGATATTGTTAAAAAAATAAGGTTATCTAGCCTAGCGACCAGCCCAGCAGTAGAAACTACATGCCGCCTTAATGTATATTCTAGTTTAATATACTGTAGGCTATATCTATGAACTACAAATGATTAGTATTATTATCCTCCCAGCCTCCCTACAAATACAGGTCGGAGTCCTACTATCCTGGAAAGCTTTTATCAATAGCGTTATGGTGTAGCATGCTGTCTTGCCATCTGTTGTCAAGAGGTAGGCTACGTTAACTTCAGTAAGGTAACCTAATCTGGTTGGTACAACCCCATTACCGTACCCCAAATGTGTAATTTAATTCCCCACTTAGCCCGCTATCAAGGTGGTGCTAGCCTGAGTTTGGGAAGGATACAAGAGTCAATTCCTAGCAAATCAATTGTCAAAATTATAGGCCTATACCGGTACCGTACTGCACATCACGCCAAAAGTCATTGGAAAAAAGTAATCATGAAATTTACATCCATAACAGTTGAAAGTGCAATTTTACCCCCAAAAAATTTAGAAATCTTTTCCGTCTTCTGATATGCCATATTAAGGGCAATGTGTAGGTTAAATTAAGTTAAATTAGAATAAGAAGGTACTGTACCGGTAAGTATGGTTGGACTACACTGCAGTCTGGAAATCAGTTAGGCCTACCCAGGTCTTGGATTTTTTTTTTTTTTTTTTTTTTACTTAATCTATCAGGTAATTAATCAAAATAGCAAACAAAATCTAACCATGAAACTTGAGCCAGTCTTTAAATTGAAATAGGCCTAGGCCTACTGAAATTAACTGAGTGGATGATAAATGAGTAAAAAAAAAATAACTAGGCCTAACCGTAAGCATTATCAGTTCACAAATAATTAGCCTAGGCTTCAAGAAATATTAAACTAGGCCGGGGCTAGTCTTAAGCTAATTAGCTAACTATATAGGCTAATTACACAAAATTTGGTCGAGGTTAACATGCTTCACCAATTCATGTACAGTACGGTACCTCGAATCCTCGATAATTAGGCTATGTCATATATATATACCCTTACGTAGCCAGTAGCCTATCCCACGGCACTGAGTCTAATAGAAAATATTATTTCCGACGATAATAGGCTTAGGCCTAAGTTCTTAACATATATTACAGCAAAAATTACATAGCCTATAGGCCTATGATAAAATCACCGTCCACCGAGCTGCCTGCATTGGAGAATGGAGAGTAAAAAGTAACCTTGTCCATACATAGGCTATTACCTGGCTACTGGTAAGTAGGCTAACAGGCTAACACTGTCAAATGACTGTACAGTACTAGGTAATGACAATGTCAATTAATCTAATAAATATTGAGTTATGATCATGAAAGACTCTTTAGTAGGGTATAGGCTAGCCTAAACCTAACAGTCTAACTAGGCTACAGTACTATAATATTATTCTATCCTATACAAAATATGATAATTATAGGGAATAGGCTTGCAGCCTTATTATACATAATTTATTAGGGACAATGTAGGTCTATGGAATCCTTATACTGTAAGGATTCATACTATAATTCACTGTGGAAGAAATTTTTTGATCACATTTAGGCTATAAAACCCAATATTAATAGAAAAAACGCCCATTCTAATCAATCTCCGAGCTCTTTCGGACATCCTCACGGTTTACAAACTCCTTATTTAGCCTATGCAGTATAATCGATATTTACCCCCGGCTGGCAACATAGTCTAGATGACGATTTCAATAATTCATGGGGGGGGGGGGCAAAGCCCCCCTCAAGTGCCTCAACCCTTTGTGTATCCCACATTGGAATTATAACTAGGATATAACCATGAAAACACTAATTTCTCAAAATTTGGAGGAAAAAACATGAAAAATATGCCGTGCGAGCCTATTCCCTATAATTGACCAAAATATAATTTACAAGTAGACCTAGGGCCCTAGGCTAGGCATTAACTAGGCCTAGGCTAACTAGACCAAACTGATAAATCAGTTCAAACACTAGCTTAGCCTACCGTAACACAATAGGTTAGGCTAGCTTAAAACAATCCAAAATAGCCTAGCTGTCTAGCCCTAGAAGGGGAAACCCCCCCGGAGCGGCACACATAGCTGAAACGGGGGTCTCAATGACCCCCCCGCGGGGAAATAAAAGAAACAAATTTTTCTGATGCTTTATTGATGCCCAAAAATTGTTTAGTTTTAACAAATATTCATAAAAAATAGTTCCTGGGGTCAAATGCCTATGAAATTGTTATGGGAAGCTGGAGAATTTATATGTCAATCATATAAGCATAATACACCATAAATCTATCCGTCAACATAGCTTGCACAAGCACGAAACCAAACAAATCGAGAACGAAAATGCTTACCTTATAAGGGGAATGGTCGGGTCAATATGACTCAAACGGGCTGGTAGGGCTGCGAGGGGCGGAGCTTCGGGCTTGTAGGTGTGCACGCGATGAGCGGTGGGTGTAGACTGCCGTTCCCTCACCCAAACTCGTGGCTAGCGGGCCGCGTCACGCCAGAACACCAAGAAACAAGCCCGCGCACGATATTTCGGGGTCGTGGTGACCCCGGTTTCCCCTTCTAGGGCTAGGTAACATAATCCAAGAGTCAAGTAGGCTAGCCTAAATTAGGATAGGTTTAGCCTTTAGGCCTAGGAATAGGATACTTACACTTTTCATGAAATCCAGCAGCAGTTTCAAGCAGGAATCTGATTAGCCTATCTGCAGGATGAAAGTCCAAGGTTTCAATGTTCAGACACTGAATGCCACAGTGGCAGTGTAAATAGGCCTATGTGCACTGTGCTCAACTTAGCCTAGTCCTTAGATGATCTACTCACTAGCCTAATAAGAGTATAAAAATATGGTGATTGACTAGGCCTAGTACTGTTACTTCTCACTGTCATTTAAGTGACTTAATTACAAGCCAGCCACCTGTGGCTGAGCAGCTGGTTACCCAGATCACATATCTCACATGCTTAGATTGATATGCAGGATTCGAAGTTGCATAATAAATCGTAGGCAGTGTCCACCATTCTTTAACTGTCTTCGTGGTGCGATGCATAAGGTGTTGATTTTCGGTGTGAGCATCCTGGATTCGAATCCACAGACTGCCACATGTGTTTGTAAATTTCATTAATCGATTTTAGGAGTATAGTTGGTTGTTGGAAGGAACATAATAATTGACATACATATATAACAATAAGACACTACTTATGAGTGACACAAGTGACTTGATAGATTGTTTCACCTTTTAAGAGGTACAATTTTCTATATATCGAGTTATTTCCAACTGTAATGTCACACTAATACACATTAGAATCCAGTCACAGTGCAGAAAAAATGGCGACTAGAATTATTTCTAAAAAAATCTCGCTCTTAATTACTATAAAAAAACCAGTAATTAACAGGTTGTGTCACCACGCCTGAAGCGCCTCATATTTAACACTCTGGAAAACACTTAAAACGGCGTTGACACCCAAATCCAACGTGCGCATTCTTAGCTATACCCTCCTACCTAACCTGCAACCAATTTTGGGCCGTCAGCTTATAATTTTAATGGGTTTTTCAACTTTTTCAGACTTCACAGTAATTAACCCGTCTAGCACCAGCGACGCGTCTGGCGCGTCGGCGATGTATGTAACGCACAGGCCCAGCGACGCGTCTGACGAGTCACCCTAATTGCTCCGACCGTAACCTCAGGTGTAGCCACTCGAGAGGGCTCAGATTTGTATGGGAACTGTGTCCGTATCCCACGCAACCGTGCCGATGGTTGAAAACTCTCAAAGTCCACGTGCGTGCGCGTGAGCGCGCAATAACCTGTTTTTTGGGGGTAATTGCCTTCAAATGTTTACTCTTGTAAAATAAGTTTTCGGGGGCTCTGTAGGACCATTCTTTAAGCTTTTTGAGCGGTTTTTCGTGGTTTTTCCTTCATTCCTAACCCATTCGCTATTGTTTCTGGAATAAAAAAAAAAATTGAAAACCGGCCGGGTTCTGGTGAACAAACAATACAAAACTAGCCAGGGCTCCACGGGTTAAGAAAAAACGATTAGAGTTGGAGCCCTTGTTCAACTCTGGGCGGGAGGCTTCTTCTTTTTCTACTTCTCCAATAAGGACAATGAACTCTCATAAGGGGATCATGTAGGCCTATAATATTTATTATCTTAGGATTCAGTTCTCCAATTTTGGGATCTAGTAATATCTGAAACTTGTCTCTGATATTATTTTGTCACTTATACTAAATTAGTTCGTCTATAATTTGATATGGTGAGTTCGACATTTATGAAATATGATAATGTGGCTAATTACGTTGTACTTGGAGTGTTTATTTTGAAAACAACATATAATAAGCAATTATATATATTTTTAATCATCATTCAGTTACAGTTGGTTTCTATAAAACAAAATTATATTTTAGTGTAGTATTTGTCGAGATGTCGTAAGGAGCGAATGCTTCAATCACATCAAAACAATAAGATCGCATACAGTCACAGCTGATTAAAAGCTTTTCACGACTCCAAGCTTAGCAAGAAACAAGAAACACGACTCCAAGCTTAACTATTTGTAAGTATGTTAGTAAATATACTTATTAGTTAATGTTCATAGGTCTATTTAGCTATAAATTGTACCAAGAACGCGTGTGTTGTCCACTGCTGGGCTGCTCTGCTCCTCCTGGCTCCGAACGATCTCAAAATAGTAATTAAGAAAATTTTCCTTCGTCGGTAGTAAGATATAAAACGACCTATTTTGGCACACTGGCCGTGCGTCTGACGCATGTAAACAAAGCCGATCGTTGCGTCACCGCACCTCCGAAAACAATAAGGAGACGTCGGATCAATGTTATTGTTGTGACGTCAGACGAAATTAGTGTCTGAAAAGCTCCGATATTGTCAACAATGTGTTGAGATGTCCTCGCTTCTACATGGAGCGGTCTATCCTCGCAGGCCGCCTTCGACTCCTCGGCATCACCTCGCTCTCCCTGCCAACGATCCTCGGAGGCAGGGGGGTCCCTGCTGAGATGAGACGTGCCGTGATTCTCCGCTTCTTCAGCTTCCTCACAGCGACTGGGCGCCTGACGCGCTTGTAGTCATTGGCCTCTCCGCGCCTACTAAGGAAGGGCTGGAGCGGGCGCGGTGACGTGCTCGAGTGGCCCTACAACTGAACCAGTTGATTTAGAGAGCTCTACTCAACGCCAGTCTACAGATTGGAAACCGCACTACGTTTATAGATGCGTGGGAAATTTCTAGCAGTTAAACTAAACAAAAATACGGTAGCCTAGGCCTAGACGTTTTTCGGCCAGATCGCCCGGGTAGCCCACACTGTCCTTTGGAGGACCTGCCCGGGCCAGGAGGGTTAAACATAGTCGTGACGAAACGGGTCGGAATTTTGGTGACGAAACGGGTTTTTGGGGACGAACCGGGTTGGTGACGAAACGTCCATAGACGTTTATGGCATCATCGAACTAACCTATAAGGAATAGGCTCTCGCTCTTATTTTGGTACATAGGCCTAGGCCTATTACCGAAACTAGGCTACCACTAATTATTTCGCAATATATGAAGGCTATTACAGAATAAGGATGTTGCAATTTAGATCATATTAAAATTTGTTTCACTTTGGTGAAATATACAGTTCCGACCATCATCGAAGTTCGAACCATATTAAGTCTACTACGAACAATAGTAACCTATTATGAGCAACATAATAGCGACAAATCAGGGGTTGTGAAGCTGTAGCGGTAAGATCCTGTGTAGGCTGTAGCGGGAGTAATTGTTTTTCAGATGCCTATTTACTAAGAAACTTTGAACAATATCTTTAACCTAACCTAACCAAAACCTAACCTAACCTAACCTAACCTAGTATATTAGTGGATTATTTATGAATGTAAAATGTAAAAATATATTATAACATTACCAAATTATTGAGATATAAATACAGGTCCTCCCGCTACACAGGATTATACCGCTGTAGCCTGTAGAGTTATCATTAGTTGTAGTTACATTTTACCTATTCAAGATTTTACTCCAATACGTAAAAACAGCTACATTATACCGATTCAAAACGAAAGAAGTCCTATCGTTGTTAGTTAGTTAGGGGATGGATGTAGTTTTCGGGCGTACGGTCGTCAATGTTGTGCGCTCGCAGTTACGTTCCCGTCTATTTCGACGCTATATGTTCTGCTATTTGCCCCTTGTCATTACTACATGAATACTAGGTTAGGTTTGGTTAGGCTAATGTATTTTTATATCCAAAGGCAGTCAAAATAGACTGGAACATGATGGGAAAGGTCCGACGCCACTGCGCGTAGTGTAAACAAGGCTGGCGGTACGCCCGCACTTAACATTCTTGCCTTAGTTAGTTATGTAGATCAGATTAACCAGACCACTGAGCTCCATACGGAACTCGGTAAAATTTTTGCCTGGGAAACACTCTCTAGCCACCTAACACTGGAAAATAATAGGCCTAGCCTATAAGAAAAAATAAAGTTTTTACGTAGGCTATTCAATAGATTTTACCTATTCAATAAGTAATAAGTACGGTAACTAGTTATAGTTACATTGGAAGGATGTAGTTACCGGGTGTACCACTACCGACATACAACATAAATCATCTATAAATACTTATAATAAAATAAATACTTATAAATCTATAATACTAGGTTAGGTTAGGTTGTTTGGTTAGGGTAATGTATTTTTGTATCCAAAGGCAGTCAAAATAGACGGGAACATGATGGTGAGCGTCCGCGTAGTGTAAACAAGACGGGCGGTAGTACGGTACACCCGGTAACTATATTTTTGCTAATAACAGTTGGTATAATCCTGTGTAGCGGTTAGACCTGTATTTATCTCAATAATTTGGTAATGTTACAATATAATTTTACATTTTACATTCATAAAATAAATAGTTCACTAATATACTAGGTTAGGTTAGGCTTTGGTTAGGCTAGGTTAAATAATATATTGTTCAATGATTCTTATAGTAAATAGGCATCTGAAAAACTTCCTCCCGCTACACAGGATCTTACCTAACAGTTTTTACGCATTCGATAGATTTTACCTATTCAATAAGTAGCCTAGTCTATATAATAAGAAACTAGGATAAATCTACAGTTATACTATCCCTATTTTGTCACTATTCTGTTGGTACTAATGGGTTAATATTATTAGTAGTAGACTTAGTATGGTTTGATGATGCTCAGAAATAAATATTTGACTTGAAATAGATACATTGAAGTATTATAAACCTTCGCGAACCCATAAACAGGGAACGTGAGCTGGGTTTAGACTGTCGCGCACCCATAAACAGGGAACGTGAGCTGGGTTTAGACCGTCGGCGAGATAGGTTAGTTTTCGGTTAGGTTAGGTTAGGCTAGGCTAATGTTAAAAATACTAAAATGTGACGGTCCTTGTTTTGGCAAGTTACAGCAATTTCCAGGCTTTAAAAGCCTGTAAAAACCGTAGAAACCGAGTGTCAGTGGGCGGGAGCGTGAGGGGCCTAGCTCCGACCCTCAGAGCAGCGATCGGCTCACTGAGGTAGACTGTGTCTCGCGCGGGTCTCTCACTGCCTCTCACAACAGTGTTGCCGAGCGAGCGAGTGCTAACAAATAGCGGGTTTCCAGCGTTTCTATGGCACCGCTGACCGGTGAACCAGGCCACGTACGAGGCCCGTTCTGGTCTCATTTTGAAGCTATTTTCGCCTAGTTTTTGGCAGAATACAGTTCATTTAATGCAGATGCTTGATTTATCATTCAGGAGTGCCTGAATATGCCCTAAATAGCCCAAAACACCCCGCAGAGAAAGGGTTAAACAACACTGTATAAAAAAAAAAAAAAAAAAATGCCTGAAAAACTTGTATCTGGTTGGTAATAAATTTGTATCAAAATACGTTTTTTTTCGGTTTCCGCGTCTGCTGAACCATCCAAAAACACGCTAAAAGGCGTGTTTTGAAGGGGGGAGGTGGTGGGGGAGGGGTAGTATAACTGTACATTTACCGAAATTAGTTATAGCCAAATAACATTTTACCAATTCACCGTGCCATGAAATATTCCATCATCATATATATTATCAGCAGGAGGCAAATAACAGCTGGCCGTGGGATAATTTTGAAAAAAGCATTCGGTATAATCCTGTGTAGTGAGGAGACCTGTACATATATCTCAGTAGCCTAATTAGGTAAGGTTGCAATATATTTTTACATCTTACATTCATAAATAGTCAAATATACAGTACCGGTACTTACTCCAATTTTGCGTGTTCTGATTTTGCGAAACACCAATTTTGCGACAGAGACCCCACTAACCAATTTTTGATGAAAACCTAATTTTGCGATGTAACTCTACTTTTGCGGGTGTCGCCGTAAGAAAGTGGGGCTTTCCGCACTAGTTTTCGGGGAGGAGGGGTGGCCTGGCCACCCAAGCCTCGGACACCCTCCCTCCATCCCCACAAGCTCAGCCATCTTTCGAGTCTAGGTAAATGCCCAATTGCTCATTTAATTTGATTTTCTCAAGGATAATGATAATGTCTTATGTTTTTCTGTATTTTTCTTTATTGTGGGATGTATAATTACATGTATGTGTGTAAAAACAAAGCAAATAAATGACGGAAATCATGAGAAATTGGGCCATCACTGATGAAATGTCGACCATATTCATTTTTCCCCATTAGGTTAGTTAATCCAATTTTGCGGCCTGCAATGTCGACCAATTTCTCGCAAAATTGGAGTACATACTGTATATGTATACTAGGTTAAGTTTTGGTTTGGGGGCAGGAGGCTAGGAATCCTTCTCCCAGGACCTCCGTTGTAAAATTCTCCTACTCAACGAGACAGAAAAAGGGGCAAGGGAATGCGAAAGTGGTCCCGGACCCTAAGAATTGGAACTTTACAGGTTTCTGCTCGTGCTCTGTTTTGAGTCGGCCGCCCCCAGCATTGTGGTGTGTGCCTGAGTATAATTATACATACATAGGTTAAAAATATTATGGCAAGGATGTATGGTGCCTAGTTTACAGTCTATGCACACGCTCGCGATCATGTTCCCGTCTAATTTGACTGCTGTGGGATACAATAATGGGTTGAAGGGGGGGAGGGGGACTTTGGCCCCCTCTCCCCCCATGATTTATTGTCATCATCATATATATTGCCAGCAGGGGGCAAATTAACAAAAAAATAGACGGAAACTTAACCGCGAGCGCACGACCTATGTAAACATGGCGACCGTACACCCGGATACTACATCCTTCCCAATATTGTGCAATGTTTCTTAGTAAATAGGCATCTGAAAAACAGTTCTCCCTGCTACACAGTAACTTGCCAAGCATTCAAATTAGACAGGAATATTACCGCAACCGTAATATAGGCTACAAATCCGCCAACACAACACTTACCGAGGAAAGCCGAAGAAAATGCGTGGTATAATCCTGTGTAGTGGGGAGACCTGTACTTATATCTCAATAATTTGGTACCGGTAATGTCGCAATACCGGTATAGCCTAATTTTAAATTTTACATTCATAAATAGTCACCTAATATACTAGATTAGGTTAGGTTAATTTAAATATATTGTTCAATTTTTCATGTACCAAGTAGCTGGTTAGTCGTTGAGGTAACCTCAGCAACATGGTCATGGAATTTTAATGAAGAGCTTACTGTATTACCTAGATCCTTTGCTTGCTCTTTAGCGTCACATCCTCCAACTTATAACTGGTTTTTGTGTTATTTTTTCCCAGGTGTAGCATATGGCATTTGTCAATATTCAGTTTAGGCTTCCACATGGCCAGTCTGCGGTTGCAAATTGCATGGTAATAGTAGGCTAGCTTTATGTTGCTATATTTTTGGGACTTTATTTCATGGCCTAGATACTAGGTTACCTAGATACCTAGGCCTAGATTGGTACCCAGTACCGGTATATAGTAAGTGTATCGTGAGTGTGTTTTTGAGTCTCATTGAAACATAGGCCGGTAAAAGTCGAGTTGGTGGGCGTACCTTCCGAAATATAGGCCGGTAAGAGTTGTGTTGGTGGGCGTACCTTCCGCTATTTTTACATAGAAGCATGCTCGCAGTTACATTTGCATCATCGCATATAATTTGACTGTTGTTATTTACACCTGCTGGTGATATAGCCTATATGTTGATGACAATAATTAATGGGGGGTATATACCGGTCTATATATATATATATATATATATATATATAGAGAGAGAGAGAGGGGGGGGGCCTATATATAGGCCTACATAAGCTGCTTGCCTGGTAAGGTTAAGTATGAAGTACCGTATTTGCCTTAGACAGAAAGCGGCTTTTTACAAATTTAGTGGGCCCAGGGGTCAGCCTGCCACTCTACCAGTCCTTCCCTTGCCCTTTTCTTTTAAATGCTAAGATGGCATTGGCAAGGCAGATGCCGCAACCTTGCCCGGGAAGGATTTAGTATCCGGGCATATGGTCGTCATGTTTATATCGGTCGTGCGCTCGCGGTTATGTTCCCGTCTATTTTGATGGCTATTTTTTTGTTTTGTTATTTGCCCTCTGCTAGAAATATATATGATGATGACAATAAGTCATAGGCTATGGGGGTGTGGCTGGAAAAAGACCCCCTCAATCTATTATATCCCACGGCAATCAAAATAGACGGGAAAATGATCGCGAGCGTGCCGAGTAGTGTAAACAAGGCAGGTGGTACGCCCAAAAACTACCGTACATCCTTACCCCTAGTGGCCCTAACTGGAGATATATTATTTGTATCTTATATTGTATTTATTTATTTATTGTTTTCCTTTCCCTGGGTTTAGGATTTGGGATGCCTAGCAGCCTAGCCTACTTATTTATAATATATATATACCAGTATTTCTTTGCAAGCATAAACAAATATATAGCAAATTTAAAGATCACAGCAACTCGAGGCTACTGACTTCAGCTGGGATCATTAAACTGAATTTAAAACTCTCGAGAGCTCTCATAGGTTTCACACAGGCTGGTTCAAACTTGTATACACTATGTTCCTCTTTCTTGTTAAGAATAATTGATATCGGTATGAGTAAGACTCAATGTAAGGCAAAATATAATATACCGGTAACCTACATGCATATCGGTACTGTACTAATGATGATAGGCCTACCATTTAACAACACCTATATACTGATACCGGTACGTACTTGATGTGATGTATATCTGAACTAATATTCATTGCATTTTATGTTCCTGTATGAAAAAACTCTGCATAAATTAAAACTAATGAAAGATTATACCAATAAATGACAGTGCTGTACATTCTGTCCAGTAAGTCATGTTTCAGCAGAGTATTTTTGTATAAAAATTGGAAAATTGAACCCGGTACATGTACTGGTATATATATATAAGCCTACCGTATATAATACTATATACAGTATATATATATATATATATATATATATATATATATATATATATATATACACTATATATACATATACAGTATATATATATACGGTATATACAGGGTGGATGGGACTCGTTAGCCTTGGTCGGCAACTCATCTAGGGGAGACAACCTTATACAAATCCGGGTGGATGGGACTCTGTCAGCCTTGGTTGGCAACCTGTCAAGGGGAGTAAACCTGATACAAATCCGTACTGCTTACCTAGGGGTAAGGCAGGTTAGTGGATGGATTAGCCGAACACCACTGTAGAAAAATAGTGCTAACAAGATACACAGAGGGCCTCGGAGTCGGACGGATCCTAAATTGAGTGGTCAATCCTGTAAGTCCTTCACTAAACTGGCTCGGGTTGTCCCTCTCACAGGGAATAGGTCCGCTTGGGGGCATTCTGTGTATGGCCACCCTCGTAAGGGGAGTAAGGTGTCCGGCAAAATATATATATATATATATATATATATATATATATATACGGTATATATATACCGGTAGCCTATATATATAGGCCTACCAGTACATGTACCGGGTTCAATTTTCCAATTTGTATACACAAATACTCTGCTGAAACATGACTTACTGGACAGAATGTACAGCACTGTCATTTATTGGTATAGGCTAATCTTTCATTAGTTTTAATTTATGCAGAGTTTTTTCATTACAGGAACATAAAATGCAGTGAATATTAGTTCAGATATACATATTATCAAGTACGTACCGGTATCAGTATATAGGTGTTGTTAAATGGTAGGCCTATCATCATTATTAGTACAGTACCGATATGCATGTAGGCTACCAGTATATTATATTTTGCCTTACATTGAGTCTTACTCAATACCGGTATCAATTATTCTTAACAAGAAAGAGGAACATAGTGTATACAAGTTTGAACCAGCCTGTGTGAAACCTATGAGAGCTCTCCAGAGTTTTAAATTAAGTTTAATGATCCCAGCTGAAGTCAGTAGCCTCGAGTTGCCGTGATCTTTATATTTGCTATATATTTGTTTATGCTTGCAAAGAATTACTGGTCTGCTGGCTAAGGTAAGCAGGCCCACCTATCATGACTATAAATATATCAAACAAAGGTTTACTGTCTTGTGATACCGGTACTAGAAACTGTGCTCTCACGTCATGCAGAAATGCACTGTTTACAGCTATCCTAATTCAAGTGAGTAAAATATAGGTGTCTCCATGTTCCGTACTGAGATAAATTAATGAAGCTCATTTTTTTGATAGGCATTGACGGTTTGTAAATCAGTAAAGCTCTGCATACAGTGACAAGCAGAAACTAATTTCAATATAGGCCGGGTAGCAGTACCGGTACGGTAGGCTTATATATTTGCAATGATGGAGTACCGGTACCGTGCCGTAGTTCATCTTATAGAAAGGTAGTTTGGCCTTCTCAGATTGGCAAGTAGATTACCGTAGCATTCCTTTCAAGTGGTTCTCTGAATTTAGGTTGGTATAAGTTTTCCAGTCTTAAATAGTGTACAAATCTTGCCATATGGAAAATGTAAGTTATAGTCCATGAGCCAGGCCAGATATCGGTACCACCTGGGGTGACTAAACACGAATGGTACTAAAATGTTTATAGAGTGACTGTAAGTACATTAAGATATGATAGCCTTCTCGCACTGGTAGCTTAGTCTAATTTTTTTGATGCAATAGGGGCGCTACCCAAAAATAAAGATTTTTAGCGTGACGCTCGGCGTTTTCCTCATTTTCTTTAAAATCCATCACACAATCATCGCGAAACTTTGAACACCTATGTAGAATTATATTCTCTACCAGAGTTGTTCCTAGGTATTTTTCAAATTTCCTCATATTTCGGAATATACTCTATATTTTGGGTATTTTCCTCTAAATCTAGAATAAATCCTTAAATATGGGGAACATTGAAAAATATATTCTAACAGCTCTTGTAGCTTATTTGATTCTCTACAAGAATTATTCCGATGTGTATTTCAAGTTTCTCCATATTTAGGGGTTTATTTCATATTTGGGGATTTTTTGTTATATTTTGGGGATAATTTATTATTGGAAGGAGCAAACATATGTAGAGTGGTTTCCATGTAATGTGTTTGTTTGTTCATGGTTTAATGGTGATATTTTTTTCAGGTGTGTGTCGACTGTTTGACGGCAGGATGGAACCATCTGCGAGGAAGAGAGCACGGATCGACTGTATCATCCACTGCTCTGATGATGACAGCGATGCTCTGGTGTCACCACAGGATTTGGACTCCTGGAACACATTGCTCAGGGCTGCAGAAATCAGGCAGCATGATCCAGTCCTGGAAGCAGCCAAGGGCCTTGAAGAAGGAGGAATACCACACATACATTATCACCGTAAATGTCGTAGTCTCTTTACAATGAAGAAGTCACTGGATTCTATCCTTGCCAAGGGTGTCAAGATAGAATCAGCAAGCGTCGACCCCAGGAGGAGGGCATCAAGGGATGCCCCTAGTACTAGCAGGGTGTATGCCAAAGTATGTATCTTCTGCGAGAAGTCAAGCAAGTACATAAAAACAACAAAGACAAGGGAGCCACTCATACAGTGTGTTGAGCTACGAGCAGATGAGAAGATTCGCAGAGCAGCAATAAGGAAACTCAACCAGAGAATCCTTGGTTTAGTTAGCAGAGACCTTGTTGCTGCAGAGGGTCACTACCACAAGTCGTGCTACAAACTCTTCACAAAAGATGATTTCCCAGCGGCCGCCAGGTAGGGTGCAGGTGAAAATCAGGAAGAAAGCGAGGAAGCACGCTACGAAGAGGTTGAGACAGAAGCCCTCGAGGAACTCTGCTTGTATATAAGGACCAAATTATTCCCCAACCCAGAGGTACTGCCTATGACAAACCTCACATCTAGGCTTGAGAGATCCATGATGTCCCGTGGTATTATCCAACTGAAACCAGCGACAATGAAACATGTTCGCCGAAAGATTGAAACCGAGTTTGGAGAATCACTACGCTTTGTCCCAGATGAGAAAGGAAAGCTTCTAATCTATCCACGCAGCCTCTCAATGGACGACCTTGCCCGGCAAGCACACAAAATGGCAAAAGACCTGCAAGAAGCAAGAGCAGCTAACTCTGAAGATGTCTTAACCAAAGCAGGAATGCAGCTGAGGAATGAGATCAATAAACAAGATGTGAGTCAGCCATGGCCTCCCGATACAGATCAGAATGTCATTCCTGCAGCAGTCACTCAATTCCTGCACACCCTGCTGACAGGAGAGTGTGAGTGTGAAACTCCCTCTGAAAGAGCTCAACGTCTTGCCACTTCCTTTGGCAGTGACTTGGTCTTTGCTGTTACCAGTGGCAAGACAAAACCACCCAAGCACGTACTGCTGACCAATGCTGTAAAGTCTTTGACAGGAAACACAGAACTGATCCGAACTCTGAATCGTCTTGGTCACTGTGTGTCTTACTCAATGTTTGAGGAGATCGATACAGCCCTTTGTATCCAGAAGCTGGAATGCTCAAAGGATGACATTCCACTGCCAGCAAACATCTACCCTGGTGTGTTCACAACCCTGGCCTGGGATAACATTGACCGACTTGAAGAGACCCTAAGTGGAGCAGGTACTTCTCATAGAGTCAATGGCATTGCTGTCCAGTCCAAGGTTGCAGGCTCTGTGCCAGAGAAAGTCCTGCCAGAGATTACCAAGTCCAAGATAAGAAGCATCACTCAGACATCATCAATGCTGCCAATATACAATGTTGGGCGGCGGGCAGGGCCACCTAGGATTGAGACTGCGTATGTCGACACTACCAAGGAAGTCCAGGATTCAAAGACAAAGAACCATATCTGGCTTCTTACTCGAATGTCAGACCATGAGGACCAGTCCATCAGCAGTTGGACTGGGTTCAACATCAAAATGCGCAGAGACATTGCAGTGGTTCAGGACACTGTAAGCTACCTGCCCACTATCAATGCTCCCGCAACAGAAATGTCCACCGTTAATGAAATCTTGGAACAAACGCATGCTATCATGCAGTCCTTACAGCTTAACAAGATTGTGTGCGTGTTTGATCAAGCACTCTATGCCAAAGCTGCCGAAGTTATCTGGAAACAAGAGAAGTTCAAGAACATTATCATCAGGATGGGCGTCTTCCACACAATCTGTAATCTCATCTCCACCATAGGAAAGAGGTTTCAAGATGCAGGTCTTAGAGATCTGTGTGTGGAATCAGGTATCATCGCAGAAGGATCAGTGTCAGGAGTGATGAACGGCAAGAGGTACAACAGAGCAGTGAGACTACACAAGCTCGTGTATGAAGCACTGATGAGGCTTGCATGGAAAGGCTTCCTTTCATGGCTAGAAGAAAACCATTCAAGGGACATACACCATCTAGATGAAACACTGAAGGACATCAACAGCTTTCACAGCAATGTGTCTCAGGGACTCTTTCAAGAGCTGATGGAGAGTGAATCATGCACACATATCATGAAGCTTTTCCAAGTTTATCTTGAGACCCTCAGAGATGAACACAACCTCTCAGCATTCTGGATGTCATACCTGGACATGGTTGAGATCATGCTGGACTTAATTCGAGCCTCCAGAGAAGGCAACTGGATGCTCCACCTAGGAGCAATCCGACAGATGATACCGTGGTGTTTTGCCTATGACAAAGTGAACTATGCCCGGTTCCTAACCTACTACTATGCCTTGATGTCTCGACTGCCCATTGAACACCCAGAGGTCCATGAACACTTCATGCAAGGTGGCTTTTCGGTCCAGATCGGTAGCAAGAATCCCTTTGGACGGATCCCTGTGGACCAGACAATCGAAGAGACGATCAACAAAGACACCCAGACACCAGGGGGCACAAAAGGCTTCAGCCTGAAAGGCGGAGCTGTCGCCAGGTACTACCTGACATCGGAGTATCGCAGCAGGTACTTAAGGCAGCTCAGGACTATGGTAGTAGGCCAAAAGTATACTGACTTCAGCCACCCAGACCTACAGATGCCCAGGATTAGAAGAGATGAGGCCGATGTCCAATCTTTAGTTCAACTGATGGAGACCAGCTGGTTGAACCCCTTCAACGCAGAGCAAGAAGATCTTGTCAGTTTGTCAACTGCGACTATGGCACCACCAGAAGTTGTCAAAGACCTTCTAGGGGCCTACAGAATAGGAGAGGATGCATATCAAGCCTTCAAGGAAGAGCGCCTGGAGATCGATACGCCAACTATACAGTTTCATGACACGATGACGAAGACGAAACTGAGAACGTTCACTAACATCAGAATGAAGCCACGCTCACAAGACCATGCCAAGGAGGTTATCTTAAAGGCTGACAGGAACCTATTTGGCCAGATGATCCTTGTTGCCGAGAACAGAAAGCTCAAAATGAGTGATGTCTTGGCTCATCCCCTGGGGCCTTTGCCTTGGGCACTTGCCAGCGGTGATGGGTCTCTCCGCAAGACCAACAAGGCTGCCCTCGCAAAGGAGTTAGAGAGGAATGTTTCTCCTGCAGAAGTGATACCCGAGCCCTCTGCTACCATAATTGATGGGATGAGCCTGGTCCACAAACTGAAGGGAAACGACAAAACTTTTTCACAGCTTGCAGGTACAGCACTGAGTCACGCTGTTCATGAAGGTGCTAAGAGCAGGCGCATTGATGTTGTGTTTGATATCTACAAGGAGACATCCATCAAGGATGCAGAACGAGCCAAAAGAAGTGCAGGCACAGGAATTCATTTCAAGAACATTCAACCTGGGCACAACATCCAGCAGTGGAGAAAGTTACTCGGTAGTTCCTCCAACAAGGCAAGTCTTATCAAGTTCTTGGTAGAAGAATGGAAGGCACCACAGCACAGGGAGAAGCTCAAGGACAAGGAGCTGTATGTCACATGTGAGCAGCGCTGCTTCAAGATCACCAAAGAGCAGTGGGAAGAGGCTCCTGAGCTTAAGTCAACTCAAGAAGAAGCAGACACACGCCTTCTTCTCCATGCACTTCATGCAGCAGAATCTGGGAACAAGTCTGTCATCATCACTGCAGAAGATACAGACGTCATGGTGTTGTGTCTTGGCATGTGCCACAAGATCCCATCCCATCTGTTCCAGAAGTGCGGGACGAAGAACCGGACAAGATTCCTGGATATCACCACACTGAGCCGCACACTGGGAGGCAGCGTGTGTGATTCATTGATTGGTATGCATGCCTTTACAGGCTGTGATACCGTCAGTGCATTCGCTGGCCGAGGGAAGATGACGACACTCAAGCAGGTGAAGATGGACAAGACATACCAGCATGCTTGTCACGAACTTGGACGCTCATGGGAAGTGTCTCCTGAACTCTTTGAGAAGCTACAGGAAATCACCTGCCACATGTACCTACCATCTACCCACACAACTAAGGTAAACAAGCTTCGGTATGAGCTGTTCTGTGCAAGACGTGGAGAGGTAGAGTCAAGTCAACTCCCTCCTTGTGAGGACTGCCTCTTCATGCATGCACTGCGTGCAAACTACCAGGCTGCGATCTGGAGGAGAAGTCTTCAGAGCCAGCCATTTGTTGCGAACCCAACAGACTGCGGTTGGATGACAGATGAGGACGGTAAGCTTGCCGTCAACTGGATGCGAGGCTCACCAGCACCAGATGCTGTTATGCAGCTACTGTCTTGCAAGTGTGTGCGGTCATGCGAACTCCCTAAGTGTACTTGCCTCAGCAATGGTCTAAAATGCACGGACATGTGCAGGTTACAGACATGTCAGAACAAGGCTATTGAAGAAGAGCCGGTGGCACAACAGTCAGATTCCGAGTCTGACGTAGATGATATTTAGGAGTAGTAATTTGCCATAATAGTATGTACAAGCCCATGGCATGCTTAGTGTGTATTTACAGGACTTGTATTAAATGTGACAATTACTATATGCATTTTGTTGACATTTAGGCATTCCTGTCCCCAAATTTGACATTTTAAAAAATTTCGGAATTTTCGGTAGGGTATGTCTATTCAAGAAGTGATAACGACCATTAAGCTACCAATGTGCAAGGGCTATCATATCAAAACATAAACTAGAGACATGTAGCAAGCTAAAAACACCTAAGAGAATTAGTCACCCCGGGTGGTACCGATATCCCAAAATTCGGGTCTTGGCTCATGGACTATTACTAGTGTGACCAATCTGTCATTCAAAGCAGTGTCTGCACTTAAAAACTGTTAGGGGAACATACAGGTTGATTCATGATCTTCAAGCTATAGCGTGAAGATCATGAATCAACCTGTATGTTACATTACATTAATAAATTATAAATAATAGTTATTAACCAAATATACTACCGGTACCGGTTAAAGTACAAACTAATTAATTGGCATCATGTCTTTCATTTGGAATTCCATTACGGTACGCCATCAGACAGTACACTAGCCCCATACGGCTGGGAAAGTGTTGATAGTAGAGACGAGGTGTTGTAGATAGAGGAAGTACGTGTTGGAATGGCTTTGTTGTGCATGTCATTAGTCTGTATAGGCTAAGTCATCGAGGTGTCCCCCGACTGGGTGCGAACATGATATACATGCTAGGACGTACTACCACACCCACTAAATGTCCGCCTTGGCTGGGATTGAACCCAGGTCAAGCAGATTCACACGTGAGCGTGCTCTCCACTCAACCGCCAGGGCTCTGCGCATATTATTTCCCGTAATTGGGTACGGTATGTAATTATATATATATTTGTAATTTCTGTAAAAATGGGGTGAATTCAGACAGGATGAAAATGAATAAAATAAATACAACCTTTCAGATTCAGATATTGTTTGTAATTGGGTTGATTGTGGTCACTTACACGGGGTATTTTTTAGTTATGTCACAATAATCCTTATTTTTACATTGTCAGGGTCATAAATCCAGATATGTCTGAATTTGCCCCAAAAGGGTTGTACCATATCTTATGATATGATAGGCCTATTTATGCTTTTAGGAAGTGTGATAAGACCCTTTTAAAATGTTCAAATATGTCCGAATTGACCCGATAGGTCCGAATCTATACCTGGGATCACTTGTTAGTATGTATTTCCATGTACAAATTCAGGCTATAGGTGTCCGAAATTGCCCCAAACTCGGACACCTTTATTATACAGTATTTATAAACAAATATATGTACGGTACAGTACCGGTATATGTATTTTTATTTCTTTAATGCTATGACTGTATAGCCTAATTAATGTACCAGCTACACATACAATATTTAACATAACTGGTAATATTTATTCTATCAATTGCCAGATGTCATAATCCCTGAGAGAGGATGACCACGAATGAATCACCTTCATATGTTTTCATATGCCGAGGCAACTCACTATAGTATCTAGCTTGTACCGTAGGCCTACCTGTTTACGAGGGAGGGTTGCTTAATCCCAACCGCCATTTAATTGGTCTATCTATCTATCTATTGCCTGACGCCGTGATCCCCGAAGGGGTGGCCACGAACGAACCGCCCCCATGCACCTCTGTCCCCAGTCAGTCGACGCCCCTCCCCCCAACCAGCACCGCCTTCGTTCATGTACTTCCTCACTCCATCCTTCCACCTCTCATTCGGTCTACCTCTCCCTCTCTGTCCCTCCACCTCGCTCTCGTACACCCTCTTAGTCATTCTCTCGCTTTCCATAGGTTCCATATGGCCGAACCATCTCAAGTTGTTCCTTTTCACACTTTCCAGCACATCTACCTCCACACCACACCTCCTTCTTACTTCCTCATTAGTCTGTCTATCCCTCCATGTAACTCCGCACGCACTCTTTAAGTAATTAATTTCCACTGCTCTCACTCTTGGTCTGAGTCTCTCAACCAACGTCCATGCTTCGCTTCCGTAAGTCAGTGTCGGGATTACCACACTGTCATGCAAGGACTTCTTCACTTCCATACTGACCACCCTATTTCTTGTTACTGCTTTTAGCGTTCCTACAACGCTAATTTACAACCTATTTAATCGGAGTGTATTGTCTATAGTGTGTGAGGATGAATGTGGGATACCGTAAACTGGGGTGAATTCGGTCGATTTTTACGTGTTTCCGTAGCATGTAAGCTTGTTTTTATCTCGATGTAAGATCTTTACTCTGGTTTTAATAATTTGAATACAAAGTCTTATTAATGCTTAATTTGTTTAATCAATAATTGTCAATGTTCAAAGCAATTTATATCATCAGTCTTACAATGTACGGTAAGACTTACAGTACAGTACGATACCGTAACCAACATTTGTAATTATATACTGTATATTATTAATTATTCAAACTATAGTGTCTTCTACCAACACCATATTTTAGTTTGTTTCATCAATAACTGTGGAAAAATATATTTGGGAAGTGGGCATTACCACATATGAACACGATGTCATCAACTTCTAAGACTGTCATTCCTTTTTATCTAAGGATAGACCTTTTCATCCCATAAGTCAAACCCTTCTGACTGTTGATTATGTACCATAGGCCTATATGCTCACCCGCTGGACTAATAAATTAGACTATGGAGTTGTTTGAGTATTTATACATATTTTTATGCTAAATATACAGTAGCCTATAATTATGCATTACCGATATATACTGTACCTTTTATATTTCAGTACCGTAGGGTAGGATCGTTAGTATCCAATCAAAAAGTGCTATTTACTGATTTTGGTTGCCAATTTCAACAAGAATTAAATACAAAAATACTTTTGTTTACCCTTTAACACCCACACCAGTAATGAAAGTTTATATTAAGAGTAATGTCAAGTGTGTTGAGTAAAGATGGGACTATGGATGAAGAAGTGCGGGAGATGGTACAACAGGGGAAGAGGGTTGTAAGAACGCTGAAAGCAGTAACAAGAAATAGGGTGGTCAGTATGGAAGTGAAGAAGTCCTTGCATGACAGTGTTGTAATCCCGACACTGACTTACGGAAGCAAAGCATGGACGTTGGTTGAGAGACTCAAACCAAGAGTGAGAGCAGTGGAAATGAATTACTTAAGAAGTGCGTGCAGAGTTACATGGAGGGATAGACAGACTAATGAGGAAGTAAGAAGGAGGTGTGGTGTGGAGGTAGATGTGCTGGAAAGTGTGAAAAGGAACAACTTGAGATGGTTCGGCCATATGGAACCTATGGAAAGCGAGAGAATGACTAAGAGGGTGTACGAGAGCGAGGTGGAGGGACAGAGAGGGAGAGGTAGACCGAATGAGAGGTGGAAGGATGGAGTGAGGAAGTACACAAACGAAGGCGGTGCTGGTTGGGGGAAGGGGCGTCAACTGACTGGGGACAGAGGTGCATGGGGGCGGTTCATTCATGGCCACCCCTTCGGGGATCACGGCGTCAGGCAATAGATAGATAGATAGAATGTCAAGTGTCTGTGAAACATATTTTTTTAATATATATTTGTATATTACCTGATTGGACTTAACCCTTTCGCTGCGGGTGACGTTCTGGAACGTCCTGGCAAGTTACAGCAATTTCCAGGCTTTAAAAGCCTGTAAAAAACGTAAAAATTTAGTTTCAGTGGGCGGGAGCGTGAGGGGCCCGCCTCCGACCCTCAGAGCACCGAGCGGCTCACTGATGTTGACTGTGTCTCGCGCGGGTCTCTCTCTGTCTCTCTCAACAGTGTAGCCAAGCCAGCGAGTGTTACATAATAGCGGGTTTCCCGCGTTTCACTGGCACCACTGCGGGTGAACCAGACCACGTACAGGGCCCGTTCTGGTCTAATTTTGAAGCTATTTTCGCCTAGTTTTCGACAGAATACACTTAATTTAATGCAGATGCTTGATTTATCATTCAGGAGTGCCTGAATATGCCCTAAATAGCCCAAACATAGCCGCAGCCAATGGGTTAATGGTAATACCGCTAAGTCCTATCACTTGACAGCTAATTCCAATCACGTACCATTAATAATCAAAATATATATATTATACCTATTCCCTTTAGTATATTATTTTGCAACATAAAACGTACATTTCGTCTAATTTATTTCAAAATATAACCTTTATTTTGCCCTTAATTAATGACGAAATTAAGCAAATGGATTTTTTTGGAATAAATAAATAAAAGTCCTTTAAACTAATGTATATAATTAAATAATGATTAAACAACTATATACGGTAGGCTACTGAAAATGTTATGTACCGTACTTATTTTTTTTACCGTACTTATTTTTCATTGAACCTAACCAATTTTTGCAATAATATAAATGGTGATAAAAATGTTAGGAACTTGTCTGCATACTGTGCATATTACTGTAAATAGAAAATATATCGATCTTTCATCTGTGATAACCATTAGCATATAGTACCGGTACAAAGCTACGGTACTTATAGTGTACACCTGCTTTATGTAATTAGTTTTCTTATTAATACGAGTATCTCATTACTGTAAGGTATGGTCAGTTCAGTTTCCACTTGAAATGTATATGGTAGACTAATGCAATCCCTTCCCCCCAGGGGGTAAGGCCCCCCAGGGGTTAAGGGGGCCTTCATCTAATGGTGGAGGAAAAAAACAATAGGCCTATGCCTCACGCATACTACTGTTGTCGTACAAGGCGACTAATAGGGGGGGTGGCGATAGACTTGTGGATTACCAGCCATTACTAGACAGTAAAGTCTTTATCTTAGCACTGTCTTGGTATGGCACACTGCCGAGGCTGGTGGGGTGCAGATAGGTGCCACAGGGGACTGAGTCTAACCTGGGGGCCGTTTGGCACCACACCTGTGTCGGCAACAGTGTTTGCATGTTGGGGCCGGATTTTATTGTTCTATAGTCCAATTGCCTAATATACAGTAGAGTCTTGTTATGGTGCTGTCTTTTTGTAACACTGTTAAGGCTGGTGTGGTTGCAGATACTGCAGGTGCAAGTGCTGCAGGGGGACTCTGTTGAGTCTTGCTGAGGCACGGTTAGCATTATACCAACATCAGCCACAGTGATCACTTGGTGGGGCAGTGCTGTGGCGCGACTTTTTTGTACTACAGTACACTCCAACTACTTAAAGGCAACCCCGTCTGAACCGTCACAATGCATGTAATGGACAAATAACGTTAAAGCAATGTATGTATGTATTTAACTAAAAAGTATAACAAAATACTGTACCGGTACCGGTAGATGAGCATTATGTATGGTACGGTACCATTCAAGACACCTGCAACCCCTATTATACACCATAACTACAATAATCCCTTCTTCATACATTATTATATATTTCCGGTATATGCTAATGTGCACTACTATCAGCTTGGAGAGGTACCAGTACACCTTACTTACACATTTAATTGGATTGATTTGTAAATTCATCTCAAATAACTTATAAAAATTAGTGGCAACCCTGTGAAGTTCTTCCACACTTTATGCAAGCAGGATGGCATCACCCATTTAGGCTATCTAGACACATACCCGTATGTCCTTCACTTTTCCCGCCCACTAAACACTGCCATACATGTGAGTGCCATACCGTAATTCTTTCATGGCGTAGATATCTATTTAATTCAGCTGGAATCAGGTTATAATAATTAAATAAAACACAAAATATTTAATTGAGAAAATACATCCCACAAACTGGTATATCAATTTGTATGGGATTATATAAATGTTCCTTTAACCCAGCAAGTACGGCAACACTTATATAAGTTTCACTGGTGCGCTGCGGGAAGCCTTATATAATCCAAGGCCTAAAAAAAAAACATTTAAATCAGCCCTGTATCAATTTTTTTTTTTTTTTTGTATTGCCCCTTGGCCATGCCAAATATCACTCCTCCACATCCCCTCCTTCCACCCTCCCCCCCCCCCCCCCCCATCTTCGATTATCACCTATTCTCCCTGTTATTCCCTTATTCTTAGGTATATATTCGTGGTAACATTAGCGAGTTGCTAGCAGGGCATGGTCATCTATGTTACCAAGCGTGGGAAAGAGCGAGAGAGAGACTACCACGCAACAGTGTCTCTCCAGCCGTCTTCACGGCTGGCTGGCTGGCAGGCTGCCTGAGTTACGTTACGTAACTCCCGGCCTCTATCGCCGATTTTGACCATCCAAACGCTGTTTCCACTTGTTTTATTGCTGTAACAGGTTATTACCTTTATAATCAACGTAAATTAGGCGCATATGGATAAGTATTAATGATATTTATGGTACAATGACGATTTGAGTTTAGGAAACAGTTTAAATACCTCCGCACAGGGAGGGATGGCCAATACCCCACCTACGCAGCGGAGAGGTTAATCGATACCAGTAGGCCTATATAAACAAATAATTGTACAGTACTGGTACATATGAAAATCCAATGTTTATATGACAATATTATCAGTTTTGCATTCCTAGTATGTATTTTATGTATTTGTATTTCTAACATTTTGTATAGAACTTTGAGTACTCCAACTGTGAGTGCCATGTAAGGGACATGTATTATATTGTTCAATAAACATATGGGTGTGCTATTATCTTTCATAATCATGTAAACAATTTTGTTTTAAATTATAGTGTGATCTTCACTGTATTATACAGTACAGTACTGGTATATATATACTGTATATTATATATACCTGTATACAGTATAGTATATATACCGGTATATATATATACCGGTATATATATACCAGTACAATATTATGATTATTAGATGCTGATATCACATACAGTACCGTACATTAATTTTCTTAACATGTAATTTTTGTTTTGGCAAAATGACTACACTCGACAATGATGATCCTTAACCCTCTCGCATATATGCATCAATAATTTTAGCCAACTTTCATTGAGCGAAGTATCCAACTGCCAGAGCAGTGGCAAAAGTAAGACTGATTAATGGCTAGTATGTGCCACCATATGGTGTGGACGTGATTGAAAATTACCGTATTACCTCCTTCAAATTACTAAAACATTAATGCGTCCTCTGAGGGACGTAATCTAGTCAATTTGATTCTTATTTTCTGTAAGTATCTATATATAGAGGGTGCATTTCGAATCATGGGTTCACATTTGGTGACCTACTCCAACTCGAAGAACTTGAAGCGCATCTCTATGTGCGAGAGGGTAGATTTTCCATTTAACTCTTAAAAATAAACTATTTGTAGATTTTCCCTGGAGTAGCACACACATAGCCTACACGGGCCAGTACTAAACACATACATCCCTGGGTGTAAATACATATCAATATAAAAGGTTGTTGCCAGTTTTGGACCGATGTATTTTAAATATCAGCTTTTAAGGTACAGTACTTTGTCCAATATAGGACAATTTGGTGTTGGCATGATTCCGGTCTCCCATCATCAGTACTACACATGGGCCAGTTACTAGGCCCATACATTTCACTGTGAAAATGATAACTTAAATAAATTGGGCCAAACACGAGTCAGATTTATGGTTATTGGCAAAATATAGTTATAATCTATAATATAAAAATGCGTGTTGTTGTTGTTGTTGTTGTTCCCCAAGCTGCCTGGCCGAACAGCCCCAAGACCCCGAGCAAGGCCAAGGCCATAACCGAGCGCCCCTGCAGAACCCTCCCCGCCGACCACAATAAAGCCTGGGTGACCGAAGCCACTCCATGGCGGGGAGCTTGAGGAGGGTGCGGAAACGCCCGGGAAACCAAAGCCCCACCCAGGGCCCTGTGCCCCTCAGCAATTATGAAGAGAAAGTTGAGGGGCAAGGGAAAAATGTGACGCTTTGGCTTCCAATCTTGGTAGATTGGGAGGTCAATCCACGTTAGAGACGCCGTCACTTGATATCTAGAAAATATATAAGTAAAAGGAACAGTCAGAGTAAGCTATGGGTATGGCAAAGATTGCTCAGTTCTCACTCTGATAGACCAGCCCATCACCACAAAAATGCGTGTAATGGTAGATGGCCTTTATTCTCAATTTCACTCAATAAATGCTGGTGTTCCCCAGGGATCAGTTTTGGCCCCAACTCTGTTCCTCATTCATATCAACGATCTCATATATCTCATACTCATAATCCAATACATTCCTACGCAGATGACTCAACGCTCCACAGTTCCTTCACATTTACCAATTCTTTCACCCAACCCGATCTTATAAATTAAAAAATAAACACTGCAATTTCTCTGAACCAGGACCTTTCTAGGATTAATGAATGGGGACAAAAGAATCTAGTTTCCTTTAATGCACAGAAAACCAAATACATTCAATTTTCTAACCGACAGAATCTCACTGACTCCCATATATTTTTTAATTATGTATATATTCCCACTTCCCCTAGTATTGACATTCTCGGTGTAACATTAACTACTAACTTGAGCTGGACACATTATGTTAGAAGCATTGCTAAGAATGCCTCTAAAAAACTGGGACTCCTGTACAGAGTTCGAGAATTCTTCACTGACGAGCAGTTGGCCGTAATATATAGAAGTCATGTGCGTTCTCAGATGGATTACTGTTCACCTCTGTGGAGTGGAAGTGGAGTGGTTGCATTGAGGCAGTTGGACAAAATTCAAAATAAAGCTATTAGATTAATCAATAACCCTGCAATCACACAGGACCTTCCTACATTATCCATACAAAGAAACGTTGCATCCCTTGCATTATTCTACAGATATTTTCACAGCAATTGTTCCGAGGAACTTGCTTCAATTGTGCCGCCTCTCCACATCTTTCCCCGTAGAACTAGGGCAGCTGAGAGCGCCCATGAATTTACACTTTCTCCTCCACAATGCAGAACTTCTGCTTATCAAAATTCATTTATCCCTAGAACTACTACTCTTTGGAATTCACTTCCCTCGAGTTGCTTTCCACAAACTTACAATCTACAAAACTTTAAATCCAGTTGTTACAAACATTTTATGAATGGAGGATGCCTTTAGGCACATGGACCTTTTTGTTTTATCTGTGTTTTTCCTGCCTCCGTTCATTGTCTCTTAAAAAAAAAAAAAAAAAACAAAAAAAAAAAAAAAAGGCATGATTACGGTTCTTCCTCTTTTGTCCAGACTAAAACTATTATAGAACTGTTATACAAGCTGATATATAAATTGAATTGGGCGAATACTGGCACCTAGGTTTAAGATTGTTGGTCGAATGTAGTGCAAATTGGAGTCGGCATGACTTCCGTTTCCCATCATCGGTCCGAAACATCGACCACTATTGGGCACATAGCGGTACATATCCTGCTGTGCAAACGGATAACTATATTAAATTGGGCCAAAGCCGGCAATCGGAGTAAAGGTTATCAGATTTATAAAGATAAAATTGACATTGGCATGATTCAAGTTCACTGACATCGGTCCTGATTAGGGCCAACATTGAACCAATATAAAACAAATATACTGAACAGTAAAACTTCGCTGTTTCGGACCCCAAAGATCCTGAAATCCGGCAGAACTGGCCAATACAGGCAGCCAGCTTAAGGATTAATGGCACAATGTAGTAAAAACTGCTGTCAACATGATTCAGGTTTACCTTTATTGGTCTGAAACACGGGCCAGCACTGGGCCCGTACATCCCGCTGTGCAAACGGACAATGGTAGAAAATTGGGCCAAAGATGGCAATCAGAGTTTAGGTTATCAAATCAATAGAGTGAAAATTGTTATTGGAATTATTATGGTTTCCCGCAATCGGTTCCGAATATGGCCAATATTCAACCAATATAGAAAGCCAGCTTCGTAACAGTGACATTATTAACACTGTTGTTTTTGTCCCCTTTAAGGGATATTGGCACAATGTAGTAACAACTGATGTCATAAATCAGGTTATCCATTATTGGTCCATTTACTGGGCCAATGTTGTTCCATCGAATGCCGGGGTGCAAATGGTAAACTAAAATGAAACGGAGAGGTTCTGGTAGTTATTGGCCCAGTACAGCATAGAGTGAATCGGCACATGCAAGGTCTTCCATCATTGGTCCAATGCTGGCAGCTGACATTTGATTTACTAGGCCACTTAAATACAACATTAATTGGCATGATTATGGTGATCATGCATAGGGCCAAAATATCTTGGGTTTCTGAATACCGGTATTTGCATAAATCAAATGGGCCGATATTGGCCGACAGATCTAAAGGTATCGGACCAATACAAGACAACACAGTGCTGGCCTGATTACATGGCCCAAATAATCTGGGATTCATTGGCCAACTTCAAGCAGCTACATTACACATATAATTGGCACAACATGTTAACATTGATGTCAGCACAATTATGGTTATCCACCATTGGCCAAGTTACCGGGCCAATGTTGTTCCATCAAAGGCCGGGATGCAAGTGGTAAACTAAAATGAAACGGAACGGTTCTGGCAGAGTTATTGGCCCAGTACAGCACAGAGTGAATCGGTACAAGCAAGGTCTTCCATCATTGGTCCAATGCTGGCAGGTGACATTATATTTACTGGGCCACTTAAATACAACATTAATTAGCACGACCATATTTCTCATGCATAGGGCCAATGTATATTGAGTTTTGGTATACAGGTATTTAATTAAATCAATGGGCCGATATTTGCCGACAGATCAAAATGTATTGGACCAATATAAACAAAACAATGCTGGTCTGATTATTGTTTTACTGCAGTGGCCCAATTTATCTTTGATGCTTATGAAATAACTAAAATACATTGGCCCACTTCAGTCAGCTACATTACAGGTTATTGGCACAATGTGTTAACATTGATGTCGGCACAATTATGGTTATCCACCATTGGCCAAGTTACCGGGCCAATGTTGTTCCATCAAAGGGTGGGGTGCAACCGGTAAACTAAAATGAAACGGAGCGGTTCTGGCAGTTATTGGCCCAGTATAGCACAGAGTGAATCGGCACATGCAAGGTCTTCCATCATTGGTACAATGCTGGCAGCTGACATTATTTTTATTTGGCCACTTAAATACAACATTAATTGGCATGATTATGGCTATCATGCATAGAACCAATATATCTTGGGTTTCTGAATATTTACATAAATCAAATGGGCCGATATTGGCTGACAGATCTAAATATATCGGACCAATACAAGACAACACAATGCTGGCCTGATTACTGCTCAAGTACATTGGCCCAATTAATCTGGGATGCTTATGAAATAACTAAAATACATTGGCCCACTTCAGTCAGCTACATTACAGGTTATTGGCACAATGTGCTAACTTTGATGTCGGCACGATTATGGTTATCCACCATTGGCCCAGTTACCGGGCCAATGTTGTTCCATCAAAGGCTGGTGTGCAAAGGGTAAACTAAAATAAATTGGGACGGTGACGACAACAAAAACTACAGATATCGGACCGATAAAAACAAATATTATAGGGCCGCTATTAAGACTATATCGGGCTGATTGTTCAATATTTGCTGGAAATACATTGGCCTACTTCAGGCTGTTACATTACAGGCTATTGGCGCAATATGTTAACATTTGTGTCGGCACGGTTATGGTTATTTACCACTGGCCCAGTTACCGGGCCAATGTTGGTCCATCGAAGGCTGGTGTCCAAACGGTAAACTAAAATAAATTGGGACAGTGACGGCAACAAAAAATACGGCTATCGGGCCGATACAAACATAAATTATAAGGCCGTTATTAACTCTATATCCGGCCGATTGTTCAATGATTGCTGGAAATACATTGGCCCACTTCAGGCAGCTACATTACTGGTTATTGGCACGATATGTTAACATTGGTGTCGGCAAAAATATGGTTATCCACCATTGGCCCAGTTACGGGGCCAATGTTGTTTCATCGAAGGCTGGTGTGCAAACGGTAAACTAAAATAAATTGGGACGGTGAAGGCAACAAAAAATACAGCTACCGGGCCGATACTAACAAAAATTATAAGGCCGTTATTAACTACATATCGGGCCGATAATTCAATGTTTACTGGAAATACATTGGCCCACTTCAAGCAGCTACATTCCAGGTTATTGGCGCAATATGTTAACATTGGTGTCGGCACGGTTATAGTTATCCACCATTGGCCCAGTTACAGGTCCAATAAAGTTCCATCGAAGGCTGGTGTGCAAACGGTAAACTAAAATAAATTGGGACGGTGATGGCAACAAAAACTACGATTATCGGGCCGTTACTAACAAAAATTAGAAGGCCGTTATTAATTATTTATCGGGCCGATTGTTCAATGATTGCTGGAAATACATTGGCCCACTTCAGGCAGATAGATACATTACAGGTTATTGGCACAATATATTAAAATTGGTGTTGGCACGGTTATAGTTATCCACCATTGGCCCAGTTAACGGGCCAATGAAGTTCCATCGAAGGCTGGTGTGCAAACGGTAAACTAAAATAAATTGGGACGGTGACGGCAACAAAAACTACGGTTTTTGGGCCGATACAAACAAAAATTAGAAGGCCGTTATTAACTAATTATCGGGCCGATTGTTCAATGTTTTCTGGAAATACATTGGCCCACTTCAGGCAGATACATTACAGGTTATTGGCACAATATATTAAAATTGGTGTCGGCACGGTTATAGTTATCCACCATTGGCCCAGTTAATGGGCCAATGAAGTTCCATCGAAGGCTGGTGTGCAAACGGTAAACTAAAATAAATTGGGACAGTGACGGCAACAAAAACTACGGTTATTGGGCCGATACTAACAAAAATTAGAAGGCCGTTATTAACTATTTATCGGGCTGATTGTTCAATGTTTGCTGGAAATACATTGGCCCAATTCAGGCAGACACATTACAGGTTATTGGCACAATATATTAAAATTTGTGTCGGCACGGTTATAGTTGTCCACCATTGGACCAGTTAACGGGCCAATGAAGTTCCATCGAAGGCTGGTGTGCAAACGGTAAACTAAAATATATTGGGACAGTGACGGCAACAAAAACTACGGTTATTGGGCCGTTATAAACAATTTATCGGGCCGATTGTTCAATGTTTGCTGGAAATACATTGGCCCACTTCAGGCAGATACATTACAGGTTATTGGCACAATATAATAAAATTGGTGTCGGCACGGTTATAGTTATCCACCATTGGCCCAGTTAACGGGCCAACAAAGTTCCATCGAAGGCTGGTGTGCAAACGGTAAACTAAAATAAATTGGGACGGTGACGGCAACAAAAACTACGGTTATCGGGCTGATGCTAACAAAAATTAGAAGGCCGTTATTAACTCTGTATCTGGCCGATTGTTCAATGTTTGCTGGGCAGGTAGTCGCTCTTACTAGGTGGAGCAGCTCGACCAGATAGTCGCTCTCTCTAGGTGGAGCAGCCCGACCAGGTAGTCGCTCTCTCTAGGTGGAGCAGCCCGACCAGGTAGTCTCTCTCTGGGTAGAGCAACCCTGCAAGGTAGTCGCTCTCTCTGGGTGGAGCAGCCCAACCAGGTAGTCGCTCTCTCTAGGTGGAGCAGCCCGGCCAGGTATTCGATCTCTCTGGGGGGAGCAGCCCGACCAGGTAGTCTCTCGCTGGGTAGAGCAACCCGGCCAGGTAGTCACTCTCTCTGGGTGGAGCAGCCAGACCAGGTAGTCTCTCTCTGGGTGGAGCAGCCCGGCCAGGTAGTTCTTCTCTCCTAAATTTTTGTGGGTGAAAGATGTCGTGGTAAAATAATTGACAACTCGATTTCTTTAACAGGACAGCGTGAGCGCGCTCATTGCTGCTGATTATGGGCAAGACGTTAGCTAAATTTTTGTTGACTCAGAGAGAGAGAGATAGAGAGACAGACACAGTGTGTGTGTGAGAGAGAGAGAGAGAGTTACACACTTTCTCTCTCTCTGTCATGCTTCGTATAATGCGTCGTATAGCCTAGGTCATGCTTCGTATAATGCGTCGCATAGCGCGGCGATGGCTGTGACTCGTATCTGGTCAGGACACACGAGGCAGAAGGGCGGAGGTGTTCCGTAGCCACTTCGTTCTTAGTAAGAGAATAGGCTATCCATATAGTGCCTTACTAACCTGAATTTCTTAGTAAGAGAATAGGCTATTCATATAGTGCCTTGCGTGCCTTACTAACCTGAATTTTTTAGTAAGATTTAGGTCACTCGATCCTAAAGTTAAGAAAGTGGAGGAAATAGGTGACTACATAGCAAACACCAATATATAACACCCAAACAGGATATATATAAAAAAATATAAATTCTAAACAGTTTTTATTTGTACACCACCCTCATATTATTTTAAGTAGCTTTCTCAAAATAAGATTGCTTGTAATTTTTCCACGATATCTTTCACCCACAACAATTTAGACCCTCCTGAAAAAAGGTTCACCACCAACTCAAATTCCACCAACTCACGTTGGACAGCAGAAGATCGCCTAAAGATTTGTGTGTGAAAATCACGACAGGGACCCGTACAGCGGCGATGCCGCAGCAACCCGGCCAGGTAGTCGCTCTCTCTGGGTGGAGCAGCCCGACCAGGTAGTCGCTCTCTCTAGGTGGAGCAGCCCGACCAGGTAGTCGCTCTCTCTAGGTGGAGCAGCCTGACCAGGTAGTCTCTCTCTGGGTAGAGCAACCCGGCCAGGTAGTCGCTCTCTCTGGGTGGAGCAGCCCGACCAGGTAGTCGCTCTCTCTAGGTGGAGCAGCCCGGCCAGGTAGTCGCTCTCTCTAGGTGGAGCAGCCCGACCAGGTAGTCTCTCTCTGGGTAGAGCAACCCGGCCAGGTAGTCGCTCTCTCTGGGTGGAGCAGCCCGACCAGGTAGTCGCTCTCTGGGTGGAGCAGCCCGTCCAGGTAGTTCTTCTCTCCTAAATTTTTGTGGGTGAAAGATGTCGTGGAAAAATAATTGACAACTCGATTTCTTTAACAGGACAGCGTGAGCGCGCTCATTGCTGCTGATTATGGGCAAGACGTTAGCTAAAAAATCTTTGACTCAGAGAGAGAGAGAGAGAGAGACACAGTGTGTGTATGTGTGTGTGTGTGAGAGAGAGAGAGAGAGAGTTACACACTCTCTCTCTCTCTGTCATGCTTCGTATAATGCGTCGTATAGCCTAGGTCATGCTTTGTATAATGCGTCGTATAGCGCGGCGATGGTTGTGACTCGTATCTGGGCAGGACACACGAGGCGGAAGGGCGGAGGTGTCCCGTAGCCACTTCATTCTTAGTAAGAGAATAGGCTATCCATATAGTGCCTTACTAACCTGAATTTCTTAGTAAGAGAATAGGCTATTCATATAGTGGCTTACGTGCCTTACTAACCTGAATTTTTTAGTAAGATTTAGGTCACTCGATCCTAAAGTTAAGAAAGTGGAGGATATAGGTGACTACATAGCAAACAACCAATATATAACCCCCAAAACGGATATAATAAAATATAAATTATAAACAGTTTTTATTTGTACACCACCCTCATATTATTTTAAGTAGCTTTCTCGAAAAAAGATTGCTTGTAATTTTTCCACGACATCATTCACCCACACAAATTTAGACCCTCCTGAAAAAAGGTTCACCACCAACTCAAAGTCCACCAACTCACGTTGGACAGCAGAAGATCGCCTAAAGATTTGTGTGTTAAATTGACGACAGGGACCCGTACAGCGGCGCCGCCGCAGCAGCCCGGCCAAGTAGTCTCTCTCTACTGTACTGTACACATACTGTACATATACATACACAAACACACTCCTTCATGTTACACGGATCTCTCTCTCTCTCTCTCTCTCTCTCTCTCTCTCTCTCTCTCTCTCTCATAGACACTCACACACACATACTGTACATATACATACACAAACACACTCCTTCATGTTACACGGATCTCTCTCTCTCTCATAGACACACACACACACACATACTGTACATATACATACACAAACACACTCCTTCATGTTACACGGATCTCTCTCTCTCTCTCTCTCTCGCATAGACACACACACATACTGTACATATACATACACAAACACACTCCTTCATGTTACACGGATCTCTCTCTCTCTCTCTCTCTCTCATAGACACACACACACACATACTGTACATATACATTCACAAACACACTCCTTCATGTTACACGGATCTCTCTCTTTCTCTCTCTCTCTCTCTCTCTCTCTCTCTCTCTCTCTCATAGACACACACACACATACTGTACAAACACATTGATATAACATTCAAACAGTTGTTTGTATTTTATAATATAATATATCTCTCTCTCTCTCTCTCTCTCTCTCTCTCTCTCTCTCTCTCTCTCTCTCTCTCTCTCGTCATACAATATGTTTGTGTGATAATACTAGTTCCCCCATTTACTTTATACATATGTATCTTGGTTCATGCTGGTAGCGTGGTTATTGGTATGCGACTGTGCACAGAGCTACAAGCCGTGGTGGAGGTGTGGTGACCAGGATGTTATATGCTGACATATCGGTATGCTACCAATCGTGTATGCTGACTTAATATATACATCATGCCACCAATTTAAAATGCATATTCTGTATTATTCACAATCGAGCTGAAACGGCCACAGAAGTATACACCTTCCGGACATAGGGTGCGGTCTTTTCCACATTACTGGAGAACACTGGACACTCTCACACACACATTGGACGCAACCAGAAGTATCCCGCATTCGCTAGGGCATCACTTCACCCACCTCAATCCAGTCCTCATATTGCGACTTAGATATAATTCACCACTCACCATTTTACACCTATTGTGTAGGTGGTGTAATGGTTTAGATGCTTATGTTCTGGGTGTGGTGTCCCGAGTTGGAATCCCGGGAGGACCATATGCTTTAATTAGTTTATTCAGGTATATTGGGGTTTGTAATGGATGATTAATGTTAAGAACGGGGTGTTACTTAAGGGGAGGTATTTAGTTTGTTCCCTACGTTTTCATAAAGCTTAAAATTACACCCCCTAGACCCCCTTTCAAGATAAATTTGTACATTTTTCGGTAGAAAAATGTCCCGGCCGAAGGCCGATTGCTCTTAAATTACAGGCTCGCTATCGCTCGCCAGGAAAAAATCGACACCTTAATGGCACGAAAGGTCTTAAAATTGACAGAAATGAGGCAAAATGTCTTAAAATGTCTAAACTACTAGGGCGAAGGTCTTAAAATCTCAAAAGCAATGGGGCTAAACATGAGGGAGAAAGGGGTCCAGAAAAAAAAAAATCCCTCAAGTGGAAATCTCCCCTTAATTACTATTGACGCTGAAGCCCTGTATAACTCAAGATATAGGCTATTATTATTGTTGCTGTTTGTTCCTGTCCTGCTGCTGCTGACTTTACACCTACTCTACACATACTTTACACCTACTCTACACATACTTTACACCTACTCTACACATACTTTACACATACTTTACACCTACTTTACACCTACTCATTTAGAGGAGCTAGTGTTTACAGAAAATTATGATGTGATTGGCATAACAGAATCTTGGCTCAATACAGAAGATAGAGACTTTTTAGCAGAGTATTCACTTCCCGGTTATGTAATGTTTGAGAAAAGCCGAATAAATCGAAATGGAGGTGGCGTTTTACTTTATATCAAAGAAAGTCTTAACCCTACCCTCTTGTCAAAACCTCAAATTGTGAACGTCGACGCATCTTTTGTGCTAATAAAGAATAATAAAGGTACCAAAATAATACTTGCATTAATATACAGACCTCCAGCTCAATCAGTGCAAACTGACCGAGAAATTTACGAACAAATTGCAGATGTAAGTAACTCACAAGATACCGTAATTTTTGGTGACTTTAATTTACCTGTGACCAAGTGGGGCGATACTCTTACTTCACACTCGGACATGACTTGTATACGAACTTGCAAGAGAGTTCGCTTTATCAATTTGTTGGAACGCCGACCCGTGGTAATAACGTTCTTGACATTGTACTTGCAACAAAAGAAGAATTAATAGAGAATTTGAATGTTGGTGATGAATTCAGTAACAGCGACCATCGTACGATAACTTTCACTTTAAAGTTTACTAGTAACGAACCAAATAGTAGCATCGAAAAAGTCCCTAATTTCAAGAAAGCAAACTTCCATAAACTTAGAGCTATGTTTAAAGAAACTGACTGGAGCTTTTTAATTCACAATAACGACATAAATACATCTTGGAAGTTATTCGAAGCCACTTACCTAAAAGCAGTGCAAGACTGCATACCATCAAAAACTCGGCGTCCAGGCCATAATAATAAGCCCAAATGGTGGAATAAAGATATTTCAAACTGCCTGCTTGCTAAAAAATTTGCTAATGATAGATTAAAAATCCTCACAAAATGACGAAGAACGGCTGAAATTTGTAGAGCTACGACGCAAAAGCCAAAAAGTTAATTAAGCAAAGTAAAAAGACCTTAGAGTTACATATTGCGAATCAAAAGTAAAACAAACCCGAAAGAATTCTATAGTTATATCAGAAAGAAAAAAGTTGTTACTTCAACTGTTGGACCGTTAGTCGATGAAAATGGAGAATACACCAAAGACGAAGAACAAATGAGTAATGCCCTCAATACCTTCTTTGCATCAGTTTTTACAACAGAAGACCTCAGTGATATCCCTACACCATCGCCGATTCAGATTGATAATTCAGATGTTCTAAGCAATATCACCGTTACAGAGAGAGAAGTATTGAATTGTTTAGATAAACTCAAGGTAAATAAAACGCCTGGACCTGATACAATCTCGCCTAGAGTTCTAAAGGAAGCTAAGGATGAGCTCTCTAAACCACTGACATTACTATTCAATAAATCCTTGCAGTCTGGAACTATGCCCGATCAGTGGAAGCTAGCCAACGTAACACCGATATTCAAAAAAGGCAGCAAATCCCTACCCAGTAACTATCGTCCAATTAGCTTAACCTCAGTTGTATGTAAAATGCTAGAAACGGTCATACGAGACAGACTCGTAAATCACTTAGAGGAAAATAACATACTTAAAGATACTCAACACGGCTTTCGTAAAAAACGTTCCTGTTTAACAAAACCTCTTAGACTTCTTCCACGATATCCTCAACCTCTACGATGAGAGTAAAGCTGTAGATATTATATACCTTGATTTTCAAAAGGCCTTTGACAAAGTTCCCCACAAACGTTTACTGCTAAAACTAAAAGCGCATGGAATACAAGACGGTGTGTTGAAATGGATAGAAAATTGGCTCAGCGACAGAAAGCAAAGAGTAGTCATAAACGGTAAGGCATCAAAATGGACCAATGTAAGTAGCGGGGTACCCCAGGGATCGGTACTAGGACCAATTCTCTTTCTAATTTACATCAACGACATAGATGAGGGTCTCACCTGTACAATCTCAAAATTTGCTGACGATACAAAAATTGCAAATAGCGTACTCTCAAAAGAACAAGTTGACGATATGCAACACAATCTAGATAAATTGTCATGTTGGGCCCAAATTTGGCAAATGAGTTTCAATGCGGATAAATGTAAAGTACTACATATCGGATACCTAAATGAGAAAGCAAACTATTCGATGAATGGCACTCAGCTTAAGAATGTAAACAGAGAAATCGATCTGGGAGTAACAATATCGAGTAACCTAAAACCGAGTCAACAATGTTCAGAAGTTGTTAAGAAGGCAAACAAAATAATTGGCTTTATAGGCAGGTCATTTGAGCATAAATCCAAAGAAGTTATCCTAACCCTTTACAATTCATTAGTCCGCCCTCTTCTGGAATACTGCGTTCAATCCTGGTGCCCTTATTACCAAAAAGATATAAACAAGCTAGAACGAGTTCAACGTAGAGTTACCAAAATGATACCTAGCCTAAAGAACAAACCATACGAAGAGCGTCTTCGAGAATTAAATCTATTTCCTTTAACCCAGCGCAGATTAAGAGGTGACTTAATTCAAGTGTTCAAAATCATCAAAGGCATCGACAATATGAACTGTAGTAAGTACTTCACTATCGACCAATCTAATTACACGCGGGGAAACGGTTGCAAAATTATTGGTAAATCTTTTAACTCGCACGAATCTAAGAATTTCTTCTTCAATCGAGTTGTCAACTTGTGGAATGGGCTTCCCCGAAACGTTATAGACTGCATCACCGTTGATTCATTTAAACTCCGCCTAGACAAATATCTGCCATCAAACCCGCGACTGACTGCGTTTGTAAATGAATAACTTTATTTTATCCCCCCCTCAGTTACTAACCCATCTGTCCCCTACTAACTTCCTAATCCTGCCACGGACATTAGTTCCAGGGCAGTATTTCCCTTTCCAATGTTCCCTTACCCACTCTAAACCACTGTTTGGACACTTGATCCTCAGTGTTTTGGAGGACAAGCAACCTAGAAGGGTCACTAGATCTGTTGTTGCTTGATTTCCTTTGTACTCCTTTGTACTCCTTTGTACTACTCTACACATACTTTACACCTACTTTACACCTACTCTACACATACTTTACACCTACTCTACACCTACTTTACACATACTTTACACCTACTCTACACATACTTTACACATACTTTACACCTACTCTACACATACTTTACACCTACTCTACACCTACTTTACACCTACTTTACACCTACTTTACACATACTCTACACATACTTTACACCTACTCTACACCTACTTTACACCTACTCTACACATACTTTACACCTACTCTACACCTACTTTACACCTATTTTACACCTACTCTACACCTACTTTACACCTACTCTACACCTTGTGACGTTAACCACTCCGTTAGAACCGCATGGCTTGTCCTACAGTGACTCGCTAGGATCGCCAGGGCAGTGGATGGGGCTACAGTTTATGTATTAGAGTGTGCTTTATTTCATATGAAAGCTTGTGTCCAGAAAGGCTCTTTGTTTTCACCCATGTCAAGGCTTTATATATTTAATTGTAAAGTATATGATTTATCATTAACTAGTAATGCTGGGATCTGGGAGAGAGAGAGAGAGTAGAACAGAGTGAGAGGGAGCGCGCAGTGTTTTTGTCCCGCTCGATGATGTCACGGCTGGCTGCCTCGTGGGGGTTGGTTAAGAGAGGTCCTTACCATGCTGTTAGCTCCCTTGCTAGTGGCTAGAGGACTTGTAACCGCTTTTTTCCCACGCGCCTCGAGCTAGTGCGAGTATATATACAGTTCCTCGCCACTCTCTCCCTCAGATCTGGTTTCTAGAACGCATCTATCTCATCCCTTGCTACCTGTCACCCGCTCGCACCTGAGAATCTTTTCCTCTGCCTACCTCTCTCTTTTTTCATATCTTTCACCACCTTTTATTAATATTATATCCCCTCTGGTTAACTCTGCAAAATCAGCTTCATGCTGGCCAGTTGTATTGTGCGTTAAGGTCTGATATAACCCATGTATGTTAGTTGTTAAGATAAGTGGATCACGAAGTATCGGTTGACATTTATATTGTTTAAGTACCACGTCCTATAATTATTAGTGTTCTGCTGGATTAGATAATGCTAGACTAGGAGTCTGATATTATAAGGTATTGTTTCCTATGAGTGCTGGCTTTAGTTAAAAGCTGCACGACATACCTGAGAACTGGAGTTGATTGAGTAAATTCTAGTCTGTGTGCCATTGAGAGTAGAGCATGCACGAATGAGGGCTTTTTGCCTATACCATTCTGCACTGTTCTAAGCTCGTTGTTTGTCTTTGAGGTACGCCAGGAGAACACTTAATACTTCGGTATTAAGGTTTCTCAAGAGAGCTACCCTTCATTATAACGTAATATTTGACGCATAGACTTGAGATTTGCACTAGGCTATGCGGCATGCCATGCGCACCAGTATCTCGTATCATTGACTCTAGCTAGACTTTATCAATCATAGTAGACATTAAGTATATTAACCCAATTACTCTTTTTATGAATACCCATTTATGATTACACAAGCATTTCGCAGCCTAGTTTGATGTATGGAGACACAAACGACTTAGGCTCTTTTTGTTGATAGGAATACTGCATTGTCGTGGCGATTATTATTATTGTTGTAGTGTTTAGGATATTCTTGGCTCCGACGGCATTATATATTCTGCCTTTTTGGGTGCATAGCCTGCACGAGCATTGTTCCGCTGCTTGCCTTTTTGGGTTCCATTTCCGATACGAGCATCTTTATAGCATCTAACATTTAAAGAAGATTCCTTGTTAGTGTTGAAGGACTTTAGTGCACTTTCTTTCATGCAGGAGTGCCTGACATTTATTGATTAAAGTAACGTAAGCTGTAACTTCTCTTACCACCTTACTTTGCATACCATAACCAAGCACCTTCGGTTATAGGTAGTAATAGGCTGTTTTCACATAACATTAAGCCTAGAGTAGACGCACATTTATTGAGAGTTTGATTGCCTATTATTGCATATAGAACTCTGTAGAGTATTAATTTTGTGTTCATTGTTCACTGGGAATATACATCAGAGGTTGGAGCTAGCGCTTTCCGTTGTAGCATTTATGCCATTACTATTCCAATGAATAAGAGCCCTGATATATTTGAACCCCAGTCGTAACAACCTACTTTACACCTACTTTACACCTACTCTACACCTACTCTACACCTACTCTACATACTTTACACCTACTCTACACCTACTTTACACCTACTTTACACCTATTTTACACCTATTCTACACCTACTTTACACCTACTCTACATCTACTTTACACATACTCTACACCTACTTTACACATACTCTACACCTACTTTACACCTACTTTACACCTACTTTACACCTACTCTACACCTACTTTACACCTACTTTACACCTACTCTACACCTACTTTACACCTACTCTACACCTACTTTACACCTACTCTACACCTACTTTACACCTACTTTACACCTACTCAACACCTACTTTACACCTACTCTACACCTACTTTACACCTACTCTACACCTACTTTACACCTACTTTACACCTACTCTACACCTACTTTACACCTACTCTACACCTACTTTACACCTACTTTACACCTACTTTACACCTACTCTACACCTACTTTACACCTACTTTACACCTACTCTACACCTACTCTACACCTACTTTACACCTACTTTACACCTACTCTACACCTACTTTACACCTACTCTACACCTACTTTACACCTACTTTACACCTACTCTACACCTACTCTACACCTACTTTACACCTTCTCTACACCCACTTTACACCTACTTTACACCTACTTTACACCTACTTTACACCTACTCTACACCTACTTTACACCTACTCTACACCTACTCTACACCTACTCTACACCTACTTTACACATACTCTACACCTACTTTACACCTAGTCTACACCTACTCAACACCTACTTTACATCTACTCTACACCTACTCTACACCTACTTTACACCTACTCTACACCTACTTTACACCTACTCTACACCTACTCTACACCTACTTTACACCTACTCTACACCTACTTTACACCTACTCTACACCTACTTTATACCTACTCTACACCTACTCTACACCTACTTTACACCTACTCTACACCTACTCTACACCTACTTTACATCTACTCTACCCCTACTTTACACCTACTCTACACCTACTTTACACCTACTCTACACCTAATTTACACCTACTTTACACCTACTTTACACCTACTCTACACCTACTTTACACCTACTCTACACCTACTTTACACCTACTCTACACCTAATTTACACCTACGTAAAAACGTTCCTGTTTAACAAACCTCTTAGACTTCTTCCCCGATATCCTCAACCACTACGATGAGAGTAAAGCTGTAGATATTATATACCTTGATTTTCAAAAGGCCTTTGACAAAGTTCCCAACAAACGTTTACTGCTAAAACTAAAAGCGCATGGAATACAAGACGGTGTGTTGAAATGGATAGAAAATTGGCTCAGCGACAGAAAGCAAAGAGTAGTCATAAACGGTAAGGCATCTAAATGGACCAATGTAAGTAGCGGGGTACCCCAGGGATCGGTACGGTAGAGAATTGGTCCAATTCTCTTTCTAATTTACATCAACGACATAGATGAGGGTCTCACCTGTACAATCTCAAAATTTGCTGACGATACAAAAATTGCAAATAGCGTACTCTCAAAAGAACAAGTTGACGATATGCAACATAATCTAGATAAATTGTCATGTTGGGCCCAAATTTGGCAAATGAGTTTCAATGCGGATAAATGTAAAGTACTACATATCGGATACCTAAATGAGAAAGCAAACTATTCGATGAATGGCACTCAGCTTAAGAATGTAAACAGAGAAACCGATCTGGGAGTAACAATATCGAGTAACATAAAACCTAGTCAACAATGTTCAGAAGTTGTTAAGAAGGCAAACAAAATAATTGGCTTTATTGGCAGGTCATTTGAGCATAAATCCAAAGAAGTTATCCTAACCCTTTACAATTCCTTAGTCCGCCCTCTTCTGGAATACTGCGTTCAATCCTGGTGCCCTTATTACCAAAAAGATATAAACAAGCTAGAACGAGTTCAACGTAGAGTTACCAAAATGATACCTAGCCTAAAGAACAAACCATACGAAGAGCGTCTTAGAGAATTAAATCTATTTCCTTTAACCCAGCACAGATTAAGAGGTGACTTAATTCAAGTGTTCAAAATCATCAAAGGCATCGACATTATGGACTGTAGTAAGTACTTCACTATCGACCAATCTAATTACACGCGGGGAAACGGTTGCACAATTATTGGTAAATCTTTTAACTCACACGAATCTAAGAATTTCTTCTTCAATCGAGTTGTCAACTTGTGGAATGGGCTTCCTCGAAACGTTATAGACTGCATCACCGTTGATTCATTTAGACAAATATCTCGCATCAAACCCGCGACTGACTGCGTTTGTAAATGAATAACTTTATTTTATCCCCCCCTCAGTTACTAACCCATCTGCCCCCTACTAACTTCCTAATCCTGCCATGGACATTAGTTCCAGGGCAGTAATTCCCTTTCCAATGTTCCCTTACCCACTCTAAACCACTGTTTGGACACCTGATCCTCAGTGTTTTGAAGGACAAGCAACCTAGAAGGGTCACTAGATCTGTTGTTGCTTGATTTCCTTTGTACTCCTTTGTACTCTAGGTGGAGCAGCCCGACCAGGTAGTCTCTCTAGGGGTAGAGCAACCCGGCCAGGTAGTCTCTCTCTGGGTGGAGCAGCCCGACCAGGTAGTCTCTCTCCGGGTGGAGCAGCCTGGCCAGGTAGTTCTCTTCTCCTATATTTTTGTGGGTGAAAGATGTCGTGGAAAAATAATTGACAACTCGATTTCTTTAACAGGACAGCGTGAGCGCGGTCATTGCTGCTGATTATGGGCAAGACGTTAGCTAAAAAATCTTTGACTCCGAGAGAGAGAGAGAGAGAGAGAGAGAGAGAGACAGACACAGTGTGTGTGTGTGTGTGTGTGTGAGAGAGAGAGAGAGAGAGAGTTACACACTCTCTCTCTCTCTGTCATGCTTCGTATAATGCGTCGTATAGTGCGGCGATGGCTGTGACTCATATCTGGGCAGGACACACGAGGCAGAAGGGCGGAGCACACAGGAGAAGCGGAGCTCTATACGGTGCAGGGTGCTCCTATGACCAGTGCTGTCCCATAGCCCAGCCTCACTGTGGTCTTCCGTAGTCGTATAGCGCGGCGATGGCTGTGACTTGTATCTGGGCAGGACACACGAGGCAGAAGGGCGGAGGTGACCCGTAGCCACTTCGTTCTTAGTAAGAGAATAGGCTATCCATATAGTGCCTTACTAACCTGAATTTCTTAGTAAGAGAATAGGCTATTCATATAGTGCCTGACGTGCCTTACTAACCTGAATTTTTTAGTAAGATTTAGGTCACTCGATCCTAAAGTTAAGAAAGTGGAGGATATCGGTGACTCCATAGCAAACAACCAATATATATACCCCAAAACGGATATAATAAAATATAAATTCTAATCAGTTTTTATTTGTACACCGCCCTAATATTATTTTAACTAGCTTTCTCGAAAAAAGATTGCTTGTAATTTTTCCACAACATCTTTCACCCACAAAAATTTAGACCCTCCTGAAAAAAGGTTCACCACCAACTCAAATTCCACCAACTCACGTTGGACAGCAGCAGATCGCCTAAAGATTTGTGTGTTAAAATCACGAAAGGGACCCGTACAGCGGCGACGCCGCAAAGCAAATAAAAACATAGAATAATTACAAAACAAACACATTGGGGCACTCCATAACAAGTATTATAACATAACAAATGAAATCTAAGACCACGTCTAGAAGCAGCTCGGCAAGAAAAATCGAATGGCACCAAGTAGAATTCCCTAGGACTTATAGTTTGGGCTACAGAGGACTTTTAAAGTCCAAAAAACGGTCCCCGGGGCCCTCCAGGAAGCCCCGTCAAAATCTAAATCCTAAACTAATGGTCCGATTTTAATTCTGTTTGCGCCATTCGATTCAGCTTGCCAAAGTGTACTTATGGTATAAATTTAAACAAAATCGGTTCATAAATAACTCGTCTATGGAATTTTTAAACTTTAAAATAAGACGAGGGGCTAAAAAAGGCTATACGTGTTTTAGGGGGGGCCGGGAGGGGGGGGCGGAGCTGGGAGGGGGGGGAGGAAAGGAGGGGGGTGGGGGTGTATGGGAGGGGTTGGTAGGGAGGGGGTGGGGGGCGGGGAGGGGGCTGGGGTGAAGGGAAGGATGGAGGGTAGGGAGGGGAGGGGAGGGGGGTAGGGTGGTAGCGGGGGTTAGGGGGAGGCCGGGAGTTAGGGGGGGTAGGGTGGTAGGGGGGCTCGTTGTTGGTTACCTCCCCCACCCCCCCCCCACCCCCACCCCCACCCTCCTTCCTTCCCCGCACCCCCTGCCGCCCCCCACCCCCACCCTACCACCCCCTTCCAACCACCTCTACCCCCTTCCTTCCCTCCCGCCCCCCCCATAAAAAACGTTGCTAACGCAACGTTAGTTTTATATAGACCATTAGTTTTCGTATAAACTATATGTCCAACTCGCGCTTGCTAAACATTTTGACCACAAATATTTTTATTTGCATACATTGTTACAACCCAAAGTTTGGAGAGACTAGTGGAACTAGCTTAGTTAAAGATTTGGCCCCGAAGGAGTCTAGAGGGTGACCTTTAGGTTGAACACAAAGACTGAATTTTAGTTTAAGGGTGTTCAGTATGGATAAGTACTTTTATTAATTTAGTACTTGTATTAAGGTAAAGTCTCTTTAAGAGTAGTTCTCATATTTTAATATTTATTACTAAGATGATATTTTAATTTAAGAGTTGTTCTCGTATTTTAATCAGATTTCAAATTAGTCTTCTGGATATTATATAGGGTTAATCTTCCTCACTTCATTTAATCATTAGGGTATAAATATATATGGATAAGAAAAGAATACACAATTTTTGTTAATTTAATAAAATCAAATTTAAGTAATATAACAAAACCTTTATGTATTATATAATTATAATTTAAAGTTATAAAACAAAATAAAACAAATACAATGGTAATTAATATTAATGCAAATATTTAATTTATACAAAATGAAAACAAAAAAGAAAATCAAAATGAAAATATAAGTTATAGTCACGATATCTCCCGTAGTCAAACCGAAGGGGGGTAGTTCCTGGAGTTTTAAAACAACGCTTTCTGGAAGCGATATTCCCGAGAACGTTGCACCGAGAAAGTCTAAGATAACACTGACCCCACTCATTATTCCCGTCCCGTCATGGACTACGGTAGATTTAATGTGACCAGAAAAGAAACTCCCACCCCCTGGTGTTCATGAGCAGAGATAGCATTGAACTTTAATTTGAATTACATATTTATTGAGTGAGACTTCGAAACTCTGCTCGATCAAAATGAGAGGGATAGAAGTAAGAAGGATATTGGGATGCGAAGTTTCGGGCCTCTGTTGGTTTGGTTGCTTGAAGCCCCGACCCCGATCTCAGACTGGTTGATGCGTTTGAAGGGTGGAAGTGAACCCGTACAGTCAGAGCCTATAGGTCCGTGACACCTCCCCCTTAAAGTCCTCGAAGGGGAGCGAAGAGGACTAGGTAGCGAGAGGAGGAATAGGCTCCGCTGTAGGTGGAAGATCTCTTGACAAGGCGTCTGCAATCAGATTGTCTACCCCACGAATATGGCGAACAATGAGATGGTACTCCTGTAACTTTAGAGCCCACCGGAGAAGTCGTTGGTTGTTGTTCTTCATCTTGTGCAGAAAAGTAAGAGGGTTGTGGTCAGTATGGATGATGATTGGTGGATAGTGCTGAGGGAGATAACATTCGAACTTCTTCACCGCTGATACCATCGCCAAGCACTCCTTCTCCACTGTGGAATAACTCTTCTGGTGTCTCTTCAGTTTGGCGGAGAAGTAAGAGACAGGATGTAGGACGCCAGTTGTCTTATCTGGTTGCAGAAGTACTGCCCTGACTCCTCTATCACTCGCATCAACCTGAAGATGGTAAGGCAATGCGGAATCAGGAGCATGAAGTACAGGGTAGGATGAAAGGAGGCACTTCAGTTGGTCAAAGGCAGCAGTACAGGTGGGAGTCCAGACAAACTTAATTTTAGGGCTTGTAAGATCTGAGAGGGGCGCTGATATGGCTGCAAAGTTCGGACAGAATCTGCGGTAGAATCCGCACATCCCTAAAAACCGCATGATGGATTTGCGGTCAGTTGGCTGGGGAAAGGCGGTGATGGTCTCCACGTTAGCTTCCTTGGGACGTGCAGTACCCTGACCCACCACATGGCCAAGGTAGGTCACTGATCCACGTCCAAAGCAGGACTTGGCTAGGTTGATAGTGAATCCAGCAGCAGCCAAGCGCTCCATCAGCCCGTCCAGTCTGGAAAGATGATCCTCCCAAGTATCTGAAATAATCACGATGTCATCTAAGTAAGTGTCTACACCTTCTAAATCCTGAATAGTATATGACATGACCCTTTGAAATGTGGCAGGAGCATTCATCATGCCAAAAGGCATGACTCTATATTGGAAGAGCCCAAAAGGAGTGGTGAAAGCCGAGATGATTTTAGCGCTATCGGTCATCCCAATTTGGTAATACCCCTTCTGCAAGTCTATGGTTGATACTACCTTAGCAGCTCCTACTTTATCTATTAGGTCATCAATTCTAGGTAGTGGATATGCATCAGGGACTGTCACTGCATTTACTTTCCTGTAATCAGTACACAGCCTACTACTACCGTCTGGTTTTGGGACTAATAAAGAGGGTGACGCCCAAGGGGAATGGCTTGGTTCCACTAAGGACTTCTCCAACATAAAGTCAATTTCCTTTCTCATGATCTTTTGCTTCTGAGGGTTTAGTCTGTATGGTGATTGTTTGATAGGTCTTACTTCTGGTGAGGTCAAGATAACATCGTGATGATGGTCCTTGCAAAAGCCAGGGACATCCAATGTGACTGAAGGGTAACTTACAAGCAATTTCCTAAGATCATCTCTACGTGATGGCGACATGTCCGACAAATATTGATCTAAGGTACATAATAGCTCGCTGTTCTTTGGGCTTCCACAAGGAGAAGGAAGATCACCAAACTCAATCACATCAGAGTCTCCTACCTTTTGCAATTCCCACGAGTCTGGTACAGAATGTGGTACAGTATTTACAGCTAGTATTGGGGTATTCTCCTCAAGCGGCCTTTCTATGTACGCCTTCATCTGGTTTAAGTGAACAATCCTTTGATCCTTCCTTCGATCAGGAGTGCGAACAACATAGTTTAGCTTGGAAAGTTTCTGAGAAACTACATATGGGCCACAAAATTTGCTTTTTAATGGACTACCAGGAATGGGCAGGAAGAGAAGGACTTTGTCTCCAGGACTAAATGTTCTACTTTCAGACTTGCGATCGTAGTGGGTTTTCATTCTTGACTGACTCTTCTCAAGGTTGGCCAGTGCTAGCGCTCTTACATTTGACATCTGAAGTTTTAACTCATTTATGTACTCTGCAACTGTGCGAGAAGGATGATCAGATACTTCCACAAACCAAGAATCTTTCAAGACCTTTAGAGGGCCTCTGATCTGACGCCCATATAGCAACTCAAAAGGGGAGTATCCTAGCGACTCTTGAGGGCACTCTCTAACGGCAAAAAGAAGCCAGTCAATGTTTGCATCCCACTCTTTCTCAGTCTCAAAACAAAACTTTTTATCATGGATTTCAGAGATTGATGATGGCGTTCTAGGCAACCCTGGGTCTGAGGTCTGTACGCAGTGGCTATCTTCTTATCTACCTCTAACTCCCTCAGTACTGCTTTCATTAGGTTACTTGTAAAATTTGACCCCTGATCACTCTGAATTTCTTTAGGAATGCCTACTTTTGTGAAAAGATGCAACAGATGGGACACAATAGTCTTAGCCTTGATATCTTTTAAAGGGAAAGCCTCAGGATACCTAGTTGCAGCACACATTACGGTAAGTAGATACTGGTTCCCTTTCTTAGTTTTGGGAAGAGGCCCTACACAATCAATTACTATTTTCTCAAAGGGCTCTGTAGTGACAGGGATAGGAGCAAGTGGAGCTTTAGGGATGGTCTCATTTGGCTTTCCTACTATCTGGCAAGTGTGACAAGACTTTACAAATTTGGTTACATCTTTTTTCATGTTAGGCCAAAAGAAATGAGCTAGGATCTTTCTGTATGTATTTCTCTGTCCCAAATGACCAGAGTTTTCGTCATGAGCTAATCCCATTACAGCAGATCTGATGGAGGTAGGGATGATTACCTGATGTACTATAGACCAAGTATCTGAGTCAGGCCTATCAGGCGGGTGAAAACTACGCATAAGGACCCCTTTGTGATAGTAGATGTTAGGGTTTTTCCCATTTATGGTTTTGTCATCAGCAATGTGCCTGAGCTTAGCAAGTGAAGTGTCTGCCTCTTGAGCTTGTATGAGGTTTTCCCTAGACATGCTCGGGGTGAACAAGGTATCCTGACCTGAGGGTGAGAGAGAGTCATTAGACACTGCAGCAGTTTGTGAACGGGTGACAGCGCAAACCGGGAAAATATGTGGTTTCTCCTGATCTAGGTCACCCTCTAGACTCCTTCGGGGCCAAATCTTTAACCAAGCTACTAGTCTCTCCAAACTTTGGGTTGTAACATATTGGGGGCCTGTCCGGGAGCTTTTCTGATTAATCTCTGCACTTCATTATATGAATTGGGTTTTCTAATGTTCATAGTAAATTCATAAATTTAATTATTTTTCTTTAAGTCACGATATCTTTAGCCTGAATTATTATATTACTCCTGATGCTTAAATACATTCCTTTCCCTTTAGTCGGTTTGTGCATTTTAGAGGTAATAGCTCAGGTTGGTCATAAGTTGGGGAAGTTCTGTGGTTTACGAGATAGTCAGAATCACTCGTCATCTCAAATCCTCATATTCATCCATGTTCATTAACACTAGGCAGACGGTGGTGGACATTGTGTATCAATCTCTTAATCTTTCATGTGACGAAATTAGCGTTTTCGCACATCGGTCACCTATCTGAGTCACCCCTCTTTAAGTAGAATCTCTTCAGAATAGGAATGACCAGTTAAACTCGTCTTTTATAGCAAATCAAAACTATAGGAGACCATCCACGATCACCTAACATATATCTGTAACTAGAAGTAGGATCTCCTAACGCACATAAATCTCATGCCTTCTTCCTTTAGTTTCGATATCAAGGGATCGTGTCTCACGAGGTTCACTAATGGTCAGGTTCTTGTCTGTCTTCCTTACTTATCAACCCTCCTCTTGTTGTCGACCATAGTTCGCTCAACAGGTGGGAGTTACTCACACTAATCATATTGATTTGGGATATTAGTGTCAACCTGACTATTAGGTAACCCGTCTCTACTAGGAATATCCCTAGTCCATATAGTATGCACTTGTTAATAGTTATCCAGGGTTAGTAATCTACCATTACCGGTAACTATAAAGCGAGTCCATATTAGTCAATATTGCCGTTCATTCCAGTCTTTATATTATACAGTATGTGAAGCTATAGTAACCCCCATCCTCTATACATTAGCTGTCAGTCTAGTATAAATTGAGCGGTAATCTTCTCTACCTCATCTAGTCCTAATTAAAATCAAAATGGCAAAGTTTAATGCTAAACAATTTTGTCGAGAGCCCTCTATAGACAAACTTAAAGGTCAGGTGATCTCCAAGGATGATTGGAAGTTTATAGCTTATTCCTTTGACATAAGCTATGAGAGTTCACACACTAAAGAAATTCTGAAAAACACAGTCATAGAAGAACTGACAAATAGAGAAATCTTACCTGCTGAAGCTGTAGATTCACTTACTCCCATGAGTAGTTCAATGATAATGGCTGATAATGATGAAGATTCCCAGAGTACCATACAGGAAAACTCCCAGGGGAAACACTCTCCATCTCCTGAGCCGTGGTCAGAAGACAGACTAGATTTTGAAAGGGAAAAGTTTCGGCAGCAGCTTCTGGAGAAAGAGAAAGATCGGCAACTAGAACTCTTGAAACTTGAGACACAACAACGGGAGAAAAAGAAAGACAGAGAGACACAACAACGGGAGAAAGAGAAGGACAGAGAACTAGAAATTGCTAAAATTCAAAACTTGGAAGAAACAAAACGCCTCAAAGAAGAGAAATTACAGTTGCAGAAGACCAAAATGGAAGCCCAGAAGCCAAGATTCCAACTATCTAAAAACATCTCCCTAGTACCACCCTTTGACGAGAGTGACCCAGAGAAATCTTTCTCCACGTTTGAGAAAACTGCTGAACACCTTAAATGGCCAAAAGAGGAATGGCCATGGCTTCTCCAACCCAAACTCGTAGGAAGAGCTCAGAAAACTTTCAATCACCTGGAGGACGTTAATGACTATGACTTTGTAAAGAGCGCTATATTAGATGCTTATGCTATCACCGCTGATCATTACCGTAGAAGTTTTCGGAACTACATCAAGCCAGAAAAACATACATTTTTGGAGTTTGCCATGGATAAACTACGGATGCTTAAAAAATGGATAGCTGCTAAAAAAGTCACCACCTTCACAGAGTTAGTTAACCTTGTTGTTCTAGAGGAGTGGAAGCGTAGGTTACCGCCCAGTATGCTAGTATATATAGAGGAGAAGGGAGTGAATGACCTTACCAAGGCTGCTCAATTAGCTGACAGTTATGCTTTAATTCATAGGGTTGTACCAAGCTATGATAGGACAAAAACCCCAAATGTGAGATTCTCCTCAAGCTATAACCCTGTGTCTAAGGTCATGTCGCAAACAAATGCTCCCAAAAGCCCATCTCAAAGTCAAGGAAAGTCTGAAGACTTCTGCTCATATTGTAAACAGACAGGGCATAACATCATGCAGTGTACACATCCTAAGTGTAAGACCTCTGCTGCATACAAACTCACACTTGCCACTTCTCAAAGACCTCAAAAACAAACAAAACCTTCTGGGGCACCAATAACATATATACATACCCAGAATGCCTCTTCTGATCCTTTTTCTGCCTTTTTGGTACCTGGAACTGTCTCTCTTCCAGATGACTCACAGACTTACCCAGTTACCATCTTAAGAGACACTGGATCAGCCCAAAGCTTGTTGTGTAAGACTGCCTTGCCTTCAGTTGAGAACCACTACACTGGGGGAAATGTTACACTTAAATCTTTAAGCTCTGGTCATACTGCAGACATGGCTGCTATACAGATAGGCAGTGACCTGATCCAGGGGTCAGTTAGAGTAGCCGTCTTGGATACAGATCTTCCTATTCCGGGGGTAACTTTCCTTTTAGGAAATGACTTGGCTGGACATGGGATGATTCCTGACATTATAGAGAGAGACAAACCCATGTTACACAGTCCTACTGCAAAGCTAGATCAGGAGAAACCACATATTTTCCCGGTTTGCGCTGTCACCCGTTCACAAACTGCTGCAGTGTCTAATGACTCTCTCTCACCCTCAGGTCAGGATACCTTGTTCACCCCGAGCATGTCTAGGGAAAACCTCATACAAGCTCAAGAGGCAGACACTTCACTTGCTAAGCTCAGGCACATTGCTGATGACAAAACCATAAATGGGAAAAACCCTAACATCTACTATCACAAAGGGGTCCTTATGCGTAGTTTTCACCCGCCTGATAGGCCTGACTCAGATACTTGGTCTATAGTACATCAGGTAATCATCCCTACCTCCATCAGATCTGCTGTAATGGGATTAGCTCATGACGAAAACTCTGGTCATTTGGGACAGAGAAATACATACAGAAAGATCCTAGCTCATTTCTTTTGGCCTAACATGAAAAAAGATGTAACCAAATTTGTAAAGTCTTGTCACACTTGCCAGATAGTAGGAAAGCCAAATGAGACCATCCCTAAAGCTCCACTTGCTCCTATCCCTGTCACTACAGAGCCCTTTGAGAAAATAGTAATTGATTGTGTAGGGCCTCTTCCCAAAACTAAGAAAGGGAACCAGTATCTACTTACCGTAATGTGTGCTGCAACTAGGTATCCTGAGGCTTTCCCTTTAAAAGATATCAAGGCTAAGACTATTGTGTCCCATCTGTTGCATCTTTTCACAAAAGTAGGCATTCCTAAAGAAATTCAGAGTGATCAGGGGTCAAATTTTACAAGTAACCTAATGAAAGCAGTACTGAGGGAGTTAGAGGTAGATAAGAAGATAGCCACTGCGTACAGACCTCAGACCCAGGGTTGCCTAGAACGCCATCATCAATCTCTGAAATCCATGATAAAAAGTTTTGTTTTGAGACTGAGAAAGAGTGGGATGCAAACATTGACTGGCTTCTTTTTGCCGTTAGAGAGTGCCCTCAAGAGTCGCTAGGATACTCCCCTTTTGAGTTGCTATATGGGCGTCAGATCAGAGGCCCTCTAAAGGTCTTGAAAGATTCTTGGTTTGTGGAAGTATCTGATCATCCTTCTCGCACAGTTGCAGAGTACATAAATGAGTTAAAACTTCAGATGTCAAATGTAAGAGCGCTAGCACTGGCCAACCTTGAGAAGAGTCAGTCAAGAATGAAAACCCACTACGATCGCAAGTCTGAAAGTAGAACATTTAGTCCTGGAGACAAAGTCCTTCTCTTCCTGCCCATTCCTGGTAGTCCATTAAAAAGCAAATTTTGTGGCCCATATGTAGTTTCTCAGAAACTTTCCAAGCTAAACTATGTTGTTCGCACTCCTGATCGAAGGAAGGATCAAAGGATTGTTCACTTAAACCAGATGAAGGCGTACATAGAAAGGCCGCTTGAGGAGAATACCCCAATACTAGCTGTAAATACTGTACCACATTCTGTACCAGACTCGTGGGAATTGCAAAAGGTAGGAGACTCTGATGTGATTGAGTTTGGTGATCTTCCTTCTCCTTGTGGAAGCCCAAAGAACAGCGAGCTATTATGTACCTTAGATCAATATTTGTCGGACATGTCGCCATCACGTAGAGATGATCTTAGGAAATTGCTTGTAAGTTACCCTTCAGTCACATTGGATGTCCCTGGCTTTTGCAAGGACCATCATCACGATGTTATCTTGACCTCACCAGAAGTAAGACCTATCAAACAATCACCATACAGACTAAACCCTCAGAAGCAAAAGATCATGAGAAAGGAAATTGACTTTATGTTGGAGAAGTCCTTAGTGGAACCAAGCCATTCCCCTTGGGCGTCACCCTCTTTATTAGTCCCAAAACCAGACGGTAGTAGTAGGCTGTGTACTGATTACAGGAAAGTAAATGCAGTGACAGTCCCTGATGCATATCCACTACCTAGAATTGATGACCTAATAGATAAAGTAGGAGCTGCTAAGGTAGTATCAACCATAGACTTGCAGAAGGGGTATTACCAAATTGGGATGACCGATAGCGCTAAAATCATATCGGCTTTCACCACTCCTTTTGGGCTCTTCCAATATAGAGTCATGCCTTTTGGCATGATGAATGCTCCTGCCACATTTCAAAGGGTCATGTCATATACTATTCAGGATTTAGAAGGTGTAGACACTTACTTAGATGACATCGTGATTTTTTCAGATACTTGGGAGGATCATCTTTCCAGACTGGACGGGCTGATGGAGCGCTTGGCTGCTGCTGGATTCACTATCAACCTAGCCAAGTCCTGCTTTGGACGTGGATCAGTGACCTACCTGGGCCATGTGGTGGGTCAGGGTACTGCACGTCCCAAGGAAGCTAACGTGGAGACCATCACCGCCTTTCCCCAGCCAACTGACCGCAAATCCATCATGCGGTTTTTAGGGATGTGCGGATTCTACCGCAGATTCTGTCCGAACTTTGCAGCCATATCAGCGCCCCTCTCAGATCTTACAAGCCCTAAAATTAAGTTTGTCTGGACTCCCACCTGTACTGCTGCCTTTGACCAACTGAAGTGCCTCCTTTCATCCTACCCGGTACTTCATGCTCCTGATTCCGCATTGCCTTACCATCTTCAGGTTGATGCGAGTGATAGAGGAGTCGGGGCAGTACTTCTGCAACCAGATAAGACAACTGGCGTCCTACATCCTGTCTCTTACTTCTCCGCCAAACTGAAGAGACACCAGAAGAGTTATTCCACAGTGGAGAAGGAGTGCTTGGCGATGGTATCAGCGGTGAAGAAGTTCGAATGTTATCTCCCTCAGCACTATCCACCAATCATCATCCATACTGACCACAACCCTCTTACTTTTCTGCACAAGATGAAGAACAACAACCAACGACTTCTCCGGTGGGCTCTAAAGTTACAGGAGTACCATCTCATTGTTCGCCATATTCGTGGGGTAGACAATCTGATTGCAGACGCCTTGTCAAGAGATCTTCCACCTACAGCGGAGCCTATTCCTCCTCTCGCTACCTAGTCCTCTTCGCTCCCCTTCGAGGACTTTAAGGGGGGAGGTGTCACGGACCTATAGGCTCTGATTGTACGGGTTCACTTCCACCCTTCAAACGCATCAACCAGTCTGAGATCGGGGTCGGGGCTTCAAGCAACCAAACCAACAGAGGCCCGAAACTTCGCATCCCAATATCCTTCTTACTTCTATCCCTCTCATTTTGATCGAGCAGAGTTTCGAAGTCTCACTCAATAAATATGTAATTCAAATTAAAGTTCAATGCTATCTCTGCTCATGAACACCAGGGGGTGGGAGTTTCTTTTCTGGTCACATTAAATCTACCGTAGTCCATGACGGGACGGGAATAATGAGTGGGGTCAGTGTTATCTTAGACTTTCTCGGTGCAACGTTCTCGGGAATATCGCTTCCAGAAAGCGTTGTTTTAAAACTCCAGGAACTACCCCCTTTCGGTTTGACTACGGGAGATATCGTGACTATAACTTATATTTTCATTTTGATTTTCTTTTTTGTTTTCATTTTGTATAAATTAAATATTTTGCATTAATATGAATTACCATTGTATTTGTTTTATTTTGTTTTATAACTTTAAATTATAATTATATAATACATAATGGTTTTGTTATATTACTTAAATTTGATTTTATTATATTAACAAAAATTGTGTATTCTTTTCTTATCAATATATATTTATACCCTAATGACTAAATGAAGTGAGGAAGATTAACCCTATATAATATCCAGAAGACTAATTTGAAATCTGATTAAAATACGAGAACAACTCTTAAATTAAAATATCATCTTAGTAATAAATATTAAAATATGAGAACTACTCTTAAAGAGACTTTACCTTAATACAAGTACTAAATTAATAAAAGTACTTATCCATACTGAACACCCTTAAACTAAAGTTCAGTCTTTGTGTTCAACCTAAAGGTCACCCTCTAGACTCCTTCGGGGCCAAATCTTTAACTAAGCTAGTTCCACTAGTCTCTCCAAACTTTGGGTTGTAACATATTGGGGGCCTGTCCGGGAGCTTTTCTGATTAATCTCTGCACTTCATTATATGAATTGGGTTTTCTAATGTTCATAGTAAATTCATAAATTTAATTATTTTTCTTTACGTCACGATATCTTTAGCCTGAATTATTATATTACTCCTGATGCTTAAATACATTCCTTTCCCTTTAGTCGGTTTGTGCATTTTAGAGGTAATAGCTCAGGTTGGTCATAAGTTGGGGAAGTTCTGTGGTTTACGAGATAGTCAGAATCACTCGTCATCTCAAATCCTCATATTCATCCATGTTCATTAACACTAGGCAGACGGTGGTGGACATTGTGTATCAATCTCTTAATCTTTCATGTGACGAAATTAGCGTTTTCGCACATCGGTCACCTATCTGAGTCACCCCTCTTTAAGTAGAATCTCTTCAGAATAGGAATGACCAGTTAAACTCGTCTTTTATAGCAAATCAAAACTATAGGAGACCATCCACGATCACCTAACATATATCTGTAACTAGAAGTAGGATCTCCTAACGCACATAAATCTCATGCCTTCTTCCTTTAGTTTCGATATCAAGGGATCGTGTCTCACGAGGTTCACTAATGGTCAGGTTCTTGTCTGTCTTCCTTACTTATCAACCCTCCTCTTGTTGTCGACCATAGTTCGCTCAACAGGTGGGAGTTACTCACACTAATCATATTGATTTGGGATATTAGTGTCAACCTGACTATTAGGTAACCCGTCTCTACTAGGAATATCCCTAGTCCATATAGTATGCACTTGTTAATAGTTATCCAGGGTTAGTAATCTACCATTACCGGTAACTATAAAGCGAGTCCATATTAGTCAATATTGCCGTTCATTCCAGTCTTTATATTATACAGTATGTGAAGCTATAGTAACCCCCCATCCTCTATACATTAGCTGTCAGTCTAGTATAAATTGAGCGGTAATCTTCTCTACCTCATCTAGTCCTAATTAAAATCAAAATGGCAAAGTTTAATGCTAAACAATTTTGTCGAGAGCCCTCTATAGACAAACTTAAAGGTCAGGTGATCTCCAAGAATGATTGGAAGTTTATAGCTTATTCCTTTGACATAAGCTATGAGAGTTCACACACTAAAGAAATTCTGAAAAACACAGTCATAGAAGAACTGACAAATAGAGAAATCTTACCTGCTGAAGCTGTAGATTCACCTACTCCCATGAGTAGTTCAATGATAATGGCTGATAATGATGAAGATTCCCAGAGTACCATACAGGAAAACTCCCAGGGGAAACACTCTCCATCTCCTGAGCCGTGGTCAGAAGACAGACTAGATTTTGAAAGGGAAAAGTTTCGGCAGCAGCTTCTGGAGAAAGAGAAAGATCGGCAACTAGAACTCTTGAAACTTGAGACACAACAACGGGAGAAAGAGAAAGACAGAGAGACACAACAACGGGAGAAAGAGAAGGACAGAGAACTAGAAATTGCTAAAATTCAAAACTTGGAAGAAACAAAACGCCTCAAAGAAGAGAAATTACAGTTGCAGAAGACCGAAATGGAAGCCCAGAAGCCAAGATTCCAACTATCTAAAAACATCTCCCTAGTACCACCCTTTGACGAGAGTGACCCAGAGAAATCTTTCTCCACGTTTGAGAAAACTGCTGAACACCTTAAATGGCCAAAAGAGGAATGGCCATGGCTTCTCCAACCCAAACTCGTAAGAAGAGCTCAGAAAACTTTCAATCACCTGGAGGACGTTAATGACTATGACTTTGTAAAGAGCGCTATATTAGATGCTTATGCTATCACCGCTGATCATTACCGTAGAACTTTTCGGAACTACATCAAGCCAGAAAAACATACATTTTTGGAGTTTGCCATGGATAAACTACGGATGCTTAAAAAATGGATAGCTGCTAAAAAAGTTACCACCTTCACAGAGTTAGTTAACCTTGTTGTTCTAGAGGAGTGGAAGCGTAGGTTACCGCCCAGTATGCTAGTATATATAGAGGAGAAGGGAGTGAATGACCTTACCAAGGCTGCTCAATTAGCTGACAGTTATGCTTTAATCCATAGGGTTGTACCAAGCTATGATAGGACAAAAACCCCAAATGTGAGATTCTCCTCAAGCTATAACCCTGTGTCTAAGGTCATGTCGCAAACAAATGCTCCCAAAAAGCCCATCTCAAAGTCAAGGAAAGTCTGAAGACTTCTGCTCATATTGTAAACAGACAGGGCATAACATCATGCAGTGTACACATCCTAAGTGTAAGACCTCTGCTGCATACAAACTCACACTTGCCACTTCTCAAAGACCTCAAAAACAAACAAAACCTTCTGGGGCACCAATAACATGTATACATACCCAGAATGCCTCTTCTGATCCTTTTTCTGCCTTTAAGGTACCTGGAACTGTCTCTCTTCCAGATGACTCACAGACTTACCCGGTTACCATCTTAAGAGACACTGGATCAGCCCAAAGCTTGTTGTGTAAGACTGCCTTGCCTTCAGTTGAGAACCACTACACTGGGGGAAAAGTTACACTTAAATCTTTAAGCTCTGGTCATACTGCAGACATGGCTGATATACAGATAGGCAGTGACCTGATCCAGGGGTCAGTTAGAGTAGCCGTCTTGGATACAGATCTTCCTATTCCGGGGGTAACTTTCCTTTTAGGAAATGACTTGGCTGGACATGGGATGATTCCTGACATGATAGTGAGAGACAAACCCATGTTACACAGTCCTACTGCAAAGCTAGATCAGGAGAAACCACATATTTTCCCGGTTTGCGCTGTCACCCGTTCACAAACTGCTGCAGTGTCTAATGACTCTCTCTCACCCTCAGGTCAGGATACCTTGTTCACCCAGATCATGTCTAGGGAAAACCTCATACAAGCTCAAGAGGCAGACACTTCACTTGCTAAGCTCAGGCACATTGCTGATGACAAAACCATAAATGGGAAAAACCCTAACATCTACTATCACAAAGGGGTCCTTATGCGTAGTTTTCACTCGCCTGATAGGCCTGACTCAGATACTTGGTCTATAGTACATCAGGTAATCATCCCTACCTCCATCAGATCTGCTGTAATGGGATTAGCTCATGACGGAAACTCTGGTCATTTGGGACAGAGAAATACATACAGAAAGATCCTAGCTCATTTCTTTTGGCCTAACATGAAAAAAGATGTAACCAAATTTGTAAAGTCTTGTCACACTTGCCAGATAGTAGGAAAGCCAAATGAGACCATCCCTAAAGCTCCACTTGCTCCTATCCCTGTCACTACAGAGCCCTTTGAGAAAATAGTAATTGATTGTGTAGGGCCTCTTCCCAAAACTAAGAAAGGGAACCAGTATCTACTTACCGTAATGTGTGCTGCAACTAGGTATCCTGAGGCTTTCCCTTTAAAAGATATCAAGGCTAAGACTATTGTGTCCCATCTGTTGCATCTTTTCACAAAAGTAGGCATTTCATTCTTGACTGACTCTTCTCAAGGTTGGCCAGTGCTAGCGCTCTTACATTTGACATCTGAAGTTTTAACTCATTTATGTACTCTGCAACTGTGCGAGAAGGATGATCAGATACTTCCACAAACCAAGAATCTTTCAAGACCTTTAGAGGGCCTCTGATCTGACGCCCATATAGCAACTCAAAAGGGGAGTATCCTAGCGACTCTTGAGGGCACTCTCTAACGGCAAAAAGAAGCCAGTCAATGTTTGCATCCCACTCTTTCTCAGTCTCAAAACAAAACTTTTTTATCATGGATTTCAGAGATTGATGATGGCGTTCTAGGCAACCCTGGGTCTGAGGTCTGTACGCAGTGGCTATCTTCTTATCTACCTCTAACTCCCTCAGTACTGCTTTCATTAGGTTACTTGTAAAATTTGACCCCTGATCACTCTGAATTTCTTTAGGAATGCCTACTTTTGTGAAAAGATGCAACAGATGGGACACAATAGTCTTAGCCTTGATATCTTTTAAAGGGAAAGCCTCAGGATACCTAGTTGCAGCACACATTACGGTAAGTAGATACTGGTTCCCTTTCTTAGTTTTGGGAAGAGGCCCTACACAATCAATTACTATTTTCTCAAAGGGCTCTGTAGTGACAGGGATAGGAGCAAGTGGAGCTTTAGGGATGGTCTCATTTGGCTTTCCTACTATCTGGCAAGTGTGACAAGACTTTACAAATTTGGTTACATCTTTTTTCATGTTAGGCCAAAAGAAATGAGCTAGGATCTTTCTGTATGTATTTCTCTGTCCCAAATGACCAGAGTTTCCGTCATGAGCTAATCCCATTACAGCAGATCTGATGGAGGTAGGGATGATTACCTGATGTACTATAGACCAAGTATCTGAGTCAGGCCTATCAGGCGGGTGAAAACTACGCAAAAGGACCCCTTTGTGATAGTAGATGTTAGGGTTTTTCCCATTTATGGTTTTGTCATCAGCAATGTGCCTGAGCTTAGCAAGTGAAGTGTCTGCCTCTTGAGCTTGTATGAGGTTTTCCCTAGACATGATCTGGGTGAACAAGGTATCCTGACCTGAGGGTGAGAGAGAGTCATTAGACACTGCAGCAGTTTGTGAACGGGTGACAGCGCAAACCGGGAAAATATGTGGTTTCTCCTGATCTAGCTTTGCAGTAGGACTGTGTAACATGGGTTTGTCTCTCACTATCATGTCAGGAATCATCCCATGTCCAGCCAAGTCATTTCCTAAAAGGAAAGTTACCCCCGGAATAGGAAGATCTGTATCCAAGACGGCTACTCTAACTGACCCCTGGATCAGGTCACTGCCTATCTGTATATCAGCCATGTCTGCAGTATGACCAGAGCTTAAAGATTTAAGTGTAACTTTTCCCCCAGTGTAGTGGTTCTCAACTGAAGGCAAGGCAGTCTTACACAACAAGCTTTGGGCTGATCCAGTGTCTCTTAAGATGGTAACCGGGTAAGTCTGTGAGTCATCTGGAAGAGAGACAGTTCCAGGTACCTTAAAGGCAGAAAAAGGATCAGAAGAGGCATTCTGGGTATGTATACATGTTATTGGTGCCCCAGAAGGTTTTGTTTGTTTTTGAGGTCTTTGAGAAGTGGCAAGTGTGAGTTTGTATGCAGCAGAGGTCTTACACTTAGGATGTGTACACTGCATGATGTTATGCCCTGTCTGTTTACAATATGAGCAGAAGTCTTCAGACTTTCCTTGACTTTGAGATGGGCTTTTTGGGAGCATTTGTTTGCGACATGACCTTAGACACAGGGTTATAGCTTGAGGAGAATCTCACATTTGGGGTTTTTGTCCTATCATAGCTTGGTACAACCCTATGGATTAAAGCATAACTGTCAGCTAATTGAGCAGCCTTGGTAAGGTCATTCACATCCTTCTCCTCTATATATACTAGCATACTGGGCGGTAACCTACGCTTCCACTCCTCTAGAACAACAAGGTTAACTAACTCTGTGAAGGTGGTAACTTTTTTAGCAGCTATCCATTTTTTAAGCATCCGTAGTTTATCCATGGCAAACTCCAAAAATGTATGTTTTTCTGGCTTGATGTAGTTCCGAAAAGTTCTACGGTAATGATCAGCGGTGATAGCATAAGCATCTAATATAGCGCTCTTTACAAAGTCATAGTCATTAACGTCCTCCAGGTGATTGAAAGTTTTCTGAGCTCTTCCTACGAGTTTGGGTTGGAGAAGCCATGGCCATTCCTCTTTTGGCCATTTAAGGTGTTCAGCAGTTTTCTCAAACGTGGAGAAAGATTTCTCTGGGTCACTCTCGTCAAAGGGTGGTACTAGGGAGATGTTTTTAGATAGTTGGAATCTTGGCTTCTGGGCTTCCATTTCGGTCTTCTGCAACTGTAATTTCTCTTCTTTGAGGCGTTTTGTTTCTTCCAAGTTTTGAATTTTAGCAATTTCTAGTTCTCTGTCCTTCTCTTTCTCCCGTTGTTGTGTCTCTCTGTCTTTCTCTCTTTCTCCCATTGTTGTGTCTCAAGTTTCAAGAGTTCTAGTTGCCGATCTTTCTCTTTCTCCAGAAGCTGCTGCCGAAACTTTTCCCTTTCAAAATCTAGTCTGTCTTCTGACCACGGCTCAGGAGATGGAGAGTGTTTCCCCTGGGAGTTTTCCTGTATGGTACTCTGGGAATCTTCATCATTATCAGCCATTATCATTGAACTACTCATGGGAGTAAGTGAATCTACAGCTTCAGCAGGTAAGATTTCTCTATTTGTCAGTTCTTCTATGACTGTGTTTTTCAGAATTTCTTTAGTGTGTGAACTCTCATAGCTTATGTCAAAGGAATAAGCTATAAACTTCCAATCATCCTTGGAGATCACCTGACCTTTAAGTTTGTCTATAGAGGGCTCTCGACAAAATTGTTTAGCATTAAACTTTGCCATTTTGATTTTAATTAGGACTAGATGAGGTAGAGAAGATTACCGCTCAATTTATACTAGACTGACAGCTAATGTATAGAGGATGGGGGGTTACTATAGCTTCACATACTGTATAATATAAAGACTGGAATGAACGGCAATATTGACTAATATGGACTCGCTTTATAGTTACCGGTAATGGTAGATTACTAACCCTGGATAACTATTAACAAGTGCATACTATATGGACTAGGGATATTCCTAGTAGAGACGGGTTACCTAATAGTCAGGTTGACACTAATATCCCAAATCAATATGATTAGTGTGAGTAACTCCCACCTGTTGAGCGAACTATGGTCGACAACAAGAGGAGGGTTGATAAGTAAGGAAGACAGACAAGAACCTGACCATTATTGAACCTCGTGAGACACGATCCCTTGATATCGAAACTAAAGGAAGAAGGCATGAGATTTATGTGCGTTAGGAGATCCTACTTCTAGTTACAGATATATGTTAGGTGATCGTGGATGGTCTCCTATAGTTTTGATTTGCTATAAAAGACGAGTTTAACTGGTCATTCCTATTCTGAAGAGATTCTACTTAAAGAGGGGTGACTCAGATAGGTGACCGATGTGCGAAAACGCTAATTTCGTCACATGAAAGATTAAGAGATTGATACACAATGTCCACCACCGTCTGCCTAGTGTTAATGAACATGGATGAATATGAGGATTTGAGATGACGAGTGATTCTGACTATCTCATAAACCACAGAACTTCCCCAACTTATGACCAACCTGAGCTATTACCTCTAAAATGCACAAACCGACTAAAGGGAAAGGAATGTATTTAAGCATCAGGAGTAATATAATAATTCAGGCTAAAGATATCGTGACGTAAAGAAAAATAATTAAATTTATGAATTTACTATGAACATTAGAAAACCCAATTCATATAATGAAGTGCAGAGATTAATCAGAAAAGCTCCCGGACAGGCCCCCAATATGTTACAACCCAAAGTTTGGAGAGACTAGTGGAACTAGCTTAGTTAAAGATTTGGCCCCGAAGGAGTCTAGAGGGTGACCTTTAGGTTGAACACAAAGACTGAACTTTAGTTTAAGGGTGTTCAGTATGGATAAGTACTTTTATTAATTTAGTACTTGTATTAAGGTAAAGTCTCTTTAAGAGTAGTTCTCATATTTTAATATTTATTACTAAGATGATATTTTAATTTAAGAGTTGTTCTCGTATTTTAATCAGATTTCAAATTAGTCTTCTGGATATTATATAGGGTTAATCTTCCTCACTTCATTTAATCATTAGGGTATAAATATATATGGATAAGAAAAGAATACACAATTTTTGTTAATATAATAAAATCAAATTTAAGTAATATAACAAAACCATTATGTATTATATAATTATAATTTAAAGTTATAAAAAAAAATAAAAGCTCCTACTTTATCTATTAGGTCATCAATTCTAGGTAGTGGATATGCATCAGGGACTGTCACTGCATTTACTTTCCTGTAAAGCCCACAGCCTACTACTACCGTCTGGTTTTGAGACTAATAAAGAGGGTGACGCCCAAGGGGAAGGGCTTGGTTCCACTAAGGACTTCTCCAACATAAAGTCAATTTCCTTTCTCATGATCTTTTGCTTCTGAGGGTTTAGTCTGTATGGTGATTGTTTGATAGGTCTTACTTCTGGTGAGGTCAAGATAACATCGTGATGATGGTCCTTGCAAAAGCCAGGGACATCCAATGTGACTGAAGGGTAACTTACAAGCAATTTCCTAAGATCATCTCTACGTGATGGCGACATGTCCGACAAATATTGATCTAAGGTACATAATAGCTCGCTGTTCTTTGGGCTTCCACAAGGAGAAGGAAGATCACCAAACTCAATCACATCAGAGTCTCCTACCTTTTGCAATTCCCACGAGTCTGGTACAGAATGTGGTACAGTATTTACAGCTAGTATTGGGGTATTCTCCTCAAGCGGCCTTTCTATGTACGCCTTCATCTGGTTTAAGTGAACAATCCTTTGATCCTTCCTTCGATCAGGAGTGCGAACAACATAGTTTAGCTTGAAAAGTTTCTGAGAAACTACATATGGGCCACAAAATTTGCTTTTTAATGGACTACCAGGAATGGGCAGGAAGAGAAGGACTTTGTCTCCAGGACTAAATGTTCTACTTTCAGACTTGCGATCGTAGTGGGTTTTCATTCTTGACTGACTCTTCTCAAGGTTGGCCAGTGCTAGCGCTCTTACATTTGACATCTGAAGTTTTAACTCATTTATGTACTCTGCAACTGTGCGAGAAGGATGATCAGATACTTCCACAAACCAAGAATCTTTCAAGACCTTTAGAGGGCCTCTGATCTGACGCCCATATAGCAACTCAAAAAGGGAGTATCCTAGCGACTCTTGAGGGCACTCTCTAACGGCAAAAAGAAGCCAGTCAATGTTTGCATCCCACTCTTTCTCAGTCTCAAAACAAAACTTTTTTATCATGGATTTCAGAGATTGATGATGGCGTTCTAGGCAACCCTGGGTCTGAGGTCTGTACGCAGTGGCTATCTTCTTATCTACCTCTAACTCCCTCAGTACTGCTTTCATTAGGTTACTTGTAAAATTTGACCCCTGATCACTCTGAATTTCTTTAGGAATGCCTACTTTTGTGAAAAGATGCAACAGATGGGACACAATAGTCTTAGCCTTGATATCTTTTAAAGGGAAAGCCTCAGGATACCTAGTTGCAGCACACATTACGGTAAGTAGATACTGGTTCCCTTTCTTAGTTTTGGGAAGAGGCCCTACACAATCAATTACTATTTTCTCAAAGGGCTCTGTAGTGACAGGGATAGGAGCAAGTGGAGCTTTAGGGATGGTCTCATTTGGCTTTCCTACTATCTGGCAAGTGTGACAAGACTTTACAAATTTGGTTACATCTTTTTTCATGTTAGGCAAAGAAATGAGCTAGGATCTTTCTGTATGTATTTCTCTGTCCCAAATGACCAGAGTTTTCGTCATGAGCTAATCCCATTACAGCAGATCTGATGGAGGTAGGGATGATTACCTGATGTACTATAGACCAAGTATGAGTCAGGCCTATCAGGCGGGTGAAAACTACGCATAAGGACCCCTTTGTGATAGTAGATGTTAGGGTTTTTCCCATTTATGGTTTTGTCATCAGCAATGTGCCTGAGCTTAGCAAGTGAAGTGTCTGCCTCTTGAGCTTGTATGAGGTTTTCCCTAGACATGATCTGGGTGAACAAGGTATCCTGACCTGAGGGTGAGAGAGAGTCATTAGACACTGCAGCAGTTTGTGAACGGGTGACAGCGCAAACCGGGAAAATATGTGGTTTCTCCTGATCTAGGTCACCCTCTAGACTCCTTCGGGGCCAAATCTTTAACCAAGCTACTAGTCTCTCCAAACTTTGGGTTGTAACATATTGGGGGCCTGTCCGGGAGCTTTTCTGATTAATCTCTGCACTTCATTATATGAATTGGGTTTTCTAATGTTCATAGTAAATTCATAAATTTAATTATTTTTCTTTAAGTCACGATATCTTTAGCCTGAATTATTATATTACTCCTGATGCTTAAATACATTCCTTTCCCTTTAGTCGGTTTGTGCATTTTAGAGGTAATAGCTCAGGTTGGTCATAAGTTGGGGAAGTTCTGTGGTTTACGAGATAGTCAGAATCACTCGTCATCTCAAATCCTCATATTCATCCATGTTCATTAACACTAGGCAGACGGTGGTGGACATTGTGTATCAATCTCTTAATCTTTCATGTGACGAAATTAGCGTTTTCGCACATCGGTCACCTATCTGAGTCACCCCTCTTTAAGTAGAATCTCTTCAGAATAGGAATGACCAGTTAAACTCGTCTTTTATAGCAAATCAAAACTATAGGAGACCATCCACGATCACCTAACATATATCTGTAACTAGAAGTAGGATCTCCTAACGCACATAAATCTCATGCCTTCTTCCTTTAGTTTCGATATCAAGGGATCGTGTCTCACGAGGTTCACTAATGGTCAGGTTCTTGTCTGTCTTCCTTACTTATCAACCCTCCTCTTGTTGTCGACCATAGTTCGCTCAACAGGTGGGAGTTACTCACACTAATCATATTGATTTGGGATATTAGTGTCAACCTGACTATTAGGTAACCCGTCTCTACTAGGAATATCCCTAGTCCATATAGTATGCACTTGTTAATAGTTATCCAGGGTTAGTAATCTACCATTACCGGTAACTATAAAGCGAGTCCATATTAGTCAATATTGCCGTTCATTCCAGTCTTTATATTATACAGTATGTGAAGCTATAGTAACCCCCCATCCTCTATACATTAGCTGTCAGTCTAGTATAAATTGAGCGGTAATCTTCTCTACCTCATCTAGTCCTAATTAAAATCAAAATGGCAAAGTTTAATGCTAAACAATTTTGTCGAGAGCCCTCTATAGACAAACTTAAAGGTCAGGTGATCTCCAAGGATGATTGGAAGTTTATAGCTTATTCCTTTGACATAAGCTATGAGAGTTCACACACTAAAGAAATTCTGAAAAACACAGTCATAGAAGAACTGACAAATAGAGAAATCTTACCTGCTGAAGCTGTAGATTCACTTACTCCCATGAGTAGTTCAATGATAATGGCTGATAATGATGAAGATTCCCAGAGTACCATACAGGAAAACTCCCAGGGGAAACACTCTCCATCTCCTGAGCCGTGGTCAGAAGACAGACTAGATTTTGAAAGGGAAAAGTTTCGGCAGCAGCTTCTGGAGAAAGAGAAAGATCGGCAACTAGAACTCTTGAAACTTGAGACACAACAACGGGAGAAAGAGAAAGACAGAGACACAACAACGGGAGAAAGAGAAGGACAGAGAACTAGAAATTGCTAAAATTCAAAACTTGGAAGAAACAAAACGCCTCAAAGAAGAGAAATTACAGTTGCAGAAGACCAAAATGGAAGCCCAGAAGCCAAGATTCCAACTATCTAAAAACATCTCCCTAGTACCACCCTTTGACGAGAGTGACCCAGAGAAATCTTTCTCCACGTTTGAGAAAACTGCTGAACACCTTAAATGGCCAAAAGAGGAATGGCCATGGCTTCTCCAACCCAAACTCGTAGGAAGAGCTCAGAAAACTTTCAATCACCTGGAGGACGTTAATGACTATGACTTTGTAAAGAGCGCTATATTAGATGCTTATGCTATCACCGCTGATCATTACCGTAGAAGTTTTCGGAACTACATCAAGCCAGAAAAACATACATTTTTGGAGTTTGCCATGGATAAACTACGGATGCTTAAAAAATGGATAGCTGCTAAAAAGTCACCACCTTCACAGAGTTAGTTAACCTTGTTGTTCTAGAGGAGTGGAAGCGTAGGTTACCGCCCAGTATGCTAGTATATATAGAGGAGAAGGGAGTGAATGACCTTACCAAGGCTGCTCAATTAGCTGACAGTTATGCTTTAATTCATAGGGTTGTACCAAGCTATGATAGGACAAAAACCCCAAATGTGAGATTCTCCTCAAGCTATAACCCTGTGTCTAAGGTCATGTCGCAAACAAATGCTCCCAAAAAGCCCATCTCAAAGTCAAGGAAAGTCTGAAGACTTCTGCTCATATTGTAAACAGACAGGGCATAACATTATGCAGTGTACACATCCTAAGTGTAAGACCTCTGCTGCATACAAACTCACACTTGCCACTTCTCAAAGACCTCAAAAACAAACAAAACCTTCTGGGGCACCAATAACATATATACATACCCAGAATGCCTCTTCTGATCCTTTTTCTGCCTTTTTGGTACCTGGAACTGTCTCTCTTCCAGATGACTCACAGACTTACCCAGTTACCATCTTAAGAGACACTGGATCAGCCCAAAGCTTGTTGTGTAAGACTGCCTTGCCTTCAGTTGAGAACCACTACACTGGGGGAAATGTTACACTTAAATCTTTAAGCTCTGGTCATACTGCAGACATGGCTGCTATACAGATAGGCAGTGACCTGATCCAGGGGTCAGTTAGAGTAGCCGTCTTGGATACAGATCTTCCTATTCCGGGGGTAACTTTCCTTTTAGGAAATGACTTGGCTGGACATGGGATGATTCCTGACATTATAGAGAGAGACAAACCCATGTTACACAGTCCTACTGCAAAGCTAGATCAGGAGAAACCACATATTTTCCCGGTTTGCGCTGTCACCCGTTCACAAACTGCTGCAGTGTCTAATGACTCTCTCTCACCCTCAGGTCAGGATACCTTGTTCACCCCGAGCATGTCTAGGGAAAACCTCATACAAGCTCAAGAGGCAGACACTTCACTTGCTAAGCTCAGGCACATTGCTGATGACAAAACCATAAATGGGAAAAACCCTAACATCTACTATCACAAAGGGGTCCTTATGCGTAGTTTTCACCCGCCTGATAGGCCTGACTCAGATACTTGGTCTATAGTACATCAGGTAATCATCCCTACCTCCATCAGATCTGCTGTAATGGGATTAGCTCATGACGAAAACTCTGGTCATTTGGGAAAGAGAATACATACAGAAAGATCCTAGCTCATTTCTTTTGGCCTAACATGAAAAAAGATGTAACCAAATTTGTAAAGTCTTGTCACACTTGCCAGATAGTAGGAAAGCCAAATGAGACCATCCCTAAAGCTCCACTTGCTCCTATCCCTGTCACTACAGAGCCCTTTGAGAAAATAGTAATTGATTGTGTAGGGCCTCTTCCCAAAACTAAGAAAGGGAACCAGTATCTACTTACCGTAATGTGTGCTGCAACTAGGTATCCTGAGGCTTTCCCTTTAAAAGATATCAAGGCTAAGACTATTGTGTCCCATCTGTTGCATCTTTTCACAAAAGTAGGCATTCCTAAAGAAATTCAGAGTGATCAGGGGTCAAATTTTACAAGTAACCTAATGAAAGCAGTACTGAGGGAGTTAGAGGTAGATAAGAAGATAGCCACTGCGTACAGACCTCAGACCCAGGGTTGCCTAGAACGCCATCATCAATCTCTGAAAATCCATGATAAAAAGTTTTGTTTTGAGACTGAGAAAGAGTGGGATGCAAACATTGACTGGCTTCTTTTTGCCGTTAGAGAGTGCCCTCAAGAGTCGCTAGGATACTCCCCTTTTGAGTTGCTATATGGGCGTCAGATCAGAGGCCCTCTAAAGGTCTTGAAAGATTCTTGGTTTGTGGAAGTATCTGATCATCCTTCTCGCACAGTTGCAGAGTACATAAATGAGTTAAAACTTCAGATGTCAAATGTAAGAGCGCTAGCACTGGCCAACCTTGAGAAGAGTCAGTCAAGAATGAAAACCCACTACGATCGCAAGTCTGAAAGTAGAACATTTAGTCCTGGAGACAAAGTCCTTCTCTTCCTGCCCATTCCTGGTAGTCCATTAAAAAGCAAATTTTGTGGCCCATATGTAGTTCTCAGAAACTTTCCAAGCTAAACTATGTTGTTCGCACTCCTGATCGAAGGAAGGATCAAAGGATTGTTCACTTAAACCAGATGAAGGCGTACATAGAAAGGCCGCTTGAGGAGAATACCCCAATACTAGCTGTAAATACTGTACCACATTCTGTACCAGACTCGTGGGAATTGCAAAAGGTAGGAGACTCTGATGTGATTGAGTTTGGTGATCTTCCTTCTCCTTGTGGAAGCCCAAAGAACAGCGAGCTATTATGTACCTTAGATCAATATTTGTCGGACATGTCGCCATCACGTAGAGATGATCTTAGGAAATTGCTTGTAAGTTACCCTTCAGTCACATTGGATGTCCCTGGCTTTGCAAGGACCATCATCACGATGTTATCTTGACCTCACCAGAAGTAAGACCTATCAAACAATCACCATACAGACTAAACCCTCAGAAGCAAAAGATCATGAGAAAGGAAATTGACTTTATGTTGGAGAAGTCCTTAGTGGAACCAAGCCATTCCCCTTGGGCGTCACCCTCTTTATTAGTCCCAAAACCAGACGGTAGTAGTAGGCTGTGTACTGATTACAGGAAAGTAAATGCAGTGACAGTCCCTGATGCATATCCACTACCTAGAATTGATGACCTAATAGATAAAGTAGGAGCTGCTAAGGTAGTATCAACCATAGACTTGCAGAAGGGGTATTACCAAATTGGGATGACCGATAGCGCTAAAATCATATCGGCTTTCACCACTCCTTTTGGGCTCTTCCAATATAGAGTCATGCCTTTTGGCATGATGAATGCTCCTGCCACATTTCAAAGGGTCATGTCATATACTATTCAGGATTTAGAAGGTGTAGACACTTACTTAGATGACATCGTGATTTTTTCAGATACTTGGGAGGATCATCTTTCCAGACTGGACGGGCTGATGGAGCGCTTGGCTGCTGCTGGATTCACTATCAACCTAGCCAAGTCCTGCTTTGGACGTGGATCAGTGACCTACCTGGGCCATGTGGTGGGTCAGGGTACTGCACGTCCCAAGGAAGCTAACGTGGAGACCATCACCGCCTTTCCCCAGCCAACTGACCGCAAATCCATCATGCGGTTTTTAGGGATGTGCGGATTCTACCGCAGATTCTGTCCGAACTTTGCAGCCATATCAGCGCCCCTCTCAGATCTTACAAGCCCTAAAATTAAGTTTGTCTGGACTCCCACCTGTACTGCTGCCTTTGACCAACTGAAGTGCCTCCTTTCATCCTACCCGGTACTTCATGCTCCTGATTCCGCATTGCCTTACCATCTTCAGGTTGATGCGAGTGATAGAGGAGTCGGGGCAGTACTTCTGCAACCAGATAAGACAACTGGCGTCCTACATCCTGTCTCTTACTTCTCCGCCAAACTGAAGAGACACCAGAAGAGTTATTCCACAGTGGAGAAGGAGTGCTTGGCGATGGTATCAGCGGTGAAGAAGTTCGAATGTTATCTCCCTCAGCACTATCCACCAATCATCATCCATACTGACCACAACCCTCTTACTTTTCTGCACAAGATGAAGAACAACAACCAACGACTTCTCCGGTGGGCTCTAAAGTTACAGGAGTACCATCTCATTGTTCGCCATATTCGTGGGGTAGACAATCTGATTGCAGACGCCTTGTCAAGAGATCTTCCACCTACAGCGGAGCCTATTCCTCCTCTCGCTACCTAGTCCTCTTCGCTCCCCTTCGAGGACTTTAAGGGGGGAGGTGTCACGGACCTATAGGCTCTGACTGTACGGGTTCACTTCCACCCTTCAAACGCATCAACCAGTCTGAGATCGGGGTCGGGGCTTCAAGCAACCAAACCAACAGAGGCCCGAAACTTCGCATCCCAATATCCTTCTTACTTCTATCCCTCTCATTTTGATCGAGCAGAGTTTCGAAGTCTCACTCAATAAATATGTAATTCAAATTAAAGTTCAATGCTATCTCTGCTCATGAACACCAGGGGGTGGGAGTTTCTTTTCTGGTCACATTAAATCTACCGTAGTCCATGACGGGACGGGAATAATGAGTGGGGTCAGTGTTATCTTAGACTTTCTCGGTGCAACGTTCTCGGGAATATCGCTTCCAGAAAGCGTTGTTTTAAAACTCCAGGAACTACCCCCTTTCGGTTTGACTACGGGAGATATCGTGACTATAACTTATATTTTCATTTTGATTTTCTTTTTTGTTTTCATTTTGTATAAATTAAATATTTTGCATTAATATTAATTACCATTGTATTTGTTTTATTTTGTTTTATAACTTTAAATTATAATTATATAATACATAATGGTTTTGTTATATTACTTAAATTTGATTTTATTATATTAACAAAAATTGTGTATTCTTTTCTTATCCATATATATTTATACCCTAATGACTAAATGAAGTGAGGAAGATTAACCCTATATAATATCCAGAAGACTAATTTGAAATCTGATTAAAATACGAGAACAACTCTTAAATTAAAATATCATCTTAGTAATAAATATTAAAATATGAGAACTACTCTTAAAGAGACTTTACCTTAATACAAGTACTAAATTAATAAAAGTACTTATCCATACTGAACACCCTTAAACTAAAGTTCAGTCTTTGTGTTCAACCTAAAGGTCACCCTCTAGACTCCTTCGGGGCCAAATCTTTAACTAAGCTAGTTCCACTAGTCTCTCCAAACTTTGGGTTGTAACATATTGGGGGCCTGTCCGGGAGCTTTTCTGATTAATCTCTGCACTTCATTATATGAATTGGGTTTTCTAATGTTCATAGTAAATTCATAAATTTAATTATTTTTCTTTACGTCACGATATCTTTAGCCTGAATTATTATATTACTCCTGATGCTTAAATACATTCCTTTCCCTTTAGTCGGTTTGTGCATTTTAGAGGTAATAGCTCAGGTTGGTCATAAGTTGGGGAAGTTCTGTGGTTTACGAGATAGTCAGAATCACTCGTCATCTCAAATCCTCATATTCATCCATGTTCATTAACACTAGGCAGACGGTGGTGGACATTGTGTATCAATCTCTTAATCTTTCATGTGACGAAATTAGCGTTTTCGCACATCGGTCACCTATCTGAGTCACCCCTCTTTAAGTAGAATCTCTTCAGAATAGGAATGACCAGTTAAACTCGTCTTTTATAGCAAATCAAAACTATAGGAGACCATCCACGATCACCTAACATATATCTGTAACTAGAAGTAGGATCTCCTAACGCACATAAATCTCATGCCTTCTTCCTTTAGTTTCGATATCAAGGGATCGTGTCTCACGAGGTTCACTAATGGTCAGGTTCTTGTCTGTCTTCCTTACTTATCAACCCTCCTCTTGTTGTCGACCATAGTTCGCTCAACAGGTGGGAGTTACTCACACTAATCATATTGATTTGGGATATTAGTGTCAACCTGACTATTAGGTAACCCGTCTCTACTAGGAATATCCCTAGTCCATATAGTATGCACTTGTTAATAGTTATCCAGGGTTAGTAATCTACCATTACCGGTAACTATAAAGCGAGTCCATATTAGTCAATATTGCCGTTCATTCCAGTCTTTATATTATACAGTATGTGAAGCTATAGTAACCCCCATCCTCTATACATTAGCTGTCAGTCTAGTATAAATTGAGCGGTAATCTTCTCTACCTCATCTAGTCCTAATTAAAATCAAAATGGCAAAGTTTAATGCTAAACAATTTTGTCGAGAGCCCTCTATAGACAAACTTAAAGGTCAGGTGATCTCCAAGCATGATTGGAAGTTTATAGCTTATTCCTTTGACATAAGCTATGAGAGTTCACACACTAAAGAAATTCTGAAAAACACAGTCATAGAAGAACTGACAAATAGAGAAATCTTACCTGCTGAAGCTGTAGATTCACCTACTCCCATGAGTAGTTCAATGATAATGGCTGATAATGATGAAGATTCCCAGAGTACCATACAGGAAAACTCCCAGGGGAAACACTCTCCATCTCCTGAGCCGTGGTCAGAAGACAGACTAGATTTTGAAAGGGAAAAGTTTCGGCAGCAGCTTCTGGAGAAAGAGAAAGATCGGCAACTAGAACTCTTGAAACTTGAGACACAACAACGGGAGAAAGAGAAAGACAGAGACACAACAACGGGAGAAAGAGAAGGACAGAGAACTAGAAATTGCTAAAATTCAAAACTTGGAAGAAACAAAACGCCTCAAAGAAGAGAAATTACAGTTGCAGAAGACCGAAATGGAAGCCCAGAAGCCAAGATTCCAACTATCTAAAAACATCTCCCTAGTACCACCCTTTGACGAGAGTGACCCAGAGAAATCTTTCTCCACGTTTGAGAAAACTGCTGAACACCTTAAATGGCCAAAAGAGGAATGGCCATGGCTTCTCCAACCCAAACTCGTAAGAAGAGCTCAGAAAACTTTCAATCACCTGGAGGACGTTAATGACTATGACTTTGTAAAGAGCGCTATATTAGATGCTTATGCTATCACCGCTGATCATTACCGTAGAACTTTTCGGAACTACATCAAGCCAGAAAAACATACATTTTTGGAGTTTGCCATGGATAAACTACGGATGCTTAAAAAATGGATAGCTGCTAAAAAAGTTACCACCTTCACAGAGTTAGTTAACCTTGTTGTTCTAGAGGAGTGGAAGCGTAGGTTACCGCCCAGTATGCTAGTATATATAGAGGAGAAGGGAGTGAATGACCTTACCAAGGCTGCTCAATTAGCTGACAGTTATGCTTTAATCCATAGGGTTGTACCAAGCTATGATAGGACAAAAACCCCAAATGTGAGATTCTCCTCAAGCTATAACCCTGTGTCTAAGGTCATGTCGCAAACAAATGCTCCCAAAAGACCATCTCAAAGTCAAGGAAAGTCTGAAGACTTCTGCTCATATTGTAAACAGACAGGGCATAACATCATGCAGTGTACACATCCTAAGTGTAAGACCTCTGCTGCATACAAACTCACACTTGCCACTTCTCAAAGACCTCAAAAACAAACAAAACCTTCTGGGGCACCAATAACATGTATACATACCCAGAATGCCTCTTCTGATCCTTTTTCTGCCTTTAAGGTACCTGGAACTGTCTCTCTTCCAGATGACTCACAGACTTACCCGGTTACCATCTTAAGAGACACTGGATCAGCCCAAAGCTTGTTGTGTAAGACTGCCTTGCCTTCAGTTGAGAACCACTACACTGGGGGAAAAGTTACACTTAAATCTTTAAGCTCTGGTCATACTGCAGACATGGCTGATATACAGATAGGCAGTGACCTGATCCAGGGGTCAGTTAGAGTAGCCGTCTTGGATACAGATCTTCCTATTCCGGGGGTAACTTTCCTTTTAGGAAATGACTTGGCTGGACATGGGATGATTCCTGACATGATAGTGAGAGACAAACCCATGTTACACAGTCCTACTGCAAAGCTAGATCAGGAGAAACCACATATTTTCCCGGTTTGCGCTGTCACCCGTTCACAAACTGCTGCAGTGTCTAATGACTCTCTCTCACCCTCAGGTCAGGATACCTTGTTCACCCAGATCATGTCTAGGGAAAACCTCATACAAGCTCAAGAGGCAGACACTTCACTTGCTAAGCTCAGGCACATTGCTGATGACAAAACCATAAATGGGAAAAACCCTAACATCTACTATCACAAAGGGGTCCTTATGCGTAGTTTTCACTCGCCTGATAGGCCTGACTCAGATACTTGGTCTATAGTACATCAGGTAATCATCCCTACCTCCATCAGATCTGCTGTAATGGGATTAGCTCATGACGGAAACTCTGGTCATTTGGGACAGAGAAATACATACAGAAAGATCCTAGCTCATTTCTTTTGGCCTAACATGAAAAAAGATGTAACCAAATTTGTAAAGTCTTGTCACACTTGCCAGATAGTAGGAAAGCCAAATGAGACCATCCCTAAAGCTCCACTTGCTCCTATCCCTGTCACTACAGAGCCCTTTGAGAAAATAGTAATTGATTGTGTAGGGCCTCTTCCCAAAACTAAGAAAGGGAACCAGTATCTACTTACCGTAATGTGTGCTGCAACTAGGTATCCTGAGGCTTTCCCTTTAAAAGATATCAAGGCTAAGACTATTGTGTCCCATCTGTTGCATCTTTTCACAAAAGTAGGCATTTCATTCTTGACTGACTCTTCTCAAGGTTGGCCAGTGCTAGCGCTCTTACATTTGACATCTGAAGTTTTAACTCATTTATGTACTCTGCAACTGTGCGAGAAGGATGATCAGATACTTCCACAAACCAAGAATCTTTCAAGACCTTTAGAGGGCCTCTGATCTGACGCCCATATAGCAACTCAAAAGGGGAGTATCCTAGCGACTCTTGAGGGCACTCTCTAACGGCAAAAAGAAGCCAGTCAATGTTTGCATCCCACTCTTTCTCAGTCTCAAAACAAAACTTTTTTATCATGGATTTCAGAGATTGATGATGGCGTTCTAGGCAACCCTGGGTCTGAGGTCTGTACGCAGTGGCTATCTTCTTATCTACCTCTAACTCCCTCAGTACTGCTTTCATTAGGTTACTTGTAAAATTTGACCCCTGATCACTCTGAATTTCTTTAGGAATGCCTACTTTTGTGAAAAGATGCAACAGATGGGACACAATAGTCTTAGCCTTGATATCTTTTAAAGGGAAAGCCTCAGGATACCTAGTTGCAGCACACATTACGGTAAGTAGATACTGGTTCCCTTTCTTAGTTTTGGGAAGAGGCCCTACACAATCAATTACTATTTTCTCAAAGGGCTCTGTAGTGACAGGGATAGGAGCAAGTGGAGCTTTAGGGATGGTCTCATTTGGCTTTCCTACTATCTGGCAAGTGTGACAAGACTTTACAAATTTGGTTACATCTTTTTTCATGTTAGGCCAAAAGAAATGAGCTAGGATCTTTCTGTATGTATTTCTCTGTCCCAAATGACCAGAGTTTCCGTCATGAGCTAATCCCATTACAGCAGATCTGATGGAGGTAGGGATGATTACCTGATGTACTATAGACCAAGTATCTGAGTCAGGCCTATCAGGCGGGTGAAAACTACGCATAAGGACCCCTTTGTGATAGTAGATGTTAGGGTTTTTCCCATTTATGGTTTTGTCATCAGCAATGTGCCTGAGCTTAGCAAGTGAAGTGTCTGCCTCTTGAGCTTGTATGAGGTTTTCCCTAGACATGATCTGGGTGAACAAGGTATCCTGACCTGAGGGTGAGAGAGAGTCATTAGACACTGCAGCAGTTTGTGAACGGGTGACAGCGCAAACCGGGAAAATATGTGGTTTCTCCTGATCTAGCTTTGCAGTAGGACTGTGTAACATGGGTTTGTCTCTCACTATCATGTCAGGAATCATCCCATGTCCAGCCAAGTCATTTCCTAAAAGGAAAGTTACCCCCGGAATAGGAAGATCTGTATCCAAGACGGCTACTCTAACTGACCCCTGGATCAGGTCACTGCCTATCTGTATATCAGCCATGTCTGCAGTATGACCAGAGCTTAAAGATTTAAGTGTAACTTTTCCCCCAGTGTAGTGGTTCTCAACTGAAGGCAAGGCAGTCTTACACAACAAGCTTTGGGCTGATCCAGTGTCTCTTAAGATGGTAACCGGGTAAGTCTGTGAGTCATCTGGAAGAGAGACAGTTCCAGGTACCTTAAAGGCAGAAAAAGGATCAGAAGAGGCATTCTGGGTATGTATACATGTTATTGGTGCCCCAGAAGGTTTTGTTTGTTTTTGAGGTCTTTGAGAAGTGGCAAGTGTGAGTTTGTATGCAGCAGAGGTCTTACACTTAGGATGTGTACACTGCATGATGTTATGCCCTGTCTGTTTACAATATGAGCAGAAGTCTTCAGACTTTCCTTGACTTTGAGATGGGCTTTTTGGGAGCATTTGTTTGCGACATGACCTTAGACACAGGGTTATAGCTTGAGGAGAATCTCACATTTGGGGTTTTTGTCCTATCATAGCTTGGTACAACCCTATGGATTAAAGCATAACTGTCAGCTAATTGAGCAGCCTTGGTAAGGTCATTCACTCCCTTCTCCTCTATATATACTAGCATACTGGGCGGTAACCTACGCTTCCACTCCTCTAGAACAACAAGGTTAACTAACTCTGTGAAGGTGGTGACTTTTTTAGCAGCTATCCATTTTTTAAGCATCCGTAGTTTATCCATGGCAAACTCCAAAAATGTATGTTTTTCTGGCTTGATGTAGTTCCGAAAAGTTCTACGGTAATGATCAGCGGTGATAGCATAAGCATCTAATATAGCGCTCTTTACAAAGTCATAGTCATTAACGTCCTCCAGGTGATTGAAAGTTTTCTGAGCTCTTCCTACGAGTTTGGGTTGGAGAAGCCATGGCCATTCCTCTTTTGGCCATTTAAGGTGTTCAGCAGTTTTCTCAAACGTGGAGAAAGATTTCTCTGGGTCACTCTCGTCAAAGGGTGGTACTAGGGAGATGTTTTTAGATAGTTGGAATCTTGGCTTCTGGGCTTCCATTTCGGTCTTCTGCAACTGTAATTTCTCTTCTTTGAGGCGTTTTGTTTCTTCCAAGTTTTGAATTTTAGCAATTTCTAGTTCTCTGTCCTTCTCTTTCTCCCGTTGTTGTGTCTCTCTGTCTTTCTCTTTCTCCCGTTGTTGTGTCTCAAGTTTCAAGAGTTCTAGTTGCCGATCTTTCTCTTTCTCCAGAAGCTGCTGCCGAAACTTTTCCCTTTCAAAATCTAGTCTGTCTTCTGACCACGGCTCAGGAGATGGAGAGTGTTTCCCCTGGGAGTTTTCCTGTATGGTACTCTGGGAATCTTCATCATTATCAGCCATTATCATTGAACTACTCATGGGAGTAAGTGAATCTACAGCTTCAGCAGGTAAGATTTCTCTATTTGTCAGTTCTTCTATGACTGTGTTTTTCAGAATTTCTTTAGTGTGTGAACTCTCATAGCTTATGTCAAAGGAATAAGCTATAAACTTCCAATCATCCTTGGAGATCACCTGACCTTTAAGTTTGTCTATAGAGGGCTCTCGACAAAATTGTTTAGCATTAAACTTTGCCATTTTGATTTTAATTAGGACTAGATGAGGTAGAGAAGATTACCGCTCAATTTATACTAGACTGACAGCTAATGTATAGAGGATGGGGGTTACTATAGCTTCACATACTGTATAATATAAAGACTGGAATGAACGGCAATATTGACTAATATGGACTCGCTTTATAGTTACCGGTAATGGTAGATTACTAACCCTGGATAACTATTAACAAGTGCATACTATATGGACTAGGGATATTCCTAGTAGAGACGGGTTACCTAATAGTCAGGTTGACACTAATATCCCAAATCAATATGATTAGTGTGAGTAACTCCCACCTGTTGAGCGAACTATGGTCGACAACAACAGGAGGGTTGATAAGTAAGGAAGACAGACAAGAACCTGACCATTAGTGAACCTCGTGAGACACGATCCCTTGATATCGAAACTAAAGGAAGAAGGCATGAGATTTATGTGCGTTAGGAGATCCTACTTCTAGTTACAGATATATGTTAGGTGATCGTGGATGGTCTCCTATAGTTTTGATTTGCTATAAAAGACGAGTTTAACTGGTCATTCCTATTCTGAAGAGATTCTACTTAAAGAGGGGTGACTCAGATAGGTGACCGATGTGCGAAAACGCTAATTTCGTCACATGAAAGATTAAGAGATTGATACACAATGTCCACCACCGTCTGCCTAGTGTTAATGAACATGGATGAATATGAGGATTTGAGATGACGAGTGATTCTGACTATCTCGTAAACCACAGAACTTCCCCAACTTATGACCAACCTGAGCTATTACCTCTAAAATGCACAAACCGACTAAAGGGAAAGGAATGTATTTAAGCATCAGGAGTAATATAATAATTCAGGCTAAAGATATCGTGACGTAAAGAAAAATAATTAAATTTATGAATTTACTATGAACATTAGAAAACCCAATTCATATAATGAAGTGCAGAGATTAATCAGAAAAGCTCCCGGACAGGCCCCCAATATGTTACAACCCAAAGTTTGGAGAGACTAGTGGAACTAGCTTAGTTAAAGATTTGGCCCCGAAGGAGTCTAGAGGGTGACCTTTAGGTTGAACACAAAGACTGAACTTTAGTTTAAGGGTGTTCAGTATGGATAAGTACTTTTATTAATTTAGTACTTGTATTAAGGTAAAGTCTCTTTAAGAGTAGTTCTCATATTTTAATATTTATTACTAAGATGATATTTTAATTTAAGAGTTGTTCTCGTATTTTAATCAGATTTCAAATTAGTCTTCTGGATATTATATAGGGTTAATCTTCCTCACTTCATTTAATCATTAGGGTATAAATATATATGGATAAGAAAAGAATACACAATTTTTGTTAATATAATAAAATCAAATTTAAGTAATATAACAAAACCATTATGTATTATATAATTATAATTTAAAGTTATAAAACAAAATAAAACAAATACAATGGTAATTAATATTAATGCAAAATATTTAATTTATACAAAATGAAAACAAAAAAGAAAATCAAAATGAAAACAAGTTATAGTCACGATATCTCCCGTAGTCAAACCGAAGGGGGGTAGTTCCTGGAGTTTTAAAACAACGCTTTCTGGAAGCGATATTCCCGAGAACGTTGCACCGAGAAAGTCTAAGATAACACTGACCCCACTCATTATTCCCGTCCCGTCATGGACTACGGTAGATTTAATGTGACCAGAAAAGAAACTCCCACCCCCTGGTGTTCATGAGCAGAGATAGCATTGAACTTTAATTTGAATTACATATTTATTGAGTGAGACTTCGAAACTCTGCTCGATCAAAATGAGAGGGATAGAAGTAAGAAGGATATTGGGATGCGAAGTTTCGGGCCTCTGTTGGTTTGGTTGCTTGAAGCCCCGACCCCGATCTCAGACTGGTTGATGCGTTTGAAGGGTGGAAGTGAACCCGTACAGTCAGAGCCTATAGGTCCGTGACACCTCCCCCCTTAAAGTCCTCGAAGGGGAGCGAAGAGGACTAGGTAGCGAGAGGAGGAATAGGCTCCGCTGTAGGTGGAAGATCTCTTGACAAGGCGTCTGCAATCAGATTGTCTACCCCACGAATATGGCGAACAATGAGATGGTACTCCTGTAACTTTAGAGCCCACCGGAGAAGTCGTTGGTTGTTGTTCTTCATCTTGTGCAGAAAAGTAAGAGGGTTGTGGTCAGTATGGATGATGATTGGTGGATAGTGCTGAGGGAGATAACATTCGAACTTCTTCACCGCTGATACCATCGCCAAGCACTCCTTCTCCACTGTGGAATAACTCTTCTGGTGTCTCTTCAGTTTGGCGGAGAAGTAAGAGACAGGATGTAGGACGCCAGTTGTCTTATCTGGTTGCAGAAGTACTGCCCCGACTCCTCTATCACTCGCATCAACCTGAAGATGGTAAGGCAATGCGGAATCAGGAGCATGAAGTACCGGGTAGGATGAAAGGAGGCACTTCAGTTGGTCAAAGGCAGCAGTACAGGTGGGAGTCCAGACAAACTTAATTTTAGGGCTTGTAAGATCTGAGAGGGGCGCTGATATGGCTGCAAAGTTCGGACAGAATCTGCGGTAGAATCCGCACATCCCTAAAAACCGCATGATGGATTTGCGGTCAGTTGGCTGGGGAAAGGCGGTGATGGTCTCCACGTTAGCTTCCTTGGGACGTGCAGTACCCTGACCCACCACATGGCCAAGGTAGGTCACTGATCCACGTCCAAAGCAGGACTTGGCTAGGTTGATAGTGAATCCAGCAGCAGCCAAGCGCTCCATCAGCCCGTCCAGTCTGGAAAGATGATCCTCCCAAGTATCTGAAATAATCACGATGTCATCTAAGTAAGTGTCTACACCTTCTAAATCCTGAATAGTATATGACATGACCCTTTGAAATGTGGCAGGAGCATTCATCATGCCAAAAGGCATGACTCTATATTGGAAGAGCCCAAAAGGAGTGGTGAAAGCCGAGATGATTTTAGCGCTATCGGTCATCCCAATTTGGTAATACCCCTTCTGCAAGTCTATGGTTGATACTACCTTAGCAGCTCCTACTTTATCTATTAGGTCATCAATTCTAGGTAGTGGATATGCATCAGGGACTGTCACTGCATTTACTTTCCTGTAATCAGTACACAGCCTACTACTACCGTCTGGTTTTGGGACTAATAAAGAGGGTGACGCCCAAGGGGAATGGCTTGGTTCCACTAAGGACTTCTCCAACATAAAGTCAATTTCCTTTCTCATGATCTTTTGCTTCTGAGGGTTTAGTCTGTATGGTGATTGTTTGATAGGTCTTACTTCTGGTGAGGTCAAGATAACATCGTGATGATGGTCCTTGCAAAAGCCAGGGACATCCAATGTGACTGAAGGGTAACTTACAAGCAATTTCCTAAGATCATCTCTACGTGATGGCGACATGTCCGACAAATATTGATCTAAGGTACATAATAGCTCGCTGTTCTTTGGGCTTCCACAAGGAGAAGGAAGATCACCAAACTCAATCACATCAGAGTCTCCTACCTTTTGCAATTCCCACGAGTCTGGTACAGAATGTGGTACAGTATTTACAGCTAGTATTGGGGTATTCTCCTCAAGCGGCCTTTCTATGTACGCCTTCATCTGGTTTAAGTGAACAATCCTTTGATCCTTCCTTCGATCAGGAGTGCGAACAACATAGTTTAGCTTGGAAAGTTTCTGAGAAACTACATATGGGCCACAAAATTTGCTTTTTAATGGACTACCAGGAATGGGCAGGAAGAGAAGGACTTTGTCTCCAGGACTAAATGTTCTACTTTCAGACTTGCGATCGTAGTGGGTTTTCATTCTTGACTGACTCTTCTCAAGGTTGGCCAGTGCTAGCGCTCTTACATTTGACATCTGAAGTTTTAACTCATTTATGTACTCTGCAACTGTGCGAGAAGGATGATCAGATACTTCCACAAACCAAGAATCTTTCAAGACCTTTAGAGGGCCTCTGATCTGACGCCCATATAGCAACTCAAAAGGGGAGTATCCTAGCGACTCTTGAGGGCACTCTCTAACGGCAAAAAGAAGCCAGTCAATGTTTGCATCCCACTCTTTCTCAGTCTCAAAACAAAACTTTTTTATCATGGATTTCAGAGATTGATGATGGCGTTCTAGGCAACCCTGGGTCTGAGGTCTGTACGCAGTGGCTATCTTCTTATCTACCTCTAACTCCCTCAGTACTGCTTTCATTAGGTTACTTGTAAAATTTGACCCCTGATCACTCTGAATTTCTTTAGGAATGCCTACTTTTGTGAAAAGATGCAACAGATGGGACACAATAGTCTTAGCCTTGATATCTTTTAAAGGGAAAGCCTCAGGATACCTAGTTGCAGCACACATTACGGTAAGTAGATACTGGTTCCCTTTCTTAGTTTTGGGAAGAGGCCCTACACAATCAATTACTATTTTCTCAAAGGGCTCTGTAGTGACAGGGATAGGAGCAAGTGGAGCTTTAGGGATGGTCTCATTTGGCTTTCCTACTATCTGGCAAGTGTGACAAGACTTTACAAATTTGGTTACATCTTTTTTCATGTTAGGCCAAAAGAAATGAGCTAGGATCTTTCTGTATGTATTTCTCTGTCCCAAATGACCAGAGTTTCCGTCATGAGCTAATCCCATTACAGCAGATCTGATGGAGGTAGGGATGATTACCTGATGTACTATAGACCAAGTATCTGAGTCAGGCCTATCAGGCGGGTGAAAACTACGCATAAGGACCCCTTTGTGATAGTAGATGTTAGGGTTTTTCCCATTTATGGTTTTGTCATCAGCAATGTGCCTGAGCTTAGCAAGTGAAGTGTCTGCCTCTTGAGCTTGTATGAGGTTTTCCCTAGACATGATCTGGGTGAACAAGGTATCCTGACCTGAGGGTGAGAGAGAGTCATTAGACACTGCAGCAGTTTGTGAACGGGTGACAGCGCAAACCGGGAAAATATGTGGTTTCTCCTGATCTAGCTTTGCAGTAGGACTGTGTAACATGGGTTTGTCTCTCACTATCATGTCAGGAATCATCCCATGTCCAGCCAAGTCATTTCCTAAAAGGAAAGTTACCCCCGGAATAGGAAGATCTGTATCCAAGACGGCTACTCTAACTGACCCCTGGATCAGGTCACTGCCTATCTGTATATCAGCCATGTCTGCAGTATGACCAGAGCTTAAAGATTTAAGTGTAACTTTTCCCCCAGTGTAGTGGTTCTCAACTGAAGGCAAGGCAGTCTTACACAACAAGCTTTGGGCTGATCCAGTGTCTCTTAAGATGGTAACCGGGTAAGTCTGTGAGTCATCTGGAAGAGAGACAGTTCCAGGTACCTTAAAGGCAGAAAAAGGATCAGAAGAGGCATTCTGGGTATGTATACATGTTATTGGTGCCCCAGAAGGTTTTGTTTGTTTTTGAGGTCTTTGAGAAGTGGCAAGTGTGAGTTTGTATGCAGCAGAGGTCTTACACTTAGGATGTGTACACTGCATGATGTTATGCCCTGTCTGTTTACAATATGAGCAGAAGTCTTCAGACTTTCCTTGACTTTGAGATGGGCTTTTTGGGAGCATTTGTTTGCGACATGACCTTAGACACAGGGTTATAGCTTGAGGAGAATCTCACATTTGGGGTTTTTGTCCTATCATAGCTTGGTACAACCCTATGGATTAAAGCATAACTGTCAGCTAATTGAGCAGCCTTGGTAAGGTCATTCACTCCCTTCTCCTCTATATATACTAGCATACTGGGCGGTAACCTACGCTTCCACTCCTCTAGAACAACAAGGTTAACTAACTCTGTGAAGGTGGTGACTTTTTTAGCAGCTATCCATTTTTTAAGCATCCGTAGTTTATCCATGGCAAACTCCAAAAATGTATGTTTTTCTGGCTTGATGTAGTTCCGAAAAGTTCTACGGTAATGATCAGCGGTGATAGCATAAGCATCTAATATAGCGCTCTTTACAAAGTCATAGTCATTAACGTCCTCCAGGTGATTGAAAGTTTTCTGAGCTCTTCCTACGAGTTTGGGTTGGAGAAGCCATGGCCATTCCTCTTTTGGCCATTTAAGGTGTTCAGCAGTTTTCTCAAACGTGGAGAAAGATTTCTCTGGGTCACTCTCGTCAAAGGGTGGTACTAGGGAGATGTTTTTAGATAGTTGGAATCTTGGCTTCTGGGCTTCCATTTCGGTCTTCTGCAACTGTAATTTCTCTTCTTTGAGGCGTTTTGTTTCTTCCAAGTTTTGAATTTTAGCAATTTCTAGTTCTCTGTCCTTCTCTTTCTCCCGTTGTTGTGTCTCTCTGTCTTTCTCTTTCTCCCGTTGTTGTGTCTCAAGTTTCAAGAGTTCTAGTTGCCGATCTTTCTCTTTCTCCAGAAGCTGCTGCCGAAACTTTTCCCTTTCAAAATCTAGTCTGTCTTCTGACCACGGCTCAGGAGATGGAGAGTGTTTCCCCTGGGAGTTTTCCTGTATGGTACTCTGGGAATCTTCATCATTATCAGCCATTATCATTGAACTACTCATGGGAGTAAGTGAATCTACAGCTTCAGCAGGTAAGATTTCTCTATTTGTCAGTTCTTCTATGACTGTGTTTTTCAGAATTTCTTTAGTGTGTGAACTCTCATAGCTTATGTCAAAGGAATAAGCTATAAACTTCCAATCATCCTTGGAGATCACCTGACCTTTAAGTTTGTCTATAGAGGGCTCTCGACAAAATTGTTTAGCATTAAACTTTGCCATTTTGATTTTAATTAGGACTAGATGAGGTAGAGAAGATTACCGCTCAATTTATACTAGACTGACAGCTAATGTATAGAGGATGGGGTTACTATAGCTTCACATACTGTATAACATAAAGACTGGAATGAACGGCAATATTGACTAATATGGACTCGCTTTATAGTTACCGGTAATGGTAGATTACTAACCCTGGATAACTATTAACAAGTGCATACTATATGGACTAGGGATATTCCTAGTAGAGACGGGTTACCTAATAGTCAGGTTGACACTAATATCCCAAATCAATATGATTAGTGTGAGTAACTCCCACCTGTTGAGCGAACTATGGTCGACAACAACAGGAGGGTTGATAAGTAAGGAAGACAGACAAGAACCTGACCATTAGTGAACCTCGTGAGACACGATCCCTTGATATCGAAACTAAAGGAAGAAGGCATGAGATTTATGTGCGTTAGGAGATCCTACTTCTAGTTACAGATATATGTTAGGTGATCGTGGATGGTCTCCTATAGTTTTGATTTGCTATAAAAGACGAGTTTAACTGGTCATTCCTATTCTGAAGAGATTCTACTTAAAGAGGGGTGACTCAGATAGGTGACCGATGTGCGAAAACGCTAATTTCGTCACATGAAAGATTAAGAGATTGATACACAATGTCCACCACCGTCTGCCTAGTGTTAATGAACATGGATGAATATGAGGATTTGAGATGACGAGTGATTCTGACTATCTCGTAAACCACAGAACTTCCCCAACTTATGACCAACCTGAGCTATTACCTCTAAAATGCACAAACCGACTAAAGGGAAAGGAATGTATTTAAGCATCAGGAGTAATATAATAATTCAGGCTAAAGATATCGTGACGTAAAGAAAAATAATTAAATTTATGAATTTACTATGAACATTAGAAAACCCAATTCATATAATGAAGTGCAGAGATTAATCAGAAAAGCTCCCGGACAGGCCCCCAATATGTTACAACCCAAAGTTTGGAGAGACTAGTGGAACTAGCTTAGTTAAAGATTTGGCCCCGAAGGAGTCTAGAGGGTGACCTTTAGGTTGAACACAAAGACTGAACTTTAGTTTAAGGGTGTTCAGTATGGATAAGTACTTTTATTAATTTAGTACTTGTATTAAGGTAAAGTCTCTTTAAGAGTAGTTCTCATATTTTAATATTTATTACTAAGATGATATTTTAATTTAAGAGTTGTTCTCGTATTTTAATCAGATTTCAAATTAGTCTTCTGGATATTATATAGGGTTAATCTTCCTCACTTCATTTAATCATTAGGGTATAAATATATATGGATAAGAAAAGAATACACAATTTTTGTTAATATAATAAAATCAAATTTAAGTAATATAACAAAACCATTATGTATTATATAATTATAATTTAAAGTTATAAAACAAAATAAAACAAATACAATGGTAATTAATATTAATGCAAAATATTTAATTTATACAAAATGAAAACAAAAAAGAAAATCAAAATGAAAATATAAGTTATAGTCACGATATCTCCCGTAGTCAAACCGAAGGGGGGTAGTTCCTGGAGTTTTAAAACAACGCTTTCTGGAAGCGATATTCCCGAGAACGTTGCACCGAGAAAGTCTAAGATAACACTGACCCCACTCATTATTCCCGTCCCGTCATGGACTACGGTAGATTTAATGTGACCAGAAAAGAAACTCCCACCCCCTGGTGTTCATGAGCAGAGATAGCATTGAACTTTAATTTGAATTACATATTTATTGAGTGAGACTTCGAAACTCTGCTCGATCAAAATGAGAGGGATAGAAGTAAGAAGGATATTGGGATGCGAAGTTTCGGGCCTCTGTTGGTTTGGTTGCTTGAAGCCCCGACCCCGATCTCAGACTGGTTGATGCGTTTGAAGGGTGGAAGTGAACCCGTACAGTCAGAGCCTATAGGTCCGTGACAACATATATGGAAGCGGAATTTTATGAGGATTCCAACGGTTACTTCAGAATTATGATAAACCAAATAGTTACGGAGATACAATTATCTACCTAGCAGTTTGTGATTAGAGGATATTGTTCACTCTCTCTCTCTCTCTCTCTCTCTTAAAGCGAAAAATGTTAAACATTCTGTACCAGTGCTAAAAATTTTGTGGGTCCCTGTCGTGATTTTAACACACAAATCTTTAGGCGATCTTCTGCTGTCCAACGTGAGTTGGTGGAATTGGGAGTGATCGGAAATACTTCGATCCGAGAGCTCCGATCACCCCAGTCAGACGACTCACCAAAAATAAATTCTGCTATACGACTTGAGTAGGCGGTGAACCTTTATTCTTCGGGAGGGTCTAAATTTGTGTGTGTGAACAAATTTGTGGGAAAAATTGCAAACAATCTTTTGTTGAGAAAGCTAATTTATTCGAAGAGTGACTCCCCATAATTTCTCGATGACGGCTGAGGAAATGTTCGAGGGCGTCTCACAGGAAAATTTACCTCCCCCGTGAGAGAGAGAGAGAGAAAGAGAGAGTATTTTCTCTCTCTCACACACACACACTGCATCTGTCTATGTCTGTCTGTCTGTCTGTCTCTCTCTCTCTCTCTCTCTCTCTCTCCTAGAGAAAGACTACCTGGCCGGGCTGCTGCGGCGTCGCTGCTGTACGGGTCCCTGTCATGATTTTAACACACACATCTTTAGGCGATCTGCTGTCCAACGTGAGTTGGTGGAATTTGAGTTGGTGGTGAACCTTTTTTCAGGAGGGTCTAAATTTGTGTGGGTGAAAGATGTCGTTGAAAAATTACGAGCAATCTTTTTTCGAGAAAGCTAAATTTGTCGATACAATTGTAAAAACTATGACAAATAAAAGAAAAAATATGAAAAATTCCATTTTATTTTCCGATTTACATTATACGAAGCATGACCTAGCTATACGACGAATTATACGAAGCATCACAGTACCAGTTACTCCCATTAATTTTAGGTCACTTGATCCTAAAGTTAAGAAAGTGGAGGATATAGGTGACTACATAGCAAACAACCAATATATAACCCCCAAAAAGGATATAATAAAATATAAATTATAAAGTTTTTATTTGTAAAAACACAAGGCAGAAGGGCGGAGCACACAGGAGAAGCGAAGCTCTAGACGGTCACACTACTGCAATGACGTTTTCTATATTGCGTTGTTAGAGAAAACGATTATTGTATGGCAGACTAAATTAATCATGCGATATATCTAAGTAACTACAAATGTAAAGTCGACACCGATATATAGTGTGTAGAAGGGGAACGAAGCAGAGCTATATACAAAAGTGTAGTTACACTTGGTGGTATTGCACTGGTTGTAGCATCATCTGGTATTGCTGCAACCATTTTACATGGCGGAAGAACAGCCCATAACACCTTCAAGATACCGCTCATGGAATCACATGAGTTCAGGTCCTGCTCAATCAAGAAGAACAGCCAATTATCGAGACTATTAAAGTTATGTTCTCTGATAGTCTGGGACGAGGTGGTGATGGCCAACAAGAATATGCTGCTGGCCGTTGACGTCACCCTTCGAGATCTTCTCTATAGTGACAGGTTCATGGGTGGAATCCCCTTTGTGTGTGCTGGGGACTTTAGGCAGATTCTACCTGTCGTGAGGGATAATGGATACAACCAGGAAATCACAGCTACCATCAAGAAGACCTACTTCTGGCCCCGGTTACGGACACATGCACTGTCCGAGAATATCCGACATAGGGGACCAGAATCCGATACGAAAAACACGACCTTTGCCAGCCGGCTACTAGAATAGGTCAGACTAGCTCTCCACATTTCGTTATCCCAAAAAACTTTGGCGTTCTCTATCATACCCAGACAGAGTTCATCAAGAGTGTTTACCCTGATATCGCCGATCACATTGGGGATCATTGCTATTTTGCCGGTCGTACCATCATATCGCCTCTCAACGTTGACGTTTCCGAAATCAACATTATGATCTTACATATGCTGCCAGGGGAGGAGAAGATTCATCTGAGTGAAGACAAACTGAATGCGGAAGACGATGTGGAGTATCAGGTTTCCAACTTTCCACGCTCAATGAACTAAACCCTTCTTCGTTACCAGAACACCAACTAAAGGGGAAAGTGGGTGCCGTGGTAATGGTAATACGGAATCTATCCCCACCCAGACTCTGTAACGGTACACGAATTATCGTGGACAACCTGAAGAAGTCCATCATTGTTGGGAGGGTTCTGGGTGGCACTTACGATGGCGAGCAGGTGTGCATTCCCATGGTAAAGTTGGTGGCCAACGATTCCCCGGTGGCATTTTCCTGGTTCTAATTCCCTGTAAAGCTAAGTTTTGCAATGACAATTAATAAGGCGCAGGGCCAGACCATCCAACATTGCGGCCTTTACCTCTACCACACACGGTGCGTCTCTCATGGGCAATTATATGTTGCCTGTTCTCGGGTCACAAGTTGGGATTCGCTGAGTATTTTTATCCACAAGAAGGAAAAGGGACCATGTGTGTTAGATAACGTCGTATACCCTGACGTGTTTTTGGAACAAGAGTCGTTAGCTGACGAATATTCGAGGTTGATAGACACCGGAATCATCATTCAAGAAGAAGACATTGAGGCTGACATTGAGCTGCAGCGAAAGTATATAGATTTAGGACAGTGTGACGCTGAAGTTGAGGTCCAATTCGCTCCAGAAGACATGACGGCAGTACTGAAGATATTCGTCGAGGATTTCGATATGGTGCTAGAGAAGATGGACGAGCAACTCGAAGAGTGTGAGCAGTTACGGAAGTCATTTGACGAAAGCTGCGAAACCCATCGCAGGGAACAAGATAAGAGAGACGAACTCCTTCGGAGGGAACAAGAGAAGAGAGACGAACTCCTTCGGAGGGAACAAGATAAGAAAGACGAATTCCTTCGGAGGGAACAAGAGAAGAAATTCGAACTCCTTCTGAAGGAAGTTGAGAAGAGTAACGAAAACCTGCAGAAAGAAATTGCAATAATGATACAGATGATAGACAAAAAGCAATGGGAGGTCAATCCACGGAAGTGACGCCGTCACTTGAGATCTAGAAAATATCTAAGTAAAAGGAACAGTCAGAGTTAGCTATGGGTATGGCAGAGAACGCTCAACTCTCACTCTGCTAGACCAGCCCATCACCAGAAGTCAAGAAAGTTAGGAAAGGTAGCAAGAGAATCAGTAAGGGTGTGAAAGATAAGAATTGGAGAATGCTAGCCGAGAAGCAAGAGAGAGTCGAAAGATGGAGGGAGTACTTCAATGAGTTGCTAAATGTAAGGAATGAAGAGCCAGCAAACATAGTTGGATATGGTATGGGAGGGAGAAGAAGAGAAGTAGGGGAGTAGGAGGTGGTGATCAGGAGGTCAGAAGTGTGGGAAGCCATGCCAAGAGTGAAGTTGGGGAAAGCACCAGGAACAGATGGAGTGTGTGGGGAAATGTTGAGTTATGTTGGTGAGATAGTGATCGAAGGGGTATGGAAAATGTGCAAACTAGCATGGGAGAAGGGGAGTGCACCCGATGACTGGAAGACTGGCATAATAGTCCCCCTATATAAGGGCAAAGGGGAAAGAGGAGTGTGTGGTTACCACCGAGGAATATGTCTTCTAAGCGAAGGGAAGGTATACAGTAGGGTAGTGATTGAGAGAGTGAGAGTGAGCACGGAGAAATGGATCGGCGACGAGCAGGAATGTTTCAGGAAGGGAAGAGGATGTGTAGATCAGATTTTTACCCTGAATTGTGTTGTGGAGAAATATCTGGAGAAGAAACAAAAGGTGTATGTTGCCTTTATGGACTTGCAGAAGGCCTATGACAGAGTGGATAGAGAAGGTTTGTGGAAAGTACTTAGATTATACGGAGTAGATGGCAAGTTGCTGAAAGCAGTGAAGAGCATGTATGAGGGTGCAAAGGCGGCAGTACGTGTGGAGAGTGAGCAGAGCGAGTTCTTTGGCCTGAATGTTGGTTTGAAACAGGGTTGTGTGATGTCCCCGTGGTTGTTCACTGTATATATGGATGGAGTCATGAAAAAAATAATATCAAGAGCAGTGGATGTTGGTGTATCGCTGAAAAGGGAGGGAAGTGAGTGGAAGCTACCTATACTGCTGATTGCGGATTATACAGTTCTGATGAGTGATAATGAATGGGAGTTGCAGGGTCCGGTAAATGAGTTTGGAACAGTGTGTGAAAAACGGAATTTGAAGGTAAATGTGGGGAAGAGCAAGGTTATGGTCTTCGAAAGGGGTGAAGTCACAGGGGTGAAGCTGAACGGTCAGGCTATGGATATCGTCAACTCTTTTAAGTATCTGGGCAGTGTGTTGAGGAAAGATGGGACTATGGATGAAGAATTGCGGGAGAGGGTACAACAGGGGAAGAGGGTTGTAGGAACGCTGAAAGCAGTAACAAGAAATAGGGTGGTCAGTATGGAAGTGAAGAAGTCCTTGCATGACAGTATGGTAATCCCGACACTGACTTACGGAAGCGAAGCATGGACGTTGGTTGAGAGACTCAGACCAAGAGTGAGAGCAGTGGAAATGCATTACTTAAGAAGTGTGTGGAGTTACATGGAGGGATAGACAGACGAATGAGGACGTAAGAAGGAGGTGTGGTGTGGAGGTAGATGTGCTGGAAAGTGTGAAAAGGAACAACTTGAGATGGTTCGGCCATATGGAACGTTTTTGGAAAACGAGAGAATGACTAAGAGGGTGTACGAGAGCGAGGTGGAGGGACAGAGAGGGAGAGGTAAACCGAAAGAGAGGTGGAAGGATGGAGTGAGTAAGTATATGAACGAAGGCGGTGCTGATTGGGGGGAGGGGTGTCGCCTGACTGGGGACAGAGGTGCATGGGGGCGGTTCGTTCGTGGCCACCCCTTCGTGGATCGCGGCGTCAGGCTAAAGAGAGATAGATAGATTGCATTTTTAAAATGTTGGCAGATTCATGATCTATCAATTTTTAACTTCTTCTTGACGATGGAACTTGTCGATGCTTCACTGATTGACCCCTCCTGGGCTGCTTGGTTCACCTCAATATCCGATTGTGTTCCTGCACTTTTATGATTGTTGGTGTAACTGGCGAAGAAGGCCCTTGCTCATCTATGACCGAGATCCACTGTCCTGGAACTGACCGAGTCCCATCATCCAAGGGTACATTAGTTGACTGTCACCTGAAAAGTGTGGGCAAAAAAATATGCATAAGTTTTTTTAATGCATATATAAAGTTAATTGTAGCATGATTTATTAGTATACAATAATTCCTAAAATACACAAAACAAAATTTAATTTATTTTCAAATTCAAATTTTGTGTACTTACCTGGGCGGAACGTATCCTGAAGGACCGGGAAGAGGACAGGCAGCACTTACATCCTGTGAAGGCTTTGAAGGGTGTGACTTTCTGGCATCCTCTCCCGGCTCCATTAATGGCAAGCCATGCTTTTTCCTGAAAGATAGATATGCCGACTTTTAATATTCTCACTATATTTTCTCTGAAACAAATTTAACCTTTATTAGGGGACAAATGGCCTTACAGGGATATTTGATGTAAGTGTTTTTTTTTTTTTTTAAAGACCTCCGTCTACGTATTGGGAAAAACCTGTTATCCTCCGGCAAATTGTGGGGTTGAGTGAGTGAAGGGGGGGACAGTGAATGAAGGAGGATGCATGTTTTTCATAATACGTGTTGCTAGCCCCAAACGCGCGAGCAACTGTGCCTTTCAACCATCCGACACATCCCCTTTTATTAATGTGCATCACACATGTTACATACAAATAACGTAAGGTTGGAATTTGAATGCAATAACCCTCTGGCATGTTTACCAACTGGCAAAAATATATTACCGTGTGTCTCTCACCTCTCGGACCCCATTTTAATGAAGTATTTGTACGAATGTGTGGGGAGGAGGCTGTAGATAGCCAACACCTTCTTTCGACACAGAATGATCCACAGGTACACGTGGAAACGGGTGATCATGAAGGATAAGACCGTGGTGGAACGAAAGTCATTGATTGATTATGAATGTGTCGATGAATGAATGAAGAAATCTGTGATGGATGCTAGGCCGCATTGAAACTCATTTGCCAAATTTGGGCCCAACATGACAACTTGGATACACAACTTAGATTGCGTTGCATATCGTCAACTTGTTCTTTTGAGAGGACGCTATTTGCAATTTGTGTATCGTCAGCAAATTTTGAGATTGTACAGGTGAGACCCTCATCTATGTCGTTGATGTAAATTAGAAAGATAATTGGTCCTAGTACCGATCCCTGGGGTACCCCGCTACTTACATTGGTCCATTTAGATGCCTTACCGTTTATGACTACTCTTAGCTTTCTGTCGCTGAGCCAATTTTCTATCCATTTCACCATCTTGTATTCCATGCACTTTTAGTTTTAGCAGTAAACGTTTGTGGGGAACTTTGTCTTTGCCTTTTGAAAATCAAGCTATATAATATCTACAGCTTTACTCTCATCGTAGAGGTTGAGGATATCGTGGATATCTAAGAGGTTTGTTAAACAGGAACGTTTTTTACGAAAGCCGTGTTGAGTATCTTTAAGTATGTTATTTTCCTCTAAGTGATTTACGAGTCTGTCTCTTATGAGTGTTTCTAACATTTTACATACAACTGAGGTTAAGCTAATAGGACGATAGTTACGGGGTAGGGATTTGCTGCCTTTTTTTAATATAGGTGTTACGTTGGCTAGCTTCCACTGATCAGGCATAGTTCCAGACTGCAAGGATTTATTAAATAGCAATGTCAGTGGTTTGGAGAGCTCATCCTTAGCTTCCTTTAGGACTCTAGGTGAGATTTTATCAGGTCCAGGCTTTTTATTTACCTTGAGTTTATCTAAACAATTCAATACTTCTCTCTGTAACGGTGGCATTGTTACATCTGAATTATCAATCTGAATCGGCGATGGTATTGATAAATACGTTCAATGTTCAATGTGAGGTCTTCCGTTGTAAAAACTGATGCAAAGAAGGTATTGAGGGTCTTTGGTGTATTCTCCATTTTCATCGACTAACAGTCCAACAGTTGAAGTAACTTCTTTTTTCTTTCTGATATAACTATAGAATTCTTTCGGGTTTGTTTTACTTTGATTCGCAACATGTAACTCCAGGGTCTTTTTACTTTGCTTAACTTTTTGGCTTTGCGTCGTAGCTCTACAAATTTCACCCGTTCTTCGTCATTTTGTAAGGATTTTAATCTATCATTAGCAAACTTTTTAGCAAGCAGACAGTTTGAAATATCTTTATTCCACCATTTGGGCTTATTATTAAGGCCTTGGACGCCGTATTTTCGATGGTATGCAGTCCTGCACTGCTTTTAGGTAAGTGGTTTCGAATAATACCCAAGATGTATATATATCGTTATTGTTAATTAAAAAGCTCCAGTCAGTTTCTTTAAACATAGCTCTAAGTTTATGAAAGTTTGCTTTCTTGAAATTAGGGACTTTTCGATGCTGCTATTTGGTTCGTTACTAGTAAACTTTAAAGTGAAAGTTATTGTACGATGGTCATGGTCGCTGTTACTGAATTCATCTCCAACATTCAAATTCTCTATTAATTCTTATTCGTCAGGTGATCGGGTAGTGACCCTGGGAGTTGCGGCAGGTGTGGCAGGTGCGGAAGGTGTGACAGGTGAGGCAGGTGCGTGCGGTCCACCGATACGCGCAGGTGTGGAGGGTGGCAGGTCATCCACACTCTCTTCATCGTCGGTACTGTCGTAATTGGAGGGAGGCCTTCTACGTTGCTGTGGTAGTTCTGCCTTCTTTGGGTGGGTGAAGGAGTTGTATGGCAGCCGTGACTGCCTGCCTTTCCTGTCGTTCTCCCTGCCCCTAAAAGAGAAGTCACATCATAATGACGCCAAAGTACTCCTGGTGGTACGTGGTGAAGACGAAGTACTAGCACGAGGAGGTGTGGTAGCACGAGGAGGTGTGGGGGCATCCGTGTCTGGTGCCGGCACCACAGGGTTGGCGTGGGTGGCGACGGACGGAGCGACAATGTGGGTGGGCTCTATATCTATAAGATCGTCCTCGATGTCGTCATGTTCAGCTTCGTTGTCGCAATTGTTGTCAGAAAGCGAGAGAATGACTAAGAGGGTGTACAAGAGCTAGGGTGGAAGGATGGAGTGAGGAAGTATATGAACGAAGGCGGTGCTGGTTGGGGGGAGGGGCGTCGACTGACTGGGGATTAGAGGTGCGTGGGGGCGGTACGTTCGTGGCCACCCCTTCAGGGATTGCGGCGTCAGGCAATAGATATATAGATTTGGTACATTTTGCCAAATAAAAATAATAAAATTGTAACTTTCTTATATGCCTCATCAACACCTACCCTGATGCTGCATCCACAACGTAGATCCTTTAGAATGTTACAATTCGTTCTCCAGTTGTCCTCTGATTGGTGAAGTCGTAGTTTTTTCTGGATGTTATCATGCTGTGGCAGGCCAAGGTTGCAAGGGCTTGTCTGTTGACAGGGGAATATCCTCATCTCTGAGGGCAGCTGTGATCTGTTCATGTCGTAGCTTCCGGCTGCCCACTCCCCAACAATGCCTGCCCTCAGTCCCATCTTGGCAATGATTTTCCCTACATTTTCTACTGAGAGGTGAGAGCAACATTGGCCATCGGTGTTGTTGCCCACCCGATTCACAAACATCTTACATTTTGGCCTTACACATGTGGCAACTACTGGGCGATAATATTTCATGTAAGCCTCAAGAGCAGCTGCCTCTGAAAATAGTTAGTAGTTAGGCAATAGCCTAAGTAGAAGATGCAGGGGTCTTTGGCCCCCGTTTTGTGTCGTGCTACTCTACCATCTTCGACGCCTGTTGTTCTTCCCTTGTATGCACTGATTGTAAATTCAGTAAACTCCTGATTTCTTCGTAGGCATCGAACAGACAGTCTCACAATCAGTGCATCTCTCAGGTTGACCTATTCTTTCTTCATATGTTGGTTTGCTGGTGCACGGCCATCCTGGATTAATGATGCAGCATTGTTTATGGGAATTTCAATAGCATCATTAGTTTCCAGGCTACGCGCATCCTCCATTGGCAACATCTCGGCCTCATTTTGCTGTTTACGGTGTTCTCTCTGTCCCACCTCATCCATGCCAAAGTATTCTGTGGAAGAAAATATGGCAGAACACAATAAATAGTTGTACAACATGTGGAATCACTTTTTTTACATACAATTATAAAAAAATACTAGAAGACACAATGTAACGCTCACAAATTGGAATAGGAACTAATAGATAGCGATACTATAACTTTATGTTGATTGAACTTTGAGAGGGTCGACTTTCTGGGGGCAAAAATCCTGGGAAAAAAATCATAAATCAAGTACTTCTCAATGAATATGCCTAAAACTCACAATGAACATACATATGCACCCTATGAACCAAATCAGCATATAAATAACCTTCCAAAAACAAATGAAAGTAATAAAAAAAAGGGCAAACGAAAAAGACCAAAATAAGTATTATTTGACGTTACATCGAGAGGGCCGACTTTTCAATGATATTTTGTTGACAATTATGACCCATATTTTGTAATATTATTTACTTTGATACTTAGAAACCCAATAAAAATGAATACAAAATATGTAGTTTCTCACCTTCAAGAGTTGCATACCATGCAGGTCTTGACCTGGTGGTGACCACACACAGACTTCTTGCAGCTTCGTCAGGTGATCGGGTAGTGACCCTGGGAGTTGCGGCAGGTGTGGCAGGTGCGGAAGGTGTGACAGGTGAGGCAGGTGCTCTACCGATACGCGCAGGTGTGGAGGGTGGCAGGTCATCCACACTCTCTTCATCGTCGGTACTGTCGTAATTGGAGGGAGGCCTTCTACGTTGCTGTGGTAGTCCTGCCTTCTTTGGGTGGGTGAAGGGTTGTATGGCAGCCGTGACTGCCTGCCTTTCCTGTCGCTCCTCCCTGCCCCTAAAAGAGAAGTCACATCATAATGACGCCAAAGTACTCCTGGTGGTACGTGGTGAAGACGAAGTTCTAGCACGAGGAGGTGTGGTAGCACGAGGAGTGTCTGGTGCCGGCACCACAGGGTTGGCGTGGGTGGCGACGGAGCGACAATGTGGGTGGGCTCTATATCTATAAGATCGTCCTCGATGTCGTCATGTTCAGCTTCGTTGTCGCAATTGTTGTCAGAAAGCGAGAGAATGACTAAGAGGGTGTACAAGAGCTTAGGTGGAAGGATGGAGTGAGGAAGTATATGAACGAAGGCGGTGCTGGTTGGGGGGAGGGGCGTCGACTGACTGGGGATAGAGGTGCGTGGGGGCGGTACGTTCGTGGCCACCCCTTCAGGGATTGCGGCGTCAGGCAATAGATATATAGATTTGTACATTTTGCCAAATAAAAATAATAAAATTGTAACTTTCTTATATGCCTCATCAACACCTACCCTGATGCTGCATCACAACGTAGATCCTTTAGAATGTTTACAATTCGTTCTCCAGTTGTCCTCTGATTGGTGAAGTCGTAGTTTTTTCTGGATGTTATCATGCTGTGGCAGGCCAAGGTTGCAAGGGCTTGTCTGTTGGCAGGTGTATCCTCATCTCTGAGGGCAGCTGTGATCTGTTCATGTCGTAGCTTCCGGCTGCCCACTCCCCAACAATGCCTGCCCTCAGTCCCATCTTGGCAATGATTTTCCCTACATTTTCTACTGAGAGGTGAGAGCAACATTGGCCATCGGTGTTGTTGCCCACCCGATTCACAAACATCTTACATTTTGGCCTTACACATGTGGCAACTACTTGGCGATAATATTTCATGTAAGCCTCAAGAGCAGCTGCCTCTGTATTGCCTAAATAGAAGATGCAGGGGTCTTTGGCCCCCGTTTTGTGTCGTGCTACTCTACCATCTTCGACGCCTGTTGTTCTTCCCTTGTATGCACTGATTGTAAATTCAGTAAACTCCTGATTTCTTCGTAGGCATCGAACAGACAGTCTCACAATCAGTGCATCTCTCAGGTTGACCTATTCTTTCTTCATATGTTGGTTTGCTGGTGCACGGCCATCCTGGATTAATGATGCAGCATTGTTTATGGGAATTTCAATAGCATCATTAGTTTCCAGGCTACGCGCATCCTCCATTGGCAACATCTCGGCCTCATTTTGCTGTTTACGGTGTTCTCTCTGTCCCACCTCATCCATGCCAAAGTATTCTGTGGAAGAAAATATGACAGAACACAATAAATAGTTGTACAACATGTGGAATCACTTTTTTCCATACAATTATACAAAAATACTAGAAGACATGTAACGCTCACAAATTGGAATAGGAACTAATAGATAGCGATACTATAACTTTATGTTGATTGAACTTTGAGAGGGTCGACTTCTGGGGGCAAAAATCCTGGGAAAAAAATCATAAATCAAGTACTTCTCAATGAATATGCCTAAAACTCACAATGAACATACATATGCACCCTATGAACCAAATCAGCATATAAATAACCTTCCAAAAACAAATGAAAGTAATAAAAAAAAGGGCAAACGAAAAAGACCAAAATAAGTATTATTTGACGTTACATCGAGAGGGCCGACTTTTCAATGATATTTTGTTGACAATTATGACCCATATTTTGTAATATTATTTACTTTGATACTTAGAAACCCAATAAAAATGAATACAAAATATGCAGTTTCTTACCTTACTTACAAGACCTACCATGCAGGTCTTGACCTGGTGGTGACCACACACAGACTTCTTGCAGCTTCGTCAGGTGATCGGGTAGTGCCCCTGGGAGTTGCGGCAGGTGTGGCAGGTCCGTGGTCCGCACCGGAAGGTGTGACAGGTGTGGCAGGTGCGTGCGGTCCACCGATACGCGCAGGTGTGGAGGGTGGCAGGTCATCCACACTCTCTTCATCGTCGGTACTGTCGTAATTGGAGGGAGGCCTTCTACGTTGCCGTGGTAGTCATGCCTTCTTTGGGTGGGTGAAGGGTTGTATGGCAGCCGTGACTGCCTGCCTTTCGTGTCGCTCCTCCCTGCCCCTAAAAGAGAAGTCACGTCGTAATGACGCCAAAGTACTCCTGGTGGTACGTGGTGAAGACGAAGTACTAGCACGAGGAGGTGTAGTAGCACGAGGAGGTGTGTCTGGCGCCGGCACCACAGGGATGGCGTAGGTGGCGACGGAGCCACAATGTGGGTGGGCTCTATATCTATAAGCTCGTCCTTGATGTTATCATGTTCAGCTTCATTGTCGCAATTGTTGTCAGAATCACTAGAGGCGTCCTCAAAGTCGTCCAACATCGAAGAGATGTCATCCTGGGAGAGTCCTCGCCAGGCCATGGCGACTGCTGTGAAAGAACAGAACAAAATGTTTAGGACAAATTTCTAGTGGCAACATCGGGCATGGTGCCAGCTACTATGGGTACACATCCTCAACTTTGGCAAGTGACCTTTTTTTCTGGAAAATAATTCAATATTCATGCGAGATATGTCTAATTAATGATTCAAAATATTTACAATAAAAGTTGTACTGTTTTAGTTTGCATATAATTAATTACAAATGCATTACAATGTTTCTTTACTTAAAAGTGATTTGTTTTTTATTTCTTTAATGTTTGACCTATTATTAAGAAAATAATTGAATTATGGAAAGCAAACCTAACGTACGTGTCTGAGGAGTTCCTGGTATTCCATGGAGTCTTTGTTTTTCTTAAGTGCATATCGATCCGTTTAACTGATTTTGGGCAGAAGGAACAATCATATAGGTTTGTTTTCTTTGCATTTGTTGGTGGCAGGGGCCTTTTATTAGAGAACCTACTTGCTGCAGCCAAAACATTCTCTCTATCGTCGTTAGTTAGGTACGAGTGGTAAAGGGCCATGTGCTTCCGTAGGTTGACTGATTCGCTGTAGCAACCGGCGACTGGGCATGGCCTGCCTGGTCTCTTTGTTATCTTGCTGATCGCTTGGGGCTATTTACGATTTGGGCCTTTGTTTCCATTTAGAAGCTTTCTTGCACACTGCCACTGCAGGAGTATAATATTCTTTGCTCGGCCTTTCTCTTCGGCGTGTGCATAAACCTTTAAACCGTCCTGGTGGTGTAATGGTTAAGGTGGCAAAAATCTGTGTGTGATAACCCGGGTTCGAATCCTGGCGGATCATGTATACTTTAATTAATTTCATTGGGGGTGTTGTGTGTTGTGGTGAAATTAATAAAATATAGATTCAGTTCATCAAGTTCAGCTTTTTTATTTGGTATTTGTTGGTCATAGAAATTATCAACAGTCCATAAAGTCTTAATATTTCGGACAAGTTCGACCTCATTGTTCAGTTGTCGTTTATGATGTTTAGAGAGGTGCTTCGTCGCATATATTCGGTTATGTAGACTTTGAAGTATAAGCCTTTTTAAGTCATCAACCCTCTCTTCTGTTAGTTCTGTGAAAGAAAGAAAATTCTTTGAATTACAATACAATTATTAGGAACATAAACATATAACACATCACAAGTATAACACAAGGGGAAATTTAAGAAAAAATAAATATACCAGCTCACCAGTTGTTTCAAGTAGCACATCATCTGCAGTGCCTCTTCCTCGAGACCATGAGACAACGGGGTGTCGGATTTATTTGTCTATTTTCCCAGCGTGGTTGGATGTGTTCCGTCTCATTTATACCACTATGCATCGCTGCTTCATCTTCTTCCTCTTCTTCGTGCCTGAAAATGTGAAAAAAATTTCATTCGTTCAAATACTATTGAGCAATATTGTCATTGAGATCATATTTTCATGAGAAAATGTAATAAATGATACTTACAATTAATCTTGGAGCTGGTCTTTTTTCCCGTTTCGACATAGTCTTTCTGTATACGTAGCTTTGCTGGTGCACGTCCATCGTGGATTATAATGATGCAGCATTGTTTATGGGAATTTCAATAGCATCATTAGTTTCCAGGGTATGTACATCCTCCATGGCTAACAGCTCAGCCTCATTTTGCTGTGTACGGTGTTCTCTCTGCCCCACCTCTTCCATGCCAAAGTATTCTGTGGCATTTATTCGGTTATGTAGACTTTGAAGTACAAGCCTTTTTAAGGCATCATCTCTTCTGTTAGTTCTGTGAAAGAAAGAACATTCTTTGAAATGCTTGATTACAATATAATTATTAGGAACATAAGCATATAACACATCACAAGTATAACACAAGGGGAAATTTAAGAAAAAATAAAGATACCAGCTCACCAGTTGTTTCAAGTAGCACGTCATCTGCAGTGCCTCTTCCTCGAGACCATGAGACAACGGTTTGTCGGATTTATTTGTCTTTTTTCCCAGCGTGGTTGGATGTGTTCCGTCTCATTTATACCACTATGCATCGCTGCTTCATCTTCTTCCTCTTCTTCGTGCCTGAAAATGTGAAAAAAATTTCATTCGTTCAAATACTATTGAGCAATATTGTCATTGAGATCATATTTTCATGAGCAAATGTAATAAATGATATTTACAATTAATCTTGGAGCTGGTCTTTTTTCCCGTTTCGACATAGTCTTTCTGTATACGTTGTTTTGCTGGTGTACGTCCATCGTGAATTAATGATGCAGCATTGTTCATGGGAATTTCAATAGCGTCATTAGTTTCCAGGGTATGCACATCTTCCATGGCTAACAGCTCAGCCTCATTTTGCTGTTTACGGTGTTTCTCTGTCCCACCTCTTCCATGCCAATGTATTCTGTGGCATTTATTCGGTTATGTAGACTTTGAAGTACAAGCCTTTTTAAGGCATCAACCCTCTCTTCTGTTAGTTATGTGAAAGAAAGAAAATTCTTTGAAATGCTTGATTACAATACAATTATTAGGAACATAAACATTGTTACGTCCCTCGAAACTCCGATCCTGCTCAACCCTTCCTGAAGCCTCATCCAACCAACTCTATCTCTACATGGAGCTTCAAAGCACCACACTCCGAGCCTGCTCAACCCTTCCTGAAGCCTCATCCAACCAACTCTACCTCTACATGGAGCTTCAAAGCACCACACCAGCGCCATGAACCTTTTGTATATACTCTTCAATGATCGTTAACTCGCCCCACACCACTAGGGGGCGAGTTTCTTTTCTTAGTGACCAGCTCTTTCCCGAGTCTATGAGTGATCTTCATGAATTCATCTCCAACATTCAAATTCTCTATTAATTCTTATTCGTCAGGTGATCGGGTAGTGACCCTGGGAGTTGCGGCAGGTGTGGCAGGTGCGGAAGGTGTGACAGGTGAGGCAGGTGCGTGCGGTCCACCGATACGCGCAGGTGTGGAGGGTGGCAGGTCATCCACACTCTCTTCATCGTCGGTACTGTCGTAATTGGAGGGAGGCCTTCTACGTTGCTGTGGTAGTCCTGCCTTCTTTGGGTGGGTGAAGGGTTGTATGGCAGCCGTGACTGCCTGCCTTTCCTGTCGTTCCTCCCTGCCCCTAAAAGAGAAGTCACATCATAATGACGCCAAAGTACTCCTGGTGGTACGTGGTGAAGACGAAGTACTAGCACGAGGAGGTGTGGTAGCACGAGGAGGTGTGGGGGCATCCGTGTCTGGTGCCGGCACCACAGGGTTGGCGTGGGTGGCGACGGAGCGACAATGTGGGTGGGCTCTATATCTATAAGATCGTCCTCGATGTCGTCATGTTCAGCTTCGTTGTCGCAATTGTTGTCAGAAAGCGAGAGAATGACTAAGAGGGTGTACAAGAGCTAGGTGGAAGGATGGAGTGAGGAAGTATATGAACGAAGGCGGTGCTGGTTGGGTGGAGGGGCGTCGACTGACTGGGGATAGAGGTGCGTGGGGGCGGTACGTTCGTGGCCACCCCTTCAGGGATTGCGGCGTCAGGCAATAGATATATAGATTTGTACATTTTGCCAAATAAAAATAATAAAATTGTAACTTTCTTATATGCCTCATCAACACCTACCCTGATGCTGCATCACAACGTAGATCCTTTAGAATGTTTACAATTCGTTCTCCAGTTGTCCTCTGATTGGTGAAGTCGTAGTTTTTTCTGGATGTTATCATGCTGTGGCAGGCCAAGGTTGCAAGGGCTTGTCTGTTGGCAGGTGTATCCTCATCTCTGAGGGCAGCTGTGATCTGTTCATGTCGTAGCTTCCGGCTGCCCACTCCCCAACAATGCCTGCCCTCAGTCCCATCTTGGCAATGATTTTCCCTACATTTTCTACTGAGAGGTGAGAGCAACATTGGCCATCGGTGTTGTTGCCCACCCGATTCACAAACATCTTACATTTTGGCCTTACACATGTGGCAACTACTTGGCGATAATATTTCATGTAAGCCTCAAGAGCAGCTGCCTCTGTATTGCCTAAATAGAAGATGCAGGGGTCTTTGGCCCCCGTTTTGTGTCGTGCTACTCTACCATCTTCGACGCCTGTTGTTCTTCCCTTGTATGCACTGATTGTAAATTCAGTAAACTCCTGATTTCTTCGTAGGCATCGAACAGACAGTCTCACAATCAGTGCATCTCTCAGGTTGACCTATTCTTTCTTCATATGTTGGTTTGCTGGTGCACGGCCATCCTGGATTAATGATGCAGCATTGTTTATGGGAATTTCAATAGCATCATTAGTTTCCAGGCTACGCGCATCCTCCATTGGCAACATCTCGGCCTCATTTTGCTGTTTACGGTGTTCTCTCTGTCCCACCTCATCCATGCCAAAGTATTCTGTGGAAGAAAATATGACAGAACACAATAAATAGTTGTACAACATGTGGAATCACTTTTTTTACATACAATTATAAAAAAATACTAGAAGACACAATGTAACGCTCACAAATTGGAATAGGAACTAATAGATAGCGATACTATAACTTTATGTTGATTGAACTTTGAGAGGGTCGACTTTCTGGGGGCAAAAATCCTGGGAAAAAAATCATAAATCAAGTACTTCTCAATGAATATGCCTAAAACTCACAATGAACATACATATGCACCCTATGAACCAAATCAGCATATAAATAACCTTCCAAAAACAAATGAAAGTAATAAAAAAAAGGGCAAACGAAAAAGACCAAAATAAGTATTATTTGACGTTACATCGAGAGGGCCGACTTTTCAATGATATTTTGTTGACAATTATGACCCATATTTTGTAATATTATTTACTTTGATACTTAGAAACCCAATAAAAATGAATACAAAATATGTAGTTTCTTACCTTACTTACAAGACCTACCATGCAGGTCTTGACCTGGTGGTGACCACACACAGACTTCTTGCAGCTTCGTCAGGTGATCGGGTAGTGCCCCTGGGAGTTGCGGCAGGTGTGGCAGGTGCGGAAGGTGTGACAGGTGTGGCAGGTGCGTGCGGTCCACCGATACGCGCAGGTGTGGAGGGTGGCAGGTCATCCACACTCTCTTCATCGTCGGTACTGTCGTAATTGGAGGGAGGCCTTCTACGTTGCCGTGGTAGTCATGCCTTCTTTGGGTGGGTGAAGGGTTGTATGGCAGCCGTGACTGCCTGCCTTTCGTGTCGCTCCTCCCATCTTGGCAATGATTTTCCCTACATTTTCTACTGAGAGGTGAGAGCAACATTGGCCATCGGTGTTGTTGCGTCATTAGCGTCATTAGTTTCCAGGGTATGCACATCTTCCATGGCTAACAGCTCAGCCTCATTTTGCTGTTTACGGTGTTTCTCTGTCCCACCTCTTCCATGCCAATATATTCTGTGGCATTTATTCGGTTATGTAGACTTTGAAGTACAAGCCTTTTTAAGGCATCAACCCTCTCTTCTGTTAGTTATGTGAAAGAAAGAAAATTCTTTGAAATGCTTGATTACAATACAATTATTAGGAACATAAACATTGTTACGTCCCTCGAAACTCCGATCCTGCTCAACCCTTCCTGAAGCCTCATCCAACCAACTCTATCTCTACATGGAGCTTCAAAGCACCACACTCCGAGCCTGCTCAACCCTTCCTGAAGCCTCATCCAACCAACTCTACCTCTACATGGAGCTTCAAAGCACCACACCAGCGCCATGAACCTTTTGTATATACTCTTCAATGATCGTTAACTCGCCCCACACCACTAGGGGGCGAGTTTCTTTTCTTAGTGACCAGCTCTTTCCCGAGTCTATGAGTGATCTTATTTTTAGACTAACTTCAGTGTTACTTGGACTATAGCTCGGGGTGGTGTCTCTGTGAATACCTGGAGTACAGTTTGGTTGTTACTTACCTTCTCTTCAACCTACCAACTAGAGAGTGTGACGCCTAGGCTAACAATCTTCATTAACCGGGATTGAACACGTTTCAATGTCATAATTTCATGTTTTTAGTTTAATATTTTTTGTTATATTTATATATATTTTTTTTTTATTTGTAAGAGTTATAACTAATATTTTACTTTTATACTTAATCTCTCTGTAAATAATTCAATTAGTAATTCAGATTTCTTATAATTATATTAATCTCTAACTTTACTTTACTTTAATAATAATAATAATAATAATAATAATTAAATTATTTCTTGGTTTTGAAATCCTATTAGAATAGGCATTAATGAAGCTTGGTTGGTTGACCCTTGAACATATACTATAAAACTAGCTAAGAACTGGAATATTAATGAAGTATCTCTATAAGAATAGTATCCCTATAAGAAATCTACCCATACCATATCTACTGAATACCTACCTATCAAATTCAGTCTCTTGTACGGTTCGGGTCACAAGTTGGGATTCGCTGAATATTTTTATCCACAAGAAGGAAAAGGGACCATGTGTGTTAGATAACGTTATATACCCTGACGTGTTTTTGGAACAAGAGTCGTTAGCTGACGAATATTCGAGGTTGATAGACACCGGAATCATCATTCAAGAAGAAGACATTGAGGCTGACATTGAGCTGCAGCGAAAGTATATAGATTTAGGACAGTGTGACGCTGAAGTTGAGGTCCAATTCGCTCCAGAAGACGTCATGTTCATGGCAGTACTGAAGATATTCGTCGAGGATTTCGATATGGTGCTAGAGAAGATGGACGAGCAACTCGAAGAGTGTGAGCAGTTACGGAAGTCATTTGACGAAAGCTGCGAAACCCATCGCAGGGAACAAGATAAGAGAGACGAACTCCTTCGGAGGGAACAAGATAAGAAAGACGAATTCCTTCGGAGGGAACAAGAGAAGAAATTCGAACTCCTTCTGAAGGAAGTTGAGAAGAGTAACGAAAACCTGCAGAAAGAAATTGCAATAATGATACAGATGATAGACAAAAAGCAAAACTGATAGATTAAGTAAGGAATAAAACAACATTTTGAAGTTAACCTTTTATTTTTCTCCTGTTTTAACACATAGATCTCCATTGTATACACATAAGACCCGGGCTTGTCTGGGGAAAAAATCACTTTTTGGGTTTTGGTAACCGAATGGATCAATTGCATTGTCTAGTGTTCAACTTTATGTACCTGGCTTGAACAAAGGAACATTGTGAATAGAGACTTCAACTCCGGCAAGTGAAACACTGGATAGGATGTGTTTTTCCTATAAATAAATACATCTATGTGTAAAGTTACAAAAACAAAGAATCGTGAGATACAATTTTATTATTATTTGTATCATTCTTGTTTGGCAAAATATACAAATAATTAATCGAAATAGGGTCGGAGAGGTGAAAAGTATTATTGCATTCAAATTCCAACCTTACCTTAAACAATTTGCCGGCTACCCCATTAAATACTAATATTTGTGTTTGGTTTGCTGGGTTCCAACACCAAATTTAATTTGTTTGTTTGTTTTTCTCCTCCTGACTTGATTGGTACTGTCATTGTATTTCAGCCATTGTGCATTACCATAAACCAATTTTTTTCTTTTCAGGTAGAGTTTCATTACATTCCGATCAATAACCCGTCCCCCTGTACCTTTTTGGGGGAAGAAACCCGATAAATGCCTCGCATCATCATATATAGTGGGATTTTTTTGATTCGGCAATGATTGTTAGGGCGCATAGGGGTATTGGAGGGGGTCTGTCTGATCATTATGTAGTAATAGCTAAGGTTAGGATACAAAGAAAGTGGGTGAGGAGAGCGGGAGGGAGGCGAGAGGAAGGTGGAATGGTGAGGAGGGTGGAGAGGTTACAGGAGGAGGAAATCAGGGAAGAGTACAGGCGAGCAGTAGAAAGACGACTAGGTGGGTTCGACCTGGAAGTTATGGAGGAAGTGGAGGAGATGAGCAAGGTGTTTAAGGGCTGGGAGCTGAGGAGGGTGCGGAAACGCCCGGGAAATCAAAGCCCCACCCAGGGCCCTGTGCATCTCGGCAATTATGAAAAGAAAGTTGAGGGGCAAGGGAAAAATGTGACGCTTTGGCTTCCAATCTTGGTAGATTGGGAGGTCAATCCACGGAAGGGACGCCGTCACTTGAGATCTAGAAAATATCTAAGTAAAAGGAACAGTCAGAGTAAGCTATGGGTATGGCAGAGAACGCTCAACTCTCACTCTGCTAGACCAGCCCATCACCAGAAGTCAAGAAAGTTAGGAAAGGTAGCAAGAGAATCAGTAAGGGTGTGAAAGATAAGAATTGGAGAATGCTAGCCGAGAAGCAAGAGAGAGTCGAAAGATGGAGGGAGTACTTCAATGAGTTGCTAAATGTAAGGAATGAAGAGCCAGCAAACATAGTTGGATATGGTATGGGAGGGAGAAGAAGAGAAGTAGGGGAGTAGGAGGTGGTGATCAGGAGGTCAGAAGTGTGGGAAGCCATGCCAAGAGTGAAGTTGGGGAAAGCACCAGGAACAGATGGAGTGTGTGGGGAAATGTTGAGTTATGTTGGTGAGATAGTGATCGAAGGGGTATGGAAAATGTGCAAACTAGCATGGGAGAAGGGGAGTGCACCCGATGACTGGAAGACTGGCATAATAGTCCCCCTATATAAGGGCAAAGGGGAAAGAGGAGTGTGTGGTTACCACCGAGGAATATGTCTTCTAAGCGAAGGGAAGGTATACAGTAGGGTAGTGATTGAGAGAGTGAGAGTGAGCACGGAGAAATGGATCGGCGACGAGCAGGAATGTTTCAGGAAGGGAAGAGGATGTGTAGATCAGATTTTTACCCTGAATTGTGTTGTGGAGAAATATCTGGAGAAGAAACAAAAGGTGTATGTTGCCTTTATGGACTTGCAGAAGGCCTATGACAGAGTGGATAGAGAAGGTTTGTGGAAAGTACTTAGATTATACGGAGTAGATGGCAAGTTGCTGAAAGCAGTGAAGAGCATGTATGAGGGTGCAAAGGCGGCAGTACGTGTGGAGAGTGAGCAGAGCGAGTTCTTTGGCCTGAATGTTGGTTTGAAACAGGGTTGTGTGATGTCCCCGTGGTTGTTCACTGTATATATGGATGGAGTCATGAAAAAAATAATATCAAGAGCAGTGGATGTTGGTGTATCGCTGAAAAGGGAGGGAAGTGAGTGGAAGCTACCTATACTGCTGATTGCGGATTATACAGTTCTGATGAGTGATAATGAATGGGAGTTGCAGGGTCCGGTAAATGAGTTTGGAACAGTGTGTGAAAAACGGAATTTGAAGGTAAATGTGGGGAAGAGCAAGGTGGTGGTCTTCGAAAGGGGTGAAGTCACAGAACGTGGGGTGAAGCTGAACGGTCAGGCTTATGGATATCGTCAACTCTTTTAAGTATCTGGGCAGTGTGTTGAGGAAAGATGGGACTATGGATGAAGAATTGCGGGAGAGGGTACAACAGGGGAAGAGTAGGAACGCTGAAAGCAGTAACAAGAAATAGGGTGGTCAGTATGGAAGTGAAGAAGTCCTTGCATGACAGTGTGGTAATCCCGACACTGACTTACGGAAGCGAAGCATGGACGTTGGTTGAGAGACTCAGACCAAGAGTGAGAGCAGTGGAAATGCATTACTTAAGAAGTGTGTGCGGAGTTACATGGAGACAGACGAATGAGGACGTAAGAAGGAGGTGTGGTGTGGAGGTAGATGTGCTGGAAAGTGTGAAAAGGAACAACTTGAGATGGTTCGGCCATATGGAACGTTTTGGAAAACGAGAGAATGACTAAGAGGGTGTACGAGAGCGAGGTGGAGGGACAGAGAGGGAGAGGTAAACCGAAAGAGAGGTGGAAGGATGGAGTGAGTAAGTATATGAACGAAGGCGGTGCTGATTGGGGGGAGGGGTGTCGCCTGACTGGGGACAGAGGTGCATGGGGGCGGTTCGTTCGTGGCCACCCCTTCGTGAATCGCGGCGTCAGGCTAAAGAGAGATAGATAGATTGCATTTTTAAAATGTTGGCAGATTCATGATCTATCAATTTTTAACTTCTTCTTGACGATGGAACTTGTCGATGCTTCACTGATTGACCCCTCCTGGGCTGCTTGGTTCACCTCAATATCCGATTGTGTTCCTGCACTTTTATGATTGTTGGTGTAACTGGCGAAGAAGGCCCTTGCTCATCTATGACCGAGATCCACTGTCCTGGAACTGACCGAGTCCCATCATCCAAGGGTACATTAGTTGACTGTCACCTGAAAAGTGTGGGCAAAAAAATATGCATAAGTTTTTTTTAATGCATATATAAAGTTAATTGTAGCATGATTTATTAGTATACAATAATTCCTAAAATACACAAAACAAAATTTAATTTATTTTCAAATTCAAAATTCAAATTCAAATTCAAATTCAAATTCAAATTCAAATTCAAATCGCCCAGGTAAGTACCTGGGCGGAACGTATCCTGAAGGACCGGGAAGAGGACAGGCAGCACTTACATCCTGTGAAGGCTTTGAAGGGTGTGACTTTCTGGCATCCTCTCCCGGCTCCATTAATGTGGCAAGCCATGCTTTTTCCTGAAAGATGATAGATATGCCGACTTTTAATATTCTCACTATATTTTCTCTGAAACAAATTTAATCCTTTATTAGGGGACAAATGGCCTTACAGGGATATTTGATGTAATTTTTTTTTTTTTTTTTTAAAGACCTCCGTCTACGTATTGTGAAAAACCTGTTATCCTCCGGCAAATTGTGGGGTTGAGTGAGTGAAGGGGGGGACAGTGAATGAAGGAGGATGCATGTTTTTCATAATACGTGTTGCTAGCCCCAAACGCGCGAGCCACTGTGCCTTTCAACCATCCGACACATCCCCTTTTATTAATGTGCATCACACATGTTACATACAAATAACGTAAGGTTGGAATTTGAATGCAATAACCCTCTGGCATGTTTACCAACTGGCAAAAATATATTACCGTGTGTCTCTCACCTCTCGGACCCCATTTTAATGAAGTATTTGTACGAATGTGTGGGGAGGAGGCTGTAGATAGCCAACACCTTCTTTCGACATAGAATGATCCACAGGTACACGTGGAAACGGGTGATCATGAAGGATAAGACCGTGGTGGAACGAAAGTCATTGATTGATTATGAATGTGTCGATGAATGAATGAAGAAATCTGTGATGGATGCTAGGCCGTATAGGGGTATTGGAGGGGGTCTGTCGGATCATTATGTAGTAGTAGCTAAGGTTAGGATACAAAAGAAGTGGGTGAGGAGAGCTGGAGGGAGGCGAGCGGAAGGTGGAATGGTGAGGAGGGTGGAGAAGTTATAGGAGGAGGAAATCAGGGAAGAGTACAGGAGAGCAGTAGAAAGACGACTAGGAGGGTTCGACCTGGAAGTTATGGAGGAATTGGAGGAGATGAGCAAGGTGCTTAGGGATGAGATCTGTGCAGCATGTGAGGAGGGGTGAGGAGAAGTAAAGATAGTTGTGGAAGAAAAGAAGCAAGCATATAGAGAGTGGTTGGGTAGTAGAGGGAATGAAGATTTCGAGAGACAGAAATGAGCCAGATACGTGGAGAGTAAGAGGGTGGTGAAGAGAGTAGTGAAGGAAAGTAAGAGGAGAGTAGATGAGGAATTTGGAAGGAATCGGAGTGTAAAATGGAGGGAGAGTAAGAAACTGTGCAGGAAAGAAGTCAAGAAAGTTAGGGAAGCTAGCAGGGGGAAACAGTAAGGGTGTAAAAGATAAGAATGGGAGAATACTAGCCGAGAAGCAAGAGAGAGTACAAAGGAGTACAAAGGAGTACAAAGGAAATCAAGCAACAACAGATCTAGTGACCCTTCTAGTCTGCTTGTCCTCCAAAACACTGAGGATCAAGTGTCCAAACAGTGGTTTAGAGTGGGTAAGGGAACATTGGAAAGGGAACTACTGCCCTGGAACTAATCTCCGTGGCAGGATTAGGAAGTTAGTAGGGGACAGATGGGTTAGTAACTGATGGGAGGATAAAATAAAGTTATTCATTTACAAACGCAGTCAGTCGCGGGTTTGATGCGAGATATTTGTCTAGGCGAAGTTTAAATGAATCAACGGTGCTGCAGTCTATGACATCTCGGGGAAGCCCATTCCATAAGTTGACAACTCGATTGAAGAAGAAATTCTTAGCTTCGTGTGAGTTAAAAGATTTACCAATAATTTTGCAACCGTTTCCCCGCGTGTTATTAGATTGGTCGATAGTGAAGTACTTACTACAGTTCATATTGTCGATGCCTTTGATGATTTTGAACACTTGAATTAAGTCGCCTCTTAATCTGCGCTGGGTTAAAGGAAATAGATTTAATTCTCTAAGACGCTCCTCGTATGGTTTGTTCTTTAGGCTAGGTTTAGGCTAGGTTCTTTAGGCTAGGTTTGGTAACTCTACGTTGAACTCGTTCTAGCTTGTCTATATCTTTTTGGTAATAAGGGCACCAGGATTGAACGCAGTATTCCAGAAGAGGGTGGACTAAGGAATTGTAAAGGGTTAGGATAACGTCTTTGGATTTATGCTCGAATGACCTGCCTATAAAGCCAATTATTTTGTTTGCCTTCTTAACAACTTCTGAACATTCTTGGCTCGGTTTTAGGTTATTCGATATTGTTACTCCCAGATCGGTTTCTCTGTTTACATTCTTAAGCTGAGTGCCATTCATCAAATAGTTTGCTTTCTCATTTTGGTATCCGATATGTAGTACTTTACATTTATCCGCATTGAAACTCATTTGCCAAATTTGGGCCCAACATGACAACTTGGATACACAACTTAGATTGTGTTGCATATCGTCAACTTGTTCTTTTGAGAGTACGCTATTTGCAATTTGTGTATCGTCAGCAAATTTTGAGATTGTACAGGTGAGACCCTCATCTATGTCGTTGATGTAAATTAGAAAGATAATTGGTCCTAGTACCGATCCCTGGGGTACCCCGCTACTTACATTGGTCCATTTAGATGCCTTACCGTTTATGACTACTCTTAGCTTTCTGTCGCTGAGCCAATTTTCTATCCATTTCAACACACCATCTTGTATTCCATGCACTTTTAGTTTTAGCAGTAAACGTTTGTGGGGAACTTTGTCTTTGCCTTTTGAAAATCAAGGTATATAATATCTACAGCTTTACTCTCATCGTAGAGGTTGAGGATATCGTGGATATCTAAGAGGTTTGTTAAACAGGAAAGTTTTTTACGAAAGCCGTGTTGAGTATCTTTAAGTATGTTATTTTCCTCTAAGTGATTTACGAGTCTGTCTCTTATGAGTGTTTCTAACATTTTACATACAACTGAGGTTAAGCTAATAGGACGATAGTTACTGGGTAGGGATTTGCTGCCTTTTTTAAATATAGGTGTTACGTTGGCTAGCTTCCACTGATCAGGCATAGTTCCAGACTGCAAGGATTTATTAAATAGCAATGTCAGTGGTTTGGAGACTCTCATCCTTAGCTTCCTTTAGGACTCTAGGTGAGATTTTATCAGGTCCAGGCTTTTTATTTACCTTGAGTTTATCTAAACAATTCAATAATTCTCTCTCTGTAACGGTGGCATTGTTACATCTGAATTATCAATCTGAATCGGCGATGGTATTGATAAATACGTTCAATGTTCAATGTGAGGTCTTCCGTTGTAAAAACTGATGCAAAGAAGGTATTGAGGGTCTTTGGTGTATTCTCCATTTTCATCGACTAACAGTCCAACAGTTGAAGTAAATTTCTTTTTTCTTTCTGATATAACTATAGAATTCTTTCGGGTTTGTTTTACTTTGATTCGCAACATGTAACTCCAGGGTCTTTTTACTTTGCTTAATTAACTTTTTGGCTTTGCGTCGTAGCTCTACAAATTTCACCCGTTCTTCGTCATTTTGTAAGGATTTTAATCTATCATTAGCAAACTTTTTAGCAAGCAGACAGTTTGAAATATCTTTATTCCACCATTTGGGCTTATTATTAAGGCCTTGGACGCCGTATTTTCGATGGTATGCTGTCCTGCACTGCTTTTAGGTAAGTGGTTTCCAATAATGCCCAAGATGTATATATGTCGTTATTGTTAATTAAAAAGCTCCAGTCAGTTTCTTTAAACATAGCTCTAAGTTTATGAAAGTTTGCTTTCTTGAAATTAGGGACTTTTTCGATGCTGCTATTTGGTTCGTTACTAGTAAACTTTAAAGTGAAAGTTATTGTACGATGGTCATGGTCGCTGTTACTGAATTCATCTCCAACATTCAAATTCTCTATTAATTCTTATTTTGTTGCAAGTACAAGGTCAAGAACATTATTACCATGGGTCGGCGATCGAACAAATTGATAAACTGAACTCTCTTGCAAGTTCGCATACAAGTCATGTCCGGAGTGTGAAGTAAGAGTATCCCCCCACTTGGTCACAGGTAAATTAAAGTCGCCAAAAAATATGGTATCTTGTGAGTTACTTACATCTGCAATTTGTTCATAAATTTCTCGGTCAGTTTGCACTGATTGACCTGGAGGTCTGTATATTAATGCAAGTATTATTGTTGTACCTTTTTTATTAGCACAAAAGATGTGTCGACGTTCACAATTTGAGGTTTTGACAAGAGGGTCGGGTTAAGACTTTCTTTGATATAAAATAAAACGCCACCTCCATTTTTATTTATTCGGCTTTTCTCAAACATTACATAACCGGGAGTAGAAAGATGGAGGGAGTACTTCAATGAGTTGCTAAATGTAAGGAATGAAGAGCCAGCAAACATAGTTGGATATGGTATGGGAGGGAGAAGAAGAGAAGTAGGGGAGGGGATGGAGGGGATCAGGAGGTCAGAAGTGTGGGAAGCCATGCCAAGAGTGAAGTTGGGGAAAGCACCAGGAACAGATGGAGTGTGTGGGGAAATGTTGAGTTATGGTGGTGAGATAGTGATCGAAGGGGTATGGACAATATGCAATCTAGCATGGGAGAAGGAGAGTGCACCCAATGACTGGAAGACTGGCATAATAGTCCCCCTATATTAGGGCAAAGGGGAAATAGGAGTGTCTGGTTACCACCGAGGAATATGTCATCTAAGCGTAGTAGGGAAGGTATACAGTAGGGTAGTGATTGAGAGAGTGAGAGTGAGAACGGAGAAATAGATAGGCGACGAGCAGGGAGGTTTTCGGAAGGGAAGAGGATGTGTAGATCAGATATTTACCCTAAATTGTGTTGTGGAGAAATATCTGGGGAAGAAACAAAAGGTGTATATTGCCTTTATGGACTTGGAGAAGGCCTATGACAGAGTGGATAGAGAAGGTTTGTGGAAAGTACTTAGCATATACGGAGTAGATGGCAAGTTGCTGAAAGCAGTGAAGAGCATGTATGAGGGTGCAAAGGCGGCAGTACATGTGGAGAGTGAGCAGAGCGAGTTCTTTGACCTGAATGTTAGTTTGAAACAGGGGTGTGTGATGTCCCCGTGGTTGTTTACTGTATATATGGATGGAGTCTTGAAAGAAATAATATCAAGAGCAGTGGATGTTGGTGTATCGCTGAAAAGGGAGGGAATTGAGTGGAAGCTACCTATACCGCTGTTGCGGATAATACAGTTCCGATGAGTGATAACGAATGGGAGTTAGAGGGCCGACACTTCAATGAGATTTTGTTGAGAATTATGACCCTTAATTTGTAATATTATTTACTTTGATACTTAGAAACCCAATAAAAATGAATAAAAAATATGTAGTTTCTTACCTTCAAGAGTTGCATACCATGCAGATCTTGAGCTGGTGGAGACCACACACAGACTTCTTACAGCTTCGTCAGGTGATCGGGTAGTGACCCTGGGAGTTGCGGCAGGTGTGGCAGGTGCGGAAGGTGTGACAGGTGAGGCAGATGCGTGCGGTCCACCGATACGCGCAGGTGTGGAGGGTGGCAGGTCATCCACACTCTCTTCATCGTCGGTACTGTCGTAATTGGAGGGAGGCCTTCTACGTTGCTGTGGTAGTCCTGCCTTCTTTGGGTGGGTGAAGGGTTGTATGGCAGCCGTGACTGCCTGCCTTTCCTGTCGCTCCTCCCTGCCCCTAAAAGAGAAGTCACATCATAATGACGCCAAAGTACTCCTGGTGGTACGTGGTGAAGACGAAGTACTAGCACGAGGAGGTGTGGTAGCACGAGGAGGTGTGGGGGCATCCGTGTCTGGTGCCGGCACCACAGGGTTGGCGTGGGTGACGACGGAGCGACAATGTGGGTGGGCTCTATATCTATAAGATCGTCCTCGATGTCGTCATGTTCAGCTTCGTTGTCGCAATTGTTGTCAGAAAGCGAGAGAATGACTAAGAGGGTGTACAAGAGCTAGGTGGAAGGATGGAGTGAGGAAGTATATGAACGAAGGCGGTGCTGGTTGGGGGGAGGGGCGTCGACTGACTGGGGATAGAGGTGCGTGGGGGCCGTACGTTCGTGGCCCCCCCTTCAGGGATTGCGGCGTCAGGCAATAGATATATAGATTTGTACATTTTGCCAAATAAAAATAATAAAATTGTAACTTTCTTATATGCCTCATCAACACCTACCCTGATGCTGCATCACAACGTAGATCCTTTAGAATGTTTACAATTCGTTCTCCAGTTGTCCTCTGATTGGTGAAGTCGTAGTTTTTTCTGGATGTTATCATGCTGTGGCAGGCCAAGGTTGCAAGGGCTTGTCTGTTGGCAGGTGTATCCTCATCTCTGAGGGCAGCTGTGATCTGTTCATGTCGTAGCTTCCGGCTGCCCACTCCCCAACAATGCCTGCCCTCAGTCCCATCTTGGCAATGATTTTCCCTACATTTTCTACTGAGAGGTGAGAGCAACATTGGCCATCGGTGTTGTTGCCCACCCGATTCACAAACATCTTACATTTTGGCCTTACACATGTGGCAACTACTTGGCGATAATATTTCATGTAAGCCTCAAGAGCAGCTGCCTCTGTATTGCCTAAATAGAAGATGCAGGGGTCTTTGGCCCCCGTTTTGTGTCGTGCTACTCTACCATCTTCGACGCCTGTTGTTCTTCCCTTGTATGCACTGATTGTAAATTCAGTAAACTCCTGATTTCTTCGTAGGCATCGAACAGACAGTCTCACAATCAGTGCATCTCTCAGGTTGACCTATTCTTTCTTCATATGTTGGTTTGCTGGTGCACGGCCATCCTGGATTAATGATGCAGCATTGTTTATGGGAATTTCAATAGCATCATTAGTTTCCAGGCTACGCGCATCCTCCATTGGCAACATCTCGGCCTCATTTTGCTGTTTACGGTGTTCTCTCTGTCCCACCTCATCCATGCCAAAGTATTCTGTGGAAGAAAATATGACAGAACACAATAAATAGTTGTACAACATGTGGAATCACTTTTTTTACATACAATTATAAAAAAATACTAGAAGACACAATGTAACGCTCACAAATTGGAATAGGAACTAATAGATAGCGATACTATAACTTTATGTTGATTGAACTTTGAGAGGGTCGACTTTCTGGGGGCAAAAATCCTGGGAAAAAAATCATAAATCAAGTACTTCTCAATGAATATGCCTAAAACTCACAATGAACATACATATGCACCCTATGAACCAAATCAGCATATAAATAACCTTCCAAAAACAAATGAAAGTAATAAAAAAAAGGGCAAACGAAAAAGACCAAAATAAGTATTATTTGACGTTACATCGAGAGGGCCGACTTTTCAATGATATTTTGTTGACAATTATGACCCATATTTTGTAATATTATTACTTTGATACTTAGAAACCCAATAAAAATGAATACAAAATATGCAGTTTCTTACCTTACTTACAAGACCTACCATGCAGGTCTTGACCTGGTGGTGACCACACACAGACTTCTTGCAGCTTCGTCAGGTGATCGGGTAGTGCCCCTGGGAGTTGCGGCAGGTGTGGCAGGTGCGGAAGGTGTGACAGGTGTGGCAGGTGCGTGCGGTCCACCGATACGCGCAGGTGTGGAGGGTGGCAGGTCATCCACACTCTCTTCATCGTCGGTACTGTCGTAATTGGAGGGAGGCCTTCTACGTTGCCGTGGTAGTCATGCCTTCTTTGGGTGGGTGAAGGGTTGTATGGCAGCCGTGACTGCCTGCCTTTCGTGTCGCTCCTCCCTGCCCCTAAAAGAGAAGTCACGTCGTAATGACGCCAAAGTACTCCTGGTGGTACGTGGTGAAGACGAAGTACTAGCACGAGGAGGTGTAGTAGCACGAGGAGGTGTGTCTGGCGCCGGCACCACAGGGATGGCGTAGGTGGCGACGGAGCCACAATGTGGGTGGGCTCTATATCTATAAGCTCGTCCTTGATGTTATCATGTTCAGCTTCATTGTCGCAATTGTTGTCAGAATCACTAGAGGCGTCCTCAAAGTCGTCCAACATCGAAGAGATGTCATCCTGGGAGAGTCCTCGCCAGGCCATGGCGACTGCTGTGAAAGAACAGAACAAAATGTTTAGGACAAATTTCTAGTGGCAACATCGGGCATGGTGCCAGCTACTATGGGTACACATCCTCAACTTTGGCAAGTGACCTTTTTTTTCTGGAAAATAATTCAATATTCATGCGAGATATGTCTAATTAATGATTCAAAATATTTACAATAAAAGTTGTACTGTTTTAGTTTGCATATAATTAATTACAAATGCATTACAATGTTTCTTTACTTAAAGTGATTTGTTTTTATTTCTTTAATGTTTGACCTATTATTAAGAAAATAATTGAATTATGGAAAGCAAACCTAACGTACGTGTCTGAGGAGTTCCTGGTATTCCATGGAGTCTTTGTTTTTCTTAAGTGCATATCGATCCGTTTAACTGATTTTGGGCAGAAGGAACAATCATATAGGTTTGTTTTCTTTGCATTTGTTGGTGGCAGGGGCCTTTTATTAGAGAACCTACTTGCTGCAGCCAAAACATTCTCTCTATCGTCGTTAGTTAGGTACGAGTGGTAAAGGGCCATGTGCTTCCGTAGGTTGACTGATTCGCTGTAGCAACCGGCGACTGGGCATGGCCTGCCTGGTCTCTTTGTTATCTTGCTGATCGCTTGGGGCTATTTACGATTTGGGCCTTTGTTTCCATTTAGAAGCTTTCTTGCACACTGCCACTGCAGGAGTATAATATTCTTTGCTCGGCCTTTCTCTTCGGCGTGTGCATAAACCTTTAACCGTCCTGGTGGTGTAATGGTTAAGGTGGCAAAAATCTGTGTGTGATAACCCGGGTTCGAATCCTGGCGGATCATGTATACTTTAATTAATTTCATTGGGGGTGTTGTGTGTTGTGGTGAAATTAATAAAATATAGATTCAGTTCATCAAGTTCAGCTTTTTTATTTGGTATTTGTTGGTCATAGAAATTATCAACAGTCCATAAAGTCTTAATATTTCGGACAAGTTCGACCTCATTGTTCAGTTGTCGTTTATGATGTTTAGAGAGGTGCTTCGTCGCATATATTCGGTTATGTAGACTTTGAAGTATAAGCCTTTTTAAGTCATCAACCCTCTCTTCTGTTAGTTCTGTGAAAGAAAGAAAATTCTTTGAATTACAATACAATTATTAGGAACATAAACATATAACACATCACAAGTATAACACAAGGGGAAATTTAAGAAAAAATAAATACCAGCTCACCAGTTGTTTCAAGTAGCACATCATCTGCAGTGCCTCTTCCTCGAGACCATGAGACAACGGGGTGTCGGATTTATTTGTCTATTTTCCCAGCGTGGTTGGATGTGTTCCGTCTCATTTATACCACTATGCATCGCTGCTTCATCTTCTTCCTCTTCTTCGTGCCTGAAAATGTGAAAAAAATTTCATTCGTTCAAATACTATTGAGCAATATTGTCATTGAGATCATATTTTCATGAGAAAATGTAATAAATGATACTTACAATTAATCTTGGAGCTGGTCTTTTTTCCCGTTTCGACATAGTCTTTCTGTATACGTAGCTTTGCTGGTGCACGTCCATCGTGGATTATAATGATGCAGCATTGTTTATGGGAATTTCAATAGCATCATTAGTTTCCAGGGTATGTACATCCTCCATGGCTAACAGCTCAGCCTCATTTTGCTGTGTACGGTGTTCTCTCTGCCCCACCTCTTCCATGCCAAAGTATTCTGTGGCATTTATTCGGTTATGTAGACTTTGAAGTACAAGCCTTTTTAAGGCATCATCCCTCTCTTCTGTTAGTTCTGTGAAAGAAAGAACATTCTTTGAAATGCTTGATTACAATACAATTATTAGGAACATAAACATTGTTACGTCCCTCGAAACTCCGATCCTGCTCAACCCTTCCTGAAGCCTCATCCAACCAACTCTATCTCTACATGGAGCTTCAAAGCACCACACTCCGAGCCTGCTCAACCCTTCCTGAAGCCTCATCCAACCAACTCTACCTCTACATGGAGCTTCAAAGCACCACACCAGCGCCATGAACCTTTTGTATATACTCTTCAATGATCGTTAACTCGCCCCACACCACTAGGGGGCGAGTTTCTTTTCTTAGTGACCAGCTCTTTCCCGAGTCTATGAGTGATCTTATTTTTAGACTAACTTCAGTGTTACTTGGACTATAGCTCGGGGTGGTGTCTCTGTGAATACCTGGAGTACAGTTTGGTTGTTACTTACCTTCTCTTCAACCTACCAACTAGAGAGTGTGACGCCTAGGCTAACAATCTTCATTAACCGGGATTGAACACGTTTCAATGTCATAATTTCATGTTTTTAGTTTAATATTTTTTGTTATATTTATATATATATTTTTTTTTTATTTGTAAGAGTTATAACTAATATTTTACTTTTATACTTAATCTCTCTGTAAATAATTCAATTAGTAATTCAGATTTCTTATAATTATATTAATCTCTAACTTTACTTTACTTTAATAATAATAATAATAATAATAATTAAATTATTTCTTGGTTTTGAAATCCTACTAGAATAGGCATTAATGAAGCTTGGTTGGTTGACCCTTGAACATATACTATAAAACTAGCTAAGAACTGGAATATTAATGAAGTATCTCTATAAGAATAGTATCCCTATAAGAAATCTACCCATACCATATCTACTGAATACCTACCTATCAAATTCAGTCTCTTGTACGGTTCGGGTCACAAGTTGGGATTCGCTGAATATTTTTATCCACAAGAAGGAAAAGGGACCATGTGTTAGATAACGTTATATACCCTGACGTGTTTTTGGAACAAGAGTCGTTAGCTGACGAATATTCGAGGTTGATAGACACCGGAATCATCATTCAAGAAGAAGACATTGAGGCTGACATTGAGCTGCAGCGAAAGTATATAGATTTAGGACAGTGTGACGCTGAAGTTGAGGTCCAATTCGCTCCAGAAGACGTCATGTCTTCATGGCAGTACTGAAGATATTCGTCGAGGATTTCGATATGGTGCTAGAGAAGATGGACGAGCAACTCGAAGAGTGTGAGCAGTTACGGAAGTCATTTGACGAAAGCTGCGAAACCCATCGCAGGGAACAAGATAAGAGAGACGAACTCCTTCGGAGGGAACAAGATAAGAAAGACGAATTCCTTCGGAGGGAACAAGAGAAGAAATTCGAACTCCTTCTGAAGGAAGTTGAGAAGAGTAACGAAAACCTGCAGAAAGAAATTGCAATAATGATACAGATGATAGACAAAAAGCAAAACTGATAGATTAAGTAAGGAATAAAACAACATTTTGAAGTTAACCTTTTATTTTTCTCCTGTTTTAACACATAGATCTCCATTGTATACACATAAGACCCGGGCTTGTCTGGGAAAAAAATCACTTTTTGGGTTTTGGTAACCGAATGGATCAATTGCATTGTCTAGTGTTCAACTTTATGTACCTGGCTTGAACAAAGGAACATTGTGAATAGAGACTTCAACTCCGGCAAGTGAAACACTGGATAGGATGTGTTTTTCCTATAAATAAATACATCTATGTGTAAAGTTACAAAAACAAAGAATCGTGAGATACAATTTTATTATTATTTGTATCATTCTTGTTTGGCAAAATATACAAATAATTAATCGAAATAGGGTCGGAGAGGTGAAAAGTATTATTGCATTCAAATTCCAACCTTACCTTAAACAATTTGCCGGCTACCCCATTAAATACTAATATTTGTGTTTGGTTTGCTGGGTTCCAACACCAAATTTAATTTGTTTGTTTGTTTTTCTCCTCCTGACTTGATTGGTACTGTCATTGTATTTCAGCCATTGTGCATTACCATAAACCAATTTTTTTCTTTTCAGGTAGAGTTTCATTACATTCCGATCAATAACCCGTCCCCCTGTACCTTTTTGGGGGAAGAAACCCGATAAATGCCTCGCATCATCATATATAGTGGGATTTTTTTGATTCGGCAATGATTGTTAGGGCGCATAGGGGTATTGGAGGGGGTCTGTCTGATCATTATGTAGTAATAGCTAAGGTTAGGATACAAAGAAAGTGGGTGAGGAGAGCGGGAGGGAGGCGAGAGGAAGGTGGAATGGTGAGGAGGGTGGAGAGGTTACAGGAGGAGGAAATCAGGGAAGAGTACAGGCGAGCAGTAGAAAGACGACTAGGTGGGTTCGACCTGGAAGTTATGGAGGAAGTGGAGGAGATGAGCAAGGTGTTTAAGGGGCTGGGAGCTGAGGAGGGTGCGGAAACGCCCGGGAAATCAAAGCCCCACCCAGGGCCCTGTGCATCTCGGCAATTATGAAAAGAAAGTTGAGGGGCAAGGGAAAAATGTGACGCTTTGGCTTCCAATCTTGGTAGATTGGGAGGTCAATCCACGGAAGGGACGCCGTCACTTGAGATCTAGAAAATATCTAAGTAAAAGGAACAGTCAGAGTAAGCTATGGGTATGGCAGAGAACGCTCAACTCTCACTCTGCTAGACCAGCCCATCACCAGAAGTCAAGAAAGTTAGGAAAGGTAGCAAGAGAATCAGTAAGGGTGTGAAAGATAAGAATTGGAGAATGCTAGCCGAGAAGCAAGAGAGAGTCGAAAGATGGAGGGAGTACTTCAATGAGTTGCTAAATGTAAGGAATGAAGAGCCAGCAAACATAGTTGGATATGGTATGGGAGGGAGAAGAAGAGAAGTAGGGGAGTAGGAGGTGGTGATCAGGAGGTCAGAAGTGTGGGAAGCCATGCCAAGAGTGAAGTTGGGGAAAGCACCAGGAACAGATGGAGTGTGTGGGGAAATGTTGAGTTATGTTGGTGAGATAGTGATCGAAGGGGTATGGAAAATGTGCAAACTAGCATGGGAGAAGGGGAGTGCACCCGATGACTGGAAGACTGGCATAATAGTCCCCCTATATAAGGGCAAAGGGGAAAGAGGAGTGTGTGGTTACCACCGAGGAATATGTCTTCTAAGCGAAGGGAAGGTATACAGTAGGGTAGTGATTGAGAGAGTGAGAGTGAGCACGGAGAAATGGATCGGCGACGAGCAGGAATGTTTCAGGAAGGGAAGAGGATGTGTAGATCAGATTTTTACCCTGAATTGTGTTGTGGAGAAATATCTGGAGAAGAAACAAAAGGTGTATGTTGCCTTTATGGACTTGCAGAAGGCCTATGACAGAGTGGATAGAGAAGGTTTGTGGAAAGTACTTAGATTATACGGAGTAGATGGCAAGTTGCTGAAAGCAGTGAAGAGCATGTATGAGGGTGCAAAGGCGGCAGTACGTGTGGAGAGTGAGCAGAGCGAGTTCTTTGGCCTGAATGTTGGTTTGAAACAGGGTTGTGTGATGTCCCCGTGGTTGTTCACTGTATATATGGATGGAGTCATGAAAAAAATAATATCAAGAGCAGTGGATGTTGGTGTATCGCTGAAAAGGGAGGGAAGTGAGTGGAAGCTACCTATACTGCTGATTGCGGATTATACAGTTCTGATGAGTGATAATGAATGGGAGTTGCAGGGTCCGGTAAATGAGTTTGGAACAGTGTGTGAAAAACGGAATTTGAAGGTAAATGTGGGGAAGAGCAAGGTGGTGGTCTTCGAAAGGGGTGAAGTCACAGAACGTGGGGTGAAGCTGAACGGTCAGGCTTATGGATATCGTCAACTCTTTTAAGTATCTGGGCACTGTGTTGAGGAAAGATGGGACTATGGATGAAGAATTGCGGGAGAGGGTACAACAGGGGAAGAGTAGGAACGCTGAAAGCAGTAACAAGAAATAGGGTGGTCAGTATGGAAGTGAAGAAGTCCTTGCATGACAGTGTGGTAATCCCGACACTGACTTACGGAAGCGAAGCATGGACGTTGGTTGAGAGACTCAGACCAAGAGTGAGAGCAGTGGAAATGCATTACTTAAGAAGTGTGTGCGGAGTTACATGGGAGACAGACGAATGAGGACGTAAGAAGGAGGTGTGGTGTGGAGGTAGATGTGCTGGAAAGTGTGAAAAGGAACAACTTGAGATGGTTCGGCCATATGGAACGTTTTGGAAAACGAGAGAATGACTAAGAGGGTGTACGAGAGCGAGGTGGAGGGACAGAGAGGGAGAGGTAAACCGAAAGAGAGGTGGAAGGATGGAGTGAGTAAGTATATGAACGAAGGCGGTGCTGATTGGGGGGAGGGGTGTCGCCTGACTGGGGACAGAGGTGCATGGGGGCGGTTCGTTCGTGGCCACCCCTTCGTGAATCGCGGCGTCAGGCTAAAGAGAGATAGATAGATTGCATTTTTAAAATGTTGGCAGATTCATGATCTATCAATTTTTAACTTCTTCTTGACGATGGAACTTGTCGATGCTTCACTGATTGACCCCTCCTGGGCTGCTTGGTTCACCTCAATATCCGATTGTGTTCCTGCACTTTTATGATTGTTGGTGTAACTGGCGAAGAAGGCCCTTGCTCATCTATGACCGAGATCCACTGTCCTGGAACTGACCGAGTCCCATCATCCAAGGGTACATTAGTTGACTGTCACCTGAAAAGTGTGGGCAAAAAAATATGCATAAGTTTTTTTAATGCATATATAAAGTTAATTGTAGCATGATTTATTAGTATACAATAATTCCTAAAATACACAAAACAAAATTTAATTTATTTTCAAATTCAAAATTCAAATTCAAATTCAAATTCAAATTCAGATTCAAATTCAATCGCCCAGGTAAGTACCTGGGCGGAACGTATCCTGAAGGACCGGGAAGAGGACAGGCAGCACTTACATCCTGTGAAGGCTTTGAAGGGTGTGACTTTCTGGCATCCTCTCCCGGCTCCATTAATGTGGCAAGCCATGCTTTTTCCTGAAAGATGATAGATATGCCGACTTTTAATATTCTCACTATATTTTCTCTGAAACAAATTTAATCCTTTATTAGGGGACAAATGGCCTTACAGGGATATTTGATGTAATTTTTTTTTTTTTTTTTTAAAGACCTCCGTCTACGTATTGTGAAAAACCTGTTATCCTCCGGCAAATTGTGGGGTTGAGTGAGTGAAGGGGGGGACAGTGAATGAAGGAGGATGCATGTTTTTCATAATACGTGTTGCTAGCCCCAAACGCGCGAGCCACTGTGCCTTTCAACCATCCGACACATCCCCTTTTATTAATGTGCATCACACATGTTACATACAAATAACGTAAGGTTGGAATTTGAATGCAATAACCCTCTGGCATGTTTACCAACTGGCAAAAATATATTACCGTGTGTCTCTCACCTCTCGGACCCCATTTTAATGAAGTATTTGTACGAATGTGTGGGGAGGAGGCTGTAGATAGCCAACACCTTCTTTCGACATAGAATGATCCACAGGTACACGTGGAAACGGGTGATCATGAAGGATAAGACCGTGGTGGAACGAAAGTCATTGATTGATTATGAATGTGTCGATGAATGAATGAAGAAATCTGTGATGGATGCTAGGCCGTATAGGGGTATTGGAGGGGGTCTGTCGGATCATTATGTAGTAGTAGCTAAGGTTAGGATACAAAAGAAGTGGGTGAGGAGAGCTGGAGGGAGGCGAGCGGAAGGTGGAATGGTGAGGAGGGTGGAGAAGTTATAGGAGGAGGAAATCAGGGAAGAGTACAGGAGAGCAGTAGAAAGACGACTAGGAGGGTTCGACCTGGAAGTTATGGAGGAATTGGAGGAGATGAGCAAGGTGCTTAGGGATGAGATCTGTGCAGCATGTGAGGAGGGGTGAGGAGAAGTAAAGATAGTTGTGGAAGAAAAGAAGCAAGCATATAGAGAGTGGTTGGGTAGTAGAGGGAATGAAGATTTCGAGAGACAGAAATGAGCCAGATACGTGGAGAGTAAGAGGGTGGTGAAGAGAGTAGTGAAGGAAAGTAAGAGGAGAGTAGATGAGGAATTTGGAAGGAATCGGAGTGTAAAATGGAGGGAGAGTAAGAAACTGTGCAGGAAAGAAGTCAAGAAAGTTAGGGAAGCTAGCAGGGGGAAACAGTAAGGGTGTAAAAGATAAGAATGGGAGAATACTAGCCGAGAAGCAAGAGAGAGTACAAAGGAGTACAAAGGAGTACAAAGGAAATCAAGCAACAACAGATCTAGTGACCCTTCTAGTCTGCTTGTCCTCCAAAACACTGAGGATCAAGTGTCCAAACAGTGGTTTAGAGTGGGTAAGGGAACATTGGAAAGGGAACTACTGCCCTGGAACTAATCTCCGTGGCAGGATTAGGAAGTTAGTAGGGGACAGATGGGTTAGTAACTGATGGGAGGATAAAATAAAGTTATTCATTTACAAACGCAGTCAGTCGCGGGTTTGATGCGAGATATTTGTCTAGGCGAAGTTTAAATGAATCAACGGTGCTGCAGTCTATGACATCTCGGGGAAGCCCATTCCATAAGTTGACAACTCGATTGAAGAAGAAATTCTTAGCTTCGTGTGAGTTAAAAGATTTACCAATAATTTTGCAACCGTTTCCCCGCGTGTTATTAGATTGGTCGATAGTGAAGTACTTACTACAGTTCATATTGTCGATGCCTTTGATGATTTTGAACACTTGAATTAAGTCGCCTCTTAATCTGCGCTGGGTTAAAGGAAATAGATTTAATTCTCTAAGACGCTCCTCGTATGGTTTGTTCTTTAGGCTAGGTTTAGGCTAGGTTCTTTAGGCTAGGTTTGGTAACTCTACGTTGAACTCGTTCTAGCTTGTCTATATCTTTTTGGTAATAAGGGCACCAGGATTGAACGCAGTATTCCAGAAGAGGGTGGACTAAGGAATTGTAAAGGGTTAGGATAACGTCTTTGGATTTATGCTCGAATGACCTGCCTATAAAGCCAATTATTTTGTTTGCCTTCTTAACAACTTCTGAACATTCTTGGCTCGGTTTTAGGTTATTCGATATTGTTACTCCCAGATCGGTTTCTCTGTTTACATTCTTAAGCTGAGTGCCATTCATCAAATAGTTTGCTTTCTCATTTTGGTATCCGATATGTAGTACTTTACATTTATCCGCATTGAAACTCATTTGCCAAATTTGGGCCCAACATGACAACTTGGATACACAACTTAGATTGTGTTGCATATCGTCAACTTGTTCTTTTGAGAGTACGCTATTTGCAATTTGTGTATCGTCAGCAAATTTTGAGATTGTACAGGTGAGACCCTCATCTATGTCGTTGATGTAAATTAGAAAGATAATTGGTCCTAGTACCGATCCCTGGGGTACCCCGCTACTTACATTGGTCCATTTAGATGCCTTACCGTTTATGACTACTCTTAGCTTTCTGTCGCTGAGCCAATTTTCTATCCATTTCAACACACCATCTTGTATTCCATGCACTTTTAGTTTTAGCAGTAAACGTTTGTGGGGAACTTTGTCTTTGCCTTTTGAAAATCAAGGTATATAATATCTACAGCTTTACTCTCATCGTAGAGGTTGAGGATATCGTGGATATCTAAGAGGTTTGTTAAACAGGAAAGTTTTTTACGAAAGCCGTGTTGAGTATCTTTAAGTATGTTATTTTCCTCTAAGTGATTTACGAGTCTGTCTCTTATGAGTGTTTCTAATATTTTACATACAACTGAGGTTAAGCTAATAGGACGATAGTTACTGGGTAGGGATTTGCTGCCTTTTTTAAATATAGGTGTTACGTTGGCTAGCTTCCACTGATCAGGCATAGTTCCAGACTGCAAGGATTTATTAAATAGCAATGTCAGTGGTTTGGAGACTCTCATCCTTAGCTTCCTTTAGGACTCTAGGTGAGATTTTATCAGGTCCAGGCTTTTTATTTACCTTGAGTTTATCTAAACAATTCAATAATTCTCTCTCTGTAACGGTGGCATTGTTACATCTGAATTATCAATCTGAATCGGCGATGGTATTGATAAATACGTTCAATGTTCAATGTGAGGTCTTCCGTTGTAAAAACTGATGCAAAGAAGGTATTGAGGGTCTTTGGTGTATTCTCCATTTTCATCGACTAACAGTCCAACAGTTGAAGTAAATTTCTTTTTTCTTTCTGATATAACTATAGAATTCTTTCGGGTTTGTTTTACTTTGATTCGCAACATGTAACTCCAGGGTCTTTTTACTTTGCTTAATTAATTTTTTGGCTTTGCGTCGTAGCTCTACAAATTTCACCCGTTCTTCGTCATTTTGTAAGGATTTTAATCTATCATTAGCAAACTTTTTAGCAAGCAGACAGTTTGAAATATCTTTATTCCACCATTTGGGCTTATTATTAAGGCCTTGGACGCCGTATTTTCGATGGTATGCTGTCCTGCACTGCTTTTAGGTAAGTGGTTTCCAATAATGCCCAAGATGTATATATGTCGTTATTGTTAATTAAAAAGCTCCAGTCAGTTTCTTTAAACATAGCTCTAAGTTTATGAAAGTTTGCTTTCTTGAAATTAGGGACTTTTTCGATGCTGCTATTTGGTTCGTTACTAGTAAACTTTAAAGTGAAAGTTATTGTACGATGGTCATGGTCGCTGTTACTGAATTCATCTCCAACATTCAAATTCTCTATTAATTCTTATTTTGTTGCAAGTACAAGGTCAAGAACATTATTACCATGGGTCGGCGATCGAACAAATTGATAAACTGAACTCTCTTGCAAGTTCGCATACAAGTCATGTCCGGAGTGTGAAGTAAGAGTATCCCCCCACTTGGTCACAGGTAAATTAAAGTCGCCAAAAAATATGGTATCTTGTGAGTTACTTACATCTGCAATTTGTTCATAAATTTCTCGGTCAGTTTGCACTGATTGACCTGGAGGTCTGTATATTAATGCAAGTATTATTGTTGTACCTTTTTTATTAGCACAAAAGATGTGTCGACGTTCACAATTTGAGGTTTTGACAAGAGGGTCGGGTTAAGACTTTCTTTGATATAAAATAAAACGCCACCTCCATTTTTATTTATTCGGCTTTTCTCAAACATTACATAACCGGGAGTAGAAAGATGGAGGGAGTACTTCAATGAGTTGCTAAATGTAAGGAATGAAGAGCCAGCAAACATAGTTGGATATGGTATGGGAGGGAGAAGAAGAGAAGTAGGGGAGGGGATGGAGGGGATCAGGAGGTCAGAAGTGTGGGAAGCCATGCCAAGAGTGAAGTTGGGGAAAGCACCAGGAACAGATGGAGTGTGTGGGGAAATGTTGAGTTATGGTGGTGAGATAGTGATCGAAGGGGTATGGACAATATGCAATCTAGCATGGGAGAAGGAGAGTGCACCCAATGACTGGAAGACTGGCATAATAGTCCCCCTATATTAGGGCAAAGGGGAAATAGGAGTGTCTGGTTACCACCGAGGAATATGTCATCTAAGCGTAGTAGGGAAGGTATACAGTAGGGTAGTGATTGAGAGAGTGAGAGTGAGAACGGAGAAATAGATAGGCGACGAGCAGGGAGGTTTTCGGAAGGGAAGAGGATGTGTAGATCAGATATTTACCCTAAATTGTGTTGTGGAGAAATATCTGGGGAAGAAACAAAAGGTGTATATTGCCTTTATGGACTTGGAGAAGGCCTATGACAGAGTGGATAGAGAAGGTTTGTGGAAAGTACTTAGCATATACGGAGTAGATGGCAAGTTGCTGAAAGCAGTGAAGAGCATGTATGAGGGTGCAAAGGCGGCAGTACATGTGGAGAGTGAGCAGAGCGAGTTCTTTGACCTGAATGTTAGTTTGAAACAGGGGTGTGTGATGTCCCCGTGGTTGTTTACTGTATATATGGATGGAGTCTTGAAAGAAATAATATCAAGAGCAGTGGATGTTGGTGTATCGCTGAAAAGGGAGGAAATTGAGTGGAAGCTACCTATACCGCTGTTGCGGATAATACAGTTCCGATGAGTGATAACGAATGGGAGTTAGAGGGCCGACACTTCAATGAGATTTTGTTGAGAATTATGACCCTTAATTTGTAATATTATTTACTTTGATACTTAGAAACCCAATAAAAATGAATAAAAAATATGTAGTTTCTTACCTTCAAGAGTTGCATACCATGCAGATCTTGAGCTGGTGGAGACCACACACAGACTTCTTACAGCTTCGTCAGGTGATCGGGTAGTGACCCTGGGAGTTGCGGCAGGTGTGGCAGGTGCGGAAGGTGTGACAGGTGAGGCAGATGCGTGCGGTCCACCGATACGCGCAGGTGTGGAGGGTGGCAGGTCATCCACACTCTCTTCATCGTCGGTACTGTCGTAATTGGAGGGAGGCCTTCTACGTTGCTGTGGTAGTCCTGCCTTCTTTGGGTGGGTGAAGGGTTGTATGGCAGCCGTGACTGCCTGCCTTTCCTGTCGCTCCTCCCTGCCCCTAAAAGAGAAGTCACATCATAATGACGCCAAAGTACTCCTGGTGGTACGTGGTGAAGACGAAGTACTAGCACGAGGAGGTGTGGTAGCACGAGGAGGTGTGGGGGCATCCGTGTCTGGTGCCGGCACCACAGGGTTGGCGTGGGTGACGACGGAGCGACAATGTGGGTGGGCTCTATATCTATAAGATCGTCCTCGATGTCGTCATGTTCAGCTTCGTTGTCGCAATTGTTGTCAGAAAGCGAGAGAATGACTAAGAGGGTGTACAAGAGCTAGGTGGAAGGATGGAGTGAGGAAGTATATGAACGAAGGCGGTGCTGGTTGGAGGGAGGGGCGTCGACTGACTGGGGATAGAGGTGCGTGGGGGCCGTACGTTCGTGGCCCCCCCTTCAGGGATTGCGGCGTCAGGCAATAGATATATAGATTTGTACATTTTGCCAAATAAAAATAATAAAATTGTAACTTTCTTATATGCCTCATCAACACCTACCCTGATGCTGCATCACAACGTAGATCCTTTAGAATGTTTACAATTCGTTCTCCAGTTGTCCTCTGATTGGTGAAGTCGTAGTTTTTTCTGGATGTTATCATGCTGTGGCAGGCCAAGGTTGCAAGGGCTTGTCTGTTGGCAGGTGTATCCTCATCTCTGAGGGCAGCTGTGATCTGTTCATGTCGTAGCTTCCGGCTGCCCACTCCCCAACAATGCCTGCCCTCAGTCCCATCTTGGCAATGATTTTCCCTACATTTTCTACTGAGAGGTGAGAGCAACATTGGCCATCGGTGTTGTTGCCCACCCGATTCACAAACATCTTACATTTTGGCCTTACACATGTGGCAACTACTGGGCGATAATATTTCATGTAAGCCTCAAGAGCAGCTCCCTCTGTATTGCCTAAGTAGAAGATGCAGGGGTCTTTGGCCCCCGTTTTGTGTCGTGCTACTCTACCATCTTCGACGCCTGTTGTTCTTCCCTTGTATGCACTGATTGTAAATTCAGTAAACTCCTGATTTCTTCGTAGGCATCGAACAGACAGTCTCACAATCAGTGCATCTCTCAGGTTGACCTATTCTTTCTTCATATGTTGGTTTGCTGGTGAACGGCCATCGTGGATTAATGATGCAGCATTGTTTATGGGAATTTCAATAGCATCATTAGTTTCCAGGCTACGCGCATCCTCCATTGGCAACATCTCGGCCTCATTTTGCTGTTTACGGTGTTCTCTCTGTCCCACCTCATCCATGCCAAAGTATTTTGTGGAAGAAAATATGACAGAACACAATAAATAGTTGTACAACATGTGGAATCACTTTTTTTACATACAATTATAAAAAAATACTAGAAGACATGTAACGCTCACAAATTGGAATAGGAACTAATAGATAGCGATACTATAACTTTATGTTGATTGAACTTTGAGAGGGTCGACTTTCTGGGGGCAAAAATCCTGGGAAAAAAATCATAAATCAAGTACTTCTCAATGAATATGCCTAAAACTCACAATGAACATACATATGCACCCTATGAACCAAATCAGCATATAAATAACCTTCCAAAAACAAATGAAAGTAATAAAAAAAAGGGCAAACGAAAAAGACCAAAATAAGTATTATTTGACGTTACATCGAGAGGGCCGACTTTTCAATGATATTTTGTTGACAATTATGACCCATATTTTGTAATATTATTTACTTTGATACTTAGAAACCCAATAAAAATGAATACAAAATATGCAGTTTCTTACCTTACTTACAAGACCTACCATGCAGGTCTTGACCTGGTGGTGACCACACACAGACTTCTTGCAGCTTCGTCAGGTGATCGGGTAGTGCCCCTGGGAGTTGCGGCAGGTGTGGCAGGTCCGGTGGTCCGCACCGGAAGGTGTGACAGGTGTGGCAGGTGCGTGCGGTCCACCGATACGCGCAGGTGTGGAGGGTGGCAGGTCATCCACACTCTCTTCATCGTCGGTACTGTCGTAATTGGAGGGAGGCCTTCTACGTTGCCGTGGTAGTCATGCCTTCTTTGGGTGGGTGAAGGGTTGTATGGCAGCCGTGACTGCCTGCCTTTCGTGTCGCTCCTCCCTGCCCCTAAAAGAGAAGTCACGTCGTAATGACGCCAAAGTACTCCTGGTGGTACGTGGTGAAGACGAAGTACTAGCACGAGGAGGTGTAGTAGCACGAGGAGGTGTGTCTGGCGCCGGCACCACAGGGATGGCGTAGGTGGCGACGGAGCCACAATGTGGGTGGGCTCTATATCTATAAGCTCGTCCTTGATGTTATCATGTTCAGCTTCATTGTCGCAATTGTTGTCAGAATCACTAGAGGCGTCCTCAAAGTCGTCCAACATCGAAGAGATGTCATCCTGGGAGAGTCCTCGCCAGGCCATGGCGACTGCTGTGAAAGAACAGAACAAAATGTTTAGGACAAATTTCTAGTGGCAACATCGGGCATGGTGCCAGCTACTATGGGTACACATCCTCAACTTTGGCAAGTGACCTTTTTTTTCTGGAAAATAATTCAATATTCATGCGAGATATGTCTAATTAATGATTCAAAATATTTACAATAAAAGTTGTACTGTTTTAGTTTGCATATAATTAATTACAAATGCATTACAATGTTTCTTTACTTAAAAGTGATTTGTTTTTATTTCTTTAATGTTTGACCTATTATTAAGAAAATAATTGAATTATGGAAAGCAAACCTAACGTACGTGTCTGAGGAGTTCCTGGTATTCCATGGAGTCTTTGTTTTTCTTAAGTGCATATCGATCCGTTTAACTGATTTTGGGCAGAAGGAACAATCATATAGGTTTGTTTTCTTTGCATTTGTTGGTGGCAGGGGCCTTTTATTAGAGAACCTACTTGCTGCAGCCAAAACATTCTCTCTATCGTCGTTAGTTAGGTACGAGTGGTAAAGGGCCATGTGCTTCCGTAGGTTGACTGATTCGCTGTAGCAACCGGCGACTGGGCATGGCCTGCCTGGTCTCTTTGTTATCTTGCTGATCGCTTGGGGCTATTTACGATTTGGGCCTTTGTTTCCATTTAGAAGCTTTCTTGCACACTGCCACTGCAGGAGTATAATATTCTTTGCTCGGCCTTTCTCTTCGGCGTGTGCATAAACCTTTAACCGTCCTGGTGGTGTAATGGTTAAGGTGGCAAAAATCTGTGTGTGATAACCCGGGTTCGAATCCTGGCGGATCATGTATACTTTAATTAATTTCATTGGGGGTGTTGTGTGTTGTGGTGAAATTAATAAAATATAGATTCAGTTCATCAAGTTCAGCTTTTTTATTTGGTATTTGTTGGTCATAGAAATTATCAACAGTCCATAAAGTCTTAATATTTCGGACAAGTTCGACCTCATTGTTCAGTTGTCGTTTATGATGTTTAGAGAGGTGCTTCGTCGCATATATTCGGTTATGTAGACTTTGAAGTATAAGCCTTTTTAAGTCATCAACCCTCTCTTCTGTTAGTTCTGTGAAAGAAAGAAAATTCTTTGAAATTACAATACAATTATTAGGAACATAAACATATAACACATCACAAGTATAACACAAGGGGAAATTTAAGAAAAAATAAATATACCAGCTCACCAGTTGTTTCAAGTAGCACATCATCTGCAGTGCCTCTTCCTCGAGACCATGAGACAACGGGGTGTCGGATTTATTTGTCTATTTTCCCAGCGTGGTTGGATGTGTTCCGTCTCATTTATACCACTATGCATCGCTGCTTCATCTTCTTCCTCTTCTTCGTGCCTGAAAATGTGAAAAAAATTTCATTCGTTCAAATACTATTGAGCAATATTGTCATTGAGATCATATTTTCATGAGAAAATGTAATAAATGATACTTACAATTAATCTTGGAGCTGGTCTTTTTTCCCGTTTCGACATAGTCTTTCTGTATACGTAGCTTTGCTGGTGCACGTCCATCGTGGATTATAATTATGCAGCATTGTTTATGGGAATTTCAATAGCATCATTAGTTTCCAGGGTATGTACATCCTCCATGGCTAGCAGCTCAGCCTCATTTTGCTGTGTACGGTGTTCTCTCTGCCCCACCTCTTCCATGCCAAAGTATTCTGTGGCATTTATTCGGTTATGTAGACTTTGAAGTACAAGCCTTTTTAAGGCATCATCCCTCTCTTCTGTTAGTTCTGTGAAAGAAAGAACATTCTTTGAAATGCTTGATTACAATATAATTATTAGGAACATAAGCATATAACACATCACAAGTATAACACAAGGGGAAATTTAAGAAAAAATAAAGATACCAGCTCACCAGTTGTTTCAAGTAGCACGTCATCTGCAGTGCCTCTTCCTCGAGACCATGAGACAACGGTTTGTCGGATTTATTTGTCTTTTTTCCCAGCGTGGTTGGATGTGTTCCGTCTCATTTATACCACTATGCATCGCTGCTTCATCTTCTTCCTCTTCTTCGTGCCTGAAAATGTGAAAAAAATTTCATTCGTTCAAATACTATTGAGCAATATTGTCATTGAGATCATATTTTCATGAGCAAATGTAATAAATGATATTTACAATTAATCTTGGAGCTGGTCTTTTTTCCCGTTTCGACATAGTCTTTCTGTATACGTTGTTTTGCTGGTGTACGTCCATCGTGAATTAATGATGCAGCATTGTTCATGGGAATTTCAATAGCGTCATTAGTTTCCAGGGTATGCACATCTTCCATGGCTAACAGCTCAGCCTCATTTTGCTGTTTACGGTGTTTCTCTGTCCCACCTCTTCCATGCCAATGTATTCTGTGGCATTTATTCGGTTATGTAGACTTTGAAGTACAAGCCTTTTTAAGGCATCAACCCTCTCTTCTGTTAGTTATGTGAAAGAAAGAAAATTCTTTGAAATGCTTGATTACAATACAATTATTAGGAACATAAACATTGTTACGTCCCTCGAAACTCCGATCCTGCTCAACCCTTCCTGAAGCCTCATCCAACCAACTCTATCTCTACATGGAGCTTCAAAGCACCACACTCCGAGCCTGCTCAACCCTTCCTGAAGCCTCATCCAACCAACTCTACCTCTACATGGAGCTTCAAAGCACCACACCAGCGCCATGAACCTTTTGTATATACTCTTCAATGATCGTTAACTCGCCCCACACCACTAGGGGGCGAGTTTCTTTTCTTAGTGACCAGCTCTTTCCCGAGTCTATGAGTGATCTTCATGAATTCATCTCCAACATTCAAATTCTCTATTAATTCTTATTCGTCAGGTGATCGGGTAGTGACCCTGGGAGTTGCGGCAGGTGTGGCAGGTGCGGAAGGTGTGACAGGTGAGGCAGGTGCGTGCGGTCCACCGATACGCGCAGGTGTGGAGGGTGGCAGGTCATCCACACTCTCTTCATCGTCGGTACTGTCGTAATTGGAGGGAGGCCTTCTACGTTGCTGTGGTAGTCCTGCCTTCTTTGGGTGGGTGAAGGGTTGTATGGCAGCCGTGACTGCCTGCCTTTCCTGTCGTTCCTCCCTGCCCCTAAAAGAGAAGTCACATCATAATGACGCCAAAGTACTCCTGGTGGTACGTGGTGAAGACGAAGTACTAGCACGAGGAGGTGTGGTAGCACGAGGAGGTGGCCCCATCCGTGTCTGGTGCCGGCACCACAGGGTTGGCGTGGGTGGCGACGGAGCGACAATGTGGGTGGGCTCTATATCTATAAGATCGTCCTCGATGTCGTCATGTTCAGCTTCGTTGTCGCAATTGTTGTCAGAAAGCGAGAGAATGACTAAGAGGGTGTACAAGAGCTAGGTGGAAGGATGGAGTGAGGAAGTATATGAACGAAGGCGGTGCTGGTTGGGTGGAGGGGCGTCGACTGACTGGGGATAGAGGTGCGTGGGGGCGGTACGTTCGTGGCCACCCCTTCAGGGATTGCGGCGTCAGGCAATAGATATATAGATTTGTACATTTTGCCAAATAAAAATAATAAAATTGTAACTTTCTTATATGCCTCATCAACACCTACCCTGATGCTGCATCACAACGTAGATCCTTTAGAATGTTTACAATTCGTTCTCCAGTTGTCCTCTGATTGGTGAAGTCGTAGTTTTTTCTGGATGTTATCATGCTGTGGCAGGCCAAGGTTGCAAGGGCTTGTCTGTTGGCAGGTGTATCCTCATCTCTGAGGGCAGCTGTGATCTGTTCATGTCGTAGCTTCCGGCTGCCCACTCCCCAACAATGCCTGCCCTCAGTCCCATCTTGGCAATGATTTTCCCTACATTTTCTACTGAGAGGTGAGAGCAACATTGGCCATCGGTGTTGTTGCCCACCCGATTCACAAACATCTTACATTTTGGCCTTACACATGTGGCAACTACTTGGCGATAATATTTCATGTAAGCCTCAAGAGCAGCTGCCTCTGTATTGCCTAAATAGAAGATGCAGGGGTCTTTGGCCCCCGTTTTGTGTCGTGCTACTCTACCATCTTCGACGCCTGTTGTTCTTCCCTTGTATGCACTGATTGTAAATTCAGTAAACTCCTGATTTCTTCGTAGGCATCGAACAGACAGTCTCACAATCAGTGCATCTCTCAGGTTGACCTATTCTTTCTTCATATGTTGGTTTGCTGGTGCACGGCCATCCTGGATTAATGATGCAGCATTGTTTATGGGAATTTCAATAGCATCATTAGTTTCCAGGCTACGCGCATCCTCCATTGGCAACATCTCGGCCTCATTTTGCTGTTTACGGTGTTCTCTCTGTCCCACCTCATCCATGCCAAAGTATTCTGTGGAAGAAAATATGACAGAACACAATAAATAGTTGTACAACATGTGGAATCACTTTTTTTACATACAATTATAAAAAAATACTAGAAGACACAATGTAACGCTCACAAATTGGAATAGGAACTAATAGATAGCGATACTATAACTTTATGTTGATTGAACTTTGAGAGGGTCGACTTTCTGGGGGCAAAAATCCTGGGAAAAAAATCATAAATCAAGTACTTCTCAATGAATATGCCTAAAACTCACAATGAACATACATATGCACCCTATGAACCAAATCAGCATATAAATAACCTTCCAAAAACAAATGAAAGTAATAAAAAAAAGGGCAAACGAAAAAGACCAAAATAAGTATTATTTGACGTTACATCGAGAGGGCCGACTTTTCAATGATATTTTGTTGACAATTATGACCCATATTTTGTAATATTATTTACTTTGATACTTAGAAACCCAATAAAAATGAATACAAAATATGTAGTTTCTTACCTTACTTACAAGACCTACCATGCAGGTCTTGACCTGGTGGTGACCACACACAGACTTCTTGCAGCTTCGTCAGGTGATCGGGTAGTGCCCCTGGGAGTTGCGGCAGGTGTGGCAGGTGCGGAAGGTGTGACAGGTGTGGCAGGTGCGTGCGGTCCACCGATACGCGCAGGTGTGGAGGGTGGCAGGTCATCCACACTCTCTTCATCGTCGGTACTGTCGTAATTGGAGGGAGGCCTTCTACGTTGCCGTGGTAGTCATGCCTTCTTTGGGTGGGTGAAGGGTTGTATGGCAGCCGTGACTGCCTGCCTTTCGTGTCGCTCCTCCCATCTTGGCAATGATTTTCCCTACATTTTCTACTGAGAGGTGAGAGCAACATTGGCCATCGGTGTTGTTGCGTCATTAGCGTCATTAGTTTCCAGGGTATGCACATCTTCCAATGGCTAACAGCTCAGCCTCATTTTGCTGTTTACGGTGTTTCTCTGTCCCACCTCTTCCATGCTAATATATTCTGTGGCATTTATTCGGTTATGTAGACTTTGAAGTACAAGCCTTTTTAAGGCATCAACCCTCTCTTCTGTTAGTTATGTGAAAGAAAGAAAATTCTTTGAAATGCTTGATTACAATACAATTATTAGGAACATAAACATTGTTACGTCCCTCGAAACTCCGATCCTGCTCAACCCTTCCTGAAGCCTCATCCAACCAACTCTATCTCTACATGGAGCTTCAAAGCACCACTCCGAGCCTGCTCAACCCTTCCTGAAGCCTCATCCAACCAACTCTACCTCTACATGGAGCTTCAAAGCACCACACCAGCGCCATGAACCTTTTGTATATACGCTTCAATGATCGTTAACTCGCCCCACACCACTAGGGGGCGAGTTTCTTTTCTTAGTGACCAGCTCTTTCCCGAGTCTATGAGTGATCTTATTTTTAGACTAACTTCAGTGTTACTTGGACTATAGCTCGGGGTGGTGTCTCTGTGAATACCTGGAGTACAGTTTGGTTGTTACTTACCTTCTCTTCAACCTACCAACTAGAGAGTGTGACGCCTAGGCTAACAATCTTCATTAACCGGGATTGAACACGTTTCAATGTCATAATTTCATGTTTTTAGTTTAATATTTTTGTTATATTTATATATATATTTTTTTTTTATTTGTAAGAGTTATAACTAATATTTTACTTTTATACTTAATCTCTCTGTAAATAATTCAATTAGTAATTCAGATTTCTTATAATTATATTAATCTCTAACTTTACTTTACTTTAATAATAATAATAATAATAATAATTAAATTATTTCTTGGTTTTGAAATCCTATTAGAATAGGCATTAATGAAGCTTGGTTGGTTGACCCTTGAACATATACTATAAAACTAGCTAAGAACTGGAATATTAATGAAGTATCTCTATAAGAATAGTATCCCTATAAGAAATCTACCCATACCATATCTACTGAATACCTACCTATCAAATTCAGTCTCTTGTACGGTTCGGGTCACAAGTTGGGATTCGCTGAATATTTTTATCCACAAGAAGGAAAAGGGACCATGTGTGTTAGATAACGTTATATACCCTGACGTGTTTTTGGAACAAGAGTCGTTAGCTGACGAATATTCGAGGTTGATAGACACCGGAATCATCATTCAAGAAGAAGACATTGAGGCTGACATTGAGCTGCAGCGAAAGTATATAGATTTAGGACAGTGTGACGCTGAAGTTGAGGTCCAATTCGCTCCAGAAGACGTCATGTCTTCATGGCAGTACTGAAGATATTCGTCGAGGATTTCGATATGGTGCTAGAGAAGATGGACGAGCAACTCGAAGAGTGTGAGCAGTTACGGAAGTCATTTGACGAAAGCTGCGAAACCCATCGCAGGGAACAAGATAAGAGAGACGAACTCCTTCGGAGGGAACAAGATAAGAAAGACGAATTCCTTCGGAGGGAACAAGAGAAGAAATTCGAACTCCTTCTGAAGGAAGTTGAGAAGAGTAACGAAAACCTGCAGAAAGAAATTGCAATAATGATACAGATGATAGACAAAAAGCAAAACTGATAGATTAAGTAAGGAATAAAACAACATTTTGAAGTTAACCTTTTATTTTTCTCCTGTTTTAACACATAGATCTCCATTGTATACACATAAGACCCGGGCTTGTCTGGGGAAAAAAATCACTTTTTGGGTTTTGGTAACCGAATGGATCAATTGCATTGTCTAGTGTTCAACTTTATGTACCTGGCTTGAACAAAGGAACATTGTGAATAGAGACTTCAACTCCGGCAAGTGAAACACTGGATAGGATGTGTTTTTCCTATAAATAAATACATCTATGTGTAAAGTTACAAAAACAAAGAATCGTGAGATACAATTTTATTATTATTTGTATCATTCTTGTTTGGCAAAATATACAAATAATTAATCGAAATAGGGTCGGAGAGGTGAAAAGTATTATTGCATTCAAATTCCAACCTTACCTTAAACAATTTGCCGGCTACCCCATTAAATACTAATATTTGTGTTTGGTTTGCTGGGTTCCAACACCAAATTTAATTTGTTTGTTTGTTTTTCTCCTCCTGACTTGATTGGTACTGTCATTGTATTTCAGCCATTGTGCATTACCATAAACCAATTTTTTCTTTTCAGGTAGAGTTTCATTACATTCCGATCAATAACCCGTCCCCCTGTACCTTTTTGGGGGAAGAAACCCGATAAATGCCTCGCATCATCATATATAGTGGGATTTTTTTGATTCGGCAATGATTGTTAGGGCGCATAGGGGTATTGGAGGGGGTCTGTCTGATCATTATGTAGTAATAGCTAAGGTTAGGATACAAAGAAAGTGGGTGAGGAGAGCGGGAGGGAGGCGAGAGGAAGGTGGAATGGTGAGGAGGGTGGAGAGGTTACAGGAGGAGGAAATCAGGGAAGAGTACAGGCGAGCAGTAGAAAGACGACTAGGTGGGTTCGACCTGGAAGTTATGGAGGAAGTGGAGGAGATGAGCAAGGTGTTTAAGGGGCTGGGAGCTGAGGAGGGTGCGGAAACGCCCGGGAAATCAAAGCCCCACCCAGGGCCCTGTGCATCTCGGCAATTATGAAAAGAAAGTTGAGGGGCAAGGGAAAAATGTGACGCTTTGGCTTCCAATCTTGGTAGATTGGGAGGTCAATCCACGGAAGGGACGCCGTCACTTGAGATCTAGAAAATATCTAAGTAAAAGGAACAGTCAGAGTAAGCTATGGGTATGGCAGAGAACGCTCAACTCTCACTCTGCTAGACCAGCCCATCACCAGAAGTCAAGAAAGTTAGGAAAGGTAGCAAGAGAATCAGTAAGGGTGTGAAAGATAAGAATTGGAGAATGCTAGCCGAGAAGCAAGAGAGAGTCGAAAGATGGAGGGAGTACTTCAATGAGTTGCTAAATGTAAGGAATGAAGAGCCAGCAAACATAGTTGGATATGGTATGGGAGGGAGAAGAAGAGAAGTAGGGGAGTAGGAGGTGGTGATCAGGAGGTCAGAAGTGTGGGAAGCCATGCCAAGAGTGAAGTTGGGGAAAGCACCAGGAACAGATGGAGTGTGTGGGGAAATGTTGAGTTATGTTGGTGAGATAGTGATCGAAGGGGTATGGAAAATGTGCAAACTAGCATGGGAGAAGGGGAGTGCACCCGATGACTGGAAGACTGGCATAATAGTCCCCCTATATAAGGGCAAAGGGGAAAGAGGAGTGTGTGGTTACCACCGAGGAATATGTCTTCTAAGCGAAGGGAAGGTATACAGTAGGGTAGTGATTGAGAGAGTGAGAGTGAGCACGGAGAAATGGATCGGCGACGAGCAGGAATGTTTCAGGAAGGGAAGAGGATGTGTAGATCAGATTTTTACCCTGAATTGTGTTGTGGAGAAATATCTGGAGAAGAAACAAAAGGTGTATGTTGCCTTTATGGACTTGCAGAAGGCCTATGACAGAGTGGATAGAGAAGGTTTGTGGAAAGTACTTAGATTATACGGAGTAGATGGCAAGTTGCTGAAAGCAGTGAAGAGCATGTATGAGGGTGCAAAGGCGGCAGTACGTGTGGAGAGTGAGCAGAGCGAGTTCTTTGGCCTGAATGTTGGTTTGAAACAGGGTTGTGTGATGTCCCCGTGGTTGTTCACTGTATATATGGATGGAGTCATGAAAAAAATAATATCAAGAGCAGTGGATGTTGGTGTATCGCTGAAAAGGGAGGGAAGTGAGTGGAAGCTACCTATACTGCTGATTGCGGATTATACAGTTCTGATGAGTGATAATGAATGGGAGTTGCAGGGTCCGGTAAATGAGTTTGGAACAGTGTGTGAAAAACGGAATTTGAAGGTAAATGTGGGGAAGAGCAAGGTGGTGGTCTTCGAAAGGGGTGAAGTCACAGAACGTGGGGTGAAGCTGAACGGTCAGGCTTATGGATATCGTCAACTCTTTTAAGTATCTGGGCAGTGTGTTGAGGAAAGATGGGACTATGGATGAAGAATTGCGGGAGAGGGTACAACAGGGGAAGAGTAGGAACGCTGAAAGCAGTAACAAGAAATAGGGTGGTCAGTATGGAAGTGAAGAAGTCCTTGCATGACAGTGTGGTAATCCCGACACTGACTTACGGAAGCGAAGCATGGACGTTGGTTGAGAGACTCAGACCAAGAGTGAGAGCAGTGGAAATGCATTACTTAAGAAGTGTGTGCGGAGTTACATGGAGACAGACGAATGAGGACGTAAGAAGGAGGTGTGGTGTGGAGGTAGATGTGCTGGAAAGTGTGAAAAGGAACAACTTGAGATGGTTCGGCCATATGGAACGTTTTGGAAAACGAGAGAATGACTAAGAGGGTGTACGAGAGCGAGGTGGAGGGACAGAGAGGGAGAGGTAAACCGAAAGAGAGGTGGAAGGATGGAGTGAGTAAGTATATGAACGAAGGCGGTGCTGATTGGGGGGAGGGGTGTCGCCTGACTGGGGACAGAGGTGCATGGGGGCGGTTCGTTCGTGGCCACCCCTTCGTGAATCGCGGCGTCAGGCTAAAGAGAGATAGATAGATTGCATTTTTAAAATGTTGGCAGATTCATGATCTATCAATTTTTAACTTCTTCTTGACGATGGAACTTGTCGATGCTTCACTGATTGACCCCTCCTGGGCTGCTTGGTTCACCTCAATATCCGATTGTGTTCCTGCACTTTTATGATTGTTGGTGTAACTGGCGAAGAAGGCCCTTGCTCATCTATGACCGAGATCCACTGTCCTGGAACTGACCGAGTCCCATCATCCAAGGGTACATTAGTTGACTGTCACCTGAAAAGTGTGGGCAAAAAAATATGCATAAGTTTTTTTTTAATGCATATATAAAGTTAATTGTAGCATGATTTATTAGTATACAATAATTCCTAAAATACACAAAACAAAATTTAATTTATTTTCAAATTCAAAATTCAAATTCAAATTCAAATTCAAATTCAAATTCAAATTCAAATCGCCCAGGTAAGTACCTGGGCGGAACGTATCCTGAAGGACCGGGAAGAGGACAGGCAGCACTTACATCCTGTGAAGGCTTTGAAGGGTGTGACTTTCTGGCATCCTCTCCCGGCTCCATTAATGTGGCAAGCCATGCTTTTTCCTGAAAGATGATAGATATGCCGACTTTTAATATTCTCACTATATTTTCTCTGAAACAAATTTAATCCTTTATTAGGGGACAAATGGCCTTACAGGGATATTTGATGTAAGTGTTTTTTTTTTTTTTTTAAAGACCTCCGTCTACGTATTGTGAAAAACCTGTTATCCTCCGGCAAATTGTGGGGTTGAGTGAGTGAAGGGGGGGACAGTGAATGAAGGAGGATGCATGTTTTTCATAATACGTGTTGCTAGCCCCAAACGCGCGAGCCACTGTGCCTTTCAACCATCCGACACATCCCCTTTTATTAATGTGCATCACACATGTTACATACAAATAACGTAAGGTTGGAATTTGAATGCAATAACCCTCTGGCATGTTTACCAACTGGCAAAAATATATTACCGTGTGTCTCTCACCTCTCGGACCCCATTTTAATGAAGTATTTGTACGAATGTGTGGGGAGGAGGCTGTAGATAGCCAACACCTTCTTTCGACATAGAATGATCCACAGGTACACGTGGAAACGGGTGATCATGAAGGATAAGACCGTGGTGGAACGAAAGTCATTGATTGATTATGAATGTGTCGATGAATGAATGAAGAAATCTGTGATGGATGCTAGGCCGTATAGGGGTATTGGAGGGGGTCTGTCGGATCATTATGTAGTAGTAGCTAAGGTTAGGATACAAAAGAAGTGGGTGAGGAGAGCTGGAGGGAGGCGAGCGGAAGGTGGAATGGTGAGGAGGGTGGAGAAGTTATAGGAGGAGGAAATCAGGGAAGAGTACAGGAGAGCAGTAGAAAGACGACTAGGAGGGTTCGACCTGGAAGTTATGGAGGAATTGGAGGAGATGAGCAAGGTGCTTAGGGATGAGATCTGTGCAGCATGTGAGGAGGGGTGAGGAGAAGTAAAGATAGTTGTGGAAGAAAAGAAGCAAGCATATAGAGAGTGGTTGGGTAGTAGAGGGAATGAAGATTTCGAGAGACAGAAATGAGCCAGATACGTGGAGAGTAAGAGGGTGGTGAAGAGAGTAGTGAAGGAAAGTAAGAGGAGAGTAGATGAGGAATTTGGAAGGAATCGGAGTGTAAAATGGAGGGAGAGTAAGAAACTGTGCAGGAAAGAAGTCAAGAAAGTTAGGGAAGCTAGCAGGGGATAACAGTAAGGGTGTAAAAGATAAGAATGGGAGAATACTAGCCGAGAAGCAAGAGAGAGTACAAAGGAGTACAAAGGAGTACAAAGGAAATCAAGCAACAACAGATCTAGTGACCCTTCTAGTCTGCTTGTCCTCCAAAACACTGAGGATCAAGTGTCCAAACAGTGGTTTAGAGTGGGTAAGGGAACATTGGAAAGGGAACTACTGCCCTGGAACTAATCTCCGTGGCAGGATTAGGAAGTTAGTAGGGGACAGATGGGTTAGTAACTGATGGGAGGATAAAATAAAGTTATTCATTTACAAAACGCAGTCAGTCGCGGGTTTGATGCGAGATATTTGTCTAGGCGAAGTTTAAATGAATCAACGGTGCTGCAGTCTATGACATCTCGGGGAAGCCCATTCCATAAGTTGACAACTCGATTGAAGAAGAAATTCTTAGCTTCGTGTGAGTTAAAAGATTTACCAATAATTTTGCAACCGTTTCCCCGCGTGTTATTAGATTGGTCGATAGTGAAGTACTTACTACAGTTCATATTGTCGATGCCTTTGATGATTTTGAACACTTGAATTAAGTCGCCTCTTAATCTGCGCTGGTTTAAAGGAAATAGATTTAATTCTCTAAGACGCTCCTCGTATGGTTTGTTCTTTAGGCTAGGTTTAGGCTAGGTTCTTTAGGCTAGGTTTGGTAACTCTACGTTGAACTCGTTCTAGCTTGTCTATATCTTTTTGGTAATAAGGGCACCAGGATTGAACGCAGTATTCCAGAAGAGGGTGGACTAAGGAATTGTAAAGGGTTAGGATAACGTCTTTGGATTTATGCTCGAATGACCTGCCTATAAAGCCAATTATTTTGTTTGCCTTCTTAACAACTTCTGAACATTCTTGGCTCGGTTTTAGGTTATTCGATATTGTTACTCCCAGATCGGTTTCTCTGTTTACATTCTTAAGCTGAGTGCCATTCATCAAATAGTTTGCTTTCTCATTTTGGTATCCGATATGTAGTACTTTACATTTATCCGCATTGAAACCTCATTTGCCAAATTTGGGCCCAACATGACAACTTGGATACACAACTTAGATTGTGTTGCATATCGTCAACTTGTTCTTTTGAGAGTACGCTATTTGCAATTTGTGTATCGTCAGCAAATTTTGAGATTGTACAGGTGAGACCCTCATCTATGTCGTTGATGTAAATTAGAAAGATAATTGGTCCTAGTACCGATCCCTGGGGTACCCCGCTACTTACATTGGTCCATTTAGATGCCTTACCGTTTATGACTACTCTTAGCTTTCTGTCGCTGAGCCAATTTTCTATCCATTTCAACACACCATCTTGTATTCCATGCACTTTTAGTTTTAGCAGTAAACGTTTGTGGGGAACTTTGTCTTTGCCTTTTGAAAATCAAGGTATAATAATATCTACAGCTTTACTCTCATCGTAGAGGTTGAGGATATCGTGGATATCTAAGAGGTTTGTTAAACAGGAAAGTTTTTTACGAAAGCCGTGTTGAGTATCTTTAAGTATGTTATTTTCCTCTAAGTGATTTACGAGTCTGTCTCTTATGAGTGTTTCTAACATTTTACATACAACTGAGGTTAAGCTAATAGGACGATAGTTACTGGGTAGGGATTTGCTGCCTTTTTTAAATATAGGTGTTACGTTGGCTAGCTTCCACTGATCAGGCATATTTCCAGACTGCAAGGATTTATTAAATAGCAATGTCAGTGGTTTGGAGACTTCATCATTAGCTTCCTTTAGGACTCTAGGTGAGATTTTATCAGGTCCAGGCTTTTTATTTACCTTGAGTTTATCTAAACAATTCAATAATTCTCTCTCTGTAACGGTGGCATTGTTACATCGGAATTATCAATCTGAATCGGCGATGGTATTGATAAATACGTTCAATGTTCAATGTGAGGTCTTCCGTTGTAAAAACTGATGCAAAGAAGGTATTGAGGGTCTTTGGTGTATTCTCCATTTTCATCGACTAACAGTCCAACAGTTGAAGTAAATTTCTTTTTTCTTTCTGATATAACTATAGAATTCTTTCGGGTTTGTTTTACTTTGATTCGCAACATGTAACTCCAGGGTCTTTTTACTTTGCTTAATTAACTTTTTGGCTTTGCGTCGTAGCTCTACAAATTTCACCCGTTCTTCGTCATTTTGTAAGGATTTTAATCTATCATTAGCAAACTTTTTAGCAAGCAGACAGTTTGAAATATCTTTATTCCACCATTTGGGCTTATTATTAAGGCCTTGGACGCCGTATTTCGATGGTATGCTGTCCTGCACTGCTTTTAGGTAAGTGGTTTCCAATAATGCCCAAGATGTATATATGTCGTTATTGTTAATTAAAAAGCTCCAGTCAGTTTCTTTAAACATAGCTCTAAGTTTATGAAAGTTTGCTTTCTTGAAATTAGGGACTTTTTCGATGCTGCTATTTGGTTCGTTACTAGTAAACTTTAAAGTGAAAGTTATTGTACGATGGTCATGGTCGCTGTTACTGAATTCATCTCCAACATTCAAATTCTCTATTAATTCTTATTTTGTTGCAAGTACAAGGTCAAGAACATTATTACCATGGGTCGGCGATCGAACAAATTGATAAACTGAACTCTCTTGCAAGTTCGCATACAAGTCATGTCCGGAGTGTGAAGTAAGAGTATCCCCCCACTTGGTCACAGGTAAATTAAAGTCGCCAAAAAATATGGTATCTTGTGAGTTACTTACATCTGCAATTTGTTCATAAATTTCTCGGTCAGTTTGCACTGATTGACCTGGAGGTCTGTATATTAATGCAAGTATTATTGTTGTACCTTTTTTATTAGCACAAAAGATGTGTCGACGTTCACAATTTGAGGTTTTGACAAGAGGGTCGGGTTAAGACTTTCTTGATATAAAATAAAACGCCACCTCCATTTTTATTTATTCGGCTTTTCTCAAACATTACATAACCGGGAGTAGAAAGATGGAGGGAGTACTTCAATGAGTTGCTAAATGTAAGGAATGAAGAGCCAGCAAACATAGTTGGATATGGTATGGGAGGGAGAAGAAGAGAAGTAGGGGAGGGGATGGAGGGGATCAGGAGGTCAGAAGTGTGGGAAGCCATGCCAAGAGTGAAGTTGGGGAAAGCACCAGGAACAGATGGAGTGTGTGGGGAAATGTTGAGTTATGGTGGTGAGATAGTGATCGAAGGGGTATGGACAATATGCAATCTAGCATGGGAGAAGGAGAGTGCACCCAATGACTGGAAGACTGGCATAATAGTCCCCCTATATTAGGGCAAAGGGGAAATAGGAGTGTCTGGTTACCACCGAGGAATATGTCATCTAAGCGTAGTAGGGAAGGTATACAGTAGGGTAGTGTTGAGAGAGTGAGAGTGAGAACGGAGAAATAGATAGGCGACGAGCAGGGAGGTTTTCGGAAGGGAAGAGGATGTGTAGATCAGATTTTTACCCTAAATTGTGTTGTGGAGAAATATCTGGGGAAGAAACAAAAGGTGTATATTGCCTTTATGGACTTGGAGAAGGCCTATGACAGAGTGGATAGAGAAGGTTTGTGGAAAGTACTTAGCATATACGGAGTAGATGGCAAGTTGCTGAAAGCAGTGAAGAGCATGTATGAGGGTGCAAAGGCGGCAGTACGTGTGGAGAGTGAGCAGAGCGAGTTCTTTGACCTGAATGTTAGTTTGAAACAGGGGTGTGTGATGTCCCCGTGGTTGTTTACTGTATATATGGATGGAGTCTTGAAAGAAATAATATCAAGAGCAGTGGATGTTGGTGTATCGCTGAAAAGGGAGGGAATTGAGTGGAAGCTACCTATACCGCTGTTGCGGATAATACAGTTCCGATGAGTGATAACGAATGGGAGTTAGAGGGCCGACACTTCAATGAGATTTTGTTGAGAATTATGACCCTTAATTTGTAATATTATTTACTTTGATACTTAGAAACCCAATAAAAATGAATAAAAAATATGTAGTTTCTTACCTTCAAGAGTTGCATACCATGCAGATCTTGAGCTGGTGGAGACCACACACAGACTTCTTACAGCTTCGTCAGGTGATCGGGTAGTGACCCTGGGAGTTGCGGCAGGTGTGGCAGGTGCGGAAGGTGTGACAGGTGAGGCAGATGCGTGCGGTCCACCGATACGCGCAGGTGTGGAGGGTGGCAGGTCATCCACACTCTCTTCATCGTCGGTACTGTCGTAATTGGAGGGAGGCCTTCTACGTTGCTGTGGTAGTCCTGCCTTCTTTGGGTGGGTGAAGGGTTGTATGGCAGCCGTGACTGCCTGCCTTTCCTGTCGCTCCTCCCTGCCCCTAAAAGAGAAGTCACATCATAATGACGCCAAAGTACTCCTGGTGGTACGTGGTGAAGACGAAGTACTAGCACGAGGAGGTGTGGTAGCACGAGGAGGGGGCATCCGTGTCTGGTGCCGGCACCACAGGGTTGGCGTGGGTGACGACGGAGCGACAATGTGGGTGGGCTCTATATCTATAAGATCGTCCTCGATGTCGTCATGTTCAGCTTCGTTGTCGCAATTGTTGTCAGAAAGCAAGAGAATGACTAAGAGGGTGTAAGAGAGCTAGGTGGAAGGATGGAGTGAGGAAGTATATGAACAAAGGCGGTGCTGGTTGGGGGGAGGGGCGTCGACTGACTGGGGATAGAGGTGCGTGGGGGCGGTTCGTTCGTGGCCACCCCTTTGGGGATTGCGGCGACAGGCAATAGATATATAGATTTGTACATTTTGCCAAATAAAAAAAATAAAATTGTAACTTCTTGTATGCCTCATCAACACTTACCCTGATGCTGCCTGCATCACAACGTAGATCCTTTAGAATGTTTACAATTCGTTCTCCAGTAGTCCTGTGATTGGTGAAGTCGTAGTTTTTTTCTGGATGTTATCATGCTGTGGCAGGCCAAGGTTGCAAGGGTTTGTCTGTTGGCAAGTGTATCCTCATCTCTCAGGGCAGCTGTGATCTGTTCATGTCGTAGCTTCCGGCTGCCCACTCCCCAACAATGCCTGCCCTCAGTCCCATCTTGGCAATGATTTTCCCTACATTTTCTACTGAGAGGTGAGAGCAACATTAGCCATCGGTGTTGTTGGCCACCCGATTCACAAACATCTTACATTTTGGCCTTACACATGTGGCAA
>CM064569.1:11328323-11444892 GCA_032716605.1 Paralithodes platypus | reverse complement strand
CATCAAATAGTTTGCTTTCTCATTTTGGTATCCGATATGTAGTACTTTACATTTATCCGCATTGAAACTCATTTGCCAAATTTGGGCCCAACATGACAACTTGGATACACAACTTAGATTGTGTTGCATATCGTCAACTTGTTCTTTTGAGAGTACGCTATTTGCAATTTGTGTACCGTCAGCAAATTTTGAGATTGTACAGGTGAGACCCTCATCTATGTCGTTGATGTAAATTAGAAAGATAATTGGTCCTAGTACCGATCCCTTGGGTACCCCGCTACTTACATTGGTCCATTTAGATGCCTTACCGTTTATGACAACTCTTAGCTTTCTGTCGCTGAGCCAATTTTCTATCGATTTCAACACACCATCTTGTATTCCATGCACTTTTAGTTTTAGCAGTAAACGTTTGTGGGGAACTTTGTCTTTGCCTTTTGAAAATCAAGGTATATAATATCTACAGCTTTACTCTCATCGTAGAGGTTGAGGATATCGTGGATATCTAAGAGGTTTGTTAAACAGGAACGTTTTTTACGAAAGCCGTGTTGAGTATCTTTAAGTATGTTATTTTCCTCTAAGTGATTTACGAGTCTGTCTCTTATGAGTGTTTCTAACATTTTACATACAACTGAGGTTAAGCTAATAGGACGATAGTTACTGGGTAGGGATTTGCTGCCTTTTTTTAATATAGGTGTTACGTTGGCTAGCTTCCACTGATCAGGCCATGTAGAGGTAGAGTTGGTTGGATGAGGCTTCAGGAAGGGTTGAGCAGGCTCGGAGTGTGGTGCTTTGAAGCTCCATGTAGAGATAGAGTTGGTTGGATGAGGCTTCAGGAAGGGTTGAGCAGGATCGGAGTTTCGAGGGACGTAACAATGTTTATGTTCCTAATAATTGTATTGTAATCAAGCATTTCAAAGAATTTTCTTTCTTTCACATAACTAACAGAAGAGAGGGTTGATGCCTTAAAAAGGCTTGTACTTCAAAGTCTACATAACCGAATAAATGCCACAGAATACATTGGCATGGAAGAGGTGGGACAGAGAAACACCGTAAACAGCAAAATGAGGCTGAGCTGTTAGCCATGGAAGATGTGCATACCCTGGAAACTAATGACGCTATTGAAATTCCCATGAACAATGCTGCATCATTAATTCACACGATGGCCGTGCACCAGCAAACCAACATATGAAGAAAGAATAGGTCAACCTGAGAGATGCACTGATTGTGAGACTGTCTGTTCGATGCCTACGAAGAAATCAGATGAATTTACAATCAGTGCATACAAGGGAAGAACAACAGGCGTCGAAGATGGTAGAGTAGCACGACACAAAACGGGGGCCAAAGACCCCTGCATCTTCTATTTAGGCAATACAGAGGCAGCTGCTCTTGAGGCTTACATGAAATATTATCGCCCAGTAGTTGCCACATGTGTAAGGCCAAAATGTAAGATGTTTGTGAATCGGGTGGGCAACAACACCGATGGCCAATGTTGCTCTCACCTCTCAGTAGAAAATGTAGGGAAAATCATTGCCAAGATGGGACTGAGGGCAGGCATTGTTGGGGAGTGGGCAGCCGGAAGCTACGACATGAACAGATCACAGCTGCCCTCAGAGATGAGGGCAACAGACAAGCCCTTGCAACAGCATGATAACATCCAGAAAAAACTACGACTTCACCAATCAGAGGACAACTGGAGAACGAATTGTAAACATTCTAAAGGATCTACGTTGTGATGCAGCATCAGGGTAGGTGTTGATGAGGCATATAAGAAAGTTACAATTTTATTATTTTTATTTGGCAAAATGTACAAATCTATATATCTATTGCCTGACGCCGCAATCCCTGAAGGGGTGGCCACGAACGTACCGCCCCCACGCACCTCTATCCCCAGTCAGTCGACGCCCCTCCCCCCAACCAGCACCGCCTTCGTTCATATACTTCCTCACTCCATCCTTCCACCTAGCTCTTGTACACCCTCTTAGTCATTCTCTCGCTTTCTGACAACAATTGCGACAACGAAGCTGAACATGACGACATCGAGGACGATCTTATAGATATAGAGCCCACCCACATTGTCGCTCCGTCGCCACCCACGCCAACCCTGTGGTGCCGGCACCAGACAGCGATGCATAGTGGTATAAATGAGACGGAACACATCCAACCACGCTGGGAAAAAAGACAAATAAATCCGACAAACCGTTGTCTCATGGTCTCGAAGAAGAGGCACTGCAGATGACGTGCTACTTGAAACAACTGGTGAGCTGGTATCTTTATTTTTCCTTAAATTTCCCCTTGTGTTATACTTGTGATGTGTTATATGCTTATGTTCCTAATAATTGTATTGTAATCAAGCATTTCAAAGAATGTTCTTTCTTTCACAGAACTAACAGAATAGAGGGATGATGCCTTAAAAAGGCTTGTACTTCAAAGTCTACATAACCGAATAAATGCCACAGAATACTTTGGCATGGAAGAGGTGGGGCAGAGAGAACACCGTACACAGCAAAATGAGGCTGAGCTGTTAGCCATGGAGGATGTACATACCCTGGAAACTAATGATGCTATTGAAATTCCCATAAACAATGCTGCATCATTAATCCACGATGGACGTGCACCAGCAAAGCTACGTATACAGAAAGACTATGTCGAAACGGGAAAAAAGACCAGCTCCAAGATTAATTGTAAGTATCATTTATTACATTTTCTCATGAAAATATGATCTCAATGACAATATTGCTCAATAGTATTTGAACGAATTAAATTTTTTTCACATTTTCAGGCACGAAGAAGAGGAAGAAGATGAAGCAGCGATGCATAGTGCTATAAATGAGACGGAACACATCCAACCACGCTGGGAAAATAGACAAATAAATCCGACACCCCGTTGTCTCATGGTCTCGAGGAAGAGGCACTGCAGATGATGTGCTACTTGAAACAACTGGTGAGCTGGTATATTTATTTTTTCTTAAATTTCCCCTTGTGTTATACTTGTGATGTGTTATATGTTTATGTTCCTAATAATTGTATTGTAATCTAGCATTTCAAAGAATTTTCTTTCTTTCACAGAACTAACAGAAGAGAGGGTTGATGACTTAAAAAGGCTTATACTTCAAAGTCTACATAACCGAATATATGCGACGAAGCACCTCTCTAAACATCATAAACGACAACTGAACAATGAGGTCGAACTTGTCCGAAATATTAAGACTTTATGGACTGTTGATAATTTCTATGACCAACAAATACCAAATAAAAAAGCTGAACTTGATGAACTGAATCTATATTTTATTAATTTCACCACAACACACAACACCCCCAATGAAATTAATTAAAGTATACATGATCCGCCAGGATTCGAACCCGGGTTATCACACACAGATTTTTGCCACCTTAACCATTACACCACCAGGACGGTTAAAGGTTTATGAACACGCCGAAGAGAAAGGCCGAGCAAAGAATATTATACTCCTGCAGTGGCAGTGTGCAAGAAAGCTTCTAAATGGAAACAAAGGCCCAAATCGTAAATAGCCCCAAGCGATCAGCAAGATAACAAAGAGACCAGGCAGGCCATGCCCAGTCGCCGGTTGCTACAGCGAATCAGTCAACCTACGGAAGCACATGGCCCTTTACCACTCGTACCTAACTAACGACGATAGAGAGAATGTTTTGGCTGCAGCAAGTAGGTTCTCTAATAAAAGGCCCCTGCCACCAACAAATGCAAAGAAAACAAACCTATATGATTGTTCCTTCTGCCCAAAATCAGTTAAACGGATCGATATGCACTTAAGAAAAACAAAGACTCCATGGAATACCAGGAACTCCTCAGACACGTACGTTAGGTTTGCTTTCCATAATTCAATCATTTTCTTAATAATAGGTCAAACATTAAAGAAATAAAAACAAATCACTTTAAAGTAAAGAAACATTGTAATGCATTTGTAATTAATTATATGCAAACTAAAACAGTACAACTTTTATTGTAAATATTTTGAATCATTAATTAGACATATCTCGCATGAATATTGAATTATTTTCCAGAAAAAAAAGGTCACTTGCCAAAGTTGAGGATGTGTACCCATAGTAGCTGGCACCATGCCCGATGTTGCCACTAGAAATTTGTCCTAAACATTTTGTTCTGTTCTTTCACAGCAGTCGCCATGGCCTGGCGAGGACTCTCCCAGGATGACATCTCTTCGATGTTGGACGACTTTGAGGACGCCTCTAGTGATTCTGACAACAATTGCGACAATGAAGCTGAACATGATAACATCAAGGACGAGCTTATAGATATAGAGCCCACCCCCATTGTGGCTCCTTCGCCACCTACGCCATCCCTGTGGTGCCGGCGCCAGACACACCTCCTCGTGCTACTACACCTCCTCGTGCTAGTACTTCGTCTTCACCACGTACCACCAGGAGTACTTTGGCGTCATTACGACGTGACTTCTCTTTTAGGGGCAGGGAGGAGCGACACGAAAGGCAGGCAGTCACGGCTGCCATACAACCCTTCACCCACCCAAAGAAGGCATGACTACCATGGCAACGTAGAAGGCCTCCCTCCAATTACGACAGTACCGACGATGAAGAGAGTGTGGATGACCTGCCACCCTCCACACCTGCGCGTATCGGTGGACCGCACGCACCTGCCACACCTGCCGCAACTCCCAGGGGCACTACCCGATCACCTGACGAAGCTGCAAGAAGTCTGTGTGTGGTCACCACCAGGTCAAGACCTGCATGGTATGCAACTCTTGAAGGTAAGAAACTACATATTTTGTATTCATTTTTATTGGGTTTCTAAGTATCAAAGTAAATAATATTACAAAATATGGGTCATAATTGTCAACAAAATATCATTGAAAAGTCGGCCCTCTCGATGTAACGTCAAATAATACTTATTTTGGTCTTTTTCGTTTGCCCTTTTTTTTATTACTTTCATTTGTTTTTGGAAGGTTATTTATATGCTGATTTGGTTCATAGGGTGCATGTGTATGTTCATTGTGAGTTTTAGGCATATTCATTGAGAAGTACTTGATTTATGATTTTTTTCCCAGGATTTTTGCCCCCAGAAAGTCGACCCTCTCAAAGTTCAATCAACATAAAGTTATAGTATCGCTATCTATTAGTTCCTATTCCAATTTGTGAGCGTTACATTGTGTCTTCTAGTATTTTTTTATAATTGTATGTAAAAAAAGTGATTCCACATGTTGTACAACTATTTATTGTGTTCTGTCATATTTTCTTCCACAGAATACTTTGGCATGGATGAGGTGGGACAGAGAGAACACCGTAAACAGCAAAATGAGGCCGAGATGTTGCCAATGGAGGATGCGCGTAGCCTGGAAACTAATGATGCTATTGAAATTCCCATAAACAATGCTGCATCATTAATCCAGGATGGCCGTGCACCAGCAAACCAACATATGAAGAAAGAATAGGTCAACCTGAGAGATGCACTGATTGTGAGACTGTCTGTTCGATGCCTACGAAGAAATCAGGAGTTTACTGAATTTACAATCAGTGCATACAAGGGAAGAACAACAGGCGTCGAAGATGGTAGAGTAGCACGACACAAAACGGGGGCCAAAGACCCCTGCATCTTCTATTTAGGCAATACAGAGGCAGCTGCTCTTGAGGCTTACATGAAATATTATCGCCAAGTAGTTGCCACATGTGTAAGGCCAAAATGTAAGATGTTTGTGAATCGGGTGGGCAACAACACCGATGGCCAATGTTGCTCTCACCTCTCAGTAGAAAATGTAGGGAAAATCATTGCCAAGATGGGACTGAGGGCAGGCATTGTTGGGGAGTGGGCAGCCGGAAGCTACGACATGAACAGATCACAGCTGCCCTCAGAGATGAGGATACACCTGCCAACAGACAAGCCCTTGCAACCTTTGCCTGCCACAGCATGATAACATCCAGAAAAAACTACGACTTCACCAATCAGAGGACAACTGGAGAACGAATTGTAAACATTCTAAAGGATCTACGTTGTGATGCAGCATCAGGGTAGGTGTTGATGAGGCATATAAGAAAGTTACAATTTTATTATTTTTATTTGGCAAAATGTACAAATCTATATATCTATTGCCTGACGCCGCAATCCCTGAAGGGGTGGCCACGAACGTACCGCCCCCACGCACCTCTATCCCCAGTCAGTCGACGCCCCTCCCCCCAACCAGCACCGCCTTCGTTCATATACTTCCTCACTCCATCCTTCCACCTAGCTCTTGTACACCCTCTTAGTCATTCTCTCGCTTTCTGACAACAATTGCGACAACGAAGCTGAACATGACGACATCGAGGACGATCTTATAGATATAGAGCCCACCCACATTGTCGCTCCGTCGCCACCCACGCCAACCCTGTGGTGCCGGCACCAGACACGGATGCCCCCACACCTCCTCGTGCTACCACACCTCCTCGTGCTAGTACTTCGTCTTCACCACGTACCACCAGGAGTACTTTGGCGTCATTATGATGTGACTTCTCTTTTAGGGGCAGGGAGGAGCGACAGGAAAGGCAGGCAGTCACGGCTGCCATACAACCCTTCACCCACCCAAAGAAGGCAGGACTACCACAGCAACGTAGAAGGCCTCTAATTACGACAGTACCGACGATGAAGAGAGTGTGGATGACCTGCCACCCTCCACACCTGCGCGTATCGGTGGACCGCACGCATCTGCCTCACCTGTCACACCTTCCGCACCTGCCACACCTGCCGCAACTCCCAGGGTCACTACCCGATCACCTGACGAAGCTGTAAGAAGTCTGTGTGTGGTCTCCACCAGCTCAAGATCTGCATGGTATGCAACTCTTGAAGGTAAGAAACTACATAATTTTTATTCATTTTTATTGGGTTTCTAAGTATCAAAATAAATAATATTACAAATTAAGGGTCATAATTCTCAACAAAATCTCATTGGAGTGTCGGCCCTCTAACTCCCATTCGTTATCACTCATCGGAACTGTATTATCCGCAACAGCGGTATAGGTAGCTTCCACTCAATTCCCTCCCTTTTCAGCGATACACCAACATCCACTGCTCTTGATATTATTTCTTTCAGGATTCCATCCATATATCGAATAACAATATCGAATAACCTAAAACCGAGCCAAGAATGTTCAGAAGTTGTTAAGAAGGCAAACAAAATAATTGGCTTTATAGGCAGGTCATTCGAGCATAAATCCAAAGACGTTATCCTAACCCTTTACAATTCCTTAGTCCGCCCTCTTCTGGAATACTGCGTTCAATCCTGGTGCCCTTATTACCAAAAAGATATAGACCAGCTAGAACGAGTTCAACGTAGAGTTACCAAACCTAGCCTAAAGAACCTAGCTTAAACCTAGCCTAAAGAACAAACCATACGAGGAGCGTCTTAGAGAATTAAATCTATTTCCTTTAACCCAGCGCAGATTAAGAGGCGACTTAATTCAAGTGTTCAAAATCATCAAAGGCATCGACAATATGAACTGTAGTAAGTACTTCACTATCGACCAATCTAATAACACGCGGGGAAACGGTTGCAAAATTATTGGTAAATCTTTTAACTCACACGAAGCTAAGAATTTCTTCTTCAATCGAGTTGTCAACTTATGGAATGGGCTTCCCCGAGATGTCATAGACTGCAGCACCGTTGATTCATTTAAACTTCGCTAAGACAAATATCTCGCATCAAACCCGCGACTGACTGCGTTTGTAAATGAATAACTTTATTTTATCCTCCCATCAGTTACTAACCCATCTGTCCCCTACTAACTTCCTAATCCTGCCACGGAGATTAGTTCCAGGGCAGTAGTTCCCTTTCCAATGTTCCCTTACCAACTCTAAACCACTGTTTGGACACTTGATCCTCAGTGTTTTGGAGGACAAGCAGACTAGAAGGGTCACTAGATCTGTTGTTGCTTGATTTCCTTTGTACTCCTTTGTACTCCTTTGTACTCTCTCTTGCTTCTCGGCTAGTATTCTCCCATTCTTATCTTTTACACCCTTACTGTTTCCCCCTGCTAGCTTCCCTAACTTTCTTGACTTCTTTCCTGCACAGTTTCTTACTCTCCCTCCATTTTACACTCCGATTCCTTCCAAATTCCTCATCTACTCTCCTCTTACTTTCCTTCACTACTCTCTTCACCACCCTCTTACTCTCCACGTATCTTGCTCATTTCTGTCTCTCGAAATCTTCATTCCCTCTACTACCCAACCACTCTCTATATGCTTGCTTCTTTTCTTCCACAACTATCTTTACTTCTCCTCACCCCTCCTCACATGCTGCACAGATCTCATCCCTAAGCACCTTGCTCATCTCCTCCAATTCCTCCATAACTTCCAGGTCGAACCCTCCTAGTCGTCTTTCTACTGCTCTCCTGTACTCTTCCCTGATTTCCTCCTCCTATAACTTCTCCACCCTCCTCACCATTCCACCTTCCGCTCGCCTCCCTCCAGCTCTCCTCACCCACTTCTTTTGTATCCTACCCTTAGCTACTACTACATAATGATCCGACAGACCCCCTCCAATACCCCTATACGGCCTAGCATCCATCACAGATTTCTTCATTCATTCATCGACACATTCATAATCAATCAATGACTTTCGTTCCACCACGGTCTTATCCTTCATGATCACCCGTTTCCACGTGTACCTGTGGATCATTCTATGTCGAAAGAAGGTGTTGGCTATCTACAGCCTCCTCCCCACACATTCGTACAAATACTTCATTAAAATGGGGTCCGAGAGGTGAGAGACACACGGTAATATATTTTTGCCAGTTGGTAAACATGCCAGAGGGTTATTGCATTCAAATTCCAACCTTACGTTATTTGTATGTAACATGTGTGATGCACATTAATAAAAGGGGATGTGTCGGATGGTTGAAAGGCACAGTGGCTCGCGCGTTTGGGGCTAGCAACACGTATTATGAAAAACATGCATCCTCCTTCATTCACTGTCCCCCCCTTCACTCACTCAACCCCACAATTTGCCGGAGGATAACAGGTTTTTCACAATACGTAGACGGAGGTCTTTAAAAATAAAAAAAAAAAACTTACATCAAATATCCCTGTAAGGCCATTTGTCCCCTAATAAAGAATTAAATTTGTTTCAGAGAAAATATAGTGAGAATATTAAAAGTCGGCATATCTATCATCTTTCAGGAAAAAGCATGGCTTGCCATTAATGGAGCCGGGAGAGGATGCCAGAAAGTCACACCCTTCAAAGCCTTCACAGGATGTAAGTGCTGCCTGTCCTCTTCCCGGTCCTTCAGGATACGTTCCGCCCAGGTAAGTACACAAAATTTGAATTTGAAAATAAATTAAATTTTGTTTTGTGTATTTTAGGAATTATTGTATACTAATAAATCATGCTACAATTAACTTTATATATGCATTAAAAAAAACTTATGCATATTTTTTTGCCCACACTTTTCAGGTGACAGTCAACTAATGTACCCTTGGATGATGGGACTCGGTCAGTTCCAGGACAGTGGATCTCGGTCATAGATGAGCAAGGGCCTTCTTCGCCAGTTACACCAACAATCATAAAAGTGCAGGAACACAATCGGATATTGAGGTGAACCAAGCAGCCCAGGAGGGGTCAATCAGTGAAGCATCGACAAGTTCCATCGTCAAGAAGAAGTTAAAAATTGATAGATCATGAATCTGCCAACATTTTAAAAATGCAATCTATCTATCTGACGCCGCGATCCACGAATGGGTGGCCACGAACGAACCGCCCCCATGCACCTCTGTCCCCAGTCAGGCGACACCCCTCCCCCCAATCAGCACCGCCTTCGTTCATATACTTACTCACTCCATCCTTCCACCTCTCTTTCGGTTTACCTCTCCCTCTCTGTCCCTCCACCTCGCTCTCGTACACCCTCTTAGTCATTCTCTCGTTTTCCAAAACGTTCCATATGGCCGAACCATCTCAAGTTGTTCCTTTTCACACTTTCCAGCACATCTACCTCCACACCACACCTCCTTCTTACGTCCTCATTCGTCTGTCTCCATGTAACTCCGCACACACTTCTTAAGTAATGCATTTCCACTGCTCTCACTCTTGGTCTGAGTCTCTCAACCAACGTCCATGCTTCGCTTCCGTAAGTCAGTGTCGGGATTACCACACTGTCATGCAAGGACTTCTTCACTTCCATACTGACCACCCTATTTCTTGTTACTGCTTTCAGCGTTCCTACTCTTCCCCTGTTGTACCCTCTCCCGCAATTCTTCATCCATAGTCCCATCTTTCCTCAACACACTGCCCAGATACTTAAAAGAGTTGACGATATCCATAGCCTGACCGTTCAGCTTCACCCAACGTTCTGTGACTTCACCCCTTTCGAAGACCACCACCTTGCTCTTCCCCACATTTACCTTCAAATTCCGTTTTTCACACACTGTTCCAAACTCATTTACCGGACCCTGCAACTCCCATTCATTATCACTCATCAGAACTGTATAATCCGCAATCAGCAGTATAGGTAGCTTCCACTCACTTCCCTCCCTTTTCAGCGATACACCCACATCCACTGCTCTTGATATTATTTTTTTCATGACTCCATCCATATATACAGTGAACAACCACGGGGACATCACACAACCCTGTTTCAAACCAACATTCAGGCCAAAGAACTCGCTCTGCTCACTCTCCACACGTACTGCCGCCTTTGCACCCTCATACATGCTCTTCACTGCTTTCAGCAACTTGCCATCTACTCCGTATAATCTAAGTACTTTCCACAAACCTTCTCTATCCACTCTGTCATAGGCCTTCTGCAAGTCCATAAAGGCAACATACACCTTTTGTTTCTTCTCCAGATATTTCTCCACAACACAATTCAGGGTAAAAATCTGATCTACACATCCTCTTCCCTTCCTGAAACATTCCTGCTCGTCGCCGATCCATTTCTCCGTGCTCACTCTCACTCTCTCAATCACTACCCTACTGTATACCTTCCCTTCGCTTAGAAGACATATTCCTTGGTGGTAACCACACACTCCTCTTTCCCCTTTGCCCTTATATAGGGGGACTATTATGCCAGTCTTCCAGTCATCGGGTGCACTCCCCTTCTCCCATGCTAGTTTGCACATTTTCCATACCCCTTCGATCACTATCTCACCAACATAACTCAACATTTCCCCACACACTCCATCTGTTCCTGGTGCTTTCCCCAACTTCACTCTTGGCATGGCTTCCCACACTTCTGACCTCCTGATCACCACCTCCTACTCCCCTACTTCTCTTCTTCTCCCTCCCATACCATATCCAACTATGTTTGCTGGCTCTTCATTCCTTACATTTAGCAACTCATTGAAGTACTCCCTCCATCTTTCGACTCTCTCTTGCTTCTCGGCTAGCATTCTCCAATTCTTATCTTTCACACCCTTACTGATTCTCTTGCTACCTTTCCTAACTTTCTTGACTTCTGGTGATGGGCTGGTCTAGCAGAGTGAGAGTTGAGCGTTCTCTGCCATACCCATAGCTTACTCTGACTGTTCCTTTTACTTAGATATTTTCTAGATCTCAAGTGACGGCGTCCCTTCCGTGGATTGACCTCCCAATCTACCAAGATTGGAAGCCAAAGCGTCACATTTTTCCCTTGCCCCTCAACTTTCTTTTCATAATTGCCGAGATGCACAGGGCCTGGGTGGGGCTTTGATTTCCCGGGCGTTTCCGCACCCTCCTCAGCTCCCAGCCCTTAAACACCTTGCTCATCTCCTCCACTTCCTCCATAACTTCCAGGTCGAACCCACCTAGTCGTCTTTCTACTGCTCGCCTGTACTCTTCCCTGATTTCCTCCTCCTGTAACCTCTCCACCCTCCTCACCATTCCACCTTCCTCTCGCCTCCCTCCCGCTCTCCTCACCCACTTTCTTTGTATCCTAACCTTAGCTATTACTACATAATGATCAGACAGACCCCCTCCAATACCCCTATGCGCCCTAACAATCATTGCCGAATCAAAAAAATCCCACTATATATGATGATGCGAGGCATTTATCGGGTTTCTTCCCCCAAAAAGGTACAGGGGGACGGGTTATTGATCGGAATGTAATGAAACTCTACCTGAAAAGAAAGAAATTGGTTTATGGTAATGCACAATGGCTGAAATACAATGACAGTACCAATCAAGTCAGGAGGAGAAAAACAAACAAACAAATTAAATTTGGTGTTGGAACCCAGCAAACCAAACACAAATTAGTATTTAATGGGGTAGCCGGCAAATTGTTTAAGGTAAGGTTGGAATTTGAATGCAATAATACTTTTCACCTCTCCGACCCTATTTCGATTAATTATTTGTATATTTTGCCAAACAAGAATGATACAAATAATAATAAAATTGTACCTCACGATTCTTTGTTTTTGTAACTTTACACATAGATGTATTTATTTATAGGAAAAACACATCCTATCCAGTGTTTCACTTGCCGGAGTTGAAGTCTCTATTCACAATGTTCCTTTGTTCAAGCCAGGTACATAAAGTTGAACACTAGACAATGCAATTGATCCATTCGGTTACCAAAACCCAAAAAGTGATTTTTTCCCAGACAAGCCCGGGTCTTATGTGTATACAATGGAGATCTATGTGTTAAAACAGGAGAAAAATAAAAGGTTAACTTCAAAATGTTGTTTTATTCCTTACTTAATCTATCAGTTTTTGCTTTTTGTCTATCATCTGTATCATTATTGCAATTTCTTTCTGCAGGTTTTCGTTACTCTTCTCAACTTCCTTCAGAAGGAGTTCGAATTTCTTCTCTTGTTCCCTCCGAAGGAATTCGTCTTTCTTATCTTGTTCCCTCCGAAGGAGTTCGTCTCTCTTATCTTGTTCCCTGCGATGGGTTTCGCAGCTTTCGTCAAATGACTTCCGTAACTGCTCACACTCTTCGAGTTGCTCGTCCATCTTCTCTAGCACCATATCGAAATCCTCGACGAATATCTTCAGTACTGCCATGAAGACATGACGTCTTCTGGAGCGAATTGGACCTCAACTCAGCGTCACACTGTCCTAAATCTATATACTTTCGCTGCAGCTCAATGTCAGCCTCAATGTCTTCTTCTTGAATGATGATTCCGGTGTCTATCAACCTCGAATATTCGTCAGCTAACGACTCTTGTTCCAAAAACACGTCAGGGTATCTAACGTTATCTAACACACATGGTCCCTTTTCCTTCTTGTGGATAAAAATATTCAGCGAATCCCAACTTGTGACCCGAACCGTACAAGAGACTGAATTTGATAGGTAGGTATTCAGTAGATATGGTATGGGTAGATTTCTTATAGGGATACTATTCTTATAGAGATACTTCATTAATATTCCAGTTCTTAGCTAGTTTTATAGTATATGTTCAAGGGTCAACCAACCAAGCTTCATTAATGCCTATTCTAATAGGATTTCAAAACCAAGAAATAATTTAATTATTATTATTATTATTATTATTATTAAAGTAAAGTAAAGTTAGAGATTAATATAATTATAAGAAATCTGAATTACTAATTGAATTATTTACAGAGAGATTAAGTATAAAAGTAAAATATTAGTTATAACTCTTACAAATAAAAAAAAAATATATATATAAATATAACAAAAAATATTAAACTAAAAACATGAAATTATGACATTGAAACGTGTTCAATCCCGGTTAATGAAGATTGTTAGCCTAGGCGTCACACTCTCTAGTTGGTAGGTTGAAGAGAAGGTAAGTAACAACCCAACTGTACTCCAGGTATTCACAGAGACACCACCCCGAGCTATAGTCCAAGTAACACTGAAGTTAGTCTAAAAATAAGATCACTCATAGACTCGGGAAAGAGCTGGTCACTAAGAAAAGAAACTCGCCCCCTAGTGGTGTGGGGCGAGTTAACGATCATTGAAGAGTATATACAAAAGGTTCATGGTGTGGTGCTTTGAAGCTCCATGTAGATGGAGGCTGGATGAGGCTTCAGGAAGGGTTGAGCAGGCTCGGAGTGTGGTGCTTTGAAGCTCCATGTAGAGATAGAGTTGGTTGGATGAGGCTTCAGGAAGGGTTGAGCAGGATCGGAGTTTCGAGGGACGTAACAATGTTTATGTTCCTAATAATTGTATTGTAATCAAGCATTTCAAAGAATTTTCTTTCTTTCACATAACTAACAGAAGAGAGGGTTGATGCCTTAAAAAGGCTTGTACTTCAAAGTCTACATAACCGAATAAATGCCACAGAATACATTGGCATGGAAGAGGTGGGACAGAGAAACACCGTAAACAGCAAAATGAGGCTGAGCTGTTAGCCATGGAAGATGTGCATACCCTGGAAACTAATGACGCTATGAAATTCCCATGAACAATGCTGCATCATTAATTCACGATGGACGTACACCAGCAAAACAACGTATACAGAAAGACTATGTCGAAACGGGAAAAAAAGACCAGCTCCAAGATTAATTGTAAGTATCATTTATTACATTTGCTCATGAAAATATGATCTCAATGACAATATTGCTCAATAGTATTTGAACGAATGAAATTTTTTTCACATTTTCAGGCACGAAGAAGAGGAAGAAGATGAAGCAGCGATGCATAGTGGTATAAATGAGACGGAACACATCCAACCACGCTGGGAAAAAAGACAAATAAATCCGACAAACCGTTGTCTCATGGTCTCGAGGAAGAGGCACTGCAGATGACGTGCTACTTGAAACAACTGGTGAGCTGGTATCTTTATTTTTCCTTAAATTTCCCCTTGTGTTATACTTGTGATGTGTTATATGCTTATGTTCCTAATAATTGTATTGTAATCAAGCATTTCAAAGAATGTTCTTTCTTTCACAGAACTAACAGAAGAGAGGGATGATGCCTTAAAAAGGCTTGTACTTCAAAGTCTACATAACCGAATAAATGCCACAGAATACTTTGGCATGGAAGAGGTGGGGCAGAGAGAAACACCGTACACAGCAAAATGAGGCTGAGCTGTTAGCCATGGAGGATGTACATACCCTGGAAACTAATGATGCTATTGAAATTCCCATAAACAATGCTGCATCATTAATCCGCGATGGACGTGCACCAGCAAAGCTACGTATACAGAAAGACTATGTCGAAACGGGAAAAAAGACCAGCTCCAAGATTAATTGTAAGTATCATTTATTACATTTTCTCATGAAAATATGATCTCAATGACAATATTGCTCAATAGTATTTGAACGAATGAAATTTTTTTCACATTTCCAGGCACGAAGAAGAGGAAGAAGATGAAGCAGCGATGCATAGTGGTATAAATGAGACGGAACACATCCAACCACGCTGGGAAAATAGACAAATAAATCCGACACCCCGTTGTCTCATGGTCTCGAGGAAGAGGCACTGCAGATGATGTGCTACTTGAAACAACTGGTGAGCTGGTATATTTATTTTTTCTTAAATTTCCCCTTGTGTTATACTTGTGATGTGTTATATGTTTATGTTCCTAATAATTGTATTGTAATCTAGCATTTCAAAGAATTTTCTTTCTTTCACAGAACTAACAGAAGAGAGGGTTGATGACTTAAAAAGGCTTATACTTCAAAGTCTACATAACCGAATATATGCGACGAAGCACCTCTCTAAACATCATAAACGACAACTGAACAATGAGGTCGAACTTGTCCGAAATATTAAGACTTTATGGACTGTTGATAATTTCTATGACCAACAAATACCAAATAAAAAAGCTGAACTTGATGAACTGAATCTATATTTAATTAATTTCACCACAACACACAACACCCCCAATGAAATTAATTAAAGTATACATGATCCGCCAGGATTCGAACCCGGGTTATCACACACAGATTTTTGCCACCTTAACCATTACACCACCAGGACGGTTAAAGGTTTATGCACACGCCGAAGAGAAAGGCCGAGCAAAGAATATTATACTCCTGCAGTGGCAGTGTGCAAGAAAGCTTCTAAATGGAAACAAAGGCCCAAATCGTAAATAGCCCCAAGCGATCAGCAAGATAACAAAGAGACCAGGCAGGCCATGCCCAGTCGCCGGTTGCTACAGCGAATCAGTCAACCTACGGAAGCACATGGCCCTTTACCACTCGTACCTAACTAACGACGATAGAGAGAATGTTTTGGCTGCAGCAAGTAGGTTCTCTAATAAAAAGGCCCCTGCCACCAACAAATGCAAAGAAAACAAACTTATATGATTGTTCCTTCTGCCCAAAATCAGTTAAAACGGATCGATATGCACTTAAGAAAAACAAAGACTCCATGGAATACCAGGAACTCCTCAGACACGTACGTTAGGTTTGCTTTCCATAATTCAATTATTTTCTTAATAATAGGTCAAACATTAAAGAAATAAAAACAAATCACTTTAAAGTAAAGAAACATTGTAATGCATTTGTAATTAATTATATGCAAACTAAAACAGTACAACTTTTATTGTAAATATTTTGAATCATTAATTAGACATATCTCGCATGAATATTGAATTATTTTCCAGAAAAAAAAGGTCACCTGCCAAAGTTGAGGATGTGTACCCATAGTAGCTGGCACCATGCCCGATGTTGCCACTAGAAATTTGTCCTAAACATTTTGTTCTGTTCTTTCACAGCAGTCGCCATGGCCTGGCGAGGACTCTCCCAGGATGACATCTCTTCGATGTTGGACGACTTTGAGGACGCCTCTAGTGATTCTGACAACAATTGCGACAATGAAGCTGAACATGATAACATCAAGGACGAGCTTATAGATATAGAGCCCACCCACATTGTGGCTCCGTCGCCACCTACGCCATCCCTGTGGTGCCGGCGCCAGACACACCTCCTCGTGCTACTACACCTCCTCGTGCTAGTACTTCGTCTTCACTACGTACCACCAGGAGTACTTTGGCGTCATTACGACGTGACTTCTCTTTTAGGGGCAGGGAGGAGCGACACGAAAGGCAGGCAGTCACGGCTGCCATACAACCCTTCACCCACCCAAAGAAGGCATGACTACCATGGCAACGTAGAAGGCCTCCCTCCAATTACGACAGTACCGACGATGAAGAGAGTGTGGATGACCTGCCACCCTCCACACCTGCGCGTATCGGTGGACCGCACGCACCTGCCACACCTGCCGCAACTCCCAGGGGCACTACCCGATCACCTGACGAAGCTGCAAGAAGTCTGTGTGTGGTCACCACCAGGTCAAGACCTGCATGGTATGCAACTCTTGAAGGTAAGAAACTACATATTTTGTATTCATTTTTATTGGGTTTCTAAGTATCAAAGTAAATAATATTACAAAATATGGGTCATAATTGTCAACAAAATATCATTGAAAAGTCGGCCCTCTCGATGTAACGTCAAATAATACTTATTTTGGTCTTTTTCGTTTGCCCTTTTTTTTATTACTTTTATTTGTTTTTGGAAGGTTATTTATATGCTGATTTGGTTCATAGGGTGCATATGTATGTTCATCGTGAGTTTTAGGCATATTCATTGAGAAGTACTTGATTTATGATTTTTTTCCCAGGATTTTTGCCCCCAGAAAGTCGACCCTCTCAAAGTTCAATCAACATAAAGTTATAGTATCGCTATCTATTAGTTCCTATTCCAATTTGTGAGCGTTACATTGTGTCTTCTAGTATTTTTTTATAATTGTATGTAAAAAAAGTGATTCCACATGTTGTACAACTATTTATTGTGTTCTGTCATATTTTCTTCCACAGAATACTTTGGCATGGATGAGGTGGGACAGAGAGAACACCGTAAACAGCAAAATGAGGCCGAGATGTTGCCAATGGAGGATGCGCGTAGCCTGGAAACTAATGATGCTATTGAAATTCCCATAAACAATGCTGCATCATTAATCCAGGATGGCCGTGCACCAGCAAACCAACATATGAAGAAAGAATAGGTCAACCTGAGAGATGCACTGATTGTGAGACTGTCTGTTCGATGCCTACGAAGAAATCAGGAGTTTACTGAATTTACAATCAGTGCATACAAGGGAAGAACAACAGGCGTCGAAGATGGTAGAGTAGCACGACACAAAACGGGGGCCAAAGACCCCTGCATCTTCTATTTAGGCAATACAGAGGCAGCTGCTCTTGAGGCTTACATGAAATATTATCGCCAAGTAGTTGCCACATGTGTAAGGCCAAAATGTAAGATGTTTGTGAATCGGGTGGGCAACAACACCGATGGCCAATGTTGCTCTCACCTCTCAGTAGAAAATGTAGGGAAAATCATTGCCAAGATGGGACTGAGGGCAGGCATTGTTGGGGAGTGGGCAGCCGGAAGCTACGACATGAACAGATCACAGCTGCCCTCAGAGATGAGGATACACCTGCCAACAGACAAGCCCTTGCAACCTTGGCATGATAACATCCAGAAAAAACTACGACTTCACCAATCAGAGGACAACTGGAGAACGAATTGTAAACATTCTAAAGGATCTACGTTGTGATGCAGCATCAGGGTAGGTGTTGATGAGGCATATAAGAAAGTTACAATTTTATTATTTTTATTTGGCAAAATGTACAAATCTATATATCTATTGCCTGACGCCGCAATCCCTGAAGGGGTGGCCACGAACGTACCGCCCCCACGCACCTCTATCCCCAGTCAGTCGACGCCCCTCCCCCCAACCAGCACCGCCTTCGTTCATATACTTCCTCACTCCATCCTTCCACCTAGCTCTTGTACACCCTCTTAGTCATTCTCTCGCTTTCTGACAACAATTGCGACAACGAAGCTGAACATGACGACATCGAGGACGATCTTATAGATATAGAGCCCACCCACATTGTCGCTCCGTCGCCACCCACGCCAACCCTGTGGTGCCGGCACCAGACACGGATGCCCCCACACCTCCTCGTGCTACCACACCTCCTCGTGCTAGTACTTCGTCTTCACCACGTACCACCAGGAGTACTTTGGCGTCATATGATGTGACTTCTCTTTTAGGGGCAGGGAGGAACGACAGGAAAGGCAGGCAGTCACGGCTGCCATACAACCCTTCACCCACCCAAAGAAGGCAGGACTACCACAGCAACGTAGAAGGCCTCCCTCCAATTACGACAGTACCGACGATGAAGAGAGTGTGGATGACCTGCCACCCTCCACACCTGCGCGTATCGGTGGACCGCACGCACCTGCCTCACCTGTCACACCTTCCGCACCTGCCACACCTGCCGCAACTCCCAGGGTCACTACCCGATCACCTGACGAATAAGAATTAATAGAGAATTTGAATGTTGGAGATGAATTCAGTAACAGCGACCATGACCATCGTACAATAACTTTAACTTTAAAGTTTACTAGTAACGAACCAAATAGCAGCATCGAAAAAGTCCCTAATTTCAAGAAAGCAAACTTTCATAAACTTAGAGCTATGTTTAAAGAAACTGACTGGAGCTTTTTAATTAACAATAACGACATATATACATCCTGGGTATTATTCGAAACCACTTACCTAAAAGCAGTGCAGGACTGCATACCATCGAAAATACGGCGTCCAAGGCCTTAATAATAAGCCCAAATGGTGGAATAAAGATATTTCAAACTGTCTGCTTGCTAAAAAGTTTGCTAATGATAGATTAAAATCCTTACAAAATGACGAAGAACGGGTGAAATTTGTAGAGCTACGACGCAAAGCCAAAAAGTTAATAAAGCAAAGTAAAAAGACCCTGGAGTTACATGTTGAGAATCAAAGTAAAACAAACCCGAAAGAATTCTATAGTTATATCAGAAAGAAAAAAGAAATTACTTCAACTGTTGGACTGTTAGTCGATGAAAATGGAGAATACACCAAAGACCCTCAATACCTTCTTTGCATCAGTTTTTACAACGGAAGACCTCACATTGAACATTGAACGTATTTATCAATACCATCGCCGATTCAGATTGATAATTCAGATGTAACAATGCCACCGTTACAGAGAGAGAAGTATTGAATTGTTTAGATAAACTCAAGGTAAATAAAAAGCCTGGACCTGATAAAATCTCACCTAGAGTCCTAAAGGAAGCTAAGGATGAGCTCTCCAAACCACTGACATTGCTATTTAATAAATCCTTGCAGTCTGGAGCTTCAAAGCACCACACCAGCGCCATGAACCTTTTGTATATACTCTTCAATGATCGTTAACTCGCCCCACACCACTAGGGGGCGAGTTTCTTTTCTTAGTGACCAGCTCTTTCCCGAGTCTATGAGTGATCTTATTTTTAGACTAACTTCAGTGTTACTTGGACTATAGCTCGGGGTGGTGTCTCTGTGAATACCTGGAGTACAGTTGGGTTGTTACTTACCTTCTCTTCAACCTACCAACTAGAGAGTGTGACGCCTAGGCTAACAATCTTAATTAACCGGGATTGAACACGTTTCAATGTCATAATTTCATGTTTTTAGTTTAATATTTTTTGTTATATTTATATATATATATTTTTTTTATTTGTAAGAGTTATAACTAATATTTTACTTTTATACTTAATCTCTCTGTAAATAATTCAATTAGTAATTCAAATTTCTTATAATTATATTAATCTATAACTTTACTTTACTTTAATTAATAATAATAATAATAATAATTAAATTATTTCTTGGTTTTGAAATCCTATTAGAATAGGCATTAATGAAGCTTGGTTGGTTGACCCTTGAACATATACTATAAAACTAGCTAAGAACTGGAATATTAATGAAGTATCTCTATAAGAATAGTATCCCTATAAGAAATCTACCCATACCATATCTAATGAATACCTACCTATCAAATTCAGTCTCTTGTACGGTTCGGGTCACAAGTTGGGATTCGCTGAGTATTTTTATCCACAAGAAGGAAAAGGGACCATGTGTGTTAAGATAACGTTAGATACCCTGACGTGTTTTTGGAACAAGAGTCGTTAGCTGACGAATATTCGAGGTTGATAGACACCGGAATCATCATTCAAGAAGAAGACATTGAGGCTGACATTGAGCTGCAGCGAAAGTATATAGATTTAGGACAGTGTGACGCTGAAGTTGAGGTCCAATTCGCTCCAGAAGACATGGCAGTACTTCATGGCAGTACTGAAGATATTCGTCGAGGATTTCGATATGGTGCTAGAGAAGATGGACGAGCAACTCGAAGAGTGTGAGCAGTTACGGAAGTCATTTGACGAAAGCTGCGAAACCCATCGCAGGGAACAAGATAAGAGAGACGAACTCCTTCGGAGGGAACAAGATAAGAAAGACGAATTCCTTCGGAGGGAACAAGAGAAGAAATTCGAACTCCTTCTGAAGGAAGTTGAGAAGAGTAACGAAAACCTGCAGAAAGAAATTGCAATAATGATACAGATGATAGACAAAAAGCAAAACTGATAGATTAAGTAAGGAATAAAACAACATTTTGAAGTTAACCTTTTATTTTTCTCCTGTTTTAACACATAGATCTCCATTGTATACACATAAGACCCGGGCTTGTCTGGGAAAAAAAATCCCTTTTTGGGTTTTGGTAACCGAATGGATCAATTGCATTGTCTAGTGTTCAACTTTATGTACCTGGCTTGAACAAAGGAACATTGTGAATAGAGACTTCAACTCCGGCAAGTGAAACACTGGATAGGATGTGTTTTTCCTATAAATAAATACATCTATGTGTAAAGTTACAAAAACAAAGAATCGTGAGGTACAATTTTATTATTTGTATCATTCTTGTTTGGCAAAATATACAAATAATTAATCGAAATAGGGTCGGAGAGGTGAAAAGTATTATTGCATTCAAATTCCAACCTTACCTTAAACAATTTGCCGGCTACCCCATTAAATACTAATATTTGTGTTTGGTTTGCTGGGTTCCAACACCAAATTTAATTTTTTTGTTTGTTTTTCTCCTCCTGACTTGATTGGTACTGTCATTGTATTTCAGCCATTGTGCATTACCATAAACCAATTTCTTTCTTTTCAGGTAAAGTTTCATTACATTCCGATCAATAACCCGTCCCCCTGTACCTTTTTGGGGGAAGAAACCCGATAAATGCCTCGCATCATCATATATAGTGGGATTTTTTTGATTCGGCAATGATTGTTAGGGCGCATAGGGGTATTGGAGGGGGTCTGTCTGATCATTATGTAGTAATAGCTAAGGTTAGGATACAAAGAAAGTGGGTGAGGAGAGCGGGAGGGAGGCGAGAGGAAGGTGGAATGGTGAGGAGGGTGGAGAGGTTACAGGAGGAGGAATTCAGGGAAGAGTACAGGCGAGCAGTAGAAAGACGACTAGGTGGGTTCGACCTGGAAGTTATGGAGGAAGTGGAGGAGATGAGCAAGGTGTTTAAGGGCTGGGAGCTGAGGAGGGTGCGGAAACGCCCGGGAAATCAAAGCCCCACCCAGGGCCCTGTGCATCTCGGCAATTATGAAAAGAAAGTTGAGGGGCAAGGGAAAAATGTGACGCTTTGGCTTCCAATCTTGGTAGATTGGGAGGTCAATCCACGGAAGGGACGCCGTCACTTGAGATCTAGAAAATATCTAAGTAAAAGGAACAGTCAGAGTAAGCTATGGGTATGGCAGAGAACGCTCAACTCTCACTCTGCTAGACCAGCCCATCACCAGAAGTCAAGAAAGTTAGGAAAGGTAGCAAGAGAATCAGTAAGGGTGTGAAAGATAAGAATTGGAGAATGCTAGCCGAGAAGCAAGAGAGAGTCGAAAGATGGAGGGAGTACTTCAATGAGTTGCTAAATGTAAGGAATGAAGAGCCAGCAAACATAGTTGGATATGGTATGGGAGGGAGAAGAAGAGAAGTAGGGGAGTAGGAGGTGGTGATCAGGAGGTCAGAAGTGTGGGAAGCCATGCCAAGAGTGAAGTTGGGGAAAGCACCAGGAACAGATGGAGCGTGTGGGGAAATGTTGAGTTATGTTGGTGAGATAGTGATCGAAGGGGTATGGAAAATGTGCAAACTAGCATGAGAGAAGGGGAGTGCACCCGATGACTGGAAGACTGGCATAATAGTCCCCCTATATAAGGGCAAAGGGGAAAGAGGAGTGTGTGGTTACCACCGAGGAATATGTCTTCTAAGCGAAAGGAAGGTATACAGTAGGATTGAGAGAGTGAGAGTGAGCACGGAGAAATGGATCGGCGACGAGCAGGAATGTTTCAGGAAGGGAAGAGGATGTGTAGATCAGATTTTTACCCTGAATTGTGTTGTGGAGAAATATCTGGAGAAGAAACAAAAGGTGTATGTTGCCTTTATGGACTTGCAGAAGGCCTATGACAGAGTGGATAGAGAAGGTTTGTGGAAAGTACTTAGATTATACGGAGTAGATGGCAAGTTGCTGAAAGCAGTGAAGAGCATGTATGAGGGTACAGTTGTTCACTGTATGGAGTCATGAAAAAAATAATATCAAGAGCAGTGGATGTTGGTGTATCGCTGAAAAGGGAGGGAAGTGAGTGGAAGCTACCTATACTGCTGATTGCGGATTATACAGTTCTGATGAGTGATAATGAATGGGAGTTGCAGGGTCCGGTAAATGAGTTTGGAACAGTGTGTGAAAAACGGAATTTGAAGGTAAATGTGGGGAAGAGCAAGGTTATGGTCTTCGAAAGGGGTGAAGTCACAGAACGTGGGGTGAAGCTGAACGGTCAGGCTATGGATATCGTCAACTCTTTTAAGTATCTGGGCAGTGTGTTGAGGAAAGATGGGACTATGGATGAAGAATTGCGGGAGAGGGTACAACAGGGGAAGAGGGTTGTAGGAACGCTGAAAGCAGTAACAAGAAATAGGGTGGTCAGTATGGAAGTGAAGAAGTCCTTGCATGACAGTGTGGTAATCCCGACACTGACTTACGGAAGCGAAGCATGGACGTTGGTTGAGAGACTCAGACCAAGAGTGAGAGCATTACTTAAGAAGTGTGTGCGGAGTTACATGGAGGGATAGACAGACGAATGAGGACGTAAGAAGGAGGTGTGGTGTGGAGGTAGATGTGCTGGAAAGTGTGAAAAGGAACAACTTGAGAGGGTTCGGCCATATGGAACGTTTTGGAAAACGAGAGAATGACTAAGAGGGTGTACGAGAGCGAGGTGGAGGGACAGAGAGGGAGAGGTAAACCGAAAGAGAGGTGGAAGGATGGAGTGAGTAAGTATATGAACGAAGGCGGTGCTGATTGGGGGGAGGGGTGTCGCCTGACTGGGGACAGAGGTGCATGGGGGCGGTTCGTTCGTGGCCACCCCTTCGTGGATCGCGGCGTCAGGCTAAAGAGAGATAGATAGATTGCATTTTTAAAATGTTGGCAGATTCATGATCTATCAATTTTTAACTTCTTCTTGACGATGGAACTTGTCGATGATTGACTTGTCTGATTGACCCCTCCTGGGCTGCTTGGTTCACCTCAATATCCGATTGTGTTCCTGCACTTTTATGATTGTTGGTGTAACTGGCGAAGAAGGCCCTTGCTCATCTATGACCGAGATCCACTGTCCTGGAACTGACCGAGTCCCATCATCCAAGGGTACATTAGTTGACTGTCACCTGAAAAGTGTGGGCAAAAAAATATGCATAAGTTTTTTTTAATGCATATATAAAGTTAATTGTAGCATGATTTATTAGTATACAATAATTCCTAAAATACACAAAACAAAATTTAATTTATTTTCAAATTCAAATTTTGTGTACTTACCTGGGCGGAACGTATCCTGAAGGACCGGGAAGAGGACAGGCAGCACTTACATCCTGTGAAGGCTTTGAAGGGTGTGACTTTCTGGCATCCTCTCCCGGCTCCATTAATGAGGCAAGCCATGCTTTTTCCTGAAAGATGATAGATATGCCGACTTTTAATATTCTCACTATATTTTCTCTGAAACAAATTTAATCCTTTATTAGGGGACAAATGGCCTTACAGGGATATTTGATGTAATTTTTTTTTTTTTTTTTAAAGACCTCCGTCTACGTATTGTGAAAAACCTGTTATCCTCCGGCAAATTGTGGGGTTGAGTGAGTGAAGGGGGGGACAGTGAATGAAGGAGGATGCATGTTTTTCATAATACGTGTTGCTAGCCCCAAACGCGCGAGCAACTGTGCCTTTCAACCATCCGACACATCCCCTTTTATTAATGTGCATCACACATGTTACATACAAATAACGTAAGGTTGGAATTTGAATGCAATAACCCTCTGGCATGTTTACCAACTGGCAAAAATATATTACCGTGTGTCTCTCACCTCTCGGACCCCATTTTAATGAAGTATTTGTACGAATGTGTGGGAGGAGGCTGTAGATAGCCAACACCTTCTTTCGACACAGAATGATCCACAGGTACACGTGGAAAACGGGTGATCATGAAGGATAAGACCGTGGTTGGAACGAAAGTCATTGATTGATTATGAATGTGTCGAATGAATGAATGAAGAAATCTGTGATGGATGCTAGGCCGTATAGGGGTATTGGAGGGGGTCTGTCGGATCATTATGTAGTAGTAGCTAAGGTTAGGATACAAAAGAAGTGGGTGAGGAGAGCTGGAGGGAGGCGAGCGGAAGGTGGATTGGTGAGGAGGGTGGAGAAGTTATAGGAGGAGGAAATCAGGGAAGAGTACAGGAGAGCAGTAGAAAGACGACTAGGAGGGTTCGACCTGGAAGTTATGGAGGAATTGGAGGAGATGGAGCAAGGTGCTTAGGGATGAGATCTGTGCAGCATGTGAGGAGGGGTGAGGAGAAGTAAAGATAGTTGTGGAAGAAAAGAAGCAAGCATATAGAGAGTGGTTGGGTAATAGAGGGAATGAAGATTTCGAGAGACAGAAATGAGCCAGATACGTGGAGAGTAAGAGGGTGGTGAAGAGAGTAGTGAAGGAAAGTAAGAGGAGAGTAGATGAGGAATTTGGAAGGAATCGGAGTGTAAAATGGAGGGAGAGTAAGAAACTGTGCAGGAAAGAAGTCAAGAAAGTTAGGGAAGCTAGCAGGGGGAAACAGTAAGGGTGTAAAAGATAAGAATGGGAGAATACTAGCCGAGAAGCAAGAGAGAGTACAAAGGAGTACAAAGGAGTACAAAGGAAATCAAGCAACAACAGATCTAGTGACCCTTCTAGTCTGCTTGTCCTCCAAAACACTGAGGATCAAAGTGTCCAAACAGTGGTTTAGAGTGGGTAAGGGAACATTGGAAAGGGAACTACTGCCCTGGAACTAATCTCCGTGGCAGGATTAGGAAGTTAGTAGGGGACAGATGGGTTAGTAACTGATGGGAGGATAAAATAAAGTTATTCATTTACAAACGCAGTCAGTCGCGGGTTTGATGCGAGATATTTGTCTAGGCGAAGTTTAAATGAATCAACGGTGCTGCAGTCTATGACATCTCGGGGAAGCCCATTCCATAAGTTGACAACTCGATTGAAGAAGAAATTCTTAGCTTCGTGTGAGTTAAAAGATTTACCAATAATTTTGCAACCGTTTCCCCGCGTGTTATTAGATTGGTCGATAGTGAAGTACTTATTATCGATGCCTTTGATGATTTTGAACACTTGAATTAAGTCGCCTCTTAATCTGCGCTGGGTTAAAGGAAATAGATTTAATTCTCTAAGACGCTCCTCGTATGGTTTGTTCTTTAGGCTAGGTTTAGGCTAGGTTCTTTAGGCTAGGTTTGGTAACTCTACGTTGAACTCGTTCTAGCTTGTCTATATCTTTTTGGTAATAAGGGCACCAGGATTGAACGCAGTATTCCAGAAGAGGGCGGACTAAGGAATTGTAAAGGGTTAGGATAACGTCTTTGGATTTATGCTCGAATGACCTGCCTATAAAGCCAATTATTTTGTTTGCCTTCTTAACAACTTCTGAACATTCTTGGCTCGGTTTTAGGTTATTCGATATTGTTACTCCCAGATCGGTTTCTCTGTTTACATTCTTAAGCTGAGTGCCATTCATCAAATAGTTTGCTTTCTCATTTTGGTATCCGATATGTAGTACTTTACATTTATCCGCATTGAAACTCATTTGCCAAATTTGGGCCCAACATGACAACTTGGATACACAACTTAGATTGTGTTGCATATCGTCAACTTGTTCTTTTGAGAGTACGCTATTTGCAATTTGTGTATCGTCAGCAAATTTTGAGATTGTACAGGTGAGACCCTCATCTATGTCGTTGATGTAAATTAGAAAGATAATTGGTCCTAGTACCGATCCCTGGGGTACCCCGCTACTTACATTGGTCCATTTAGATGCCTTACCGTTTATGACTACTCTTAGCTTTCTGTCGCTGAGCCAATTTTCTATCCATTTCAACACACCATCTTGTATTCCATGCACTTTTAGTTTTAGCAGTAAACGTTTGTGGGGAACTTTGTCTTTGCCTTTTGAAAATCAAGGTATATAATATCTACAGCTTTACTCTCATCGTAGAGGTTGAGGATATCGTGGATATCTAAGAGGTTTGTTAAACAGGAACGTTTTTTACGAAAGCCGTGTTGAGTATCTTTAAGTATGTTATTTTCCTCTAAGTGATTTACGAGTCTGTCTCTTATGAGTGTTTCTAACATTTTACATACAACTGAGGTTAAGCTAATAGGACGATAGTTACTGGGTAGGGATTTGCTGTCAGTCCCAACATTCAGGGGCTGATCCTCCCTACCCTTTTTGTAAATAAGTGCTGGCTACAAACTACTTACTGACGGACTGATCGTTCTTTAAGTCGAATACAATAGTCTGATATTAACATTAATGAAGTAGAAAACATGTTCTATGATATTAAGAAAGGGCTAACAACATATTGATAGGATATTCCGAATGTATTTTAGTATGATTAATGTTGTTGTGAAATATAAAAACATCATATGAAGTCAGGGTAACGTAACATCATTCTCCATAACTGAAAATTGTCATTACATTACGTTACATTAACCCGTCCAGTACCGATGCTGTTTGTGGTATTTGGTTTCAACTATAAGTAGACGATAATCAGAAGATAAGACAAATATGTGGCAGCTACGGGGATCAATTTATATAAATTATATAACGTTCAATTTGGTAGACGGCCTTCCGAAACTGAATTGAATTGTCATTATCAGAATATAATATAATATATAAGAACAGTTCAGGAAGTGAGTAGATGGTATTTTGCACACTTGCAATGAGTGTAGTGCACTAGATAATCCCTCTCTTTCCTCTTCGAGTATCTCTCCGGAATGGACTGCAAGGTCTTTGAGATAATAACTATTCCTTGTAACTTCTTGTTGCTCTTTTACTGCAAGACACAGACAAAGGAAATATGGAAAAGGTCTACTATTCCGACAAGACGATCCTAGGATTAGACTATACATTATCACGGGAGTGTTGAATTAACCACCTCGCTCTGCTCTCCCAGACTCTGTTCACAGAGTAGAAAATATGATTTAGAGGAAAATTAATCGGAAATGAATTGAAGTTAACGATTAATTTAAAGATATTTCGATTAAGTTAAGTTAACCCATTTTTCAAAATAGGTGGTTAATCGGAAAAAGTTAAGTTAATTAACTTAACTGACCCAACTCTGAATTACATACATACATGAATACATACATACATATTACATACATACATACATGCATACAAACTTACATACATACATACATACATACATGCATACATATATGCGCAAACATATGTAAAATCATGAGGCAAATAAGTAGTGAGGCGAAGTGTTATGGAAGCTGAATCATGAGGCGAACTGGTGCTGAGGCGTCATTGACGCAAGGCGAAGTGGTAGTGAGGCGTAGTGGTGGCAAGGCGAACTGGTCGTGAGGCGTAATGGACATAGGCGAAGTGGTCATGAGGCGAAGTAGTCGTGAGGCGGAGTGACTGGAAAGCAATCAAACTAGCAATAACGATTCCAAAGATTTTCTTGAAGTAGTACTAGACAATTTTCTCTTTCAATTTGTAAATTCGCCAACTAGAGGATATAATATTCTGGACATAGTTCTTAGCAACTGAGAAAATTGGATAAAAGATTTAGAAGTGGGCGACCAGCTAGGGAACAGTGACCATAAATCAATATATTTATCTATAGAATTAAATTATAAACCAAAGGAAAATAAGGTTCTTATCCCCGACTTTAGAAAAGCAAATTTTAGGGGATTAAAAGGATCACTCAGAATTAAAGGTGACGCAGGAGATTTAGGTCAAGTAAGCCAATTAGTTCCAGCAGAACAGAGATGTCGGGACCAGGTGGGTCACACAGCTGCGACAGCTAGGCTGCGTCCACACCAGTGACAAAACACGGTGGGAACATTAAGACTGACAAGTTTGGTAACAAGTTGTTAAGTCGTTGAGGAACATCGTAGTAGACATGTTGGTACGGATTTGTTGGGCGACATGTTGGCAATCCTGGTGTGGACGAGGTGATGTCGTCAGAGACCTCCCACCAACCAACAGACCAACATGGAGTGGACAAGAGAGAAGACGTTAGAGCTGATTGAGTGCTATCGCAGCCACTCGTTGCTGTGGCAACCAACCCATATGCTGTACAAGAACCGCATAAAGAGGTCAGATGCTTGGCTTGACATTGCCAACATCCTTAATGTACACCAAAAAGAGGCTGAGAAGAAAATAAAAAATCTTGTTGCATAGTTCAGAAGAGAACTGAAAAAAACTAGAGAGAAACAATCCGGCAGCAGTGGTGGTGATACATACCACAGCCAGTGGTTTGGCTTCGACAGCATGTTGTTCCTGGTGGACAAACACACACCACACAAGACATATGACGCTGGATTTCAGGTAAGATAATCAGCACAGTTTTTATATAATACTACATTTATTACCATTATTCTGTTCCAGATGAAAGCTTACAATATTGTGATTAGAAAACAAAGTAAAATTAGAATTACCAATATATTTGTATAGTATTCGTTGTACTATCTTTCCTTTATCATGTCCCATGTGCATACTCTTTACATGTGCCTATCCTGCCAGCTCACACGACCCCTATCACTGATGAAATACTCTGTAAATTCTCTACGGATGGCACTACCATTTACATTTGCATTGTTCTCCGGTAGTGGTTCTAGTGGTATCAGGGTATCGTCAAGTGGTGGTAGATTTACTTCCCTCCAAGATCCTGGGATAACAGTGTCATAGTCCATATCATAGGTATCAAAAGTACGTGGAGGAGTGTATAATTGTTGGGATGTCGAACTCCTTCGTAGGAAATTGTGTAAATATACACATGCTAATGTTACTTTCTTTGCAGAATCAGGCTTCACCAACATTGGTTTACGCAAAACTCTAAATACCCCCGAAACAATCCCAAACACGCTCTCTACAACTCGTCTAGCCCTGCTTAAACGATAGTTAAATATTCTCTCGTTTGAAGCCTGGACGTTGCTGACCTTGGTAGGGTTTAATAATATTCTCTGTTAAGGGAAAAGCATCATCAGCAACAAATATGTAAGGGGTGGCAATATCACGGCCGGAAGTGAGTGTGAAGATGGTAGTTTTAAAGTACCATCCCTCATAGACTGACTAAATCTAGAGTTTGACAAAACACCACCATCGGATAATCTATCTTGACTACCTACATTTACATAAAGGAAATTGTACATACTCTCAACAATAGCTAACAATACGATTCTAAAGTATCCCTTATAATTGTAGTAATCGCTACCACTAGACGCTGGTGCCTGCACTGTGATGTGTTTTCCATCCAGCGCACCTATACAGTGCGGGAAATTCCACCTATGTTCGAACCCCTGCGTCACTTTTCGCCATTCATCCTCAGTTGCTGGTATCTGAAAGCATGTTTAGCTTGCATTTACTTTATTGAAACATCTTGCATTAACACACACACACACACACACACACGCGCGCACACACACACAAGTGAAGCCACTGAACCACTACATGCACTGGTTTATTTACTCAAGCGACGGTATCAGACACAAAGTGTCCTCGTCCTCGTTTGCCTAGTTCATGTAACCTTAATGACTCATAATGCTTAAAACTCTATATTTAACTAACAGTGTGTGTGTGTGTGTGCGTGCATCACATATTGTATTTACACATAAAATAAAATAAATATATACAGAGATATTCGCATACATTTACCTATTCACAGATTATAAATTTCTCTCCTTTTATACACACCAGCACACTACAATTCATTTTATTAATACCAACTTGTTGTCTTGCCTATCAGAATGATACTGGTGATAACACGTCAACATTGGCCGACGATGATGAATGTGTGGACGAACTAGCAGTGATTGATGATTCAGTGCAAGATGGCGAGCGGAGTACCGCTGCACCTCCTACAAAGGCTAGAAGGCTATGTGTTGCAGAGAAACAAATAGGAAAAAATTACATGCTAGAAAACGCATACAGTATTATGACTGGATTATATCAACGCCATACTGAAAGAGATGATCACCAATTATTTGGAGACTTAGTGGCCAGTAAATTAAGAAAATTAAAAACTCCATATGCTCAAGCAACAGTGCAGCATAGAATTCAAAACAGATTGTATGAGGGAGAACAGGGAATGTTTGACTATCCTCCTCCATCCCGTAACAATCAATCCCGTAACCACTGTGAATATACACCTATGCACTCCCGCCCCCCCTATCCTTATACGAGTACACTCACAATCATTTGTGACCTAATTATTTGGTTTGGTAAGGTTCGGTACGTGTTTTTAAGGTTCGTTAATGTCAAATTATTTAAACAAATAGGAGTCATAATTAGAAACATTTACCTAGTATATTATATGGTTCTCCTACCTTAATGTAGTCGCCGAGAGCTGTAATCAACGCCTCACAAACTTCTGGAACAATGAGACTGATTGCTTGTTTGGAAATCTTGAACGTATTTCCAAGGCTGGTGTAGAAGTCTCCTGTGGCCAAATATCTCAGTGTCACAGCAAGGCGGACTTTGGCCGGTATTGATTGCCGATATGTTGTGTCCTTCTTACTTATATTGCTACCAGTCATTTGCAGCAAATACTCAAAATCAGATCTTGAGATCCTAAAGGAGTTTTGGAACACTCCTTTCTGTTTTATTGTGTGTGTCGGATACACGTATCATCCTCTATCAACATGTTTATCAGAGTTTGGTGTGCTTCGCCGTTCCTGTTGTATAATAACGATGGTCTTGCCCATACACTACGTTGTCTTCTTCTCTGATGGGCACGCAAAACAACAAATGATGCAGCTGCCAGCAAAGAATCCTCACACAACGACATGTCTGCCACTTCTGGAAACATGGTGTGGACAGTTTCACCAAGTCGACTCCATCGCCGACATGTCTCTCAACATTGTAACAGATATGTCCCCATACATATCAGGAGATTTGTATCCGAATGTCTCCTATTGTGTCCCCCACAATGTTTCCAATGTGTCTCCAAGCAACATGTCACTGGTGTGGACGCAGCCTAGACAACCAACTGAAAATTCAAATAGCGTGTATAATCAGTTCATCTCTGCTTTATAGAGCGAACAAGATAAATATATACCAAAAAGAAAATTTAGATCACATACAAACCAACCAAAATGGATGACAAATATATTATTAGATCTTATAGGTAGAAAGAGATGTGTATACAGAAAAATATAGAAAGGCGAAATCCACCTTATAGGATATCACCATAACTTGTCGAGGCAGGTAAAGAAGGAAATTAGGAAGGAAAAAAGAAACTACGAAATCAAGGTAGCAAATGAATTCCAAAACAACCCTAAAGCATTTTATCAATTGTATAAATCTAAGGTAAAGGATACAGTAGGGCCTCTTAAGAATGTGATAGGTGAGATTACAGATGATGAGTTAGAAATGTGCAATACTCTAAATAGTCATTTCCTTTCGGTTTTTATAAACGAAAATTTAGATCAAGTTCCAGTAGTCAACCAAGTTTTTAACGGTAGTATAGACGAAATATTAAGCACAGTTCAGGTCACTAGTGACGAAGTAATTAAGGAAATAGATAGACTAAAACCTCAGAAATCTCCAGGTCCAGATGGGGTGTATGCTAGGGTAATAAAAGAATGCAAGGACGAATTAAGTTACCCATTAACTCACCTATTTAATAATTCACTTGCTTTAGGCTTAGTTCCCTGTGTGTGTGTGTGAATTTGGGAGCTGGTCATATGACAGCTGGTCATAAGACAGTTCGAACAATCATCAGCTTAACATGGGCAAGGTAGAATTCAAAAGCACTCACTCACACACACATACACACACACAAACACAGTTTGTAAAATGGTTGTGTGTGTGTATATGACATTAGGACAAATAATCAGCTTAACATTGACAACACTCACGGTTTGAAAAATGCAGTCCTTTTTTCATGATAAAGGCGGCACAAACACACACACACATTCTCACTATCTCATACACGCACAGATTCTCACTCAGATTCACACATACACACACACACACACACAAACATACACACTCACGCACACACACACCCACAAACACACACACACACACACACACACACAAACACAAGTCTGTGTGCGTGTTTGTGTGTGTGTCTGTTCCTTCTCTAATGACATTATAATATGCCCTTCCTTAGGATTAAATAGTCCCTAATCAGGTAGTACTCTCTGTCTCTCTCTCTCTCTCTCTCTCTCTCTCTCTCTCTCTCTCTCTCTCTCTCTCTCTCTCTCTCTCTCTCTCTCTCTCTCGTAAAATCATCTAATAGGAAATATAAATACCATCTAATTGACAAGACTCTGATGTAACATTGAAAATCTGGATATCGTTCAAATCAAAAAGGAAAATCAACGACTAAAGATCAAGCGAAAACAAGCAAAAGGTCGGTACAAGAAATTAGGACAAAATTAATAATGTCGTAAAATAATGCATTAATAAATACTTATGAGTTACTACTGACTAGGGAAAGTAAAGGAGGCCTAAATATATTATATTAATGTTAAATCATCTAAATAATGCAAACAGTAAATTTCAATAGAAAAATAGAAAATGACTTACTGTACAATCAGCTAGGAGTTGTCACGACAATGGTCAATAACTAACTGAACAAAAACAAGAAGAAAAAAACCACAAAGCACCAACCCCTTAATTTATTAAAGTGTTGAATTGAATTCGAAAAAGATTCATGAACAGTTATTAAAACTGTTCATGAATAACTATCATAATAACTATCAATTTCAAAAGGCATACCACACAGATGAATACATTTATTTTAACAAAAGTGGAAGCAATAAATAATGAAAACTAATGTAAATCGTTCAAATTGTGGTCAAATTAATAGAGAGGTGAAGCGGTAAGAAAGTGGGAGGCGAACTGGAGCTGAGGCGTTGTTGTCGTGAGGCGAAGTGGTAGTGAGGCGCAGTGGTTACAAGGCGAAATGGTTGTAAGGCGTTGTGGTCATGAGGCGAAGAGACCAAGGCGAAGTGGTAATGAGGCGAAGTGGCCTGCTCCCTTCCATTCAACTTTGTCTAGGAGAGCGGTGTGAGAGGAACCTCCCCACATATGTGAACAATACTCAATACAAGGACGCACTATGCCCCTGTACAGAGCAAGAAGCTGTGCAGGGGAAAAGAACCCCCTAAGGCGGTTGAGCACACCCAGCTTCTGGGCAAGACTGGGCAAGACCAGCTTCTTACCAGCAAGACTGGTAATATGGTCCTTCCAACTGAGAGCAGAAGAAAAAGAGACACCAAGAATATTGACAGAAGATGAAGGATTGATTTTTGTATTGTTGAAGAATAAGGGATAGTCCGCTGCTGGGAGTTCCTTACAGGTAGATAGATGGAGAAATTGGGTTTTGGAAGCAGTAAAGGTAACAAGGTTTTCTCTGACCCAATTGGAGATAGTATTTAGATCAGAATTTAAGAATTCTATGGCTTCATTACGTTTGTCGTTGAGGGATTGCTGGCTGGGGTGTTCTGAAAAACTAATGGAGTAGTGTAAGGTTGAGTCGTCTGCGTATGAATGGATGGGAATTTAGGTACAGTTGAGGAGATTATTTATACAAATTAGAAAGAGAATAGGATATAGGACAGAGCCCTGAGGAACACCGTAGTTGATAGGGTGAGGAAGTGAACAATGGCCGTCCATAACCGCGGCTATGGAACGGCCGGAAAGGAAATTAGAGACAAAGGCACAGATGGAGGGATAGAACCCGAAGGAGGGTAGTTTGGAAATTAAAGATTATATCACTATTGTCATGTACAGTAGCCCAACTAAGTTTTGCGACAAAATATTAAGTATGTGGCACCTGTCTATTTTGTACTCCCCTTCCAAGCCCGTGTGGTCGTGTCTAGCAGAGACCCGTGGACCGTGGTATCTAGGCAGGCGCCACCACCTGCGCTACTACAGCCAGAGCACACGGTACTCGCACACGCTGGGCGCTACATATGACAATATTGCTATATATATTTGTTTGTATAATAATAGAAGGCTGGCTGTCTCTCTCTCTCTCTCTCTCTATTTCTCTCTCTCTCTCTCTCTCTCTCTCTCTCTCTCTTTCTCTCTAAATATAAATAGATTTACGCGCGACAAAATTTGTATATTAGCACACACACACACACACACACGCACACACCAGAATGGTAAGCGTCACTACTTTATAGATGCACATTGTATACATAACTTAAAATGAACACAATAAGTAGCATAGATTGTTATTTTATAAGCTAGTATACACTTGTTAGTGATTGTTTTAATAAGAGCCCCGGCCTCCTTAACACTATACTTGGTGTTGGTGTCAGCGACATTGGCTGTAATTCTTATCCTTAGCCTTTCTATAACCCAGAAAGTGCTCGAGAAACGGGTAGTCAATTTCTACATCTATTTCCTGATCTACTCATATATTTGTTTTGTTCTTTATAAGATGTTATGCGGTCAGGATTAGCTCCAAGTTCGCTGAGTACACCGGGTATAGATTTTATGAGTTATCCTAAACGTTTATAAGCATCAACTGTATTAGATGTTACTCAATAAAATGTAATTTTATACAGCTAAATTACTGAGAGACTTAAATTGTCCGAACGTTTATAGCATCTGAGGTGAATCTTGGGGGCTAATAAGTGATTGAGGTCTCCGAATGTTTGTGTGCGAACTGTTGTATGGATTCTTCCCCTGCCGCCTCTTGTTTTGCCTCCTTTCATGTGGTTCTTGTTGATACTCCCTACCCCTTGTGGGAATAAACTACAAACGTCAAAATTAAGAGTAGTATGCTGCTGTCACATTTGTTAAATGCTTAATCATCAATCTTGTAATGGAATTTAACCGTGTTGGCTGCGAGTGTCTCGCTATCTATTAACCTTTCTTTTCCCAAGAATACGAATCGATAAACAGACAAATAATACTTTCATAGATATTGACATGTCAGTAAAGTTTTCGATAAATATCCACATGAAAGATTGCTGATTAAAGAAGCAGCTCATGGAATAGGGCGAACTTTATTACGTGAATTAGACCATGGCTAATAGACCATAGTCAGCCCATGGAGTCAGTCCTCTGAAAAAATCCCTCTGTTATCATTGTTGTTTATTTTAATGTTTATGTAGGCCTAGTGAAATCAGGACGCGTATTTGGCAGTTTATTCAGACTAGCATTATACTATTATATTCAGAGTAGAAAAGGAGACTATTTTAGTCAGAGTAGAAAGGGAATATGAAAGTCAAAGGGTAAAATTAATATGACATAGTATGTGTCCCTATAATACCTACAGAACCTCCTTAACTTGTATAAACCCTCTAATAAAAAGCCCGATTAAACTGCCAAAATTAGTCAATCCTAATGGGATTAATGAGTATATATTAATTGATTCTCATGATAAACTGATATCTCTATTCACCAATGATAGTTTAGGTAAGGTATTATTTATTATATTCGCAAACAAGTTATATGCATTCACTAAGGGGGAAGGAAGTAATAGGGGAAGATCTATCCTATATTGCACAGATAGTGGCGGGCGAAGTGGCTAGGATGAGTTACTAAACCGAACGTGGTTGGTGTTTAGGTAAACAACAGATGGTATAGACAGGAGTGGTTAATGTGCATATTATATCAAGTCATGCTAGCTTAATAGTATTTGGACAATATAAATAAGGAGTTAATTAGTAAGTTAGGGATATTAGTGGATGAGTAAACAAATTAAGATTTTTTATAATGCTCGGTTAATATGAAATTAGCCAAGAGTGATATGATGGAAAGAATTACTCTGTATGATGAATATTCTATATATTCTATTCACAATATCAACTAGGACTAACTCGCATGGCGTGTGTTCCTAGGCCTCCAACAGCGCAGTCTTCGACCCATGCGTGGTTGAGCTGAAAGTTTTCTTATCTGAGAAAACAACTTTTGGTTGGGAGAGAGGTATCCTGACCAGGATTCGAACCCACTCACTCCAGGTATGTTTGGGATAGTTAGGCACCGTAACCACTCGGTCATGTGCGGATATAAGGTAAGCCACCTTTATTCTTATTTGAAGAACCCCCGCCAACTCGGCTACGTGATACAATTTGTTATCGTCCTGGTACTATTATGAAACCTCTGACATTATCAAAACAACTTGTGCCCAATAGCCAATGCCCTGGTCAACAAATAGTCGAGCGAAATCAAGCCTAGTTTGTTTGTGCCTCTTGGTTAGCTTTGGCTTGACAGCTGGGGATCTATGTTTATATCCCATCTCCTTTAATATCTTGCGTATAGTTTCTGTAAAAGTTTGAAATTGCAAATGTGCTTAGCTACCTCGGCGTTTGGAGAATGGATGGTTATCCATATACTGTTTAATTTTTTGGTCCTGTTATGACGTGGTTTCCGCTTAGTTCCACTTCCATAAAAGAATGGAAAAGGTTAATAGATAGCGAGACACTCGCAGCCAACACGGTTAAATTCCATTACAAGATTGATGATTAAGCATTTAACAAATGTGACAGCAGCATACTACTCTTAATTTTGACGTTTGTAGTTTATTCCCACAAGGGGTAGGGAGTATCAACAAGAACCACATGAAAGGAGGCAAAACAAGAGGCGGCAGGGGAAGAATCCATACAACAGTTCGCACACAAACATTCGGAGACCTCAATCACTTATTAGCCCCCAAGATTCACCTCAGATGCTATAAACGTTCGGACAATTTAAGTCTCTCAGTAATTTAGCTGTAAAATTACATTTTTATGAGTAACATCTAATACAGTTGATGCTTATAAACGTTTAGGATAACTCATAAAATCTATACCCGGTGTACTCAGCGAACTTGGAGCTAATCCTGACCGCATAACATCTTATAAAGAACAAAACAAATATATGAGTAGATCAGGAAATAGATGTAGAAATTGACTACCCGTTTCTCGAGCACTTTCTGGGTTATAGAAAGGCTAAGGATAAGAATTACAGCCAATGTCGCTGACACCAACACCAAGTATAGTGTTAAGGAGGCCGGGGCTCTTATTAAAACAATCACTAACAAGTGTATACTAGCTTATAAAATAACAATCTATGCTACTTATTGTGTTCATTTTAAGTTATGTATACAATGTGCATCTATAAAGTAGTGACGCTTACCATTCTGGTGTGTGCGTGTGTGTGTGTGTGTGTGTGCTAATATACAAATTTTGTCGCGCGTAAATCTATTTATATTTAGAGAGAAAGAGAGAGAGAGAGAGAGAGAGAGAGAGAGAGAGAGAGAGAGAGAGAGAAATAGAGAGAGAGAGAGAGAGACAGCCAGCCTTCTATTATTATACAAACAAATATATATAGCAATATTGTCATATGTAGCGCCCAGCGTGTGCGAGTACCGTGTGCTCTGGCTGTAGTAGCGCAGGTGGTGGCGCCTGCCTAGATACCACGGTCCACGGGTCTCTGCTAGACACGACCACACGGGCTTGGAAGGGGAGTACAAAATAGACAGGTGCCACATACCTAATATTTTGTCGCAAAACTTAGTTGGGCTACTGTACATGACAATAGTGATATAATCTTTAATTTCCAAACTACCCTCCTTCGGGTTCTATCCCTCCATCTGTGCCTTTGTCTCTAATTTCCTTTCCGGCCGTTCCATAGCCGCGGTTATGGACGGCCATTGTTCACTTCCTCACCCTATCAACTACGGTGTTCCTCAGGGCTCTCTCCTATATCCTATTCTCTTTCTAATTTGTATAATCTCTCAACTGTACCTCAATTCCCATCCATTCATACGCAGACGACTCAACCTTACACTACTCCATTAGTTTTTCAGAACACCCCAGCCAGCAATCCCTCAACGACAAACGTAATGAAGCCATAGAATTCTTAAATTCTGATCTAAATACTATCTCCAATTGGGTCAGAGAAAACCTTGTTACCTTTACTGCTTCCAAAACCCAATTTCTCCATCTATCTACCTGTAAGGAACTCCCAGCAGCGGACTATCCCTTATTCTTCAACAATACAAAAATCAATCCTTCATCTTCTGTCAATATTCTTGGTGTCTCTTTTTCTTCTGCTCTCAGTTGGAAGGACCATATTACCAGTCTTGCTAAGGCAGCCTCCCAGAAGCTGGGTGTGCTCAACCGCCTTAGGGGGTTCTTTTATGGAATGTCAGTCTGTCATTTGTCCTTCTTCCCACCTTTTTTTGCCACCGGTAAACATTCCGACACCCCACTCTCGCTCATCCCAACCATACTACCGCGTTCAGCAACCATGCTGAATGGATGACCAGGTGTGATGTGGGCAAGAGAGTATTGAGGATTCTCTGATTACCTCAGTTTCCAATAATTACAGCTTCACGTTTTTTTTTTTTTTTTGTTTTTTTTACTGAAAAAAGTTCGACCTGGGAATATATTGCGTGAAGTGTTAATGCATGGTTGGAGTGGCTGTAGATATGCATGTAATCTGTAATCGGCCAATTGCCGATATGTGGATATTGAGTGTTTGGTTGACCTGTATGGTACCCGTCCAGCTAGTAATAGACCACCAACACTAAACAAGACGTCGTAAGTGGCCTCTTATTCCAGAGGCCTATTTATACTGCTAGGTCAAGAGAGGTGTATTGTGTAAGAAGAATTGCCAAAATGTTTTTTTCCCACCTGGGAATGGAACCCATGTCCTTTTGGCTGTGAACCAAGTGTGTTAACCAATATGCTACGGACCACTGTTTGTGTGTGTGTGTGTGTGTGTGTGTGTGTGTGTGTGTGTGTGATTCTGTAAAATAGAACTTAAATTAAACTAAATAATGTTTAGTTATACTCCCATATGTTTCCATAGTAGGTAGAATTTCATCGAAGTTAGATTCTAAAATCATGATACAGTAACGATTATTTTCTATATTCTAATAATATCTCATAGAAACAGTAAGAACTTTAGCTGTATATTAATACACGTTCTTATCATTAATAATATTACCTGATGCAGATGTTGCAAATAGAACTACTCGTATAACCCAGCACTGCAAGATGATGCAGATTATAACATACCTGTATTATCTAAAGAGTGTTAATTAGATAAAAGAACACAATTATTTACACCTCATTGTTTTATCAGGGAAATCAGCGTAGAATGTTGGTTTATAACACTGAACTTTGCCTTCCGTTTCTGTGTGTGTGTGTGTGCTAATTAATCTACAAATAGTGTAGCGTGAAAATCAATCGATTGATATTAACCTCAGAGAGAGAGAGAGAGCCTTCTAATATGATACAAACAAATAATGATAGCAATATTGTCATATGTAGCGCCCAGCATGTGCGAGTATTGTGTCTGTGTGCCCTGGCTGTGGTATCGCAGGCGGTGGCGCCTACCTTAGACACCACGGGTCTCTGATAGACACGACCACACGGGCTTGGGACGGGAGTGCAAACTAGACAGGTGCCACGTACCTAATTTTGTCGCAAAACTTAGTTGGGCTACTGTACATATACTTTATTTATTATAATACAAGGCACAGTACAACTTATCGCTAACATTATATTTTTATTGTCATATCTCTATATAGTCCTATCCAATAAGCTTGTCTACCTGTTATTAATAGGAAGAGAAAGAATATCAATTAAACAATGTATTTAAAATAATTCAGTTAGGAAAGTACAAAGGAGTACAAAGGAAATCAAGCAACAACATATATAGTGACCCTTCTAGGCTGCTTGTCCTCCAAAACACTGAGGATCAAGTGTCCAAACAGTGGTTTAGAGTGGGTAAGGGAACATTGGAAAGGGAACTACTGCCCTGCCACTAACGTGGCAGGACTAGGAAGTTAGTAGGGGACATAGGGGTTAGTAACTGAGGGGAGGATAAAATATAGTTATTCATTTACAAACGCAGTCAGTCGCGGTTTTGATGCGAGATATTTGTCTAGGCGGAATTTAAATGAATCAACGGTGCTGCAGTCTATAACGTCTCGGGGAAGCCCATTCCACAAGTTGACAACTCGATTGAAGAAGAAATTCTTAGATTCGTGTAAGTTAAAAGATTTACCAATAATTTTGCAACCGTTTCCCCGCGTGTAATTAGATTGGTCGATAGTGAAGTACTTACTACAGTTCATATTGTCGATGCCTTTGATGATTTTGAACACTTGAATTAAGTCACCTCTTAATCTGAGCTGGGTTAAAGGAAATAGATTTAATTCTCTAAGACGCTCTTCATATGGTTTGTTCTTTAGGCTAGGTATCATTTTGGTAACTCTACGTTGAACTCGTTCTAGCTTGTTTATGTCTTTTTGGTAATAAGGGCACCAGCATTGAACGCAGTATTCCAGAAGAGGGCGGACTAAGGAATTGTAAAGGGTTAGGATTACCTCTTTGGATTTATGCTCAAATGATCTGCCTATAAAGCCAATTATTTTGTTTGCCTTCTTAACAACTTCTGAACATTGTTGACTCGGTTTTAGGTTACTCGATATTGTTACTCCCAGATCGGTTTCTCTGTTTACATTCTTAAGCTGAGTGCCATTCATCGAATAGTTTGCTTTCTCATTTAGGTATCCGATATGTAGTACTTTACATTTATCCGCATTGAAACTCATTTGCCAAATTTGGGCCCAATGTGACAATTTATCTAGATTGTGTTGCATATCGTCAACTTGATCTTTTGAGAGTACGCTATTTGCAATTTTTGTATCGTCAGCAAATTTTGAGATTGTACAGGTGAGACCCTCATCTATGTCGTTGATGTAAATTAGAAAGAGAATTGGTCCTAGTACCGATCCCTGGGGTACCCCGCTACTTACATTGGTCCATTTAGATGCCTTACCGTTTATGACTACTCTTTGCTTTCTGTCGCTGAGCCAATTTTCTATCCATTTCAACACACCGTCTTGTATTCCATGCGCTTTTAGTTTTAGCAGTAAACGTTTGTGGGGAACTTTGTCAAAGGCCTTTTGAAAATCAAGGTATATAATATCTACAGCTTTACTCTCATCGTAGAGGTTGAGGATATCGTGGAAGAAGTCTAAGAGGTTTGTTAAACAGGAACGTTTTTTACGAAAGCCGTGTTGAGTATCTTTAAGTATATTATTTTCCTCTAAGTGATTTACGAGTCTGTCTCTTATGACCGTTTCTAGCATTTTACATACCACTGAGGTTAAGCTAATTGGAGGATAGTTACTGGGTAGGGATTTGCTGCCTTTTTTGAATATCGGTGTTACGTTGGCTAGCTTCCACTGATCAGGCATAGTTCCAGACTGCAATGATTTATTGAATAGTAATGTCAGTGGTTTGGAGAGCTCATCCTTAGCTTCCTTTAGAACTCTAGGCGAGATTGTATCAGGTCCAGGCGTTTTATTTACCTTGAATTTATCTAAACAATTCAATACTTCTCTCTCTGTAACGGTGATATTGCTTAGAACATCTGAATTATCAATCTGAATCGGCGAAGGTGTAGGGATATCACTGAGGTCTTCTGTTGTAAAAACTGATGCAAAGAAGGTATTGAGGGCATTACTCATTTGTACTTCGTCTTTGGTGTATTCTCCATTTTCATCGACTAACGGTCCAACAGTTGAAGTAACTACTTTTTTCTTTCTGATATAACTATAGAATTCTTTCGGGTTTGTTTTACTTTGATTCGCAATATGTAACTCTAGGGTCTTTTTTACTTTGCTTAATTAACTTTTTGGCTTTGCGTCGTAGCTCTACAAATTTCACCCGTTCTTCGTCATTTTGTGAGGATTTTAATCTATCATTAGCAATTTTTTTTAGCAAGCAGGCAGTTTGAAATATCTTTATTCCACCATTTGGGCTTATTATTATGGCCTGGACGCCGTATTTTCGATGGTATGCAGTCTAGCACTGCTTTTAGGTAAGTGGTTTCGAATAACTTCCAAGATGTATTTATGTCGTTATTGTTAATTAAAAAGCTCCAGTCAGTTTCTTTAAACATAGCTCTAAGTTTATGAAAGTTTGCTTTCTTGAAATTAGGGACTTTTTCTATGCTACTATTTGGTTCGTTACTAGTAAAGTTTAAAGTGAAAGTTATCGTACGATGGTCGCTGTTACTGAATTCATCACCAACATTCAAATTATCTATTAATTCTTCTTTTGTTGCAAGTACAATGTCAAGAACGTTATTACCACGGGTCGGTGTTCGAACAAATTGATAAAGCGAACTCTCTTGCAAGTTCGTATATAAGTCATGTCCGGAGTGTGAAGTAAGAGTATCGCCCCACTTGGTCACAGGTAAATTAAAGTCGCCAAAAATACGGTATCTTGTGAGTTACTTACATCTGCAATTTGTTCATACATTTCTCGGTCAGTTTGCACTGATTGAGCTGGAGGTCTGTATATTAATGCAAGTATTATTTTTGTACCTTTATTATTCTTTATTAGCACAAAAGATGTGTCGACGTTCACAATTTGAGGTTTTGACAAGAGGGTCGGGTTAAGACTTTCTTTGATATAAAATAAAACGCCACCTCCATTTTTATTTATTCGGCTTTTCTCAAACATTACATAACCGGGAAGTGAATACTCTGCTAAAAAGTCTCTATCTACTGTATTGAGCCAAGATTCTGTTATACCAATCACATCATAATTTTCAGTAAACACTAGTTCCTCTAAATCTGAAAATTTATTGCGTATGCTACGAGCGTTTGCATAGAAAACCTTTAAAGTTGCGGTTTTAGAACTCACAGAACGTTCTTTAATCAAATTTTTGGTTCTGATCGGATCTACATTTACATTCATGGCTGACATCGGTCCTCGGTCATTATCCCTGGCGGTTTTGAATTTGGGTCGTGTTGGTGGAGCTTTATCCAAATTCGCGGTTCTTGACAGATTAGCATTTAATTCCTTCGCAGGTTGCCGCCCTCGCTGTCTTTGGTCCTCCTTCCTGGTTGTCCTGTGCTGAGTCGATTTCTTCTCCGAAAATCCTTCACCGCATCGTTGAGAAGACGCCCAAAACGTGCTGCTCCCACCTGGTTCAGATGAACTCCATCGTCCGAAAATAAATAGTCATCGTAGTAGAAATTGTCCCAGGTGTCGACGAATCCCACGTTTTCCTTCCTGCAGAGGTTTGCTAGACAACGATTTGTGCTGGTGGCTATGTTGTAAAATCGGCTCTCTACACCAAGCCGGGGGACGATTCCTGAGACGATGATCCTTGATGACTTCTCCTTAAACGACTTGATCAGCTGCTGGTACTTTAAAAGCAAATCTTCCGACCGGGTTCGCTGTACATCGTTGGATCCAACGTGGATGACGTACATTGTATTAGCAGGGGCCAGCTTAGATACTTCGTCAACTGCAGCAACTACGTCGTCCACACCACCACCAGGGATACAAAAACGCTTCCTGGTCTTAGGTGCTCTGGCGCAAAACTCTGTGAGCTGACTACGTATCATCGAGTCTCCCACGAGCCGGACTTCTTCTATTTCCGCTTCGTCATCTGAGTCTGCGAGTATCTGGAAGCGGTTTTGACACTCGGTAATCGGTATGGGTTTCCTGGTCTTGGGGCAAACGTTGTTCCTCACGACACGGAAGTTGTCTTGAGGGGGAAGAGAGTTACTATTTGTTTCTTGAGTATTGGAACCATCAGATGAAATGGCTACTGCAGGCGTTGAATTGTTGGCAGTTGACGTTGGGGCGTTGGTGGCTGCTGGAGTTGCGGTGACAATTGAAGTTTGTGGTACTCCAACGTTGAGTGTTACAAACTCTTGGAGTGATTCCAGCTTCATGGTGAGGACGTTGATCTTGTTGTAGGCTTCATCTAATTTCACTGTCAAATTCTCTTGTTGCTGGCAGAGACGGCAGACTTGAAGATTGACAGTAACAAACATGGACTCACCAAACCTACCGGCGCAGTTCGTACAAGTGCGAGGCATGGTAACAGTCAGTTTCCTGTCCAATATCAATTAGTATATAATTTTTGTTCACCCATCTAACATCTCATTGTAGGCCTGTTTAGCATGCAACTGTAATCAAATTATATTTTGTGCCCTATATGTATTATTATTTAAATTGTCACCTTTATTCTTATTTTCAAAATGTACTTCAACTAAGGCACATCTGCTCCTAGCATCTGTTAGCAGGAATATTACTGATTTTGATGGAGCATTGAAGAAAGATACTGTCACTCCCTACCTCCTCAGATGACATAGATAATAAAGATCTAAGCCACTTTAGAGATCATGGAGGAGTATTCGAGAAAGTAACTAATGAAACATAAGCCACAGTTGTCTGGGATAAGGCAGACCTTGGCCAGCTTAGAGATCTTAGGTATATATGAGGAAGCTGTTATACCCTGTTCCAAGTAGGTAGTCCAGAAACCGTGAACCCTAACCTCTAAAACTCAAAAGGGGCTTAGGAAATGGGCTGCATATATCCACTCGTATTCCCTTTCTGACTCTTCCCAAATGGTAGAAATATTAGCATGATTACTCCGGTTGTTTGTGAGTTATAGAGGTTCACGATTTCTGGCCTACTTATTTAGAACAAGGTATAGTCAAAACAATATAACTTCAATTGGGAGGTATAACGCCAATCTTGTTCAGCTTGATGTTGGAGGAGTATTTATTTTGAGGAATATCCTGATGAAAAATAAGCCTCAGTTGACACAAATAACACCGATCTTGGCCAGTCTGGAGATCTTGGCGGATTATATAAGAAAGTAACTAATACAAAATGAGCCTCAGTTAGCAGAATTTATTATGTCGAATTTGGTCAGTTTGGAGATCTTGGTCGAATATTTGGTAAAAATTAGGGTAAACTAAGCGGATAACCATCTTGGAGGAATATTTGAGGATGATCTTGATAACAACAAATATACCTCAGTTGACAGGAACAACACCAATCTTTTTCAGCCTGATCTTGGTGGAAAATTTTAGGAATATCCTGATAAAAATAAGCATCAATAAATCGGAATAACACCAATATTGGCCAATTTATAAATCTTGGAATATTTGAGATAGTTATGAGCCGTCTGAAAATACGCCTCCATTAACCGGAATAACACCGATTTTGGCCAGTTTGGAGATCTTGGTGGAGTATTTGAGGAAGATGCTAGCCGATAATTCCAGGCCCTCCAGGTGGAAGACAGTCAGCCGACCATCACCGTCTCCAACCACCACGTTCTGCAGTAAAACGAGCAAGATTAAGTTTTAATACTGTGTCATATCTCTTACACCTTATTCCTTATCCTCCTTTATCTCCTTCCCTTACCTTCCTTCCTTCCACTCCTTACCTCCTTCCCTGTACCCCCTTCCTTACCCCCTCCCCCACTCCTTAACCCCCTTCCCTTACCCTCCTTCCATCCCTGCCTCCCCCCTTCTTCCACTCCTTTACCTCTGTTACGACCGGGGCTACGAATAAAACAAGGGCACTTAATGATTGGACTAGGTCCTAGTAATAGGGCACTATGCAACAACGGTACGCTAGATCCAAACCCTCGAACTTATATGCCGGCGAACAAAAACACCTATACCCTCCAGAGTTAATCTGCGATAACGGGGTATCCTTAACTGGGCACAAATGTACTCTACTTCAGGCTAACCCACACTGGTATAGCCTGATAACAAACAAGATGCAAGTTACGTTAAAATGCATCAAAGGGAAGCTATGGAAAGATCAATTAAATCACTGCAAGATTTAATACAATAAAAAGATGATTCAATATAGTTACTCTAAACAATAATAAACTCTTCACTCCTATCTGAAAGAAAGTGAAGTATAGTCCTACAGCATAGACCTGGAAACTTTTGAAGAAAGTCTAATGCTCATAAGATGCTCGTATCTTAAACTATATAAAGGCAGGAGGCAGGACACCACACGTGTAGACTGAATACACTAAAAGATAGGACATATAATGTTAACTGACACGAGAATACTATAAATGTGCAACGGTAGTAATGCTCGACACTAAAAGAAGTACTTCCTCATTAACGAAACAGTCTGCTATGGTTGTGCAACTCAACAACAACCTAGACTAATAAATGCTGTGAATAATAATGCGTACATATCAAAGAGCGTATATTAAATACTAATAAGTGTCTACTCAATTAATAATGTCTAGCTGGGATACTCTAGGTATTGAACTGGGGTTGAGCAAGACAGGCTCGTAGCCTAGCGATGTCCTTAAGACTGCATCCTTTAAGTTACGTTTATTGACTAGGGTGCTCTCTTGATAGATCCAGATCACAAGTATCTGGTTCTATCCTGGCGACCCTCAAAAGATAAGCAAAGAGGCAGCAAAGTGTGGAACTGGAACAGGCTAAAACCCTCAGTCAACACAATGCTGTTCTCGTAAAGGAAGCAGGCGAAAAGATAACACAGGCTACCACAGGACTGGTCGAAGTCGTGTAGGTATAAGCAAACCATACACACATCGGGGACATCGACTACAGTTACCTTATCCCAGTCTAGCATTAAATAAAGAAGCAGAAACACTAAATCAATAATGGAGACACACAGAGTTCTTTAACCTATACTAACTAAGAACCCTCAAAACCTATTCTAAGTACATGTAAATATCTCAGAGGACGGCGCATACAATACAATGGGCCGGCTATGGAAACCATATGCAGAACCCAAGGGGACAAGTAATTGAATAAAGGTGAGAAGCAATGGAAAAGAAGAAGTTCAGAGAGAGAGACAGTGGTAAAGAGGGGGTGATCGGGAGAGAGTTTGCAAAGGGATGTTAGATGCATGCGCGCCAAGCCTGTCCTGAGGAGAACAGCTCCCGTGGACCTTCACACAGGAGGCAAGTCACACAAAGGCGCGATGGTCGGCCAATCACGGGCCGATACGTCACAAGGCAGCAGGCCCCTAGGACGCGCCAGGAACCGTCAGACAATCAAGGGCGCGGGAAAGCCCGCGCGAGCAGGAAAACTCCTCCGAGCGAGGGAGGCAGCAACATACATACACATGCACACACTACCACCACGCTGCCTCTATCGCTCTTTCTCTTTAACTTTACACCATGCATCTTATATTGTACTAATGATATAAAATACTTCCCTTTGTCACAGACGAAAACAAAGACCACCACTGGACTGTCTGTGACAATGCGAGTACTATGAAAGAAAGAACAACATTCTCTGATAACTGTAGCCCATTTCACTGCCTGGCGAGCGCTAGCGAGTTACGAGCGCATTCTGCCAACGCTGGTAGACGTCACACCCCGCCCAAGATATGGGATGCTCAACATTAGGCGAGCACCATATCTGACAAGGCAGAATGCCGACAAGACCCACCACACCTAGCCACTCCACCAGAAATGAAATGCAAAGCTCAATCTTAAATAAAACAAACATTTTAGCATAAAGAAAATCTTATAACCCCTCCCAAACATAATAGTGTAATTTTAGCCTGCTATGTTCCCTGAGCAAGCTTCACAGAGCCCATCCTACTAAGTGAAAGACAGGTTCAACTTAGGACTTTAGCTATAACATAGGCAACTTACAATTAACTATCAAAAAGAAAGAGTTTTTATGTGATTTTTTGATTTAATTTTAATATTGTTTTTGACGGCTGTTTTACAGGGGCAAGCCTGATTTTTCTCCACTCTCAACACACACTGACTGAACGGCGAGGGTTCTCCTGCAAACAAACCTCCCGTGACAAACAATCAGCCAAAACATTATCAGTGCCCTTAGCATGCCACACATCCAACTTGTGTTCCGGCAGCGCAACAATATCTTACACTGATAACCTGCCCAGTTCATCACAAGACTGGCACTTCTCTTCGCTCTTTCCGGCAACGGGGCCTGCCAATAACCTTTCACTAGTTGTACCTTCGTGACGAGCGAGGCAGCCCCGATGCGGTCTATGGTATTGTCAACTCTAGGTAATGGATAGGCGTCTGTCAGGGATAATGCTTCCACACTCTTGCAATCACCATACACACGGATCTTGCCACTCAACTCCGGTTGCAAACTCACTGGCAACGACCACTCACGATATCCTTTATCCCTCAGACCCTTTTTCCACATGTCGTCTAGCTCTGTTTTCACGACAGGCTGTTGAGCAGGATTTATACGGTAGGGAACTAACTTGAGCCTTGCACTGTCTCCAGCCTCCATGTCGGATTCTACCCCGTACATCAGGCCTGGAGAAGCAACAAACATGCGGATATACTGCCACAGCCTAGTAAACAACATCTCTTGGCGCTCAGACACAAGAGGTTGCAACTTATCTCGAAGAACAACATGCCTCGTGCCCTCCCACAACCCAGCCGAGACCGCAGCTTCTAAACTAAAGTCTCCCTCCTTCTCCACCTTCGTCCCTAGAACAGCCAGGTCACGAGAGGGACAATCAGTACCACCTGTGCAGTCACTCCCATAGTTCATAATTGCTAAGGCTTCCCCGCCGATACCGTACATGCGCACCCCCGCATTCCTTACGACTACATCTGCCTGCGCAGCATCACCGCCTTCAGCGACATGGCCAGATACAGTCGGTCTATGGTAGGGCTGTTGCATTCGACTAGAGCAGCATTGGGAGGCTATGCGACGACCGGGCACATCCACTCCACAGCCAACCTCACCAATCTGCTCAATGTCCTCCTTCTGAGCACCACCCATGGCAGCCATGGGTCAACCCTGGCCTGCAGCCATGCCAAAGCCTCGTCGCCCACCTTGAACCACCGAAACAACGAGGTCAACGGTCGACTAACACTCAAGTAACCTGCCAGCGGAACCTCGTGCACCGCCTGAGTTGTGAGGCTTGGGTGCTCGGCACGACCAGTGGGGTATGAACCGAGCTGGTGCTGGAGCGCTGCACACTGCTGTTCAGGCAGGTGCTCTAGCGCTTCCACAGCCACCAGACTCGTGTCCCCCGCCCACTGCTCCGCCGAGGCATGACAATCCCAACTCTCCTCCACCTGTGCCCTACTGTCCCCCTCTCCTTCTCCACCTTGGCCGCTGCAGACCAACGCAGGGACAGTAGGCTGCTCAGGTGGTTGCCTCACAAACTCCTCCAACAGGTTCACATGACATGTTTCCCCGTCCTCGTGTTCAATAGCCCCGTTCCCACAACTCTCCTCCACCTGGGAACTACTCAGTCGCGGAATGCCATCACGCCCAACCATGTCACTAGGGGTGACAGGTTCTGGGGCCACTCCGGAGCTCACCTCTGGGTCAAGTACTAAGACGCTAAGAAGAGCCGCTGGAGCAAAACTCACAAAACTCCCAACTTTAGCTTTCGCCTTCCGACCATTCCTCCGCTGGTCTAGAGACTGAGGAATAGGCTGTGACACCTTAGATGCACGAGATCGGGTGTCAACACACGCCCTCTGCTGTGATTGACACCTTTCGACCAACTCCTGCCCCTCCCTACTCACGTCGGCCGCCCTCTCGGCACCGACTAAGGGTGGAACCTCAGAAGCAGGTACCGCAAAGTCATTGCCGAGAAGAAGGTCGACGCCCTTTACTGGCAGTTTCTCCACGATTCCAACATCCAACTCTCGTGTCACACCTTCAACCTCCAGCTCTACTCGAACCAATGGGTATGACCTTGTAGCATTAATACCCTGCACCACAACCACCCGTGCCGCGTTTATAGGTTTGCCTGTAAAGTTTTTCATCAGAGTCTGGGATGCACCTGTATCACGCAACAACTCCAACCCATGCTTGCAACCAGCCCAACTCACGCAGCCACGCCTTCTATGGTCGCAAAAAGCATCGCGGACAGGTTTCGAGCCTTCCGGACACCTCTTCACTGGCTGTGCCCCCGCATCTGACATATCACCCCGGGTAAATGCAGAAGACCTCAGAGACACCCCAATGTTGCTAGCCAAAGACACGACTGCAGTAGGTTGGTTACTAGGGCAGGAACGTGCGAAATGCCCCTTGTTATTACACTTAAAACACTCTACTTCACCCTTGGACTTCCCCTGAGGTGGGGAAGGGCCCTGACCTTTCTTAAACGGGACGGTTTTAGGTTTGTGATCCAAATTGGCATCATTGCTCTTACTCTCGTTATTAAATTGTGCATCACTGACTCGGGGGGGTGGAGTGTTGCGCCCCTTGTTAACTGCATCGGTCCGTTCTGCAGACCCGCACCCACGAATCAGTGACATTCTCAGGTCAGCCAACTCGGCCGCCTTTTGTACAGTTTTAGGCTGTTTCTCTTTGAGGTTCAAAGTCAGGGCGCCGCCTGTGCACTTGAAAAATTGCTCTATAGTAGGTCTAATTGCTCAAGCTCCTCGAACGTCGTCACCTTCTCTGACCTCAGCCAATTTCTCAATGCATCAGACAGTTCCCGGGCATGTTCTAGAAAAGTGCATTCACGACCCTTCGTAACACCCCGAAACTTCAACCTATATGTCTCTGGTTGTAACTCGTACGCCCGCAGAACAGCTTCCTTCAGTACCTCATAATCGATGCAAGACTCCAAGGGCAACGCATCATTATGCCTTGAGTCCTTTGCCAACCAACCTAGAGGAAACAAGGGCTGCCCACTTAACCTCGGGCCATTGGTGCTCCCGGCACTTCTTCTCAAAACGCAGGAAAAATTTGGTGACACCCGACTCGTCAAATGCAGGGACTAACTTAAGAAGGTGCGATAAAGACTGATCAAGACCTCGATTCCCAGAACCGAGACGCTGCCCTGTCGACTCCACCAGAGACTTCTCAAGCTCTATGTCTGCACAGTACATGGTCTTTCTCTCCTCAGCCTGAAACCTGAGCTCAGCCTCCCGCTGCTGCTGCTGAATCTTAGCCATCTCAATCTGCTGCTGCTGCTCAGATTCATGATTTCGTTGCTCAGCCTGCATTTTAGCCATCTCAAGCTGGAAGAGCATATCTGCAGTTAAACCTTGAGGAGGAGGAGATGCAACAATTGGAGACCCACCCAGTGACAAACCACGCTGCCAGTGACTATCGGCCTGCGGGAACGTACCCGGCTCCGGAGCCCGAGGGGGCGCCATGGTAGGAGTCGAGTGGAATGGGGGCTGGGCCGAAGGTGCCCCAGCTCCCGCTCCACCCGAAGCCCCACGCACCCCGCCGAGCACACAGGCCACCAGGTCACCTCTCGTCATGCTGCTAGTGCCCACATGCCCCATGACCGTGGCCAAACAATGGATACCATACCGATCAATCCCCGACACCCGGTCAACAGTAATAGGCATCTCCAGAAACTTCCTTGCATCCTCCTCACTAGTTACTACTCTAATGCCTTCTAACAAACCCAGCTGCTGCACCTCAGAGTCTGCTTCCCGTACTGTGTCCTCACTGTGCATTGATCCGTCGTTCGACATAGTGTCCACCGATAATTCTCAACGTTTATAAAAAAAAAAAGTACCTAAACTCTCATGTAGCACTATTCACTCAAAAATGCTTGAAGACAACTCAAGTGCTAGACTACGCTGCCAAAAACAAAAATTCCACGTCTCCAAAATATTCCTCAAAAAACAAATGTCCAACAATCCTGCAACTAAGATAAGATACTAGGCAAGGTCACCATTTGTTATTACTGCAATAACAACAAATGGATCCTGGTTTCTACTAAAATAAGATACTAGGCAAGGTCGCCATTTGTTACGAAAGGGGCTACGAATAAAACAAGGGCACTTAATGATTGGACTAGTAATAGGGCACTATGCAACAACGGTACGCTAGATCCAAACCCTCGAACTTATATGCCGGCGAACAAAAACACCTATACCCTCCAGAGTTAATCTGCGATAACAGGGTATCCTTAACTGGGCATAAATGTACTCTACTTCAGGCTAACCCACACTGGTATAGCCTGATAACAAACAAGATGCAGGTTACGTTAAAATGCATAAAAGGGAAGCTATGGAAAGATCAATTAAATCACTGCAAGATTTAATACAATAAAAAGATGCTTCAATATAGTTACTCTAAACAATAATAAACTCTTCACTCCTATCTGAAAGAAAGTGAAGTATAGTCCTACAGCATAGACCTGGAAACTTCTGAAGAAAGTTTTATGCTCATAAGATGCTCGTATCTTAAACTATATAAAGGCAGGAGGCAGGACACCACACGAGTAGACTGAATACACTAAAAGATAGGACATATAATGTTAACTGACGCGAGAATACTATAAATGCGCAACGGTAGTAATGCTCGGCACTAAAAGAAGTACTTCCTCATTAACTAAACAGTCTGCTATGGTTGTGCAACTCAACAACAACCTAGACTAATAAATGCTGTGAATAATAATGCGTACATATCAAAGAGCTTATATTAAATACTAATAAGTGTCTACTCAATTAATAATGTCTAGCTGGGATACTCTAGGTAAGGAACTGGGGTTGAGCAAGACAGGCTCGTAGCCTAGCGATGTCCTTAAGACTGCATCCTTTTTGACACCTCCCGGCGTTAGCCGAATGGTTGCGTGGGGCATTGCAGCTCGCTAGCGCTCGCCAGGATGGGGGGATGGGCTACAGTTGTCCTAGAATGATCTGCTTTATTTAATTAGTGTCGTGTTGCCACAGACAGTCTAGAAATGGTCTTTGTTTTGGTCTGTGACCGCGCCTTGTATTTTATATTCGCTATAATATAAATGTTGCTTGTGTGGGAGGCGAGCGAGAGAGGGTGAGGGAGTACACCTGGCAGCGGGGTGAGCTATGACGCGGCTCGCTTGGGCGCTGACGGCGTTGGCGGCCGGGTGGTCAACTAGTCCCTTCTCATCGCGGCCTCGTGTTCTTTACCAGGTCAGAGCTTGCCTGACACGCGAATCGCCTACATCCTTTGCAATTCTGTCCCCCATACTCGCCACTTTGCATACTATTTCTCTCTCTCGACTTCTCCTTTCTCATTCTCTAATCTTTATTAAACTCAACATCCCTTCTGGTTTCAGCATAGACGTTCACCGTCGACCAGTCGTATTGTACGCGAAGCTCTCAGATATTTCCATGTATTAGGTTAAGGAGGTATTATGCTTTATTGAGGTTAGAGAGAGACGGACTTTTCCGTATGTGTCCTCTCTCGGGAAGGTTGTAGACCGGTATATGTCTCCCTGGCAAGGTGTTGAGTGATTCTGCTTGGTTATCTAAAGCTAGACTAGGGGTAGGGTTACTGTGTCGTTGTCTCCGATGTGTGCAGTGTTAGCTAAGCCCTGCACGACATCGACAGGTACTGTGGAAGCCTATGTTGTCTTCGGGTGGGTTTACTTTGCGAGCACAGCGCTGTGGTGTGAGAGGGCCATAGCCTATCCCTCACAACATAGTGCTGCCTCTTTGTGTTGACTTCTGAGGGATCGCCAGGATAGAACTAGGTACTAGAGACCTAGATTTATCAAGAGAGCATCCCCGTCATATAACGTAATCTTCATTATACCACCTTCGGACAACGTTAGGCTACGAGCCGCATGCTCACCCATTGTTGCCCTGCCTTGATACCCCAGCTAGACTTTATTAACTGAGCAGACACTGGTTAGAGATAAGCCCCCATTATTATATGTATGCAACATTATTGTTCACTGCACTTTTGAGCCGAGGTTGTTGTTGAGTTGCACAACCCTAGTAGGCTGTTGCGTTGTGTCACGAAGCATTTCTTTAGTTGTCGAGCATTACTACCTTTGCGCAGTCTTTATTATTCGCCTGCCTATTATTACTATATGTCCTAGTATTTATTGTGACCCGTATTCTGCATTATAATTGTTCAAGATTCTTTACGAACATCTTCCCAGCATCAGACTTATTTCAGAAGTTTCCAGTTGATGTTGCAGGACTAGCATTGCACTTTCTTTAATACAAGAGTGCCAGTTATTTGAGTATCTACCGTAACGTTAATTAATCACGTTAACTATCTTTTCTTTGTGTAACCTAATCGAGTAATCTTTTACTATTTGAGAATAGGCTGTTTCATCGAGCGTCAGCCTAGTGTGTGTGCACCAGTTACCGAGTCATAGGATACCTCGTTGTCCAGGCACGACTCAGGGCGGTAATGGTGTTTTGTTTTCCATTGTTTAAGGCAGGGGTTGGATCTAGTGTTACCGTTGTTGCATTTTGCCATTATCTAGTCCAATGTTGAAGAGCCCTGTGTCTTTGAGAACCTGGATCGTAACAAATGGCGACCTAGCTCAGGATCTTGTGAACTAAGAGATAATTGCAGGATTGTTGTGGTCATTTGTTTTATTGAGGAATATAGTGGGCACGTTAATTTTGTTTTGGCAAAGTAGTATAGCACTTGAGAGTCTTCAGACATTTTTGGCAAGTGAATAGTGCTACATAAGAGTTTGGGGTACTTCTTTTCTGAATATTGTGGTGAGAAATTTTTGTGAGCATCATGTCTTATACCGGGTCAGAGGAGAATGGAGACACAGTACGTAATGTCGAAACTGAGGAACAGCAGCATGATGAAAGGGTTAATCGGGTGAACTGTGAGGAGGATGCTAGGATATTTTTGCAATGGCCTGTTACTGCCGAGCGGTTGGAGGGTATGGATCGGTACGGTCTTCAATGCCTGGCCACAGCTATCGGTCATGCGGTTACTAGCAGCATGACCAAGGATAACTTGATAACGTGTGTACTGGGCAGGGTGACTGGTGAGCGAGATGGGTTGAGTGCTCAGAGCCCTTCGGCCATGCTTCCCCTACACTCGACTCCCAGCCATCCCAGTAGTTTGCCGACCCCGGGTACGCTTCCGCAATTGGGTGGTGACTGGCAGGGGGGGTTGCCCCTTGCGGGACCACCGGTAATTTCAAACATTGTAGCACCTTCACCTCCTCAAGGGTTATCTCCAGAATTATTGTTTAAGCTCGAATTAGCTAAGCTTTAGCATCAGCAGCAATTAGAATTAGCCAAGATAGAAGAGAGAAAAACTATCAGTCAGCAGCACATAGAGCTAGCAAAAATCCAAGCTGATTTAGAGTCGACTAGGTACTGTGCCGACATGGACGTAGAGAAGTCGCGAGTAGAGACAACGGGACAGCGACTTGGGGCTGGTAACCGTGTTCATGAGCAGTCTCTCTCGCACTTATTGAAACTGGTTCCGGTGTTTGATGAGAGTGGTGTTACAGAATTTTTCGCACGCTTTGAGAAGTGCCAGGAACACCAGTGGCCAGAGAATAAATGGGCAGCACTTGTATCCTCTAGATTAATAGGCAAGGGTCTTAAAGCCTACGATGCGTTGCCTATAGAGTCTTGTATTATATATGAGGAACTCAAGGAGGCTGTCCTGAGAGCTTACGAACTACAACCAGAGACGTACAGGATGAAGTTCCGGGGTGTTACCAAGGGTCGGGAGAGCACCTTTTTGGAGCATGCCCGGGAGCTGTCCGATGCTTTTGGGAATTGGCTGAGGTCGGAGAAAGCTACTACGTTTGACGACATTAAACAGTTGGTGCTTTTAGAGCAGTTTTTCAAATGCACGGGCGGCGACCTGACGTTAAACCTTAAAGAAAAGCAACCAAAAACTCTACAGGAGGCAGCTGAGATGGCTGACCTCTGGCTATCACTAATTCGTGGGTGCGGGTCTGCCCAGCGTAGTGAGGCAGGTAACAAGGGGCGTGACGCCCCACCCCCCCGAGTTAGTGATATACCTTATGCAAACAAGTACAAGAGCCATGATACCAAGACTGACCACAAGACTAGCACCGTCCCATTTAAGAAGGGGCCGGGCCCTTCCCAGTACCAAGGGAAGCCCAAAGGGGAGTTGGAGTGTTATCATTGTCATAAAAAGGGCCACTTTGCAAGAGTCTGTCCTAGCAAACCACCTACAGCAGCTGTGTCTTTGGCCTGCAACATTGGTGTGTCTCCGAAGTCATCTGAGTTTGCCCGGGGCAGTTCGTCAGAGGCTGAGGCACAGCCAATGCAGAAGCACCTGGGAGGCTCGAACCCTGCTCAGGATGTTTTTTGCGACCATAGAGGGCGGGATTGCGTGATGTGGGCGGGGCGCAAGCATGGAGTAGAGGTCTTGCGTGATACAGGTGCTTCCCAGACTCTGATGAAAAACTTGACTGGCTACCCAATAAACGCGGCTCGGGTGGTGGTGGTGCAGGGTATTAATGCAACTCGGTCATACCCGCTGGTGCGGTTGGAGTTGGAGGTGGATGGTGTGGCACGTGAATTGGATGTCGGGATTGTGGAGAAACTGCCAGTGGAGGGCGTCGACCTTCTTCTCGGCAACGACTTTGCAATGCCCGCTTCTGAGGTTCTACCCTTAGTCGTTGCCGAGAGGCCGGCCGACGTGAGTAGGGAAGAGCAAGAGTGGGTCGAGCGGTGCCAGACACAACCCATGGCGTGTGTTGTCACCCGAGCTCGGGCAGCTAAAGTGTCACAGCCTAGTCCTCCGTCTTCAGACCAGCGGAGGAACGATCAACAGGAGGAGGCTAAAGCTGGAGTTGGTTTTAAGAGTTTTGACTCGGCGGCTCTCCTGGGTGATTCAGTATTAGCACCATTACTTAATTCTGGAGTAGCCCCTGGGCCTGTCATCGAGAGTGACGAGGCTGGGCATGACGAGTCTCCACGACAGCAACGTTATGTATATCGAGAGAGACAGAGGGAGCAGCCCAGTATCGGGGAAGGTCATGCATTGCTCCGGGAGCAGTTAGATCGCTTGGCACCCTCAGATATACGTCGGTTGCAACTAGAGGACCCTGAGCTCCAAACGTGTGCTAATGGAGCTGTAGAGCTCGACGAGGACGGCGATGCACAGCCAGGAGATTTTTTTATTTAGAAGGCATCCTCTATAGGCGTTTTCAAGACCCTAAACGTAGTTGGCAAGAGGGGTCCGGAGTAGTGGACCAGTTGGTGGTGCCACGGGAGTGCAGGGATAGCCTACTGAGGTTGGCGCATGACATACCACTGGCAGGACATCTAGGGGTGAGAAAAACGGTGGCGGCTTTAGAAAAATTGTTTTGGTGGCCGGGGTTGAAGGGGCAGGTGGTAACCTGGATAGAAAGGTGTCATACGTGCCAGAGGGTTGGAAAACCTAACCAAACAATTCCGAGAGCCCCGTTGCACCCCATTCCTGTCAGTGGACCGCCCTTCAGTAAGGTCATCATTGATATGGTCGGACCCCTACGCCCTACTAGTGCCGGTAATAAATTTCTATTAACTATCATGGATGTGCCTGATGCATATCCAATGAGAAATGGCACAGCGAAAACTGTTGTCCGGAACCTGCTCTTGTATTGCTCGCGGTATGGTTACCCGCAAGAGGTGCAATCGGACCAAGGCTCTAATTTTACATCTAATCTGTTCAAACAAACTATGATTCAGCATGGCATCAGCACTGTCGTCTCTTCTGCGTATCACCCGGAGGGTCAAGGGGTGTTGGAGAGGTGGCACGCCACGCTGAAAAGCATGCTTCGATGTTATTGCGCAGAGAACGGAAAGGATTCGGACCTTGGTCTGCCGTATGTTTTGTTCGCGGCAAGAGAAGTACCTGGAGAGAGTCTCGGTTTCAGTCCGAATGAGCTTGTTTTCGGGCATCGGGTGAGGGGCCCTCTCCACATGGTGAAGGAGATTTGGGAGGGTACCGCTGTGCCATGTTCTATGTTGAGATACGTCCTCGAGAGCAGAGAGAGAATGCTTAGAAGTCTGGAGCTGGCCGGGCGTAATTTGGTGAGTTCGCAGGCCCGTATGAAGGACAGGTACGATACTAAGGCGAAACTCCGGGAGTTTCAGGTAGGTCAAGAGGTGTTGGTCCTGTTGCCTTTGGCAGGTCATCCTCTGGCTGCCAAGTACGCTGGGCCTTATCGGGTGGTGTCAAAGATCTCCGATCTGGATTACCTCGTTGCCACTCCAGACCGGAAGAAGCGTAACCAACTATGCCACATTAATTTGTTGAAGGAGTATGTGGGGCGCCTACCTGAGTCACTAGCTGTCCCTGTGTTGACCTGCTGCGGTCATGGTGGAGAAGGAGAGGGGGGCAGCAATGACCAGGTGGATGATAACTGGGATTGTCATGTCTCGGCTGATCAGTGGGCGGGGAATTCGAGCCAATGTGCGCATGATGCTCTGGCGCACCTGCCGGAGGAACAGCAGGTGGCAGTGCAGCGCCTGTTCGATTCATACCCCACTGTATTTGCCGAGCACCCAGGCCTCACTACTCAAGCGGTGCATGACGTCGATGTAGGAGAGCACCCCCCCTTCAAGTCGATACCTTATCGGGTGCCACCCATTAAACTCCCAGCGCTCAGGTATGAGCTGGAGTATATGCTGGCGAGAGGCTTGATCGAGAAGGGGGCAGTACGGTGGACTTCTCCTGTCACTCTGCAGCCCAAACCTGATGGAAAAGTTCGGTTCTGCATTGACTTTAGGCGGTTGAACGGGTTGACCCCCACCAACGCATATCCTCTTCCCCGGGTGGATAAGATCCAGTGTGGATAAGATCGGAAAAGCAAGGTACTTGACCAAGGTAGACCTCGTCAAAGGCTACTGGCAAGTACCACTGTCTGAGCGGGCTAAAGAGGTGTGCGGGTTTGTGGTGGATGGCAGTACTTACCGTTGCAACGTGATGCCATATGGTCTGAAAAATGCACCGGCCACTTTCCAGAGCTTAATGAACGACATCGTAGCAGACATCCCAAACTGTACTGTCTACCTTGATGACGTGATCATTTATGACAACGATTTCCAAAGTCACTGTGAGCACATAGGAGCCTTATTTAGTCAACTTAGTAAAGCAGGCTTGGTGGTTAATCTGGGCAAGTGTGACTTTGTGCAAGCCACGGTGCAGTATCTGGGGTTTGTGGTTGGGTTAGGGCAGGTGAGCCCACCCCAACAGAAGATACAGGCTATCGACTTGTTCCCCAGGCCGACCACCAAGCGGCAGATCATGAGATTTTTGGGCATGATTGGGTATTACCGCCGCTTTATAAGAGGTTATTCTACTGTGTTAGCTCCTTTGACAGATCTACTAGCTAAAGATAAAAAGTTCCGCTGGGCACCTGAGTGTGAGCAGGCGTTTCGAGTAGTTAAACACCTTTTATGCACTCACCCTATCCTCAGGGCCCCGGACTTTGAACGACCATTTCAGTTGGCGACTGATGCCAGCGGAGTAGGGGCTGGTGCCGTACTTTTGCAGACAGACGAGGAAGGTCTTGAGCATCCAGTCAGTTTCTTTTCAAAGAAATTTAATTCAGCACAGAAAAACTTCGGTTGTTGAAAAGGAACTGCTGGCCATCGTGTTAGCGCTCAGACACTTTGAGGTCTAATGTTCCTGCCTATGGGCCAGTCGTGGTAGTGTATACCGACCACCACCCGCTTAAATTCCTCAATCAATTCCACAACCAGAATATGAGGCTGACCAGATGGTCGCTCATGTTGCAAGAGTACAACTTAGACATTCGCCATATTGCCGGTTGTGAGAATGTGATTGCGGACTGTTTGTCGTGGGTGGAGGACCCGGGGTAGGCTACCACAGTATGTTGGTATAGCCTCCTGTCTTGGCTCGCGGTGTATTTTTGCGCTGGTGCTTGTTGACTCGCGTGTGTAGCATCAGCGTAGGGTCGCAGGGCAGGAGTGGTTGGCTTTGATTAGAAGAAAGTTAGGCTACATCTATAGTAGCCGCCAAAAACAACATTAAAAAAAATATGAAAAATTAAATAAAAACTCTTTCTTTTTGATAATTAATTTTAAGATAATATTGTAGCTGAGTACTGAGTGCAGATGATTTTCTCTCAGTAGGCTGTGCTTCTTAAAGCTCGCTCTGGGAGCACGATGTTATGAATTAATGTATTATATTTGGGAAGGGTGATAAGATTTTTTTATATATAAATGTTGTTGCATTTTTTTGGAGGAGACTGAGCTTGCATTCCATGAGTGGCAGAGTGGTTAGGAGTGGCAGATTCTAGCGACATTCTGCCTGTTCAGATATGGGCTCATGGTTGAGTATCTCATATCTTGGGGGGGGTGTGACGCCTCCCGGCGTTAGCAGAATGGTTGCGTGGGGCATTGCAGCTCGCTAGCGCTCGCCAGGATGGGGGGATGGGCTACAGTTGTCCTAGAATGATCTGCTTTATTTAATTAGTGTCGTGTTGCCACAGACAGTCTAGAAATGGTCTTTGTTTTGGTCTGTGACCGCGCCTTGTATTTTATATTCGCTATAATATAAATGTTGCTTGTGTGGGAGGCGAGCGAGAGAGGGTGAGGGAGTACACCTGGCAGCGGGGTGAGCTATGACGCGGCTCGCTTGGGCGCTGACGGCGTTGGCGGCCGGGTGGTCAACTAGTCCCTTCCCATCGCGGCCTCGTGTTCTTTACCAGCTCAGAGCTTGCCTGACACGCGTATCGCCTACATCCTTTGCAATTCTGTCCCCCATACTCGCCACTTTGCATACTATTTCTCTCTCTCGACTTCTCCTTTCTCATTCTCTAATCTTTATTAAACTCAACATCCCTTCTGGTTTCAGCATAGACGTTCACCGTCGACCAGTCGTATTGTACGCGAAGCTCTCAGATATTTCCATGTATTAGGTTAAGGAGGTATTATGCTTTATTGAGGTTAGAGAGACGGACTTTTCCGTATGTGTCCTCTCTCGGGAAGGTTGTAGACCGGTATATGTCTCCCTGGCAAGGTGTTGAGTGATTCTGCTTGGTTATCTAAAGCTAGACTAGGGGTAGGGTTACTGTGTCGTTGTCTCCGATGTGTGCAGTGTTAGCTAAGCCCTGCACGACATCGACAGGTACTGTGGGAGCCTAAGTTGTCTTCGGGTGGGTTTACTTTGCGAGCACAGCGCTGTGGTGTGAGAGGGCCATAGCCTATCCCTCACAACATAGTGCTGCCTCTTTGTGTTGACTTCTGAGGGATCGCCAGGATAGAACTAGGTACTAGAGACCTAGATTTATCAAGAGAGCATCCCCGTCATATAACGTAATCTTCATTATACCACCTTCGGACAACGTTAGGCTACGAGCCGCATGCTCACCCATTGTTGCCCTGCCTTGATACCCCAGCTAGACTTTATTAACTGAGCAGACACTGGTTAGAGATAAGCCCCCATTATTATATGTATGCAACATTATTGTTCACTGCACTTTTGAGCCGAGGTTGTTGTTGAGTTGCACAACCCTAGTAGGCTGTTGCGTTGTGTCACGAAGCATTTCTTTAGTTGTCGAGCTTTAATACCTTTGCGCAGTCTTTATTATTCGCCTGCCTATTATTACTATATGTCCTAGTATTTATTGTGACCCGTATTCTGCATTATAATTGTTCAAGATTCTTTACGAACATCTTCCCAGCATCAGACTTATTTCAGAAGTTTCCAGTTGATGTTGCAGGACTAGCATGGCACTTTCTTTAATACAGGAGTGCCAGTTATTTGAGTATCTACCGTAACGTTAATTAATCACGTTAACTATCTTTTCTTTGTGTAACCTAATCGAGTAATCTTTTACTGTTTGAGAATAGGCTGTTTCATCGAGCGTCAGCCTAGTGTGTGTGCACCAGTTACCGAGTCATAGGATACCTCGTTGTCCAGGCACGACTCAGGGCGGTAATGGTGTTTTGTTTTCCAGTGTTTAAGGCAGGGGTTGGATCTAGTGTTACCGTTGTTGCATTTTGCCATTATCTAGTCCAATGTTGAAGAGCCCTGTGTCTTTGAGAACTTGGATCGTAACACCTTTAAGTTACGATAATTGAAATAAGGTGCTCTCTTGATAGATCCAGATCACAAGTATCTGGTTCTATCCTGGCGACCCTCAAAATATAAGCAAAGAGGCAGCAAAGTGTGGAACTGGAACAGGCTAAAACCCTCAGTCAACACAATGCTGTTCTCGTAAAGGAATCAGGCGAAAAGACAACACAGGTTACCACAGGACCGTTCGAAGTAGTGTAGGTATAAGCAAACCATACACACATCGGGGACAACGACTACAGTTACCTTATCCTAGTCTAGCATTAAATAAAGAAGCAGAAACACTAAATCAATAATGGAGACACACAGAGTTCTTTAACCTATACTAACTAAGAACCCTCAAAACCTATTCTAAGTACATGTAAATATCTCAGAGGACGGCGCATACAATACAATGGGCCGGCTATGGAAACCGTATGCAGAACCCAAGGAGACAAGTAATTGAATAAAGGTGAGAAGCAATGGAAAAGAAGAAGTTCAGAGAGAGAGACAGTGGTAAAGGGGGGTGATCGGGAGAGAGTTTGCAAAGGGATGTTAGATGCATGCGCGCCAAGCCTGTCCTGAGGAGAACAGCTCCCGTGGACCCTCACACAGGAGGCAAGTCACACAAAGGCACGATGGTCGGCCAATCACGGGCCGATACGTCACAAGGCAGCAGGCCCTTAGGACGTGCCAGGAACCGCCAGCCAATCAAGGGCGCGGGAAAGCCCGCGCGAGCGGGAAAACTCCTCCGAGCGAGGGAGGCAGCAACATACATACACATGCACACACTACCACCACGCTGCCTCTATCGCTCTTTCTCTTTAACTTTACACCATGCATCGTATATTGTACTAATGATATAAAATACTTCCCGTTGTCACAGACTAAAAGAAAGATCACCACTGGACTGTCTGTGACAATGCGAGTACTATGAAAGAAAGAACAACATTCTCTGATAACTGTAGCCCATTTCACTTCCCTGGCGAGCGCTAGCGAGTTACGAGCGCATTCTGCCAACGCTGGTAGACGTCACACCTCCTTCCCATACCCTCCTTCTTTGCCTCCCTCCCCCACTCCTTACCTTCCTTCCTTCCGTTCCTCCCTTCCCTCACCCCTCCTCCACTCCTTTACCTCCTTCACTCCCTCCTTGCCTCCCTTCCTTCCTCCCTCCTCCACTCCTTACCTTCTTCCCTTACCCTTATTCCCTCCCTCCCTCCCTGCCCTGCCCCTACCCCATTACCTGTCCACATTATTTCGTGAACATCAGTTCATTACGTTTTGAGATATTTTGTTTACAGTCAAACAGACAGACAAACGGAGGCAAAACCATAACCTCCGTCCAACTTCCTTGGCGGAGGTAATACACGTTATCAAAACTGGTCCATATGATTAGTGTTCCAGGGTATCCAAATGGTAGTCTAGTTTTTTCCAGCTGATGGTAAATTGCCATATCTTCATCTTAATTACTTGGCTATTACGAAGATGTTGTAGCGAATTACGATGCTGATTATCAGAACTTGACAATATGATGATGCAAATATAAAGTAGTTTAATATTTTGTCATTAAATATGGGGAAATAAACTGTTAAATAATTCAATTTGGCACCAGCTCGAATTAAACAGACTTTAACCATTTGAGTACCAGCGACGAGTTCTATACTAACCCTATTTAGATGATAATATGCAGCTTGGGAAGGATCTGTGGTAGCTAAAACAAGGTCGGTTGCGATAGTTTGAAGCCTTATTATTGTTAGAAGTCCTTCCTAAGCTGGATAAAATCGCTTACTAGTTGCCAGAGTATGATGAAAAGGCTAAGAACTCCACCGACCCTCACTGCCTCCAATCACGACGTTCTGTATTAAAGGAGGAGTTGTTTGGGTTTCCTGGACCCCCTTCTCCCTCATGCTTAGCCCCATTAGTTTTGAAATTTTATGATATTCTTCCCATTAGTTTGGTGATTTAAAGATATTTCGCACCATTTGTTTGCCAATATTAAGAAATGTTGTGCCATAAAGGCATCGATTTCTTTCCGAGCGAGCGATAGCGAGCCTGTAATTTAGAATTAACTGGCTTTCGGCCTAACATTTGTCTACCGAAAAATGTATAAATTTATCTCAAGGGGGATCAAGGGGTGTTTTTTTAAAGATAGAAGTCTAGGGAGCAAACTAAAAACAAATATATAAATTAATTAATTCATAAAAAAAACTTAAATCGACTATAAGAAACCTGGCCTATATGATTAGTGTGCTGTAAATACTGTGAAGAAAGAGAGAGAGAGAGTGTGAGTGTGTGTGTGTGTGTGTGTGTGTGTATACATTGTAGAACAGTGCCAGGCCTTCCAAATGGTAGAAGCCGCAGCCGACACTGGCCGTCTCCATCCACGATGTTCTGCATATAACGAATATCCTAAGGTGAAGGGGAGCTTGTATTTTATTATAATGTTTTGTTATTATTATTGTTATATATTTAGTATATTTTATCTTTTTTAAGTTTTCCTCCCTAATAAAAATAAAACTTTGAGATAAATTTGTAAAATGTCCCCGCCAAAGGCCGGCTCGCTCTTGCTCGCCAGGGAAATATCGGCACCTAAATGGCAGGCAACGCATTAATATTGAAATGTCTTAAAATCACCAAAACAATGGGGCGAACATCTTACAATCTCAGTACTAATGGGGTTAAACATGAGGGAGAAGGGTGCAGATACAACAAAAGCTCTCCCTTAACCCACTGAGCACCAGCCTATTAATAATAAATGTACACCCCAGGACCAGCAGGTTGTAAACAAAAAAAAATACAGAAAGCACCAGGAATGGGTTAGAAATTAAGGAAAACTCACAAAAAACCGATCCCCTAGGTCATTAAGGGGTCGTACGGGGCGCCCGAAAGTCGGAATTACAAGAGGGGAAACGGGTAGGCAAAAACATGCAAAACAGGTTTTTGCATGCTCACGCGCAAGCGGCTTGACTTTGAAGATTTTCAACCATCGGCATTGTTGCGTGGGATACTTACACAGTTTCCATACAAATCTGAGCCCTCTAGGTGCCATAGGACCAGAGTAATTAACCGCAATGCACCCTATGCGGCGCTGGGGTTTAGCATTACATACATTGCCGACGCACGTGATGCGCCGCTGGTATCCAGTGGGTTAATGTGCTGTACAATATAAAGTAAATAAACTGTATCAAAAGTAGCCTATAATATGATTAGTGTGTTGTATCATTTTGTACCCTGTTACAAATAAGTAGGCCTAAACTCTTGAACACAAACCTCTATAATTCGCATACGACTACTAATTGAGCTAATATTTCTACCATTTGGGACTGGAAGCCAGGCCATAGGTGTGGACATTTACAGCCCATTTGCTCTAGCCCTTTTTGAGTTAGAGATTAGGGTTCACGATTTGCGGCCTACCGATTTGTAACAGCGTATAGTCAGGTTTATGTATGTTTTTTGTATTACGGTAAATGTTTTTGTATATTTTGCATTGTGTATTCTGTATTTTACGTATCCCAGATAATATATGGATGGATATGTATGGTGGTTATGATTGTTATATTATTGCATGTATTTTTGTACAACTGCATGTATGTTTGTGTATTTTGTATTATGTAGTTTGTGTCTTACATACCCAGATATATATGGGTGGAACAGTTGGTTATGGTATTATGTATGATGGTTATGAATTGTTGTATATTTGATATTATGTATTTTGTATTTTACGTACCCCACATATTATAAGGGTGGAACAGTTGGTTAGGGTGATATGTATGGTGGTTTTGTATATTTGTATTACTGCATGCATTAAAGTACTACTGCATGTAATTTTATATAGCTTGTATTATGTATTTTGTAAGTTACGTCCCCCACATATTATAAGAGTGGAAATGTTGGCTAAGGTGTTATGTATGGTGGTTAATAGGACAGCTGGTGAATTTAATGATGTGTCGAGTTTTGAATTATTCACGTTAAAGCCTCATACATTAATAAAATCAGAGCTCATGTTTAAGTACATGACCTTGAACTAACTACGAGATATCTTTTTAGATATACTGTATACAAAAATTACCTACCCTGTTCAACAAAATTATCTACCCTTTTCATTATTGGTAGGCCAAAACTCATCACCTCTATCCTCTGTAACTCAAAAATGGTTAGAGTAAATGGGCTGTAAATTATCACACCTATTCCCTGGCTGACTCCTCCTAATTAGTAGTCAAATGAACTCGATCATCCCCGTCTTTTTTTAGTTACAGAGGTTAAGAGTCACGATTTCTGGCCTACCTATAGTGAACAGGGTATTCTGCATGAAGCAGAATTAATAACCCTCTGAAGATACGAGGACGCCATGCTTCCTTTATTCTGGCTATTAGTAGACGATTATTTCAGCTTAGGAAGGCATTGTGTGAGTCAGGGTTTTAAATAGGATACACTTTAACCCCTTTGGTTCCTTGAGGGTATTCTAAGCTGCATAGAATCGTCTAATGATAGCCAGAATAAAAGGAAAACACATGTCCGTGTATACTGAAAGACTTAACCCATTCAGTACCGGTGACGTCCTTTTCATCATATTCTGGCGACTATTAGAAGATTATATTTAGCTTAGGAAGGACGTCGGCCAATTAAAAGGCTACAGAGTATCTTAGTTAATTCTTTTAGCTACCCTATATCCTTCCTAAGCTTCATAAAATATTCTAAATGTAGCTGAAATAAAATAAAGAAGACGTCGCTGGCACTGTATGGGTTAACTAACAATGACATGTTACTAAAGGAATTAATACAAGACCTCCCCCGCTGTCCTCTCACAGACGGATCTCACTCTACCCTACCTCTCCCCGGGGGCATATTCCCGAAGTCATGACTAGTATATATCATTGGACCAATCAGAGGCCGCAGTGGCAGTGACGTCACCCACAAGGGGAGGAGCCAGTCTGTCTGTCGCTCTCTCTCTCTGGGTGAGGAGCCTGCCTGCATCTCTTTGGTTTCTCTCTCTCTCTGGTAAATAGAAGAAGTAGTCACCTAGTATAACAAGTTATCAATATTTATTTGCATAGTATCTGTCTAGATTAAATAAGCATTCTGTCTACAATATGTTATTCCCGTTAATTATGGTTTTACTTGAAAAGCAATGAGTAAACAATGAAAATGTTGCGATTCTGGCATCTTTGGTCCCAAGATTTGAGGAGGAGCGTGTTGCCAGTTCTCCTTAGACAGTTAAATTGCTTCAAATAGTTCCTCTTTTATTTATCATTATCATTTAAATTTACATTCATGTACAACGTAAATAAACCATAAATGGTCACCTTTCACTCTCTCTCTCTCTCTCTCCGCATATGTAATGATCTCATTCCATAATATTATGTATGTAGGCCTACAGTATATATGTATGTCTGTATGTATGTATGTATGGATGTATGTATGTATGTATACACTCAGGCACATACCCCATAGCTGGGGGTGGCTGAATCGAGACAGACTAAGGGAATAAATAAAGATCAATGATAGGAGAGAAAGTGATAGATTGATATGAAGGGAACAACAAAATTCACAATTATATCTTATCGTACATCTAGAATCACAGTCCAAACTTACAGGTGAGTGTAACCTTTATGCCAAATGTCTCACTTCGCATCGTATCGTTTCTTTATGTTCAGCGCCTTTCACGATAAAAATCGTTAATATTAGAGAACAGGCTGATTGAAATTGTTTTTTTGCTTAAAATTATTATTTGTCGTGTTCCCAGTGTCTTGATCAGGATAATTTGTAACATTGTGCTATATTTAAAAATTACATATATTGGCTTAAAGTACCGAGGGCGGTACAATATTGTACCGCCCTGGATATAATGGGGTTGAGGTGTTCAAGTAGCCCTAACCACTACTGTACTTATATAAATATTCATTAACATTATCACATCATAACATATCGACTACAATAAAAGAAATATTTAGCAAAATATAGAAATAGCTGTCATAGCCTACATAAGAATAACAGAAAATGAGAGTCTACAGAAAGGCGATTGGCTCACACAAGGCAGATCCCCTTCACACCCAACCCTAATTAAAAGGCCTAAGTAGCCTATAGGCCTAGGCCCAACTCACTAACACATATCGTATATATAGCCTACTAATTATCCTTTGGCTCTACCTTATGCACTTAAACCATTAACTATTTCATAAAATTTGATGCTTAATACATTTTGTACTATCTGATAATCTTAATGTGTTAATGACATTTAAAATAAAGTAATTGTATAGGCTATATATATATATATATATAAAACCCTTTAGATATATGAGTGACTTAAGTTCCTTCCTGAAATTATCAGCACAGGTTAACTGCTTAACCTCTCCGCTGTGTAGGTGGGGTATTGGCCACCCCTCCCTGTGCGGAGGTATTTAGGCTGTTTTCTTCACTCAAATCGTCATCGTACCATAAATATCATTAATACTTATTGTGACGCCTACCAGCATTGGCAGAATCGCCTCCCGGTAGCCACTAGCACTCGCCAGGGCAGTGAAATGGGCAACAGTTATCAGAGAATGTTATACTTTCTTTCTTGTGAATCGTCATGTCACAGGCAGTATAGAAGTGGTCTTTATTTTCGTCTGTGACAATGCATTATATATTATATCATCAGTTATAAGTTTAATGTATAAGACTGAATGATACAGATAGAGAGTGTGAGTGAGTAAGTGCAGGAGGCAGAGGGTTGTGCGCGTAGTGTTACGCGTTGTCTCGGTGACGTCATGCCATGGCCGGGCCCTCTGAGTGGCTGGCCGCTTTGCCGCCCTTCTGCCGCAGCAGAAGGTAGTTCCCCCGCACTCCTTGCTGCCTTTGTGCCTTCCTCGCTCAGAGCTTGCTTGACCAGCATAACCTTCACACCTCCCTTGCCATCTGTCCCCGACTTCCACCTATAGAACACTTTCTCTCTCTCTCAACTTCTTACCTCTTATTCTTCTAATCTATTTAACATCATAACTCCCCTTTGGTTCTGCACGATTTCATATATCGGCCATCGTATTATATGCTGAAGCTCTCAGATATTTCATTTTTAGTTAGACATTTTGGAGGGGTTAACATTTTGTCTGTAGAGGTTCGACACACTCGCGGTGTCTCCCTACCTATTTCTTGGTTGTCTGCTGGGCTATTTAATGCTAGACTGGGGTGAGGCTATTGGTGTTGTGATTTCCGATGTGTACCAGGTTTTGTAGAACTTGTACAATCGCAATGGATGCGTGGGAAGCCTAGGTTGTCTTTCTGACTGTGTACCTTGTGAGTTTAGCACTGTGTTGCGAGTGAGGACTTTTGCCTCTGCCACCCAACACTGTGCTAACTCGTTTTGCTTTGACTTGAAGAGGGTCGCCAGGAGAGAACCAGATACTAGTGATCTGGATCTCTCAAGAGAGCACCCCGTCATTTAACGTAATTTGGCCGTACAGTCTTAAGGACCTCGCTAGGCTACGAGCCGCTTGCTCAGCCATTGTTTCCTAGCCTACGACATCCCAGCTAGACTTTATTCGCCTAGCAGACACCCGATTAGGATTATAAGCTCTTATGTTATGTATGCAGCATTTTTATTCACGTTGATTGTAAGCCTTGGTTGTTGTTGAGGTGCACAACCTGAGCAGGCTTTTGCGTTACCTGAGGAATTACTTCTTTTGTTGTTGGAGATAATACTATTGCGCATTTATCGTTATTCCCGTGCCAGTTACCACTGTATGTCCCTACACTTGTCATATCTTGTTCCTGCTTTATATAACAGTTCCAAATCCGATTCGATCATCTTAAGCAGCATCAGACTTTCTTCAGAAGATTCCTGTTCGATGCTTTAGGACTTTCATTCACTTTCTTTAATATAGGAGTGACAGTTTATTATTGTTTAGAGTAACTTTAATTATACCTTCTTCTTGTTTGCATTAAATAATTCCAGTGATTTAATTAAGCTCTCTATCTTTTTCCTTGTATACATTATTAACGTAATTGTATGTTGTTGTGATCAGGCTGTATCAGAGATCATCAGCCTGTAGTAGTAGTGCATTTATACCGAGTTAGAGGATACCCCGCTATCGCAGATTTAACTCTGGAGGGTATAGGTGTTTTTTGTGCACCGGCATTATAAGTTCGAGGGTTGGTTCTAGTGTTACCGTTGTGGCTGTGTGCCTCTCTAGTCCAATGATTAAGAGCCCTTGTTTTATACGAGTCCCGGTCGTAAAAAATGGCGACCTTGCTCAGGATTTTGTGAACTTAGAGAAATATTGCAGGAGTGTTGTGGTCATTTGTTTTTGTTTGAAGGAATATAGTGGACATAGATTTGTTTTTGACAAGTAGTATAACACTTAAGAGTCTTCAAGCATTTTTGAGTGAATAGTGCTACATGAGAGTTTAGGTACTCCTTTTTTTTTTATAAACGTTGAGAATTTTTGGTGGACACTATGTCGGACGACGGATCAGTGTACAGTGAGGACACAGTACGGGAAGCAGGCTCTGAGGTGCAGAGGCTGGGTTTGTTAGAGGACATGAGAGTAATAACTAGTGAGGAGGATGCAAGGAAATTTCTGGAAATGCCTATTACTGTTAACCGGGTGGCGGGGATTGATCGGTATGGTCTCCAGTGTTTGGCCACGGTCATGGGGCATGTTGGCACTAGCAGCTTGACAAGAAGTGACCTGGTGGCATGTGTGCTGGGCGGGGTGCATGGTGCACAGGGTGGAGCGGGTGCTTTGGCACCTTCGGCCAAGCCCCCCTCCACTCTACTCCCATCGTGCTCTCTAGAACACCGGATCCGACGTTCCCGCAGGCCGATAGTCACTGGCAGCGTGGTTTGCCCCTGGGTGGATCACAGGGGGGGTCTCCAATTGTTGCATCTCCTCCTCCTCAAGGTTTAACTCCAGATATGATCTTCCAGCTTGAGATGGCTAAGATGAAGCAGCAGCGGGAATCTGAGCTTGAGATGGCTAAGATTCAGCTTGAGCAACGAAAGCATGAGGCTGAGCTCGAGCAATGGCAGCGAGAGGCTGAGCTCAGGCTTCAGGTTGAGGAGAGAAAGACCATGTACTGTGTAGACATAGAGCTTGAGAAATTTCGGGTGGAGTCGACTGGGCAGCGTCTCGGTGCTGGGAATCGAGGTCTTGATCAGTCTTTATCGCACCTTCTTAAGTTAGTCCCTGTATTTGACGAGTCGGGTGTCACCGAATTTTTCATGCGTTTTGAGAAGAAGTGCCGGGAGCACCAATGGCCCGAGGTTAAGTGGGCAGCCCTGTTTCCTCTAGGTTGGTTGACAAAGGACTCAAGGCATATGATGCATTGCCCTTGGAGTCTTGCGTCGATTATGAGGTATTGAAGGAAGCTGTTCTGCGGGCGTACGAGTTACAACCAGAGACGTACAGATTGAAGTTCCGGGGTGTAACGAAGGGTCGTGAGTGCACCTTTCTTGAGGATGCCCGGGATCTGTCCGATGCATTTAGAAACGGGCTGCGTTCTGAGAAGGCATCGACGTTTGAGGAGTTGAAACAGCTGATGCTTCTAGAACAATTTTTCAAGTGTACGGGTGGCGATCTGACGTTGAATCTTAAAGAAAAAACCCCGAAAACTCTTCAGGAGGCAGCTGAGATGGCTGACCTTCGGTTATCTTTGATTCGTGGGTGCGGTTCTGCACAGAGAAGTGATGCAGGCAATAAGGAGCGTAACCCTCCCCCTCTCCGAAACACTGATCCACATAATTACACTAAGAACAAGAGCAACGACACCAAAACTGACCATAAACCTAGTACCGTCTCATTTAAGAAGGGTCCGGGCCCTTCCCCACCTCAAGGGAAGCCCAAGGTTGAGTTAGAGTGTTTTCATTGTCATGAGAAGGGGCATTTTGCAAGAGCCTATCCAAGCAAGCTACCTAATGCAGTTGTGTCTTTGGCTCGCAACATTGGGGTGTCACCGAAGTCGTCTGAGTTTGCCCGGGGTATAACGTCAGAGGCTGGGACACAGCCAGTGGAGAAGAATCCGGAAGGCTCGAACCCTGTCCGCGATGTCTTTTGCGACCATCGAGGGCGTGGCTGCGTGAAGTGGGCTGGTAAGAAGCATGGAGTTGAGCTGTTGCGAGACACCGGTGCCTCTCAGACTTTGATGAAGAACTTTACTGGTAGACCAATAAACGCAGCACGGGTGGTTGTGGTGCAAGGTATCAATGCTACCAGGTCATACCCGTTGGTCAGGATGGAACTGGAGGTATTTGGTGTGACACGAGAGTTGGATGTTGTAATTGTGGAGAACTTGCCTGTTGGGGGCGTCGACCTCCTTCTTGGCAACGACTTTGCGGTGCCTACTTCTGAGGTTTCACCCTTAGTCGTTGCCGATAAGCCGGCCGACGTGAGTAGGGAGGAACAAGAGTGGGTAGAGAAGTGTCAAGTACAACCTATGGTGTGCGTTGTTACAAGATCTCTTGCATCGAAAGTGTCACAGCCTATTCCTCAGTCTTCAGACCAGCGGAGGAACGGTCGGAAGGAGCAAGCTAAAGTTGGGAGTTTTGTGAGTTTTGCTCCAGCGGCTCTCCTTAGCGGCTTAGTACTTGACCCAGAGGTGAGCTCCGGAGTGGCCCCAGAATCTGTCACCCCTAGTGACATGGTTGGGCGTGATGGCACTCTGCGACTTAGTAGTTCCCAGTTGGAGGAGAGTTGTGGGAACGGGGCTATCGAACACGAGGACGGGGAAACATGTCATGTGAACCTGTTGGAGGAGTTTGTGAGGCAACCACCTGAGCAGCCTACTGTCCCTGCATTGGTCTGCAGCGGCCAAGGTGGAGAAGGATAGGGGGACAGTAGGGCACAGGTGGAGGAGAGTTGGGATTGTCATGTTTTGGCGGAGCAGTGGGCGGGGGACACGAGTCTGGTGGCTGTGGAAGCGCTAGAGCACCTGCATGAGCAGCAGTGTGCAGCGCTCCAGCACCAGCTCGGTTCATACCCCACTGGTCGTGCCGAGACCCAAGCCTCACAACTCAGGCGGTGCAAGATGTTCCGCGGGCAGGTCACTTGAATGTTGGTAGACCGTTAGCCTCGTTGTTTCGGTGGTTCAAGGTGGGCGACGAGGCTTGGACATGGTTGTCTGGTCAGGGTCAACCCATGGCTGCCAAGGGTGGTGGTCAGAAGGAGGACATTGAGCAGATTGGTGAGGTTGGCTGTGGAGTGGATGTGCTCTGTCGTCGCATAGCCTTCCAATGCTGCTCTAGTCGAATGCAACAGCCCTACCATAGACCGACTGTATCTGGCCATGTCGCTAAAAGCGGTGATGCTCCGCAGGCAGATGTAGTCGTAAGGAATGCGGGGGTGCGCATGTACGGTATCGGCGGGGAAGCCTTAGCAATAATGAACTATGGGAGTGACTGCACAGGTGGTACTGATTGTCCCTCTCATGACCTGGCTGTTCTAGGGACGAAGGTGGAGAAGGAGGGAGACTACAGGTTAGAAGCTGCGGTCTCGGCTGGGTTGTGGGAGGGCACTAGGCATGTTGTTCTGCGAGATAAGTTGTTTACTAGGCTGTGGCAGTGCATCCGCATGTTTGTTGCTTCTCCAGGCCTGATGTACGGGGTAGAATCCGACATGGAGGCTGGAGACAGTGCAAGGCTCAGTTTAATTCCCTACCGTATAAATCCTGCTCAACAGCCTGTCGTGAAAACAGAGCTAGATGACATGTAGGAAAAGGGTCTGAGGGATAGGGGATATCGTGAGTGGTCGTTGCCACTGAGTTTGCAACCGGAGTTGAGTGGCAAGATCTGTGTGTATGATGATTGCAAGAGTGTGGAAGCATTATCCCTGACTGACACCTATCAATTACCCAAGGGTCTGAGGGATAAGGGATATCGTGAGTGGTCGTTGCCAGTGAGTTTGCAACCGGAGTTGAGTGGCAAGATCCGTGTGTGTGGTGATTGCAAGAGTGTGGAAGCATTATCCCTGACAGACGCCTATCCATTACCTAGAGTTGACGATACCATAGACCGCATCGGGGCTGCCTCTCTCGTCACGAAGGTAGAACTAGTGAAAGGTTATTGGCAGGCCCCATTGCCGGAAAGAGCGAAGAGAAGTGCCAGTCTTGTGATGAACTGGGCAGGTTATCAGTGTAAGATGTTGTTGCGCTGCCGAAACACAAGTTGGATGTGTGGCATGCTAAGGGCACTGATAATGTTTTGGCTGATTGTTTGTCATGGGAGGGTTTGTTTGCAGGAGAACCCTCGCCGTTCAGTCAGTCTGTGTTGAGAGTGGAGAAAAATCAGGCTTGCCCCTGTAGAGCAGCCGTCAAAAACAACATTAAAATTATATAAAAAAAAAAATCACATAAAAACTCTTTCTTTTTTATAGTTAATTGTAAGTTGCCAATGTTATAGCTAAAGTCCTAAGTTGAACCTGTCTTTCACTTAGTACGCTGGGCTCTGTGAAGCTCGCTCTGGGAGCATAGCAGGCTAAAATTATACTATTATGTTTGGGAGGGGTTATAATATTTGATTTATGCTAAAATGTTGTTTGTTTATGATTGAGCTTTGCATTTCATTTCTGGCGGAGTGGCTGGTTGTGGCGGGTCTTGTCGGCATTCTTCCTTGTCAGATATGGTGCTCGCCTAATGTTGAGCGTCCCATATCTTGGGCGGGGTGTGACGCCTACCAGCGTTGGCAGAATCACCTCCCGGTAGCCACTAGCTCTCGCCAGGGCAGTGAAATGGGCTACAGTTATCAGAGAATGTTATACTTTCTTTCTTGTGAATCGTCATGTCACAGGCAGTATAGAAGTGGTCTTTATTTTCGTCTGTGACAATGCATTATATTTTATATCATCAGTTATAAGTTTAATGTATAAGACTGAATGATACAGCTAGAGAGTGTGAGTGAGTAAGTGCAGGAGGCAGAGGGTTGTGTGCGTAGTGTTACGCGTTGTCTCGGTGACATCATGCCACGGCCGGGCCCTCTGAGTGGCTGGCCGCTTTGCCGCCAATCTGCCGCAGCAGAAGGTAGTTCCCCCGCACTCCTTGCTGCCTTTGTGCCTTCCTCGCTCAGAGCTTGCTTGACCAGCATAACCTTCACACCTCCCTTGCCATCTGTCCCCGACTTCCACCTATAGAACACTTTCTCTCTCTCTCAACTTCTTACCTCTTATTCTTCTAATCTATTTAACATTATAACTCCCCTTTGGTTCTGCACGATTTCATATATCGGCCATCGTATTATATGCTGAAGCTCTCAGATATTTCATGTTTAGTTAGACATTTTGGAGGGGTTAACATTTTGTCTGTAGAGGTTCAACACACTCGCGGTGTCTCCCTACCTATTTCTTGGTTGTCTGCTGGGCTATTTAATGCTAGACTGGGGTTAGGCTATTGGTGTTGTGATTTCCGATGTGTACCAGGTTTTGTTGAACTTGTACAATCGCAACGGATGCGTGGGAAGCCTAGGTTGTCTTCCTGACTGTGTACCTTGTGAGTTTAGCACCCTGTTGCGAGTGAGGGCTTTTGCCTCTGCCACCCAACACTGTGCTAACTCGTTTTGCTTTGACTTGAAGAGGGTCGCCAGGAGAGAACCAGATACTAGTGATCTGGATCTCTCAAGAGAGCACCCCGTCATTTAACGTAATTTGGCCGTACAGTCTTAAGGACCTCGCTAGGCTATGAGCCGCTTGCTCAGCCATTGTTTCCTAGCCTACGACATCCCAGCTAGACTTTATTCGCCTAGCAGACACCCGATTAGGATTATAAGCTCTTATGTTATGTATGCAGCATTTTTATTCACGTTGATTGTAAGCCTTGGTTGTTGTTGAGGTGCACAACCTGAGCAGGCTTTTGCGTTGCCTGAGGAAGTACTTCTTTTGTTGTTGGAGATAATACTATTGCGCATTTATCGTTATTCCCGTGCCAGTTAACACTGTATGTCCCTACACTTGTCATATCTTGTTCCTGCTTTATATAACAGTTCCAAATCCGATTCGATCATCTTAAGCAGCATCAGACTTTCTTCAGAAGATTCCTGTTCGATGCTTTAGGACTTTCATTCACTTTCTTTAATATAGGAGTGACAGTTTATTATTGTTTAGAGTAACTTTAATTATACCTTCTTCTTGTTTGCATTAAATAATTCCAGTGATTTAATTAAGCTCTCTATCTTTTTCCTTGTATACATTATTAACGTAATTGTATGTTGTTGTGATCAGGCTGTATCAGAGATCATCAGCCTGTAGTAGTAGTGCATTTATACCGAGTTAGAGGATACCCTGCTATCGCAGATTTAACTCTGGAGGGTATATTTTTTTTTTGTGCACCGGCATTATAAGTTCGAGGGTTGGATCTAGTGTTACCGTTGTGGCTGTGTGCCTTTCTAGTCCAATGATTAAGAGCCCTTGTTTTGTACGAGTCCCGGTCGTAACATTATCCATATGCGCCTATTTTACGTTGATTATAAAGGTATTAACCTGTTAGAGCAATAAAACAAGTGGAAACAGCGTTTGGATGGTCAAAATCGGCGATAGAGGCCGGGAGTTACATAGCATATTGCTGAGGCAGCCTGTCAGCAAGCCAGCCTTCACGCCGGCTGGAGCGAGACTGTCATGCAGTTCCCTCTCTTTCTCTCTCTCACTCGCTATGTAGCACATACAAGCACAGCTTGCTTATGAATTGCTATTGATAGCACGAAATATATCGACGAAATAGGGGAATAAGAGAGAGAATAGGTGATAATTGAAGGGGGGAGGGGGGGGAAGGGTGGAAGGAGGGGATGTGGAGGAGTGATATTTGGCATGGCCAAGGGGCAATACAAAATAAATAAAAATTAAAAAAAGGGATACTGGGCTGATTTAAATGCTTTTTTTTTTGGCCTTGGATTATATGAGGAGTTCCGTAGCGCAGCGGTAAAACTCTTATTAGTGTTTCAGCACTTGCTGGGTTAAGTGTCACAGGAATCAATATAGATCGCCAGTGAAATAATATTGTGCCTTCTAAAATTGTCAAGGAATTTCTGTCCATGGCTGTGCAATACGCGTAATACGGTAGGCTACTCTTATTTACTCATAACCATAACATCGCACAATCATAATGTATCTTTAATGTAGTTAATATTTGAAATAAATTGTTATACTAGGTGACTACTTCTTCTATTTACCAGAGAGAGAGAGAAACAAAAGAGATGCAGGCAGGCAGGCTCCTCACCCAGAGAGAGAGAGAGAGAGAGTGACAGACAGACTGGCTCCTCCCCTTGTGGGTGACGTCACTGCCACTGCGGCCTCTGATTGGTCCTATGATATATACTAGTCATGACCATAGACTACATATAACCTAGACACCAAAGAAGACGCCACAAATCTGAAAATAGTGATCCGAGCGTTCGAGAGATGGCAGCACGATCGCAAAGGACAATGGCAGGGGAGGGTCCCCACAAAGACATTATATTGACTATCCTTGTCCTTGGTCCTCATTAATTCGTAATAATCCCTACCTTGTACTAATAACGCTATTAATAAGCAATTGAACATTATCCAGAGACTCTGCAGACATGACATAGTTAAATAGACATAAGTAGAGGCTACTGTAAAGGCGCCAGTCATCGTGTATTTCTCGTCATAATGAGGAGGTACACAAGCAAAACTCCTCCAACACCCGCCATTGTTGATGTGAGATTCGGGAGTTGCCAACGTCAATGGTGGGACAAAATATCCCTAGATGTCATAAGTATAAATGTCCAGTTTTAGTGCTACTTGACAAATTAACATCTACATAACATGTAACATACTAATATATATTCAAAATGGCAATTTAATTCTTGTTGTGTTGCTTGAAGATATACAGCTTGCATCATATATGAGTAGCCTATGTTTTATAGTGTATATGTATACTTAATGTTTTCATCTTGCTAATATATATATCTAATTTATACTAAATAATTTACAAGTGTTTTTACCAACATTAATTAACTCTTAAATACGTTCCCTCTTTAATCTATTGCTCCCTCGTTTTGCGGATATTCCCTTAACTTTGGAAACACTGCAGCAAGCTAGCTGGCAGGCGCGCGCAGCGCACAGACTATCTATAATAAGGACAAGCCACTGAGGTGATTTGGTTGTTGTACAGTACAATAGTGCTGCCACCAAATCCCTAGGACGCGCGGCAAACTAACCGTGTAACGTCACGCTTTCATGTCTAGGTTATATGTAGTCTATGGTCATGACTTCGGAAATATGCTCCCAAAGGAGTACAAAGGAAATCAAACAACAACAGATCTAGTGACCCTTCTAGGTTGCTTGTCCTCCAAAACACTGAGGATCAAGTGTCCAAACAGTGGTTTAGAGTGGGTAAGGGAACATTGGAAAGGGAATTACTGCCCTGGAACTAATGTTCGTGGCAGGATTAGGAAGTTAGTAGAGGACAGATGGGTTAGTAACTGAGGGGGGGATAAAATAAAGTTATTCATTTACAAACGCAGTCAGTCGCGGGTTTGATGCGAGATATTTGTCAAGGCGGAGTTTAAATGAATCAACGGTGATGCAGTCTATAACGTTTCGGGGAAGCCCATTCCAAAAGTTGACAACTCGATTGAAGAAGAAATTCTTAGATTCGTGCGAGTTAAAAGATTTACCAATAATTTTGCAACCGTTTCCCCGCGTGTAATTAAATTGGTCGATAGTGAAGTACTTACTACAGTTCATATTGTCGATGCCTTTGATGATTTTGAACACTTGAATTAAGTCACCTCTTAATCTGCGCTGGGTTAAAGGAAATTGATTTAATTCTCTAAGACGCTCTTCGTATGGTTTGTTCTTTAGGCTAGGTATCATTTTGGTAACTCTACGTTGAACTCGTTCTAGCTTGTTTATATCTTTTTGGTAATAAGGGCACCAGGATTGAACGCAGTATTCCAGAAGAGGGCGGACTAAGGAATTGTAAAGGGTTAGAATAACTTCTTTGGATTTATGCTCAAATGACCTGCCTATAAAGCCAATTATTTTGTTTGCCTTCTTAACAACTTCTGAACATTGTTGACTCGGTTTTAGGTTACTCGATATTGTTACTCCCAGATCGGTTTCTCTGTTTACATTCTTAAGCTGAGTGCCATTCATCGAATAGTTTGCTTTCTCATTTAGGTATCCGATATGTAGTACTTTACATTTATCCGCATTGAAACTCATTTGCCAAATTTGGGCCCAGCATGACAATTTATCTAGATTGTGTTGCATATCGTCAACTTGTTCTTTTGAGAGTACGCTATTTGCAATTTTTGTATCATCAGCAAATTTTGAGATTGTACAGGTGAGACCCTCATCTATGTCGTTGATGTAAATTAGAAAGATAATTGGTCCTAGTACCGATCCCTGGGGTACCCCGCTACTTACATTGGTCCATTTAGATGCCTTACCGTTTATGACTACTCTTTGCTTTCTGTTGCTGAGCCAATTTTCTATCCATTTCAACACACCGTCTTGTATTCCATGCGCTTTTAGTTTTAGCAGTAAACGTTTGTGGGGAACTTTGTCAAAGGCCTTTTGAAAATCAAGGTATATAATATCTACAGCTTTACTCTCATCGTAGAGGTTGAGGATATCGTGGAAGAAGTCTAAGAGGTTTGTTAAACAGGAACGTTTTTACGAAAGCCGTGTTGAGTATCTTTAAGTATGTTATTTTCCTCTAAGTGATTTACGAGTCTGTCTCGTATGACCGTTTCTAGCATTTTACATACAACTGAGGTTAAGCTAATTGGACGATAGTTACTGGGTAGGAATTTGCTGCCTTTTTTGAATATCGGTGTTACGTTAGCTAGCTTCCACTGATCAGGCATAGTTCCAGACTGCAAGGATTTATTGAATAGTAATGTCAGTGGTTTGGAGAGCTCATCCTTAGCTTCCTTTAGAACTCTAGGCGAGATTGTATCAGGTCCAGGCGTTTTATTTACCTTGAGTTTATCTAAACAATTCAATACTTCTCTCTCTGTAACGGTGATATTGCTTAGAACATCTGAATTATCAATCTGAATCGGCGATGGTGTAGGGATATCACTGATGTCTTCTGTTGTAAAAACTGATGCAAAGAAGGTATTGAGGGCATTACTCATTTGTACTTCGTCTTTGGTGTATTCTCCATTTTCATCGACTAACGGTCCAACAGTTGAAGTAACTACTTTTTTCTTTCTGATATAACTATATAATTCTTTCGGGTTTGTTTTACTTTGATTCTCAATATGTAACTCTAAGGTCTTTTTACTTTGCTTAATTAACTTTTTGGCTTTGCGTCATAGCTCTACAAATTTCACCCGGTCTTCGTCATTTTGTGAGGACTTTAATCTATCATTAGCAAATTTTTTAGCAAGCAGGCAGTTTGAAATATCTTTATTCCACCATTTGGGCTTATTATTATGGCCTGGACGCCGTATGTTCGATGGTATGCAGTCTTGCACTGCTTTTAGGTAAGTGGTTTCGAATAACTTCCAAGATGTATTTATGTCGTTATTGTTAATTAAAAAGCTCCAGTCAGTTTTTTTAAACATAGCTCCAAGTTTATGGAAGTTTGCTTTCTTGAAACTAGGGACTTTTTCGATGCTACTATTTGGTTCGTTACTAGTAAACTTTAAAGTGAAAGTTATCGTACGATGGTCGCTGTTACTGAATTCATCACCAACATTCAAATTCTCTATCAATTCTTCTTTTGTTGCAAGTACAATGTCAAGAACGTTATTACCACGGGTCGGCGTTCGAACAAATTGATAAAGCGAACTCTCTTGCAATTTCGTATACAAGTCATGTCCGGAGTGTGAAGTAAGAGTATCGCCCCACTTGGTCACAGGTAAATTAAAGTCGCCAAAAATTACGGTATCTTGTGAGTTACTTACATCTGCAATTTGTTCGTAAATTTCTCGGTCAGTTTGCACTGATTGAGCTGGAGGTCTGTATATTAACGCAAGTATTATTTTTGTACCTTTATTATTCTTTATTAGCACAAAAGATGTGTCGACGTTCACAATTTGAGGTTTTGACAAGAGTTTTTTAAGGGTTAAGACTTTCTTTGATATAAAGTAAAACGCCACCTCCATTTCCATTTATTCGGCTTTTCCCAAACATTACATAACCGGGAAGTGAATACTCTGCTAAAAAGTCTCTATCTTCTGTATTGAGCCAAGATTCTGTTATGCCAATAACATCATCATTTTCTGTAAACACTAGCTCCTCTAAATCTGAAAATATATTGCGTATGCTACGAGCGTTTGCATAGAAAACCTTTAAATTTGTTATTTTAGAACTCACGGAACGCTCTTTAATAATATTTTTGGTTCTTGTCGGATCTACATTTATGTTCATGGCTGTCCTCGGTCCTCGCTGTCTTCGGTCCTTATCGCTGGTGGTCCTCGGTTGCCTCTGTTTTTTCCTTGGCGTTGGATGATTTATGTCACTGCTGCTTCTTCTCGGATGGCTTTTTTGATCCATGGCTGCGGATTGCTTCGTGTAGGAGACGGCCCATGCGTGCTGAACCCACAGGATTTAGATGAGTGCCATCCTTGCGGAACAGAGTAGGCTGGTTGTAGAAGTTGTCCCAGAGGTTGATGAATTCAACTTCTTCCCTCAGACACAAATATTTTAGTCGGCTATTTGTGCTGAAGGCCTTGTCGTAGAATTTGTCAGGTGCGTCGATCTTGGGGAGAATGCCTGAGATGATGATATTCCTTGACTTGTTTTTGTAGTGCTGGATCATCTTGCGATATTTCTCCATCAACTCTTCGGATCTAGTGCGCATGACGTCATTTGAACCAGCATTGATGACAAAAAGGGTATTTTCATTTGCATATTTTGTGGTATCTTCGAAGGCTTCCACAATGTCGTCCAGTCCAGCTCCTGGGATGCAAAATCTTTTTCGTCAACGGGGAGGTGCGGCTCCTGGGACTACCTGGACTACCTGGATGCCACGGGTTTCCCATAAAGGGCATGTTGAGGCCTATACAACAACAACAACAACAACAACAACAGGCATGACCAGGAGATATAATACAAATGTACATAACTATATATACAGATATCTTATTTTACAAAAGGTGATTTAATTTGTCCACATTATTTAAGTACTCAAAATAAAGTTACCATCCAAAAGTGCAAAATTGTATTTTGCAAACAGAGTGCAACATATACATGATTCATCTAATTGTGTTATCTGGTTTTGTAAAAGAAAAAAATAATGATAAGTAAATACATTCTGCTTGCTCCTGGGTGTTGTTCTAAAAGGCACAAGTGTTTATGAGTTAAGTTACCCTAGTATGTGGACTGAAGGCGACGCAGGTGGCGGCGGGGACTGGGTGAGAGAGGGTGGGGGTGTGGGTGGAGAGAGATATGTCCCACAGGTGCAGGCCCCCACCACCGTACACCCCGGCCACAAGGTTACCATACCACGGACACCAACAAGCGTCCACGTACCCTCCCGATACACTCTGCAGGGGAACAATGACATAGTGTGTGAGAGAGAGAGCAGGGGTGTGGGTGGACAGAGATATGTCCCACAGGTGCAGGCCCCCACCACCATACACCCCGGCCACAAGGTTACCATACCACGGACACCAACAAGCGTCCACGTACCCTCCCGACACACTCTGCAGGGGAACAATGACATAGTGAGAAAGAGAAGATGTATTAATTCGGCCCTATTCAGTTTACTATTTTATGACGTTTATCCCCATCCAGGTGTCAATTTATCGCTCACTAGCATATTTTGAAAAAACAGGTAGCTAAATTTGTAAATTTTTCGATAGAAAAATATCTCCGGAAAAGCTGGATTTCTCCAAAGAATGCTGGCTCGCTATTGCTCGCCAAGAACAACTCGAGACCTGGATGGGGATAAACGTCTTAAAACATTAGGCTGAATAAGGTCGAATGGATACAACCCAAAGAGAGAGAGAGAGAGAGAGAGATAGATAAAGCAGGGAGAGGGAGAGGGAGAGGGCATGGGTGTGGGTGGGTCAGATATGTCCCACAGGTGAAGGGGAATATTGACATAGTGTATGACAGAGAGAGAGAGAGAGGTGGGGGGAGGGAAACAAGGAAGTTGATGACCAATATAATATGTATACTCTACGACACTAATACTATCCTGAACCCTCTTGGCTATTTCAGACTGAATTGAATCCTTGTTATAATTATATCAGACAAACAAGAGGTCTTGTGTTTTAGATGAGACTTGGGTTTTGATAGCTGATTTGACAAATACATTAATTAAGGGTTCTCTTACCTCGATCAGTTTGAGGATACAGATCGGTGTGGGCTTGTCAACATGCCAGACCCTGATGGTGTCGTCCAGGGAGGCTGAGAGGAACACTGAATTAGCGTCATCCCCCGCCACCCTCCAAGCCACTTGTGTCACTTGTCCACGATGGCCCTCAAACACGCCACCAACACGCCCACGCTCGAAGGTCCGACACTACAGGGATGCAACACACATGGTATACGTACTAATCATATTACTGCAGCAAACAGATGTATTAATACATATTGTTACAGTACACATAGAGTATCAATGCACATTAATACAGCGCACTGATGAGAGGAACACCCAGAGAGTCTATAGTCCCATCATGCCTATCTGCATCAACTGTCTGCAGTGGCCCTCAAACACCCCACTCATTCCTCAATTCTCGAGAATCCATTACTGTCAATTATAATTAAAATACAACAGGAACGAAATCCCCGGGAACGAAATCCCCATCCCCAACGAAATTCCCAGGAACAAAAATCCCTGGGAACGAAATGAACAAGAAGCGCGACCACGCCCAGGGCGGGAACGTCAGGGTCGTTCAACCCGACAATGGAAGAGTGTCCCAAGGGGGTAGACTGAACCATATTGAAACGGCCCATACGTTTGTCATTATAAGATAGAAATGTAGATGTTTTTATCCACAGATTAACCCTTTTATTCATTTTCCTCCAACACACATATTTATACGTCTTCTTAACAAGAAACAATCCTTATAGTAAACAAAACACATTATCTTCCTTCGTGTCTTTATATAAGTCTTTGATGTCTACTAGTAACAGCTAGCTCTAATACGTTGCAGGGTATTGGTGGAGCGAGTTTTGGGACACCTATCAGTTCTTTATGTTTTTGTATTTATGTATGTATGTAATAATGTAAGAACCATGTCCCACAATATTAATATTACGAAGGTTATAATACCTACCATTTTGATGTGTTATTTATGTAGGTATGTAATTATGTAAGAACCATGTCACCCACACACATTAACTTTTCGTCTACTTTATGATAAACACATATGTACACGCCTTCTCCAACATTACCATTTCTCTATTTTAAATCAAACAAATCACACATGCTTCCTTCAGAGTTGGTGAGCCCTCTACAAATCCCTAGATAAGGAAGTGACCCCCAGCAGTACCAACCGACACAGTCGACGGTATAAAAGTCTTAAGTATTAGTTATAATTGATTCTGCATGAAGATTGACATATCCAGAATCTCAATCTTAAATCTATTAAGGAACTCTAACCTAAGTAGAGATTGTGATATGTTTGATGTGCGAACTATAAAGATTTGTCTGCAAAAACATTCCCTCCTTTAACCCGGGAGAAAAGTCACGTGACCTAAGGACGCCGCACTATAGCCAAGTCCGCATCCAAGATGGTCAGTCTATTAAGCTAATATAAAACCTGTGTAATGAACCATCTTAAGTTAGAAAATATTATGTTCACTCTAACCAGAGAAACTAACCTTAAACATATTTCTGTAAGTCTATTTGGAAGACTTACCAGCCGTATATAATAAGTAAGAAAAACCTATAAGCACAATGAACAAACCGACTCCCCCTCTCGTGACCCCTGAGCTTGCCCCTTAACCCCGCACCAACAAGTTAAGGATATTATTCAAAATAGATGTTTTCCATGTACTATTCTTGTAAGCAATCACTACCAAATGTTTCAGAAGTGGAAGAAGAGTGAGGGATATAATTTTAATAATCATACCCATGCACACTTGGGTAGAGATAAATCATATCTTCGTGAGATCAGACAACACCCAGTTTTCAAAACCCCCTTGCTACCCCTCTGTGCAAACAGTAGCGGCATCTCGACCTCCAGTGACCCAGAACTACCAACTTAAACTTCTTGCCAGCAAGTTAGCAATATATGTTGAGTGGTACTTGAAAAGTAGACAGAATGGATACAAAAACACCATCTGAGGAAGAGCACTTTATTGACAACGTTTCGCAGATAGCTTCATCAGGTCACTGATGAAGCTATCTGCGAAACGTTGTCAATAAAGTGCTCTTCCTCAGATGGTGTCTTTTACCAATATATATAGAAATCTATGTCCCTATGTTTTCCTTTGCAAATAATAGTTAACAAGTGTTGCAGGAATAGAAAATTACTTCCTTCTATATGTTTTATTATCAATACATGTGCACAGTTCCGATAGGAATAAATAACACTTTCTCGGGATTAGACAACACCAGCTCTCAAAACACTCCCCCACCCCTTTTGAAAAACTATATAAACCCCGAGAAGGGAGAAGGAAGGCAAGTAGAAATCATTTTCCTTTGGATCGGCAACCCCGCTCTGAAGAAACATTTATTTTTTATGGAATAGTTATTGATCACGGCACCCCGACGTCCTTATACTATCTGTAGATAAAGTAACTTCATTTTAGGATCTTTGTTATTTGTGGCAATACCATCTCTTAACATAGAGCTCTATCATAGTTGTTGTATCATAGTGTAACAGGTAATCTACATAAGTGTAACTTTATTATTTCTGGCATTCCCAGGAATTAATATAGTTATAGTAATTAGTTATATTTCTGTATAGATAAAACATTGGAAGAGTAAGGCAAAACCTCCTTTCAGTATTTTTCTATTTAGAAATCATACTAACACTTCTCACAGAGATCTAAGGTAGAAAGATCTTTTGTGTTATAAGGGTTTAGCGAGACACCCCCACTGGCACTCTGCATACATAAATCCTAGGCACAAATTGTCTGTGGCAATCCACCAGAATTTGTGACTAAAAGGTTAACACCGCCCCGAGTTCTTTGAGCCTCTTATAAGGACAGTCAAGAAGAGCAATTATCTCAGCTCATCTTGCGTTAGTCCGATGCTAAGTTAATCCGGCAAGACTTGAAACTTATGCATTTAAAACCTCAGTTCAAGAGTACCTGATCAGAACTTCATCAACGATTAATATAAAGGTCAGGATAGTTAAGATTCGCTGGAAGCTATATGCTGAAAATACTTGCGTTAATCCGATATGGTGACCAACTGTTATCTAAGAAGTTACGGAGACATATTTAAGACTCCAAGCCCATTAATCCAACTGTAACTTCTCCACACGACCGGACAACCTGGACGGCCCACGGAACATCAGAAGAAAACCTCAACAAAGTGCATCTTTAAAAACAAGAAAAGAAATAATATAGAAAATATATTAATTCACTGTCAGTGACGAGATACTAGAAAGTTATAACTCAAAGTGATCGAAATAACCAGAGTTTTAACATCTCAAAATACGTTAAAGTGTAGAATAAGTGTTCTACGAGATTCAGATATCAATAATCAGGAAGATCAATACGTCCTATAATTAATGATATTTAAGACGACGTTTTCACTCCTCAGACAAACTATATACCGAATTTAGACGGATTTTTACCTATTCAGCAACTCGGTCATATTTCCGCCAAGTGGAAAATAAACAGTCCGTTCTCCCTGAATTTCGAGTTATAGAAATGAAGTGTTAACTTAGCCAGTTAACCTTACCATCCTATTAGTAAAGTGTTCATCGAGAAATTACGTCTATAATCCTCGTAATACCTTAATTGTGAATTTAAACTAAATAAAAAGATTTACCTATACTTTCATGAACTCTGAAAATATCTCAGTGGAGGCTATAATAGTTTAGAGTCCACAAACTTGAGCTATAACTGAAAATACATCTGTACTTGAGCTTCCGTATTTAGTGCCAATACATTCTGGAACACGTATCCAATCGTCCACTATCATTCACGAGATTAAGTTCACGTAATATAATAGTGAAACTGAAATAAAACTGAATTCTTAGTACCTTCCATTAATAAGTTTTCACCAAGAGAAGAGTGCGCCTAATTCTCAAAGAAGAATTCTATATATATAGTTGAAGTGAATATATCTGATTTCTATCTAGATCCGCGAGCGTGCTGGGATATTTGAAACGAGAAGTTGTACACTCACGGTGGTAAGTCGTAGACCAGGGGTATGCCAAAGCCCTAGCCACATATTGGCAGCAGGTTCGAACAATTTCTACCTTTGCTGGTTGAACGGGCACAACGCCAGTGAAACAAGTGCATCGATAGTTAATAAGCTCCGCCCATACACAGTAATTGCGTATGTATAGGCATATGTAACGGCAACACAATATAAAACGGTATTAGTGATTATTGTATTCCGATTAATTTATTTAATTATTCATTTTATTTATTTAGGCCTATTTATGTATTTATTTATTTATTTAATTATTTATGGTTCCTTACATATGAAATGCTACTGTTTGCATTAAACATTATCAGACTATAACGTGCATTAAAACTCCAGTAATTAGGTAGACTACATAATACAATATCAAATCTGTTCATGCGTGTTTGGAAGACATATTTAGTACGGTAATCTTGAATGGGACAATATAGGAATAAATGTGAATTAATGGGGAACATCAAAGCAACCTCAGATTCGCTGATGACAAAGTTTATCCTAGCGACTCAGAGATAGAGTTACAACAAATGATGGCTGATATAAACGATGGAAGCCTTAAAGTATATAACTACTGTATGTATGTATATACTCGGACAGTATATAGTGGCAGTAGTAGTGTTAACAATAATATATATATATTGAATGATTATGTGCAACCACAACAAATTAAGTTGGCGGATGATGGGCCAGTGGAGGAATATACTGTATATACATAGGCCAGGTTATAAATACAAACTCAGATCACTAGATAAATCAGACAAGGGTAGATATGGAATGGAGCGCATTTGATAAGCAGAATTTAGTATGAAAAGGTAGTTACCTCTTGTATTTAAGAAATAGTATGCAAACAATGTGTCATTCCTGTACTAATTTATGGATAAGAAACTTGGACACTCGTAGAAGATAATCGTATTGACAAGAGGAAATGGGCTTGGAAAGATCATATATTTAGAAGAGATTATAGCAGATGGACAAATATAGGTTCACAATGGGAATCTAGAGATGGAGCTAGATGAAGGGATCGACAGAGAACCAGATGGAGGGATGCGATCGGAAACTTTGCTAAAGTAGGATGGAAGAGGATAACATCTGAAACCCAACTGTAATTAATTATGTTTACTATCTCTCTCTCTCTCTCTCTCTCTCTCTCTCTCTCTCTCTCTCTCTCTCTCTTTTTCAGAAAATTGGTATGCAAATGTCAGATACTACAAATAGGCTCCCCAAAACAATAAATGCAAATATCACATGAATGGTGAATAGGTAGAGAGCGTATCACAGATAAAAGACCAAGAAGTGCTTATAAACGAAAATCTAAAAATCCACAAGACAATGGACTGCAGCAGCTAACGAAGCAAACAGTGCACTAAGATTCATTAGAAGAAATGTTCATTATCATAGTAAAGACATAGTTATACCGTTATACAAAAGAATTGTGAGACCGTATCTGAAGTATGCTGTGCAGTGTTGGTTTCCCTACTTAGTAAAAGACATATACAAACTTGAATCCGTTCAGTGCAGAATTACAAGATTGATCTCATCCTTTAACAATATACCACACAATGAGATATTAAGGGAACTTGATTTATTTTCGGTAAATAAAGGAGAATAATTGGCAGCTGATAGAGTGATAGAGGTAATAACAATATTAATATTATGAATTACTTGTAGCCAGAAAGAAAACATTACATATGATCACATTGATACATTAAGCTAAATGGTAGAGGTATGACATGTCTGATTTATATATTTAACAATCAATTTACATCGAGGCTAATTTGTTGATAAAACATTACCCTCAGGAATATCAGTATATTTAGAGTAGCTGACAACAGTGTTTACACTTTGATACAAAATTCCTCTCTGTTGATGGCGATTTAAAGTCGATTGTCCTGTGCATCAAGCTAAACTACCCCTTCCCTCCCCCAAACTGGATAGTTTGAGTCTCGTTTCACCTTTATTGCTCTCTGACATTAGGTTGAAATTAGTATGGATCTTCATAAAGAACTCCTTACTAAAACTTCTCCTACTGCTGAAAATACACACTTCCTACCTGTCAGGCTTACCAACATTTATCAGGTTAAATGCTATGACCTTAACTATTCAGCTGCAGTGCCAATCTAATTGTTTCTGATTAATTTGCACTATAGACAAATTATAATAATCGATGTGTGTTAACCTAGAAACAATAAATACAATAATTACAAAAGTATATGACAAATCTGTTGGTATCACGGAAGAGCCAAGCCTGGTTTCTCAGAGAGAGAGAGAGAGAGGTAACCTTCATAATTACCATCCTTTCCTTCCGCTTTCTCTTACCCTTAGAGTTGCTAGGATTAAGTCCTGGCCACCTCGCAGGGATCGTGGCCATTGTATCTATGTCTCTCTCTCTCTCTCTCTCTCTGTTTGACAAATATAGTTAAACAATTACGGTATTTCATGACACTGACGTATCCTAAACGATGTCAGAAAACTGTAATCTATGATAGTTTACAGAGCAGGTAACATATAGGCCTATGTGTTTCGCCAGTTGTTTTTACTCAACTTTAAGTTAAATTATACGTAAGTACTTTAATCCTTTCAGTCTGGGAGACGGTTTTATGCTGCTGTGGACAGATTTGTGGTAGCTATAAGAATTTGATAAGATAATGAATTGCCTTTAATCGGTAAATGTCCTTCCTAATCTCAATGATATCGTTTAATGGTAACTAGAATATATTAACACGGACGTAACTCGTGCTAAAAAGGTTAAAACCCAACTACAATAGGCATTATGCAAGGGACTTGGGTATTGAACATAACACTCGTTTTCATCTTTATGCCTATTTCGTTATGTGCCTGCACGTAACATAGTCGATACCTAACTAAAACGTCTCTGCAATATACAGTATAACACTGAATATATAACTCGGCATACCTACGATATACATTTTATACAACGTCAAATTTACACTCATTCTGTGACTTAATACCATTTTTTGTTTTTAATACACGCTCTTTCTAAAAGCATAGAGTGAAATGTGTGTGTGTGTGTGTGTGCGTGTGTGCGTTAATGTGTGTGTAAACGATTTATCTACTTAATGATTTCTGCCAACTGACTGGTGACCCAGTAGTGGGCGGGGCCTAGCAGTTTAAGGCGCGTCTCACACAGTACAGCCACCGCTCAACAGCTGCCGACAGAGGACGAGTTGCACTTTTTCGCCGATTGTAATCGAATCACTGGATCACTGCACGATCCTCGCAGGCACACGATTGCTGTACAACAAACCCTCGACAGTCACTCAACACACACACACGTCATACACGCCGGCAACACGACCGTTGTAGAATAAATCGCTGACCGGCGACGCTACTCACTCGGCTATCACACGTTCGTCATACAAAATTTAAAGCGCGTTAAGAGCACGATAATGCCGCCTTTAGTCGACAACCATACGTTTACAGCACAACAGACGCACATACCTTGAACGATAAATACGACCGTTGTACGCCACACAGCCACACACGATATTGACACAGCAAAGGAACCGCCCTATGTATATACTGTATATACAGTATATATATATTTATAAATATCACCCGTTCTTAACATTAATCATCAATTACAAACCCCAATATACTTGAATAAAACTATAATAATAATAATAATACGCTGTAGTTAAGTAGTCAGCTGATAGGTGAATATACACCTATATCATTACATGATCTGGTATACACTAACTTTGATGCAGTATATCATTAGTTTACAAGTGGATGTATTTTGGTAAACTTGTAGATGATTATGTTAACTATAGGCTACACACACACACACACAAGCACGCAGAGAGAGAGAGAGAGAGAGAGAGAGAGCGAGAGAGAGTGAGAGTGAGAGTGAGTGAGAGAGAACTACTCGCAGACATACAATACAGTATATAGACTAAAATAATACACACACACACACACACACAATATATATATAAACTAAATAATACACAACCAACCACGCAAACGCACACACACAAACACACAATATATATAAACAAAATAATACACAACCAACCACGCAAACGCACACACACACACACAAACACACACGCACACACACACACACATACACACAATATATATAAACTAAATAATAATAATAATAATAATAATAATAATAAAAATAATATTTATTCAGTTAGCATTTTACAGTGTTGGTACCACATAATATGTTACAAATATGACATGTACCAGCCTTGCGTAATTCCAACTAAAGGCCGTGTCTCACACAGTACGTTAGCCGCCACACCACACCACAGCCTATGTTTTCAAAATATTTGAATTTTTCCTTGATCCTCTGACATCGTCTGTGATCGTGTAAAAAAATCGCCTCGTATCGTGGTAGGCGAGGGGTGGTCGAGTGGCGCGGAAATAGTCGGCGGTGATCGGCCAAAAAATAGTGGCTGCACTATTTTTGGGCCGATTGTCGGCAAGAAAAACCGTTAAAAATTTACATGCAACGTACGTGCAACTGACGTGCAACGATCGTACGTGTATCCTGTGCATGTCTTCATTGACGTCCTCTGGTCGGCCAATTTTTTTGACAGACGATTAGTACGGCCATAATTCGACAAATGCACGATATTTACACAACCACCCTACAATAAATCGTGTTTATCGTATGATATAATAACGTTCCATTTCATTAGAGTACGATCACAACACAATAAATCGTATATCCGACACGTATAGCGCAGGATCGACACATTAAATACACGTCAAATGTACGACAGGCATTGTCAGTTAAATCGTGTTGAACGCGTGTGGCGCATCGTGGCTGTGTGGACAGGGTGTGGCCCAACACACGCTCTGCCCAGGAATTTTCCACGCCTCCCACGTTCATCATACGTCGTGGCAGCGCGGCTGTGCCTGGCCATAAAACTGACGCGACTGGAGGACGAACAGTCAGTTCTCTCTACAGCCCCACGGAAGCACAATACCTACTCCAGCCTAGACAAGAAGCATGGTGGGCAGAGGACTAAAGAATATGAAGTTAATTGCCCCCCCTCAGCAATCAGAAGACCTGTTTGCGCCCGAAGATGATGAAGGCGACGCCCCTGCACAGGAAGAATCATCGACAGAAGAGGACAATGATTCACAAGAGTGTGGGCAACCATTGACCACCCCATCAGGCCCCAGTCGCGAGCTTTCCCCATCACCACGCCTGAACACACAGCCCACAGGGGAGGGATCCGATGACGACCAAAAATCAATAACGCCATCACCCACAAACGGCAGCCAACAAACCAGCAATGAGAAGGGCAAGCCAAGTGCCAAGAGGAAGTGGGTCTACTCCATCCTCTCTGAAGGAAAGGAGATGATTGTGGCAGAATGGTACAGGGAGCATGAGCTCCTGTATAACAAGAAGCTGAAGGCCTACCGTGACAGAGAGAAGAAGGACAGAGTGCACCGGGAGATTGCAGCTAAGATCAACGTAACTGGTGAGTTAAAGTGCCTTTATTATTTGAGTGTTATTATATAATTATAAACAATGTACTGACCAAGCCTTTGATAATGTTCTTAGGAATGGTAGAAAGGCAGATGTATCAATAACGACATAGATGAGTTAATTGTGTTTGGCATGGTAATATCAGCAGGGTACCTGCGATGGGGCCACGGCCCACGGGTCAAATGAAATACGAACAACAACCTTGTTAATTATTATTTTCCCATCGTTTAGTAGTCTTACGACATACCATTAATGAACAATGTGTACACCAGTAATTCTGTCACATTAAATATGACCAATTTTGTAATCAGAGTGTGAGTTGTGACATTGTTTAATACAGTTTAACAAATAAGTTGAATGGTACATGTTGATAAATTATTATTCGATTATTTCCAGTCAAGTCTCTTCACAAGTGGCTGGAGAGCATGCGGACACGTTTCGCCAAACTCATCCAGCTCAAGTCTGGCCAGGGGGCGAAAGAGCTGACAGAGAGGGAGATGTGGATCAAAGAAGCCTTCAGTTTCCTCCGTCCACACATCGTGAGATGCCCCAGCCGTAAAAGCAAGGTATGTTCCAAATCAAAACATTTATTTATGTAGTCTATAATACTCATAATATGTAGGCATACTGTTTGATCACCCGCACAACTAATGTTAACCACTTTATTATTTTAACATTTCCAATCATTGCTATAAGCAAATTCAGTACATTAACAAATAATAATAAATGCCGGTTATAAATGATAGAAGGGTCGTAAACGTTTCACTATGAGTATTTAGGCATATTCAAAGGCATACATGTTACTACTGGGATTGACACATTATTTTTAAATTGTGATACATACTTGTTTGCAAATTATAAAGTACGACAGGTTCATAGCGAGGTACCCTCGCCAGGTATATTTGGGAGAGTTGTGGGTAATTGTTTTAGAGTATGGCCCCCTCCCAAAGAAATTTGATTTTTGACCACAGACTAAACCTAATAAAATATGGTTCACCAACAGCTGTACCGTGCGGCATCCCAGGTCACCTCGCCGGATGTCAACAGCGAGGTGGTTGAGGTGGTGGATGAGGTCTTGGATGACCCTGACGACCCGCAAGAGGTGTCGGCTGTGGCCCCCAAGCAGATGCCAATCAAGCGGGCGAAGGCCCTGGAAGATTCGTTGAGAACCCAGGCTGAAAAGAAGTTGATGGAGAAGGTAAATTATTATAAATTTGTTTTATAACTTTGAACAAAACACAAGATTTATTCACACCCGGCCACAATGCAGACACACACACGCACACGCACGCACACACACACACACACTGTTACGACTGGGGTTCAAATATATCAGGGCTCTTATTCATTGGACTAGTAATGGCATAAATGTTACAACGGAAAGCGCTAGATCCAACCTCTGATGTATATTCCCAGTGAACAAAGAACACAAATACTCTACAGAGTTCTATATGCAATAATAGGCTATCAAACTCTCAATAAATGTGCGTCTACTCTAGGCTTAATGTTATGTGAAAACAGCCTATTACTACCTATAACCGAAGGTGCTTGGTTATGGTATGCAAAGTAAGGTGGTAAGAGAAGTTACAGTTTACGTTACTTTAATCAATAAATGTCAGGCACTCCTGCATGAAAGAAAGTGCACTAAAGTCCTTCAACACTAACAAGGAATCTTCTTTAAATGTTAGATGCTATAAAGATGCTCGTATCGGAAATGGAACCCAAAAAGGCAGGCAGCGGAACAATGCTCGTGCAGGCTATGCACACAAAAAGGCAGAATATATAATGCCGTCGGAGCCAAGAATATCCTAAACACAACAACAATAATAATAATCGCCACGACAATGCAGTATTCCTATCAACAAAAAGAGCCTAAGTCGTTTGTGTCTCAATACATCAAACTAGGCTGCGAAATGCTTGTGTAATCATAAATGGGTATGCATAAAAAGAGTAATTGGTTTAATATACTTAATGTCTACTATGATTGATAAAGTCTAGCTAGAGTCAATGATACGAGATACTGGTGCGCATGGCATGCCGCATAGCCTAGTGCAAATCTCAAGTCTGTGCGTCAAATATTACGTTATAGGGAAGGGTAGCTCTCTTGAGAAACCTTAATACCGAAGTATTAAGCGTTCTCCTGGCGTACCTCAAAGACAAACAACGAGCTTAGAACAGTGCAGAATGGTATAGGCAAAAAGCCCTCATTCGTGCATGCTCCACTCTCAATGGCACACAGACTAGAATTTACTCAATCAACTCCAGTTCTCAGGTATGTCGTGCAGCTTTTAACTAAAGCCAGCACTCATAGGAAACAATACCTTATAATATCAGACTCCTAGTCTAGCATTATCTAATCCAGCAGAACACTAATAATTAAAGGATGCAGTACTTAAACAATATAAATGCCAACCAATGCTTCGTGATCCACTTATCTTAACAACTAACATACATAGGCTATATCAGACCTTAACACACAATACAACTGGCCAGCATGAAGCTGATTTTGCAGAGTTAACCAGAGGGGGTATAATATTAATAAAAGGTGGTGAAGGATATGGAAAATGAGAGAGATAGGCAGAGGAAAAGATTCTCAGGTACGGAGCGGGGACAGATAGCAAGGGAAAAAAGATGGGTGTGTTCTAGAAACCAGATCTGAGGGAGAGAGTGGCGAGGAACTGTATATATACTCGCACTAGCTCGAGCCGCGTGGGAAAACAGCGGTTACAAGTCATCTAACCACTAGCAAAGCTTACAGCATGGTAAGGGCCTCTCTCCACCAACCCCCGCGAGGCAGCCAGCCGTGACGTCATCGAGCGGGACAAAAAACACTGCGCGCCCCCTCTCACTCTGTTCTACTCCCTCTCTCTCTCCCAGATCCTATCATTACTAGTTAATGATAAAATATATATTTTACAATTAAATATATAAAGCCTTGACATGGGCGAAAACAAAGAGCCTTTCTGGACTGCCCATGACACGAGCTTTCATATGAAATAAAGCACACTCTAATACACAAACTGTAGCCCCATCCACTGCCCTGGCGATCCTAGCGAGTCACTGTAGGACAAGCCATGCGGTTCTAACGGAGTGGTTAACGTCACACCCCCCCCAAGATTTTTCTCAGAGGCCCCAAGGCTCACAAAAATCTGATGGTTAGAACCCATGCTATATCTCCACTTCCCATCACCCAGCGGCAGTAAAATATCTGGCACAGTTCTTCAACAAAACATTTTTCAAAATTATAACCCTCCCCAACACCATAGGTTAAATTATATGTAGTTATGCTCCTCAAGAGCGAGCTTCTCTAGCCCAGCATTCTGAGAGGAGTGCAACTCAGAATTACTGCCATAACATACTAAAAAAATTCAACTATCAAAGAAAGAGTTTTTATTTGATTTTTATGTTTATAATTTGTTTATTTCGGCTGCACTATAGGGGCAAGCCTAGTTTTTTCTTCTATACCAAACGCTCAACTCCTGCTTTACGACCCAATACGCTGGGCTACAACCGCGAGCCAACAAGCACCAAGCGCAAAATACTATTCAAACTAAAGCAGGAGGCTACCCGTGTGTCAATCTACCCAGGATCATATACCCTTGAACGACCATCTGCAACCACGTTGTCACAACCGGCAATATGGCGTATGTCCAGGTTATATACCAATAACCTTAGTGACCACCTGGTCAGCCTCATATTCCGATTGTGAAACTGGTCCAAGAACTTGAGAGGGTGATGACCTGGGTAAACTACAACGACCGGACCATAGGCTGGAACACAGACCTCGAAATGCCTCAGAGCAAGTACAACCGCCAGCAGCTCCTCCTTGACAACAGAGCAGCTCCCCTGCGCCGAATTGTACTTCTCCGAGCAGAAACTAACAGGATGCTCCAGCCCATCATCGTCCTTTTCCACAAGGACGGCACCAGCCCCCACACGTCCAAAGACGAGCTCATTAGGGCTGAATCCCAAATTCTCCCCAGGTACCTCCCACACAGCAAACAAAACACATGGCAGGCCAAGAACCCAATCCCTCCCACTCTCAAAGCAACAACAACAAAGCACAGATTTCAAGGCTGAGTGCCATCGCTCTAACACACCCTGGCTCTCCGGATGATATGCAGATGACACAACCCCAACAATCCCATGCTGCGGCATTGCTTGTACAAAGAGGCTAGAAGTGAAGTTGGGTCCCCGGACTGACTGAATCCCCTGCGGGTAACCATACCGGGAAAAATACACTAGCAAGCTTCGGACCACCGTTTTCGCCGACCCATTTCTCATAGGGTACGCGTCAGGGTACCTTGTTGCTACATCTCCCGACTGTGCATCACTGTCCTCCTTCAACTCTTTCGTCTTTTTAAGCCCATCCTCTGCCCCTTCAGGAACAGTTACTGGGTCCTCTCCAGACTCGAAATGTGGTCCTAATAATGAGTCCCCGAGAAGGTCCGTTGACACTAAACTCTCAACCGCATCAACTTTCAACCCCTTCTCGGTACCCTTCCTCCGCTGATCTAAAGATTGTTGACCAGAATATGACTCCCTGGATGCAGAATCTCCGGTGACAACACACGCCATAGGCTGCACCGGACACATCTCAACCCACTCCTGCTCCTCCCTACTCACGTCGGCCGGCTTCTCGACAACGACTAAGGGTGGAGCCTCAGAAGTAGGCCCCGCAAAGTCGTTGCCAAGAAGGAGGTCGACGCCCCCAACAGGTAACTTCTCCACAATTCCTACATCCAGGTCACGAGTCACACCATCAACTTCCACCTTCATTCTTACAAGCGGGTATGACCTTGTTGCATTAACTCCCTGAACCACAACCACCCGCGCCGTATTGACAGGTTTACCAGTGAAATTTCTCAACAGTGTTTGCGATGCCCCAGTGTCACGCAAAATTCTCACCTCATGTCTTCTACCCCCCCACTCCACACAACCGAGTCCCCTGTGGTCACTAAAGGCATCACGGACAGGGAATAAGCCTTCCGGATCCTTCTGCACTGGCAGTGTATTTACCTCGGAAGAAATGCCTCTAACAAACTCCGATGTCCTCTTGAACACTCCAATGCCGTGAGCAAAAGACACGGCTGCCGGAGGAGGTCGACTAGGGCACTCATTTGCCTTATGACCCTCCTGGTGGCACCTAAAACACATAAATTTCGGTTTCGGCTTATACTGTGATGTAAAAGGCCCCTGACTTTTCACATACGGTGTGGTGGTAGGTTTGGCTTCAGTTTTAGTTTCATGGCTCTTCTGTTTAAATGTGTCATTGTTACGGGGAGGGGGAGGATGACGGTCCTTAGCACTTACATCGTACTTCTGTGAGGACCCGCAACCCCGAATCAACGACAGCCGTCGATCAGCCATTTCTGCTGCTTCGACTAGAGTTCTTGGGTTTTTCTCCTTTAAGTTCAAAGTTAGATCACCGCCCGTGCTCTTAAAGAACTGCTCCAACATCATTAACTGCTTAACTCCATCAAACGTTGTTACCTTCTCAGATCGGAGCCAGTTCCCCATAGCATCGGACAAGTCCCGGGCGTGTTCCAAAAAGGTGCTATCTCTTCCCTTAGTTACACCCCGGAACTTCAAACGGTAGGTTTCTGGTTGCAGTTCGTAAGCCCTCAGGACAGCCTCCTTGAGATCCTCGTAGACAATACATAACTCCAAAGGTAACGCATCGTAGGCTTTAAGACCCTGTATCTAGAGGATACAAGTGCTGCCCATTTATTCTCTGGCCACTGGTGTTCCTGGCACTTCTTCTCAAAGCGTGTGAAAAATTCTGTTACACCACTCTCATCAAACACCGGAACCAGTTTCAATAAGTGCGAGAGAGACTGCTCATGAACACGGATACCAGCCCCAAGTCGCTGTCCCGTTGCCTCTACTCGCGACTTCTCTACGTCCATGTCGGCACAGTACCTAGTCGACTTTAAATCCGCTTGGATTTTTGCTAGCTTGGCTCTCTCTTCTATCTTGGCTAATTCTAATTGCTGCTGAAGCTCACAAGCCCTTTGTTGCTGTTGAACCTCAGATACCCTGATAGCCTTTCTCTCGTCGATCTTAGCTAATTCGAGCTGAAGCAATAATTCTGGAGTTAACCCTTGAGGAGGTGAAGGTGCTACAATGTTTGAAATTACCGGTGGTCCCCCCAGGGGCAACCCACCCTGCCAGTCACCACCCACCTGTGGAAGCGTACCCGGGGTCGGCAAACTACTGGGATGGCTGGGAGTCGAGTGTAGGGGAAGCATGGCCGAAGGGCTCTGAGCACTCAACCCATCTCGCTCACCAGTCACCCTGCCCAGTACACACGTTATCAAGTTATCCTTGGTCATGCTGCTAGTAACCGCATGACCGATAGCTGTGGCCAGGCATTGAAGACCGTACCGATCCATACCCTCCAACCGCTCGGCAGTAACAGGCCATTGCAAAAATATCCTAGCATCCTCCTCACAGTTCACCCGATTAACCCTTTCATCATGCTGCTGTTCTTCAGTTTCGACATTACGTACTGTGTCTCCATTCTCCTCTGACCCGGTATAAGACATGATGCTCACAAAAATTTCCCACCTCAATATTCAGAAAAGAAGTACCCCAAACTCTTATACCTCAATATACACACAAAAATTCTCGGAAATACTCAAGGGCTATACTATGTTGCAAAAAAAAAAAAAATTATTCTTGCTGATCCCCGCAAAATATTCTCCAAAACAACAAATGTTCTCTGCTAATAAATGTAGGTTCACCAAATCCTAGGTAAGGTCGCCATTTGTTACGACTGGGGTTCAAATATATCAGGGCTCTTATTCATTGGACTAGTAATGGCATAAATGTTACAACGGAAAGCGCTAGATCCAACCTCTGATGTATATTCCCAGTGAACAAAGAACACAAATACTCTACAGAGTTCTATATGCAATAATAGGCTATCAAACTCTCAATAAATGTGCGTCTACTCTAGGCTTAATGTTATGTGAAAACAGCCTATTACTACCTATAACCGAAGGTGCTTGGTTATGGTATGCAAAGTAAGGTGGTAAGAGAAGTTACAGCTTACGTTACTTTAATCAATAAATGTCAGGCACTCCTGCATGAAAGAAAGTGCACTAAAGTCCTTCAACACTAACAAGGAATCTTCTTTAAATGTTAGATGCTATAAAGATGCTCGTATCGGAAATGGAACCCAAAAAGGCAGGCAGCGGAACAATGCTCGTGCAGGCTATGCACACAAAAAGGCAGAATATATATAATGCCGTCGGAGCCAAGAATATCCTAAACACAACAACAATAATAATAATCGCCACGACAATGCAGTATTCCTATCAACAAAAAGAGCCTAAGTCGTTTGTGTCTCAATACATCAAACTAGGCTGCGAAATGCTTGTGTAATCATAAATGGGTATGCATAAAAAGAGTAATTGGTTTAATATACTTAATGTCTACTATGATTGATAAAGTCTAGCTAGAGTCAATGATACGAGATACTGGTGCGCATGGCATGCCGCATAGCCTAGTGCAAATCTCAAGTCTGTGCGTCAAATATTACGTTATAGGGAAGGGTAGCTCTCTTGAGAAACCTTAATACCGAAGTATTAAGCGTTCTCCTGGCGTACCTCAAAGACAAACAACGAGCTTAAAACAGTGCAGAATGGTATAGGCAAAAAGCCCTCATTCGTGCATGCTCCACTCTCAATGGCACACAGACTAGAATTTACTCAATCAACTCCAGTTCTCAGGTATGTCGTGCAGCTTTTAACTAAAGCCAGCACTCATAGGAAACAATACCTTATAATATCAGACTCCTAGTCTAGCATTATCTAATCCAGCAGAACACTAATAATTAAAGGATGCAGTACTTAAACAATATAAATGCCAACCAATGCTTCGTGATCCACTTATCTTAACAACTAACATACATAGGCTATATCAGACCTTAACACACAATACAACTGGCCAGCATGAAGCTGATTTTGCAGAGTTAACCAGAGGGGGTATAATATTAATAAAAGGTGGTGAAGGATATGGAAAATGAGAGAGATAGGCAGAGGAAAAGATTCTCAGGTACGGAGCGGGGACAGATAGCAAGGGAAAAAAGATGGGTGTGTTCTAGAAACCAGATCTGAGGGAGAGAGTGGCGAGGAACTGTATATATACTCGCACTAGCTCGAGCCGCGTGGGAAAACAGCGGTTACAAGTCATCTAACCACTAGCAAAGCTTACAGCATGGTAAGGGCCTCTCTCCACCAACCCCCGCGAGGCAGCCAGCCGTGACGTCATCGAGCGGGACAAAAAACACTGCGCGCCCCCTCTCACTCTGTTCTACTCCCTCTCTCTCTCCCAGATCCTATCATTACTAGTTAATGATAAAATATGTATTTTACAATTAAATATATAAAGCCTTGACATGGGCGACAACAAAGAGCCTTTCTGGACTGCCCATGACACGAGCTTTCATATGAAATAAAGCACACTCTAATACACAAACTGTAGCCCCATCCACTGTCCTGTCGATCCTAGCGAGTCACTGTAGGACAAGCCATGCGGTTCTAACGGAGTGGTTAACGTCACAACACACACACACACACACACACACAATTACACATACATAGATACATACAGACACATGAAAAATTACCTTGTGTAGGTGTATTGGAGTATGAATGCATGTATTGTTTCTATTCATGTAACCACACCATTTTCAGAGTTTGGAGAGGTGGAGAACCGGCATTTCTGTTTTATGTACTGTAAGGTGTTATTTGAATGTATTTTGGTCATATATCTAATAACAACATTTCTACACACAGCTGCGTGAGGCAGACCAGCGCAATGCCCTATTCGCCGAGGAGTGGAAGGCGGCACAGCGGCCAGAGAATCGTCATCTCCTGGAGCTAAAGCAGTTCCACCAGTTCATGACCACAGGGATCGGGAACATGGATCATCGCCTCATTGAACACTACATGACCGAGGCGATGAAGCTGGGCCAGGCGATGAAGGGTGTGACGTTAACCACTCCATTAGAACCGCATGGCTTGTCCTACAGTGACTCGCTAGGATCGCCAGGGTAGTGGATGGGGCTACAGTTTATGTATTAGAGTATGCTTGATTTCATATGAAAGCTCGTGTCATGGGCAGTCCAGAAAGGCTCTTTGTTTTTACCCATGTCAAGGCTTTATATATTAAATTGTAAAGTATAGGTTTTATCATTAACCCGTGGAGCCCCGGCTAGTTTTGTAATATTTGCGCACCAGAACCCGGCCGGTTTTCAAAAAATGGTTTTATTCCAGAAACAATAGCGAATGGGTTAGGAATGAAGGAAAAACCACGAAAAACCGCTCAAAAAGCTTAAAAAATGGTCCTACAGAGCCCCCGAAAACGGATTTTACAAGAGTAAAAAATTGAAAAATCCCAAAAAAACCAGGTTATTGCGCGCTCGCGCGCACGCACGTGGACTTTGAGAGTTTTCAACCATCGGCACGATTGCGTGGGATACGTACACAGTTCCCATACAAATCTGAGCCCTTTGAGTGGCTACCCCTGAAGTTACGGTCGGCGCAATTAGGGTGACGCGCCAGGCGCGTCTCTGGGGCTGTGCGTTACATACATCGCCGACGCGTCAGACGCGTCGCTGGGGCTATACGGGTTAACTAGTAATGATGGGATCTGGGAGAGAGAGAGAGAGAGTAGAACAGAGTGAGAGGGAGCGCGCAGTGTTTTTGTCCCGCTCGATGACGTCACGGCTGGCTGCCTCGTGGGGGTTGGTTGAGAGAGGTCCTTCCCATGCTGTTAGCTCCCTTGCTAGTGGCTAGAGGACTTGTAACCGCTTTTTTCCCACGCGGCTCGAGCTAGTGCGAGTATATATACAGTTCCTCGCCACTCTCTCCCTCAGATCTGGTTTCTAGAACGCATTCATCTTTATCTCTTTCTACCTGTCTCCCGCTCCGCACCTGAGAATCTTTTCCTCTGCCTACCTCTCTCTTTTTTCATATCTTTCACCACCTTTTAGTAATATTATACCCCCTCTGGTTAACTCTGCAAAATCAGCTTCATGCTGGCCAGTTGTATTGTGCGTTAAGGTCTGATATAACCCATGTATGTTAGTTGTTAAGATAAGTTGATCACGAAGCATTGGTTGGCATTCATATTGTTTAGTACTGCTTCCTTTAATTATTAGTGTTCTGCTGGATTAGATAATGCTAGACTAGGAGTCTGATATTATAAGGTATTGTTTCCTATGGGTGCTGGCTTTAGTTAAAAGCTGCACGACATACCTGAGAACTGGAGTTGATTGAGTAAATTCTAGTCTGTGTGCCATTGAGAGTAGAGCATGCACGAATGAGGGCTTTTTGCCTATACCATTCTGCACTGTTCTAGTCTCGATTGTTTGTCTTTGAGGTACGCCAGGAGAACGCTTAATACTTCGGTATTAAGGTTTCTCAAGAGAGCTACCCTTCATTATAACGTAATATTTGACGCACAGACTTGAGATTTGCACTAGGCTATGCAGCATGCCATGCGCACCAGTATCTCGTATCATTGACTCTAGTTAGACTTTATCAATCATAGTAGACATTAAGAATATTAAACCAAGTACTCTTTTTATGCATACCCATTTATTATTACACAAGCATTTCGCAGCCTAGTTTGATGTATTGAGACACAAACGACTTAGGCTCTTTTTGTTGATAGGAATACTGCATTGTCGTGGCAATTATTATTATTGTTGTAGTGTTTAGAATATTCTTGGCTCCGACGGCATTATATATTCTGCCTTTTTGTGTGCATAGCCTGCACGAGCATTGTTCCGCTGCCTGCCTTTTTGGGTTCCATTTCCGATACGAGCATCTTTATAGCATCTAACATTTAAAGAAGATTCCTTGTTAGTGTTGAAGGACTTTAGTGCACTTTCTTTCATGCAGGAGTGCCTGACATTTATTGATTAAAGTAACGTAAGCTGTAACTTCTCTTACCACCTTACTTTGCATACCATAACCAAGCACCTTCGGTTATAGGTAGTAATAGGCTGTTTTCACATAACATTAAGCCTAGAGTAGACGCACATTTATTGAGAGTTTGATAGCCTATTATTGCATATTGAACTCTGTACTGTATTTGTGTTCTTTGTTCACTGGGAATATACATCAGAGGTTGGAGCTAGCGCTTTCCGTTGTAGCATTTATGCCATTACTAGTCCAATGAATAAGAGCCCTGATATATTTGAACCCCAGTCGTAACAAATGGCGACCTTACCTAGGATTTGGTGAACCTACATTTATTAGCAGGGAACATTTGTTGTTTTGGGGAATATTTTGCGGGGATCAGCAAGAATAATTTTTTTTTGCAACATAGTATAGCCCTTGAGTATTTCCGAGAATTTTTGTGTGTATATTGAGGTATAAGAGTTTGGGGTACTTCTTTTCTGAATATTGTGGTGAGAAATTTTTGTGAGCATCATGTCTTATACCGGATCAGAGGAGAATGGAGACACAGTACGTAATGTCGAAACTGAGGAACAGCAGTATGATGATATGGTTAATCAGGTGAACTGTGAGGAGGATGCTAGGATATTTTTGCAATGGCCTGTTACTGCCGAGCGGTTGGAGGGTATGGATCGGTACGGTCTTCAATGCCTGGCCACAGCTATCGGTCATGCGGTTACTAGCAGCATGACCAAGGATAACTTGATAACGTGTGTACTGGGCAGGGTGACTGGTGAGCGAGATGGGTTGAGTGCTCAGAGCCCTTCGGCCATGCTTCCCCTACACTCGACTCCCAGCCATCCCAGTAGTTTGCCGACCCCGGGTACGCTTCCGCAGTTGGGTGGTGACTGGCAGGGTGGGTTGCCCCTGGGGGGACCACCGGTAATTTCAAACATTGTAGCACCTTCACCTCCTCAAGGGTTATCTCCAGAATTATTGTTTAAGCTCGAATTAGCTAAGCTTCAGCATCAGCAGCAAATAGAATCAGCTAAGATCGAAGAGAGAAAGGCTAGAAGGGCAGGTGAGCTTCAGCAGCAATTAGAATTAGCCAAGATAGATGAGAGAAAAACTATCAGTCAGCAGCACATAGAGCTAGCAAAAATCCAAGCTGACTTAGAGTCGACTAGGTACTGTGCCGACATGGACGTAGAGAAGTCGCGAGTAGAGGCAACGGGACAGCGAGTTGGGGCTGGTAACCGTGTTCATGAGCAGTCTCTCTCGCACTTATTGAAACTGGTTCCGGTGTTTGATGAGAGTGGTGTAACAGAATTTTTCACACGCTTTGAGAAGAAGTGCCAGGAACACCAGTGGCCAGAGAATAAATGGGCAGCACTTGTATCCTCTAGATTAATAGGCAAGGGTCTTAAAGCCTACGATGCGTTACCTTTGGAGTCATGTATTGTGTATGATGATCTCAAGGAGGCTGTCCTGAGGGCTTACGAACTGCAACCAGAAACGTACCGTTTGAAGTTCCGGGGTGGAACTAAGGGAAGAGATAGCACCTTTTTGGAACACGCCCGGGACTTGTCCGATGCTATGGGGAACTGGCTCCGGTCTGAGAAGGTCACAACATTTGATGAAATTAAGCAGTTAATGATGTTGGAGCAGTTCTTTAAGAGCACGGGCGGTGATCTAACTTTGAACTTAAAGGAGAAAAACCCAAGAACTCTAGTAGAAGCATCAGAAATGGCTGATCTACGAATGTCGTTGATTCGGGGTTGCGGGTCCTCACAGAAGTACGATGCAAGTGCTAGGGACCGTTATCCTCCCCCTCCCCGTAGCAACGACACATTTAAACAAAAGAGCAATGAAACTAAAACTGAATTCAAACCTAACACCACGCCGTATACGAAAAGTCAGGGGCCTGTTACATCACAGTATAAGCCGAAACCGAAATTTATGTGTTTTAAGTGCCACAAGGAGGGTCATAAAGCAAATGAGTGCCCTAGTCGACCTCCTCCGGCATCCGTGTCTTTTGCTCACGGCATTGGAGTGTTCAAGAGGACATCGGAGTTTGTTAGAGGCAATTCTTCCGAGGTAAATACACTGCCAGTGCAGAAGGATCCGGAAGGCTTATTCCCTGTCCGTGATGCCTTTAGTGACCACAGGGGACTCGGTTGTGTGGTAGAAAACATGAGGTGAGAATTTTGCGTGACACTGGGGCATCGCAAACATTGTTGAGGAATTTCACTGGTAAACCTGTAAATACGGCACGGGTGGTTGTGGTTCAGGGAGTTAATGCAACAAGGTCATACCCGCTTGTAAGAATGAAGATGGAAGTTGATGGTGTGACTCGTGACCTGGATGTAGGAATTGTGGAGAAGTTACCTGTTGGGGGCGTCGACCTCCTTCTCGGCAACGACTTTGCGGGGCCTACTTCTGAGGCTCCACCCTTGGTCGTTGCCGAGAAGCCGGCCGACGTGAGTAGGGAGGAGCAGGAGTGGGTTGAGAAGTGTCGGGGGCAACCTATGGCGTGTGTTGTCACCCGTTCCCTTGCATCCAGGGAGTCACATTCTGGTCAACAGTCTTTAGATCAGCGGAGGAAGGGTACCGAGAAGGGGTTGAAAGTTGATGCGGTTGAGAGTTCAGTATCAGCGGACATTCTCGGGGACTCATTATTAGGACCAATTTTCGAGTCTAGAGAAGACCCATTAACTGTTCCTGAGAAGGCAGTGGATGGGCTTAAAAAGACGATGAGACAGCAACGGTACGCAGAGAGAGAGCAACGGGAGGCCAAATTTAATGTAGGAGGGGGGCATGAGTTGTTTCGCAAACACTTGGATAGGCTTGCTCCTTCGGACATTCGTAAGTTGCAATTGGAAGACCCGGAGGTTCTTGAATGTGGTACCGGTGCTGTCGAGTTGGAGGAGGACAGTGATGCACAGTCGGGAGATTTTTTTTTCATAGATGGCATATTATACCGGCGATTCCAAGATCCGCAGAGGAATTGGGAGGGGGGGTCAGGAGAGGTAGACCAGCTGGTCGTGCCGAGGGTTTGCAGGGAAAGCCTACTTAGGTTGGCCCATGATGTACCACTGGCGGGACATCTGGGTGTCCGTAAGACGGTTGCAGCCTTGGGGAAATTATTTTGGTGGCCTGGTCTGAGAGCACAAGTTGTGTCATGGGTGGCCATGTGTGATGTGTGTCAGAAGTTTGGCAAACCGAATCAGAGCATTCCTAAGGCGCCGTTACACCCCATTCCTGTCAGTGGGCCTCCCTTTAGTAAGGTTATAGTGGATATGGTTGGCCCCCTTCCCCCTACAAGTGCCGGAAACAAGTTTCTCCTGACCATCATGGATGTAGCAACAAGGTACCCTGATGCTTACCCTATGAGAAATGGGTCAGCGAAGACGGTGGTCCGAAACTTGCTAGTGTATTTTTCCCGGTATGGTTACCCGCAGGAGATTCAATCAGACCAAGGATCCAACTTCACTTCTAAACTCTTTGTTCAAACTATGCAGCAGCATGGGATTGTTACGGTTGTGTCATCTGCGTATCATCCGGAGAGCCAGGGTGTGTTAGAGCGATGGCACTCAACCTTAAAATCTATGCTTCGTTGTTATTGCTTTGAGAATGGGAAAGATTGGGATCTTGGCCTGCCATATGTTTTGTTTGCTGCACGGGAGGTACCTGGGGAAAGTTTGGAATTCAGCCCTAATGAGCTCGTCTTTGGCCACCGTGTCAGAGTGCCTCTCCATATGGTTAAAGAAATATGGGAGGGTGCAGAAAAACCTTGTTCTATGCTCAAGTATGTCCTCGACAGTCGAGAATGGATGTTGCGCAGTCTGGAGTTGGCTGGCCGTAATTTGACTAGCTCTCAGGCCCTCATGAAGGACAGGTACGACCTCAAGGTTAAACTCAGGGAGTTTCACGTGGGACAGGAGGTGTTGATTCTACTGCCCCTTGTAGGTCACCCCTTATCCGCGAAGTACACTGGTCCTTATAGGGTGGTTGAGAAGCTATCGGACCTGGATTACTTGGTAGCCACTCCTGACTAAAAATCTTGGTTTACTCACGCCTGTTCTACTGCTGTCCGCAATAAGGAGGAAGCATTCAAACGGTACCGACGCCTTAAAACTCAAGACTCTCATTCTTCATATGTTTCTGCCCGGAATCAAGCCAAATCTGTTCTTCGACTTGCCAAACACTCTTTCATCAATAATAAATGCACTGAACTATCCAACTCTAGCTCTTCCCAAGCTTTCTGGCATCTAGCCAAAAACCTCTACAACAATTTCTCTTCCTCGTCTTTCCCTCCCCTTTCCCACTCTGATGGCACAACCATCACTTCTTCCTCTGACAAAGCTAAACTCTTCGCTCAAACTTTTGCTAGAAACTCCACCTTGGATGATTCCGGTGCTATTCCTCCCTCTCCGCCCTCCTCTCTCGTACTTATGCCTAATATCCTAATCTCTTCTAAAGATGTACTTTCTACCCTCTCTGGGCTTAACACTAATAAGGCGTACGGTCCGGACGGTGTTCCTCCTGTTGTTCTCAAAAACTGTGTTTCCGTGCTGACTCCCTGCCTAGGCAAACTCTTTCGTCTCTGTCTATCCTCTAACGTTTTCCCTTCATGCTGGAAGTTTGCTCACATTCAACCTGTCCCAAAGAAGGGTGACCGCTCTCAACCCTCCAACTATCGCCCAATTGCTCTTATCTCTTGTCTTTCTAAAGTTTTTGAAACTATTCTTGCTTCCAAATTTCTTAAGCATTTCTCTTCTCATAATCTGCTCTCAGATCGCCAGTATGGCTTCCTTAAGGGTCGCTCTACTGGTGATCTTCTTTCATATCTTACTAACTCTTGGTCATCCTTCTTCCGGGACTTCGGTGAGACTTTTTCTATTGCACTAGACATATCGAAAGCCTTCGATAGAGTCTGGCATAAATCTTTAATTTCTAAACTACCCTCCTTCGGTTTCTATCCCTCCATCTGTGCCTTTGTCTCTAATTTCCTTTCCGGCCGTTCCATAGCCGCGGTTGTGGACAGCCATTGTTCACTTCCTCACCCTATAAACTCCGGTGTTCCTCAGGGCTCTGTCCTATCTCCTATTCTCTTTCTAATTTTTATAAATGATCTCCTTAACTGTACCTTAATTCCCATCCATTCATACGCAGACGACTCAACCTTACACTACTCCATTAGTTTTTCAGAACGCCCCAGCCAGCAATCCCTCAACGACAAACGTAATGAAGCCATAGAACTCTTAAATTCTGATCTAAATACTATTTCCAATTGGGGCAGAGAAAACCTTGTTAACTTTAATGCTTCCAAAACCCAATTTCTCCATCTATCTATCCGTCAGGATCTCCCAGCGGACTATCCCTTATTCTTCAACAATACAAAAATCAACCCTTCATCTTCTCTCAATATTCTTGGTGTCTTTTTCTTCTGCTCTCATTTGGAAGGACCATATTACCAGTCTTGCTAAGGCAGCCTCCCAGAAGCTGGGTGTGCTCAACCGCCTTAGGGGGTTCTTTTCCCCTGCACAGCTTCTTGCTCTGTACAGGGGCATAGTGCGCCCTTGTATTGAGTATTGTTCACATGTGTGGGGAGGTTCCTCTCACACCGCTCTCCTAGACAAAGTTGAAAGGAAGGCCTTTCGTATCATTAACTCCCGTCCACTCACCAACTCTCTGCAATCTCTCTCTCTCCGCCGCAATGTTGCATCTCTCTCGCTATTCTATCGCTACTATAATAATCAGTGTTCCTCAGAGCTATCCCAGTGCATACCACCTCCTTTACGTAGGGCACGTGGTACCCGTCTTGCAACTCAATCCCACCCCTACTCTGTGCAACTCTCCAACCCAAGAGTGAAACGTTACTCTCAAACTTTCTTCTACTCAACAGCTGAGCTCTGGAACTCTCTCCCAGAATCAGTCTTTCCCTCTTCCTATGACTTAAATTGCTTCAAACTCCGTGTGTCCAGGCATTTTGGCTCGAACGTCCCTTGATTTTGGCCCTGTCACTCTTTCAACTATGGGGGAGGCACTCGCTATAGGCAGTTATGCCTTTTGCCTCCCTCAATCACATAGAAAAAAAAAAAAAAAAAAAAAAAAAAAAGACAGACGTAAGCGCAATCAGTTATGTCACGTTAATCTTATGAAGGAGTATGTGAGGCACCCCCCTGAGCCTCTCACTGTGCCTGTGATGACGTTTAGCAGTCAAGGTGGAGAAGGAGAACGGGACAGTCAAGCTCAGGTGGAGGAAAACTGGGATCATCATGTCTCTGCGAACCAGTGGGCGGGGAACACGAACCAGGCGGCTCAGGAAGCGTTGCAACACTTACCTGAGCATCAGCGGGTGGCTGTGGAGCGCCTGTTCGGTTCATACCCCTCTGTTTTCGCGGAGCACCCAGGCCTCACTACCCTAGAGGTGCACGACGTGGACGTAGGAGACCACCCCCCTTTCAAGTCAGTTCCCTATAGGGTGCCCCCTATTAAACTGCCGGCCCTCCGGGCGGAGTTGGAGTATATGTTAACAAGGGGGCTGATTGAGAAGGGGGTGGTGAAGTGGACATCTCCCGTCACGCTGCAACCAAAACCGGATGGTAAGGTGCGATTCTGTGTAGACTACAGACGGTTAAATGGTTTGACGCCCACCAACCTTCGGGTCGACGACTGTGTGGACAAGATAGGCAATGCAAAGTACCTAACCAAGGTGGACTTGGTTAAGGGATACTGGCAGGTACCCTTGTCCGAACGAGCGAAAGAGGTATGTGGTTTTGTGGTGGATGGTGCTACCTACCGCTGTAACGTTATGCCTTATGGCCTAAAGAACGCACCCGCTACCTTTCAGAGTTTGATGAATGATATAACGGCAGACATTCCTAATTGCACAGTATACCTCGACGATGTTATTATCTATGACAACAGCTTTACGAGTCATTGTGAGCACGTAGAACTCCTGTTCAAGAGGCTAAGTGAGGCTGGCTTGGTGGTCAACCTGGCAAAGTGTGATTTCGTGCGGGCGTCCGTGCAGTATCTTGGGTTCATGGTGGGGTTGGGACAGGTGTGCCCCCAACAGAACAAGATAGCTGCGATTGATCACTTTCCCCGGCCGGCCACCAAGAAGCAGATCATGAGGTTCTTAGGTATGATCGGATACTACAGACGCTTCATTAAGGGGTACTCTACCGTGCTAGCACCTCTGACAGATCTTTTAGCGAAGGATAAGAAATTCAAATGGGCGCCTGAGTGTGAGAAGGCGTTTAGCGTAGTAAAACACCTGTTGTGCACTCACCCGATCCTCAGGGCCCCTGACTTTAGCCTACCTTTCCAACTAGCAACGGATGCTAGTGGTGTGGGGGCTGGTGCCGTCCTTATGCAAAAGGACGATGATGGGCTGGAACATCCTGTTAGTTTCTACTCGAAGAAGTTCAATTCAGCCCAAAAGAACTACTCTGTTGTCGAGAAAGAGCTGCTGGCAATTGTACTTGCACTGAGGCATTTCGAGGTCTATGTTCCAGCCTATGGTCCAGTCGTTGTAATTTACACAGATCATCACCCTCTCAAGTTTTTGAACCAGTTTCACAATCGGAATATGAGGCTGGCCAGGTGGTCGCTAATGTTACAGGAATATAACCTGGACATACGCCATATTGTCGGTTGTGACAACGTGATTGCAGATTGTCTTTCGAGGGTAGATGATCCTGGGTAGATTGACACACGGGTAGCCTCCTGCTTTAGTTTGAATAGTATTTTGCGCTTGGTGCTTGTTGGCTCGCGGTTGTAGCCCAGCGTATTGGGTCATAAAGCAGGAGTTGAGCGTTTGGTATAGAAGAAAAAAATAGGCTTGCCCCTATAGTGCAGCCGAAATAAACAAATTATAAACATAAAAATCAAATAAAAACTCTTTCTTTGATAGTTGATTTTTTTTAGTATGTTATAGCAGTAATTCTGAGTTGCACTCCTCTCAGAATGCTGGGCAAGAGAAGCTCGCTCTTGAGGAGCATAACTACATATAATTTAACCTATGGTGTTGGGAGGGTTATAATTTTGAAAAATGTTTTGTTGAAGAACTGTGCCAGAGATTTTACTGCCGCTGGGTGATGGGAAGTAGAGATATAGCATGGGTTATAACCATCAGATTTTTATGAGCCTTGGGGCCTCTGAGAAAAATCTTGGGGGGGGTGTGACGTTAACCACTCCATTAGAACCGCATGGCTTGTCCTACAGTGACTCGCTAGGATCGCCAGGGCAGTGGATGGGGCTACAGTTTATGTATTAGAGTGTGCTTTATTTCATATGAAAGCTCGTGTCATGGGCAGTCCAGAAAGGCTCTTTGTTTTCACCCATGTCAAGGCTTTATATATTTAATTGTAAAGTATAGGTTTTATCATTAACTAGTAATGATGGGATCTGGGAGAGAGAGAGAGAGTAGAACAGAGTGAGAGGGAGCGCGCAGTGTTTTTGTCCCGCTCGATGACGTCACGGCTGGCTGCCTCGTGGGGGTTGGTTGAGAGAGGTCCTTCCCATGCTGTTAGCTCCCTTGCTAGTGGCTAGAGGACTTGTAACCGCTTTTTTCCCACGCGGCTTGAGCTAGTGCGAGTATATATACAGTTCCTCGCCACTCTCTCCCTCAGATCTGGTTTCTAGAACGCATTCATCTTTATCTCTTGCTACCTGTCACCCGCTCCGCACCTGAGAATCTTTTCCTCTGCCTATCTCTCTCTTTTTTCATATCTTTCACCACCTTTTAGTAATATTATACCCCTTCTGGTTAACTCTGCAAAATCAGCTTCATGCTGGCCAGTTGTATTGTGCGTTAAGGTCTGATATAACCCATGTATGTTAGTTGTTAAGATAAGTTGATCACGAAGCATTGGTTGGCATTCATATTGTTTAGTACTGCTTCCTTTAATTATTAGTGTTCTGCTGGATTAGATAATGCTAGACTAGGAGTCTGATATTATAAGGTATTGTTTCCTATGGGTGCTGGCTTTAGTTAAAAGCTGCACGACATACCTGAGAACTGGAGTTGATTGAGTAAATTCTAGTCTGTGTGCCATTGAGAGTAGAGCATGCACGAATGAGGGCTTTTTGCCTATACCATTCTGCACTGTTCTAGTCTCGATTGTTTGTCTTTGAGGTACGCCAGGAGAACGCTTAATACTTCGGTATTAAGGTTTCTCAAGAGAGCTAACCTTCATTATAACGTAATATTTGATGCACAGACTTGAGATTTGCACTAGGCTATGCAGCATGCCATGCGCACCAGTATCTCGTATCATTGACTCTAGCTAGACTTTATCAATCATAGTAGACATTAAGTATATTAAACCAAGTACTCTTTTTATGCATACCCATTTATTATTACACAAGCATTTCGTAGCCTAGTTTGATGTATTGAGACACAAACGACTTAGGCTCTTTTTGTTGATAGGAATACTGCATTGTCGTGGCAATTATTATTATTGTTGTAGTGTTTAGAATATTCTTGGTTCCGATGGCATTATATATTCTGCCTTTTTGTGTGCATAGCCTGCACGAGCATTGTTCCGCTGCCTGCCTTTTTGGGTTCCATTTCCGATACGAGCATCTTTATAGCATCTAACATTTAAAGAAGATTCCTTGTTAGTGTTGAAGGACTTTAGTGCACTTTCTTTCATGCAGGAGTGCCTGACATTTATTGATTAAAGTAACGTAAGCTGTAACTTCTCTTACCACCTTACTTTGCATACCATAACCAAGCACCTTCGGTTATAGGTAGTAATAGGCTGTTTTCACATAACATTAAGCCTAGAGTAGACGCACATTTATTGAGAGTTTGATAGCCTATTATTGCATATAGAACTCTGTAGAGTATTTGTGTTCTTTGTTCACTGGGAATATACATCAGAGGTTGGAGCTAGCGCTTTCCGTTGTAGCATTTATGCCATTACTAGTCCAATGAATAAGAGCCCTGATATATTTGAACCCCAGTCGTAACCAGGCCTACAGCCGAGGCCTAGGAGGCTTGCCCAGGTTCACCATTTCTGAGGTGTTTCCACCGCAGCAGGCGCCCATTCACACACCAGCACCACCACAGCCAACATACGAGTCGGTGAACGTGACAGGGCCATCTGGATTCAACCTCGCTACTCATAGCACTAGTAACCCTAGGAGCAGCTGGAAATCGAATACCCCAAACTACGGGTGTCCTGAGGCAACCCCTGTCAACCTTGATTCCACACACTCAAGCCAAAGAATGGGCGACCTGACTTCCTTTGAGAGGTTCCTGGATTCGGGCTCCAACAATTTTCTATACTAAGTTTTCACATGTACACATACACGCATTATACTGACACCAGGACACCCACACAAACATATGAAATTTATTTTGTATTTTTATAAATAAATGTATTGTACTTTTAATGTTGTCTGATATTTCCTACGAATAAATTATGTTATACTATATTTTATATACTCTATGTTCTGTAATAATGGAAAGACCTATGCAAATAAAAGCAATATAAGTACAAATATATATGTATAAAATAAACCTTAAAAATTAAAAAAAACGATGAAAGATAAAACCATTATCATTATGAGAAAAAATCAACTTGGGAAAAAATTAATAATGAACATATGTTAACATAATAAATCAAAGATGTAACATAACGAAACAATTGAACATTAAGATTGGCGTTTATCTAAACATCGAAGGTCATATGAAAATAAAGTTGATACAAATAAAAACAGAAAATATAAACCTATTCACATACACTAAAGAACAATGAAACATAAAAGTAGTAACATTTATACTTGTGATAAAACACAAATTTAATGAAATTATGTAAATATAATAAATAGAAACAGTAACATAACCAAATAATTAAAACTAGAACTAGGTTCAAGTTTGATTGGTGTATAATTTGACCTGCATAACGAAATAATGCCCCAATAAAGTGGATATAAATAAAAACAGCAAATATTAACTGATTCACATAATCTAAAGAACAATGAAAGATAACAGTAATACCATAACAACCACAACATTTATACTTGGCCAAACAAAAACTTTTAAGAAAATTATGTAGCTATAAGAAATACAAACAGTAACATAACAAAATAATTTAAAGTTTAATTGGAGGTTCAAGTTTGATTGGTGTATAAAGACACCAACATAAATAAATAAATCCCCAAACAAGGTAATGACAAGAATGAGCACACTTATAGCAATCTCTTAAATGATAACAAATAAAATATAAGGAATGGAGCTTTATAAAGATTTTGTATTATATATATTGATAGAAGACGAATATGTTGGATATTTCTACTTACGTTTTGTTACTCGACTGGGTCCTGCCACGCCAGGAGGTTCTCGGGTTTGCTGTAATAGTCTGCCAGGTAGTCCCTCACAAGTTTGGCAGGCCCTGGTCCGGTTTGTCGCAGACGTGGCTCGAGTCCGTGCAGGGGCTCCCTCCTCCAGTCTGCAGACATTTCACCAACATCACTAGGTTGTACGTTCATGCCAGGGCGTCTGTCGATGAGGATGTTGTGGAGGATTCAGCTGGCGAGGACCACCTTCTCCACAGTGCTAGGTTGTAAGTTGATGGTGGTGAGTAGGCACCGGAAGCGATTGGCTAGAATCCCGAAGGCGTTCTCCACAACTCTCCTGGCCCTCGACAGACGATAGTTGTAGTTACGCTGTTTCTTCTGGAGACCTCGGTGGGGGTATGGTTTCTGCAGCCACTATCTCATTGGGAAGGCATCGTCACCCACAAGGAAATAGGGCAGAGGCATATCACATCCAGGTAGTGACTCTCTGGGTGGCAAACCTGCAGCGCCATCATCAAGCGCCTTCCGGAGGTCGGTCACCTGGAAGATACCTGCATCTGAGGCTGAACCGTTGGCTCCCACGTCGGCGTAGATGAACCGGCACTTTGAGTCAATGAGTGCCAGCAGAACAATAGAATGGTACCCTTTGTAGTTGTAGTAGTAGGACCCCATGTTGCCAGGGGGCTGCATGGCGATGTGCTTGCCGTCGATTGCCCCTACGGTGTGTTTAAAACTCCAGGTTTCATCGAATCCTGCGGCGACCTCCTTCCACCCCTGTGGTGTCGTGGGGCACACGATGACCTCTTCCATGTACTCCTGGATGATGGCCTCACAGGTTTCGCGGACGACAATGGAGTAGGTGTTGGGGG
>CM064569.1:11240823-11325823 GCA_032716605.1 Paralithodes platypus | reverse complement strand
ATTACTGTATAACAGACAGATGACATTAGCACACACCGGAACACCATGCACGAAGGTCCCACACTACAGATGGTATAAGTATGTTGGTCAACTTTTAACTCTTTTAATTACATTTTCAATTAATTAATTTTAATAGTTTCAAATGGTAATTTTAGCAAGTGATACGTATTTTATGAGTGACTGCAGAGCCAAAATCAATATTTCGACCAAAATCTTGATGATAATTTGTGTAAAATGCAGAGAGAGGAAATTAGATCGACAATTCTACGACTTGTATAAAACAATATATAAACACGGGCTTTGAAAAATATGCAATGCTTATCAACACCATGTATAAATTTCACAGTAACCCCTTCAGCATGCCTACATAATTTTCGTCTGATTCTAGCTACCATTTGACGATTTTCGTTAGCTTATCATCTACTTCTAGGACTGAGAGGGGTATATACGATCAAACTAAACCCTCTGAAAAAATATTGCCTTCTTAACCATCAATTTGCGTTGACCGTCATATGACGGGAGAGAGAAAATTGGCCATATCTACGGTGCACACCGTCATATGATGGGTGCCATTTTGAGGCTATTATGTGCGATGAGAGAAAGACCGGGAGTTGGAGGGATGATAGGCGGAGTTCAGCCTCTCGCCACTGTCCCGTGGCCCACACTGGGGTCCAAGGTATGGCTCTTTCTCACACATACTCTTTCTCACAGACCAAAAACCGCCAAAATCCCGCTTTTTTTTGGCCGATTTTCCCCTTTGGTTGCACTATCGTTGCAACATAACCCGATGTCGTACAAGGATGTTTCAGGTGTCATTGGAAAGCTCTATCATCGTCCTTTCACGGATATATAATTGTATTACGCTCTGGCTCTTGGTTATACATGAAAAAGAGCAAGGAATGAAGGTAATTTTCGACAATTATGCCCGCCTGGCACTACGATGATATACACATGGCCCCCCGATCATTGAGAGTTAAGCTGCATAAAATTGTCCTATTTTAGCCAAAATAAATGATTAAAAAGACATCATCATGCTGAAGAGGTTAATGAGCAAAAATGTTGTCAAGCTATTGATTTTCACTACACATCATGATCATACTAACCAACAGCACCTCTCCCGACGCAGTACCCAGGAGATAAGTAGTTTTGTCTCCCGGCCTGAAGCTGATAGACGTCACGGGGACTTTGTTAGGGAGAGAGAGACTAGTGACCGCCCCCCCATCCTCCTCCTCTCTCTCATGGTCCTCCACTCCTCCCTTCCTCTTCTTACCCAGAAGCTCGTCCAGACCACCACAGATCTTCACCGATAACCACAGTGGTATGCGAACATTTAGGAGTACTAGCCATATGGAAAAGGAAAACATATAATCCTTTACTCATGCAGTACCATTGATGATTTTTGTGTTTGGTTTCAGCTACATTTAGAAAATTTTATGATGCTTAGAAAGGATATATAGTAGTCATAGTATAAGGATAAATTGAGATAGTTTGTAACATTTAAATTGGTATAATTATCTATCTATCTATCTATTGCCTGACGCCGTGATCCCCGAAGGGGTGGCCACGAACGAACCGCCCCCATGCACCTCTGTCCCCAGTCAGTCGACGCCCCTCCCCCCAACCAGCACCGCCTTCGTTCATGTAGTTCCTCACTCCCTATAATTATAATTATCTCCTCCCTAATCTGACTAAAATTGTCTAAAAAAATGCCAGAATAAAATAAAATGGATGTCACTGGTACTGCTTGGAAGACAAACCATTTTATAAGTCAGTTCTCTGGCCATAGATTGGCAGCAGTGGACCTTCCACTTATCAGGTGTAATTTGATACTATGGATGATAGCTCGTGACTGTGACCTCTCTCTCTCTCTCTCTCATGAGGCCCTTCCTAATTTAAACAAAATCACCTGGCGGTCGTCACTGTATTAAAATAATTCATAATTAGAATTAAGTTAAATATGGGAAGGAGAGAGAGAGAGGTCACGAGCTATCATCTGTGGTATCAAATTACACCCGATAAGTGGAAGGTACAGCGCTGCCAATCTATGACCTAAGAACTGACTTCATAAAATGGTTTGACTATAAGTATATAATTTTTTCTAGCGAACAGTTGGCTATGTTTTAAATTTTCAAAATAGGTAACAAGACCAGAAAACACTCAAGGATATAAACCAATTTGTTGAAGTTTTTAAATTATCTGTGATACACAGCTTCCTACGACCACCACCCTAACCCCCTTAAAAAAGGTTTGAAGTATGTGTATCCTATTTTCTCTAATTAATATACCTGATTCTTAATATTCTAATAATATTGTTTCATGTGAATCATGTACAATTTAAACCTTACTAGTGCAGCACAATATGGATCCTTTAATAAAGATCCACTCCTTGACAGTGCCATCCTCAGAACAGGACACCAACACGTAGGCAATCTCGCTTCCACTGGTTGGCACTCCCTGGAACAAATTATTAGTATTTGTGCTTAATTCTGCCAGTATTAATGGACACATTTTTAACTTTATTCTGGTTATCATTACACGATTTAATGCCATTTTGGAAGGATCTCTAGGAATCATAGGGGTAAAAAATATCTTAACTATACATTACAAAAATAAAGATGCATGTATGTATGTACTCAGGTCCATTCCCCATTTTTCCTATTTTTTTTCTTCTGGGGGTAGCCGGCTCGATAATATGGATAAGATAAAGATAATAATAATAGATAAGGTAAAAAGGCCGCCAGCCAATCAACACGCTCCCTTTAAACCAGCTGAGTTTGACACTCTGGACTCTGGCTCTAAACATGCCACACCTTCCCGGCCGACCAATCAGAAGCCTCCGTTTTTGGAGCCAACAGCTACGTGTACAGCTTCACGTTTAAACTCGCTCTCACTCTCTCCACAGGCCGTTTTTTCTGGTTGCAATAGGTCTAATGCATCAGTGCCAGCCCTATGTTCCCGTAAGCCACTAAAAGACATTCGCAACCAGCTTCCATGAACTTATTATGGAGAGAAAAGAGTTGAAGCGAAGGAAGGAAATATTCAAGCCACGCGGCCAAAGCAACGACTGGCCGAGCGGGCGGCTCAGCCAATCACAGCGCCGGAAAGGTGGAGGCGGGGCTATATCAAGGGGGTGGGGGAAGCTGCAGAGTTCATTCACCTCTCGGACTCCACTGGGCTAACTTCTTGCAACCCACATTCTCTCCCTCGCTTGGGCACCCATGGAAACTTGGATCCACTTGTTTCAGCCTTCCAGCCCACTCCACTAGTTCCAGCAATGTCCACCTCGGGCCTGGCATCACTCTTCCCTACTATGCGGATACACCTTCAGTATCCGGCCGCCTGTCGTCACATCGCTGGCTTGCACACCTACAGCCAAGCGATTCAAATAGGGACGACAAATAGTAGATGGGAGCGAAGATTTCCAGTTGAGCTATTGGCTGGCTCTGAGGTGGTGAAGTTGTTCCAGTAGATACCTAAGACTGTCTTATATTTTTCAAGGACCCATATTGTGCCCGAACCAGATTTTGAGAAAGAGAGAAAATGCTTGACAAACCCAGTGGTTCCAACCAATAATAATTGATGTGTTCTTATAGGACAAAATAAAGAGAAAGATATTAGACTTATGTAAATAAATAAAATTATGATGTGTTAAGAGAACAATAATTATTCTTGACAGAGAAGGCTCCATGCCATTTAGCTATCAATAGTATAGGATCTTGTAGGGCAGCAAATAGACATTAACATTAAAGTAAGAGGGGATGATCCATAAATAGATAAGCAACTATAGGGCTCAGGGGAATAAAGAATAGTTGCAATTAGATCACCTTTAGCTTGAGAAATAGATAAGGAGGACACTAGTCCGTATGATCAACTATATCTTTTTGTTATAAAAGAAACATTGTCAATCATATTGTTTAACCTCTGAAGTGCGCATGGGGGTAATTGGAAACGTCCCCCTGTGCTGACGTATTTGAGGTGTTTCCGTCACTAAAATATTCATTGTGCCATTAATAGCATTAATACTTATCCATATGCGCCTATTATGGGTTGATTGTAAAGGTATTAACCTGAAACAACAATAAAACGAGTGAAAACAGCGTTTGGATGGTCAAAATCGGAGATATAGCCCGCGAGTTGTATAATGTATGGGTGAGGCAATCTGCTTTCCCGCCAATTTCCCCCAAGGCCACTGAGACACAGTCGATCGATACTCTCTCTCTCTCTCTTGCACTCGCTTGCTATCAGTGATGACCACACCCTCCAATCGGATTTCTAATGTTAGCACGAAAATATACCTCAGAATAAGGGAATAACAGGGAAAATAGGTGATAACTGAAGGAGAGGAGGAAAGTGGGGAAGGAGGGGAGGTAGAGGACTGAGATTTTTTTTTTTTTTTCGATGTCAAAAGTTGATTTTTTTTTTCTCTGACTCTTAAGAGTCTCCCCGCAGTGCGCCGGGGGAACTCTTAAGAGTCTCCCCGCAGCTCCCGGGTTAAGAGAATATTCCGTCGGTTCCGTGGTAAGCGTTACGAGTATTAAGTCAAGGATAATATTGTAATCATAAAATATATGTAGAGGATTAAGCGGTGAATATTGTTCATGTAGGTGTTTTGATATACTGATCACATCAAGCCATTTGTTGAGATATATTATTGGAATAGGTGGTATACGCGGCATACAGACTTATTGGTAATAGCGTTAAGAGAATATATAATATAAGAGTGTTCTAGATAGGGAGATAGAGGTCATGTGTAGTAACACCCTAGTCTCTTGAGTAGATATATTATATAGGTTTAAGAGAATATATAATATAAGAGTGTTCTAGATAGGGAGATAGAGGTCATAATGTAGTAACGCCCTGGTCTCTTGAGTAGACATATTACGGCCCGGTAAAGTTATATTATTTTGGAGTTTAGTTAAGAATATATCTATTGTTCTAGATAGGGAAATAAAGGTCAGATTTATTAATGCCCTGGTCTCTTGAGTAGACACAGTAGGGCCCGGTAAAACTATATTATTTTGGAGACTATTAGTACCGTGCCTTTGGATCGAAGTCGAAGATAGTCAATACCTGAATAGCGGGAATCCAAATAGGTGGTAACGGGAGCTCTCGAGTTCCAATGTACAACCTATGGTGGGTCGACAAAATATTCAATCTGTGTATTGAACTCATTTCGGCCCGAACAAAAAAATAGTTACTAGGTTAGCATAAAGCTAGTAGTAAGTTTGTTAAATACAGTATACGAACTTCTAAATGACTGTCAAATTATTCCCCACCTTAGTAGTATATGTAGAATAAGAAAATAATTACTACAATAATAATAATAATAATTACTATTATTGTTATTATTATTATCATCATCATCATCATCAGTATCATTATCTTCATCATAATACTAATAATAATAATAATAATAATAATAATAATAATAATTATAATAATTATAATAATAACAATATTAATAACAATACATATACTAATAATATAATGTTACGACCGGGACTGCGAATAAAACAAGGGCACTTAAAGATTGGACTAGCAATAGGGCACTATGCAACAACGGTACGCTAGATCCAAACCCTCGAACTTATATGCCGGCGAACAAAACACCTATACCCTCCAGAGATAATCTGCGATAACGGGGTATTCTTAACTGGGCATAAATGTACTCTACTTCAGGCTAACCCACACTGGTATAGCCTGATAATACACAGGATGCAAGTTACGTTAAAATGCATACAAAAGAATCTATAGGAAGATCAATTAAATCACTGCAAGATTTAATATAATAAAAAGATGCTTCAATGCAGTTACTCTAAACAACAATAAACTCTTCACTCCTATCTGAAAGAAAGTGAAGTATAGTCCTACAGCATAGACCTGGAAACTTCTGAAGAATGTCTGATGCTCATAAGATGCTCGTATCTTAAACTATATAAATGCAGGAGGCAGGACACCACACGTGTAAAAGGAATACACAAAAAGATAGGACATATAATGTTAACTGACACGAGAATACTATAAATGCGCAACGGTAGTAATGCTACCTACACTAAAGAATAGTGTAGACTAAAAAGAATACTTCCTTATCAACGAAACAGTCTACTATGGTTGTGCAACTCAACAACAACCTAGACTAATAAATGCTTGTGAATAATAATGCATACATATCAAAGAGCTTATATTAAATACTAATAAGTGTCTACTCAATTAATAATGTCTAGCTGGGATACTCAAGGTAAGGAACTGGGGTGAGCAAGACTGGCTCGTAGCCTAGCGATGTCCTTAAGACTGTATCCTTTAAGTTACGTTAATTGACTAGGGTGCTCTCTTGATAGATCCAGATCACATGTATCTGGTTCTATCCTGGCGACCCTCTAAAGCAAAGGAAAGAGGCAGCAAAGTGTGGAACTGGCACAGGCCAAAGCCCTGAGTCAACACAAAGCTGCACTCGAAAAGGACACCACCGAAAAGACAGCACAGGCTACCACAGGACCAGTCGAAGTCGTGTAGGTATAAGCGAACCATACACACATCGATGACAACGACTACAGTTACCCTATCCCAGTCTAGCATTAAATAAAAGAGCAGAAACACTAAATCAATAATGGAGACACACAGAGTTCATAACCTATACCAACTAAGAACCCTCAAAACCTATTATAAGTACATGTAAGCATTTTTCCATAACTGCTGCCCTAGATTCGGTTACCCACTCAGATCCTGGCTCTCGCTCACTCTCTCGCTCTCTCCCTATCTTGATGTTGACAGCATTATTAATATCCTAAGCATTTATTAATACTCAACATCAGGGTGGCGTCGCCAGTGTAAGTAATCATAGGATATAATTGGCGTGCTTCCTTTCAATCAGTTAGATCTTTTAGTTGTACCGGTGCCCAATGCCGAGGATTTATACATTTAACCACTTAGCTTTAGGAGAAGCAGGCCAATTGCCCATCAGAAAGGTTGACTATGATATGTGATGTTTTTTTTTTTCTGTTTTTTTTTTTTTTTTTTTTTTTTTTTTACATATCCCATCAGAAAGGTTGACTATGATAAGTAAATTTTTATGCATCCAGCCAATTATACATTAATAACAACAGCAATAATCTAGATATGTGCCAGGAGAGATTTCCCGGGGTTTCTGAAACAAGGGAGACATGGTAGAGATGGAAGCACCACGGGAAGATCAGGAGGACGGCTTGGTAGAGGCAGAGGAACGGATAATCTTGGAAGACTATGGCCTAGCAGATACTAAGTGTTTTAAGTGCGGAACAACCAATGCAAGAAAGAATTCGCGAAAATGTTCCGGCTGTCTTAGATCTATTCATTTATCTTGTGCTAAGCTGACAAAGAAAACATCAGGAGAACAACCAAACTGGAAATGTCTCGCATGCCCAGGGCCCACTGCAGAGCCAACCGGGGCAACACCGGCAGCACCGGTCGCCAACTTGACCCAACTGGTGACCAAATGGAAAGCGCGGATCCAGGTCCTTGCCCGGGTACCTAAAGGAGCCAGAATCCAAGTGGCGGAGGCCCTTACAACCATCATAAAGCAGGCCCTACAGCTCAAGACACCCCTCGCATGGGCACGGCTCCTGGGTTTCTCCTATGGGGCCCTCCGAAAACCACCCAGAACCAACATACAAGACCATCTTCAGGTTTCACTAGCCACCAGAGTGAAATGTCAAGTAGTGCAGTATATGGATGGAAACAAACTGGTGGAACCCCCCGAACAGCAACCAAACAGGGCCCAGAAGCACCAGGACAAGGAAGAGGAAGAGGCTGAATAGCTACGTAAGAGGGTCGCGGCGAAGCTGGCGGATAGTGACATAAAAGGGGCCATCAGACTGTTGTCCTCTTCAGAAGGTTTTGCTGGTCAAGGCACCGAAGTTGTTGAAGCCCTACAAGAAAAGCACCCACCTACACCTAGGGACCTAAACCTCCCCCCTGCCCCAAATGACCAGATGCGCCAACCTTTAGTTGTCACGAAGGAGCAGGTGGTTGCCGCAGTGACTTCATTCCCAGCAGGCTCAGCCGCGGGCCCAGATGGTATCCGACCCGCCCACCTCAAAGGCCTCTTGGGTCAGGGATCAGGAGCTGCTGGGGAGGCACTCTTGGAAACCCTCACCAAATTCATCAACATGGTTTTAAGAGGGGAAGTACCCGACTGTGCCACACCCCTATTTTTTGGGGCATCACTCTGTGCACTGGCAAAAAAAGATGGCGGTGTGCGCCCAATAGCAGTAGGGAACACCTTCGGCCGCCTTGCCACAAAGGTGGGTCTGAAACCACTCTCGAATGGCCTAGGTCAACACTTAAGACCAGTTCAACTAGGTTTCGGAACTCCAGGGGGGTGTGAAGCTGCTGTACACGCAACCCGCACCTACCTCAGCCAAGCCCAAGAAAAACGAGTGCTTCTAAAGATTGACATGCGGAACGCATTCAACAGCATTCGCAGGGATGTCTTCCTCCGTGCAGCTCAAGAACACATCCCCACTCTGTACCCCCTACTTTGGCAGGCTTATTCCAAACCTTCAATCCTGATTTTTGGCGAGACGGTAATCCCATCAGAGACCGGGTTACAGCAGGGGGATCCAGGTGGTCCTGCTCTTTTCTCAATAGGGGTGCATGCAGCAGCTAACAAAGTAAGGTCAGAACTGAATGTATGGTGCCTGGACGATGCAACCTTGGGTGGGTCAGTAGAGAACGTTCTAACCGACCTAAATAACATCGTAACTGACCTCGGCCAGGCCGGGCTAGTGATAAATGACACCAAATGTGAACTTGTCCTCCTCAACCACACACTTGAACAAGGAGAAGAGACTCAGGCCCTGTTTCGAAACATATTGCCAGATGTAAAGATCCTTCAGGAGCACCAGCAAACCATATTAGGTTCCCCACTAACTCTGGCAGCAATCCCACCAGCACTTCAAGTTAAAAAGGAGGAGCTTCAACGTCTCGTGAGTCGCCTGATACACATCGATGTCCACTCAGCTCTGGCCCTGCTCAAGAACTGTTTCTCCATCCCAAAACTCCAATACCTCCTGCGCACATCGATGACTTACACGAACAATGGTGGCCTCCAAGAATTAGACAGCATAATCCGAGAAGCAGTGACCAGCATCACCAACGTGGAATTTAAAGAACGGGCCTGGACACAAGCCACCCTTCCTGTCCGCCTCGGGGGCTTGGGCATACGGAGAGCCTCGGATATTGCCTCCCCAGCCTTTATCTCTTCCCTCATCGCGACCAACGACCTTGTATTGTCCATCCTTTATTCTCAACCCGGAATGACACTTAATGGGGACGTAACAGCAGCGATTAACACCTGGAAGGGAAGTACAGGAGTAGAGGAGGAGCCTCAGGGTACCTCCAGGAGCAAGCAGAAAGCGTGGGATACCATCTCGGCGAAGAAAACTCAAGAAAATCTCCTTACCAATGCAGACCAGGTTGCAAAAGCACGCTTCCAGGCAGCCGCCCTTCCGGAGAGTGGCTTGTGGTTACACGCCATCCCCATCCCACCTCTTGGAACTCACTTGGATGCTGAAGCTCTCCGGGTCGCCATCGCGCTCAGAGTGGGTGCGGCAGTTTGTCACCCACACACTTGCAAGTGTGATGGGAGATTGGATGGTCAAGGTCACCATGCCTTGTCATGTAATTACAACGCAGGCCGCCTGCCAAGACACTCTGCACTAAATGATGTCATAAAACGGGCGCTGCAGAGTGCTAACCGTGCATCAATCCTCGAACCACATGGACTTCACAGAGAAGACGGCAAACGGCCAGATGGGATGACCACTTTCCCTTACAAGAATGGCCGGTGCCTCGTGTGGGATGCCACATGTGTTGACACTTTCTCCACAACCAACACTGCCAGAAACGCCGACGAAGCAGGTGAAGCCGCCCGGATAGCAGAAAATAAAAAGCGAGAAAAATATCAAGCCATCGCCAGAATTCATCAGTTCGAGCCCCTGGCATTCGAAACTTCAGGAGTCTTCGGCCCTACCACCCTTAAGATGGTGAATGAAATAGGCCGTAAAATCAGAGAAGTTTCAGGAGAACCCCGGGAAACCTTCTGGCTCAAGCAAAGACTAGGGATGGCTATCCTCCGGGGCAATGCCACCAGCATCATGAGTTCAGTTCGACAGGACTGGGTCATGCCACTGTGTGAGGCCCGGGCAGGAGTGGTGTATCCGTAGTCTTTCCACAGTAGGGTAAAACAAAACATAAACTTTATTTGTATGTAACATGTGTGATGCACATTAATAAAAGGGGATGTGTCAGAAGGTTGAAAGCCACAGTTGCTCGCACGTTTGGGGCTAGCAACACGTATTATGAAAAACATGCATCCTCCTTCATTCACTTCACTCACTCAACCCCACAATTTGCCGGAGGATAACAGGTTTTTCACAATACGTAGACGGAGGTCTTTTAAAAAAAAAAAAGTACATGTAAATATCTCAGAAGACGGCGCATGCAATACAATGGGCCGGCTATGGAAACCGTATGCAGAACCCAAGGGGACCAGTAATTGAATAAAGATGAGAAGTAATGGAAAAGAAGAAGTTCAGAGAGAGAAACAGTTCTAAAGGTGGTGATCGGGGGAGAGAGTAATCAAGGGATGTTAGATGCATGCATGCCTAGCCTGTCCTGAGGAAGGCAGCTCCTGTGGACCCACATGTACACAGGAGCCCACAAAGACGCGGTGGTCAGCCAATCACAGGCCGAGACGTCACAAGGCAGCAGGTGTCATGTGACACAGCCAAACACACCAGCCAATCAAGAGGCGTGAGAAGGCACGCGCACGAGCCTACGAGCGGGGGGAGGCAGCACATGTATACGCACGCACACACTACCACCCCACTGCCTATATTGTTCTCTCTCCTTAACTCTCACACAATGCATCCTATATTCTATTAATGATATAAAATACTTCCCGTTGTCACAGACGAAAATAAAGACCCCCACTGGACTGTCTGTAACAATGTGAGTACTATGAAAGAAAGAACAACATTCTCTGATAACTGTAACCCATTTCACTGCCCTGGCGAGTGCTAGTGGCTAACGAGAGGCGATTTTGCCAACGCTGGTAGGCGTCACACCCCGCCCAAGATATGGGACGCTCAATATTAGGCGAGCACGATATCTGACAAGGCAGAATGCCGACAAGACCCATCCCACATAGCCACTCCACCAGAAATGAAATGCAAAGCTCAATTCTTACATACAAAAACAACACATTAGCATAAAGAAAATCTTATAACCCCTCCCAAATATAATAGTATAATTTTAGCCTACTATGCTCCCTGAGCGAGCTTCACAGAGCCCAGCCTCCTAAGTGAAAGACAGATTCAACTTAGGACATTAGCTATATTATTGGCAACTTACAATTAACTATCAAAAAGAAAGAGTTTTTATGTGATTTTTTGATTTAATTTTAATGTTGTTTTTGGCGGCTGCTCTACAGGGGCAAGCCTGGTTTTTCTCCACTCAAACCCACACCTCTGTGGTGATCTACGCCGGATCCTCCACCCTTGACAAACCGTCTGCTATCACATTCTCACAACCGGCAATATGGCGAATGTCTAGATTGTATTCTTGCAACATGAGTGACCAACGTGTCAGCCTCATATTCCGGTTATGGAATTGGTTCAGAAATTTAAGAGGGTGGTGATCGGTGTAAATCACCACGACTGGCCCATAGGCAGGAACATATACTTCAAAGTGCCTGAGCCCATCACTATTGCCAGCAGTTCTTTCTCTACCACAGAGTAGTTTTTCTGAGCGGAATTAAACTTCTTTGAAAAGAAACTGACTGGATGCTCCAAATGTGAGAAATAAATTGACTACACCGGTATCTGGGGAATGTTGGCAACAACCTTCCGATAGGGTAACCTCACTAGAGTGAACAATTTCCTACCAGAACCCGGTGATTGTATATATTGTAGATATTAATTAATGTTAGGTAATTTAGTACTGTATAAGATTATCTTGATCAAGTTAATTTAGTTATAAAACCTAGTAGAAATAAGTTTAGAAGAACTGTAAAGAGGATCAGTTTAAATATTCCCGCGACCGCATACGCGATCCACCGTTTGCTTTAGGGTCGTTAATAACTTGATATTATGTTCACTAAATCGTTGTGAAACGATGTTCACCTTTATAATTATATAATTTAAATGCTGATAATTATTTATATGATTTCGTGAAGAGGGAATGAACCCTTGATAACGAATTAATATATAGTTTATTTAGAGTCGGAAATTGAAGTTCCGATCAGACGCTAGTAAACATCTGAACGGTAGAGGCGTGTCCCGTGATCTCCTCCACCACAATTCCCATGCCCTGCCCGGAGTCCTGACCTATAACCCTTATCTACCGAAGCCGGAATCCTCTGAACTAAACCAGGACCCTAGTTATAGCTAAGTCATTGATATATATGGCCATTTATACAATGTTTAGTTAGGGCATCCTGAGAGATAGGCTACCATAGTTCATACCATAAGGTAGGCGATCTCAGACTTTATTTTTATTTATGTTGATTAATTTTATATTTCGATTGGTGTGGTAAGAGATAACCTTTGGCCATATTATCCCCCACATTTTGGTGCCCCGAGTGAGGATTCCGATCGGTGTGTAGACTAGGGGTTGAGTTAGGGCCAGTTTTCAACAGTTAGGGTCCCTGCTAAGCTGCAGCGGTAGGCTAATGTTTAAGGTCGTTTTTGTGGTACATAGATTGATCCCCCGCCGTTATGAAGTCCCTAACTGTGAGGCGATGGCCTTGGGTGAGTGGCATTTCAATTAATAATAAGATAAAATCGCATGGTGTTTAAATCCTGTGGTAGAGGACTGGTAGGAGGGTCTGCAACGTTGCGTTCTCTGGCGTTTGTGAAACTCAGAGCTTGAGCTTCGTTGCAGTCCCTAAATTTCCCCCATATTTTTCTTATTTAGACCATTTTATGTCACCGTCCTTAATGGCACCCGCATCTGGCAGACTAGGTCGACCAGCTAAATGCTCGGGACGGAGCATATACCAAATTTAATCAATAATAAATGTGTTCCCCCCCCCCTTTTAGAAAAATGCTACTACCACAGGTACCCACTAACATCTGGGATAAGAAATCAATGATTAACTAAATATTTACAGCTTTAGCTTCATTCTTGTACCTAAATTCTCCCTATTATTTGATAATTTAGGCAATTTTTATGTTTCTGTCCTTTAATGTCACCTGCGTCTGAAAGACCAAGTAGACCAGCTAAATGCTCGGGACGGAGCATATATGACATTTAATTCAATAATAAATATATTCCCTCCCCCTACTAGCGTGCGTTCCCACGTATTAGGTAAATTATATTGTGGACTTAATGTTTTCAACTAATTATTCATCTGAATTTGTAGCAAATAATGGTACGCATATAATGCTAAAGATTAACAGCTAAATTGAGTATGTGTTAGGCTATATCTAAATATAATTTTGATTGTTGAAAATTAGTCTTCAGTATAAACATTAATAATAGTCCAGAAAATAATTACCCATTTTCCAAAATGACTGATACACTCTTGAGAAAATCTATGGTGGGGAAATTAGGCTGGGTAACTAGAGCATTAAATAATTGCCAGGAGGTAAAAAGACGTGACCCCTGTCCAAGGGAGCTGTTAAAATCTCAAATCCAAGATCTTAAAACCCGGTGGGCTAATTATGAAGAGTCTTGCAATAAATTGGAGGACTTTTGCATCAAACAAGAACAATCTGAAAGGTTTGAGGAATTACAGCAAGCCTATGCAAATGCCCGTGAAAATTATTTGGATCAACTAGCTGGGTTCGAATCCTTGGCGACAGAGACAGTTACCGAAACAGGGAGTAATGGTACCAGTAATGGTACTGCGGCTCCGGGACAACAAAGCATTAAGTTGCCACCTATAACCTTACCTGAATTTGATGGGCAATCTGATTGGAATACCTTTTGGGACAAATTTAAAGGTTTAGTTCATGACAGGTTAGATATTTCTGCAGCAAATAAATGTTCATACTTGTTGGGTCAACTTAAGGGTTTTGCATTGGATTTTATCAAGGAACTTCCCATAACAGATGCCAATTATACAGCAGCTCTAGACGTACTCAAGGAGAATTTTGAAGATACGGAGTTGACTCTACAGCACCTAGTTTACAAATTGCTGGAGTTATCAGGACCAAAGCATATGTACCAGGATCGTCAGTTATTCCGGATCAGCTTGAATTGTGTTTTGAAATCACTTGGTACCCAGAAAGATCTTGATTCAGCTTCTTGGCTCTTGAACCATATTGTACAACAAAAGCTCTCTCAGAAAACCTGTGATGAATTGTACAACAGGTATAAGAAGAACTACTTCACGTATCAAGAGATAGAAGAGGGTTTAAGAGAGCTGTGTAAACACATGCAGGTTTCCAAGAAGGATAGCGGTATCAAGGAAGGAGACAACAAGGTTAAATACACAAAAGTGTCTACAACAGGGACTAAGGAAAAAGCAAAACCGTCCAAGAAGGAAGAGGTTGGTACCTATGTGACATCCGTCCAGCAGAATAATCAAACTAATACAGTATCTAAAACAAAAGGTGCTTGGGAGAGAAAAAATTCCCGTCTCAATTCTCCAGTGACCCAAGGAGTAACCAGAAATATTAACCCCACACCAGGGATAAACCAAGAAAACCGGAAGGTGTGTATGTTATGTTCAGAACAACATTCCACAGTGTATTGTAGGACTTATCCCAATCTTAAGGCTAGACTTCCACGACTCATCGAACTAGGTAAGTGTCTTGTTTGCCTTAGCACAAGACATTCTACTGAGGAATGTGCCACTAAATTAAATTTATGTTTTCGGTGCAAGACTGGTGTACATCATACCGCGTTGTGTCCCAAGATCAGTGAAGTACAACCCAAACCGACAAGTGTAAATATGACCCTGACCACTGGGAACCCAATGCATACGCCGGCAGCTACTCCTACAGCCGAGATTCAACTGATCAGAGGAAAAGAGGTTATGCCGGTCAAAGCACTCTTTGATACTGGAGCGCAAAAGACCTTCATTGCCGGAAATGTTGTCAGAGCCATGAATTTGCCAACAGTAGGAAGAGTGAACATGGCAATAACTGGATTTTTGTCAAATAAGGAAACACAAACATTTGACGTGGTTAAACCCCTGATTAAATTGGGCAAATATAAATGTAAAGTGACTGCGGTGGTTAAGGAAGACATGAACACTTCTGTGGTAAATAAGGGTTTAAAGGAAGCATCTAACTTCTTAACAAAGAAGGGTGTTTAACTAGCAGACCGAACTATAGAGTCTGACGTAGTAGGTCCAATTCAACTGATCATCGGCTCCGACTATTGTGGTCGCTTCTTGCGAAAAATGACTCGGAAACACGGTATCCAGTTAATTTCTTCATCAGGTGGATATATAATCATGGGATCTCTACCCACATGTGGCCCAAGTGAATCAGACAACCGGATGGATCCAGTCTTTGTGACTCCGGCACAATCTCTGGTGGTGGCTAGAATTGGTGCAGAATTAATACCATCACTACTAGGAGACATTCTAGAAGAGCAACAAGAACCTGTTCACAAACTTTGGGAACTGGACACTGTGGGTATAGAAGCAGATCTTCCCACCCCTGAAGACATCTTAACATATAACCACTACCTAGACACAGTTGAGTATAAGGATGGCCAGTACTGGGTAGGACTTCCATGGATGATAAATGCCCCTGAATTACCAACTAACTACCAGAGTTCAAGATGTCAATTAAATAAAATGGTGGAGAGATTGCGTCAACATCCTGAACGACTGGACATTTATCATAAAATAATTCATGAGCAGTTGGAAAATGACTTTATTGAGGAGGTCCCAGGTGAAATAAACCATAAAGAGGGTCATTACCTTCCTCATCATGCTGTAAGTAAGGACTCCAGTACTACCCCCATCAGAGTGGTATTTAACTGCAGTTCTCGAGCAGCGAAGAATGAAGCAAGTCTAAACGATTGTCTCTATGTAGGACCAAATCTGACTGAAATACTGGGTGATGTACTATTAAAATTCAGGACGAAGAGATTTGGGTTTGTGGCAGATATCTCCAAAGCCTTTTTGAGAATAGGGTTAAAGGAGCAGGACCGCAAATTCACAAAGTTCCTTTGGCCTGAAGATCCTTTTGAGCCTGGTGGGCGGATAAAAGAATACCGCTTTCGGTCAGTGTTGTTTGGTTCCTGCTCTAGTCCTTTCTTGTTGTGCAGCACTTTGATATATCATTTCCAGAAGACAGAGAAACCGGAAATGGGTCAACTGTTTTACATGGATAATCTTCAGGGCGTTGCCGACAATGGAGAAGAGGTGATTGAAATCTACAATTTGGCAAGGCAAGAATGTAATAAAGCCAATATGCCACTACAAAGTTGGAATTCAAACTCTCATATTCTTTTGGACCAGATAAGAAGAGACTATCCTGACCATCAAATACCAGAATATCAACCAGTACTAGGATTGCTGTGGAAAACAACTACTGATGAGATGTCTCTAAAACCCCTCAAGTTTCCCGATGTAAAACTCACAAAACGTACACTCTTAAGTCAGGTCTCTATGATGTTCGACCCATTGGGCATATTTAGTCCCATATCAATTAAAGGGAAGATTTTAGTTCAGGAGGCCTGGAGAGAAGCACTGAGTTGGGATACTCCATTACCTGAAAAGTATACAGAAGAGTGGAACAAATTGCAGGTGGAATATGAGAAGGTATCCTCAGTCAAGTTTCCTAGAAGATGTGATCCTACCTCTGATAATGAGTGTGCTCAATTGCACATATTTTGTGATGCCTCATCTAAGGCGTATGGTGCAGTAGCTTATTGTGTCACTGAAGTCCGATCTACTATGATTATGTCCAAATCCCGAGTAGCGCCATTAAAACAACGTACCCTTCCACAGTTGGAGCTGACCGCTGTTGAATTGGGAACTAGGTTAGCTACTTATTTGAATGGTATGTTTCCCTTTTTAGGTGAGACATATATGGACAGATAGTGAGATATGTTTTCACTGGATAGCTAAGGATGATAGTCACATAGTTTATGTGCGTAACAGAGTACACAAAATAAATTAACTGCAAATGAACTATACATTCATGCATGTTAAGTCCAAGGATAATCCGGCTGACTTGGTGAGCCGAGGTGTTGGTGTCAAGAAACTGATTAACGAAACACTGTGGTTTCAGGGTCCAGTTTGGCTACTCAGAGTGATTGGCCAGAACAAAAATCATACCAGAAGGTTAATGATGATAAAGTTCATATGGACCCAATAATTATTCCAGAGCCTTCAGTGATTGACATCACCAAGTTCTCCAATTTGGACAAACTATTAACTGTAACTAAATTTGTGTTTAAGTTCCTGAGCAAGAAGGTAAAGATGGATGAATTAGACCCACTTATCTACTGGATCAGAAGGATACAAGCTGAAAAGTATGAGGAGGAATTAACACAGCTACGTAAACCCAATCCCAAGCCAACCAAAAGAATGAAGGACCTTGGGCTGTATCTAGACAATCAAGAATTAATATGTTGTCGAGGTCGTATTGGTAAAGCTGATCTACCCCTCAAAACTCGGCATCCGATCCTATTGCCCAAGGATTGCGACCTCACCAAATTGATGGTTTTAAAAGCGCATGAAACCACTAAACACGGTGGGGTAGCAGACACTCTAGCCTATATGCGACAAACATATTGGATACCCCAGGGACGACAAGCTGTTAAACGCTGTATCAAGAATTGCATTATTTGCAAGAGGTATACAGCTATCGCTATTCCTTACCCTGGACCACCAGCTCTTACGCCAGACCGCATTCACCAAAGGACACCGTTTGAGGTAACAGGTATAGATTATACAGGTGCCATCACTCTCACAGGAGATGATGGTCCACCCAAGAAGGTTTACATATGTCTATTCACCTGTACCAGCACTCGGGCTATCCATTTGGAAATAGCGGAGGACATGAGCTCGGAAACCTTTATAAATTTATTTTGAAGATTTGCCGCTCGGCGAAGTTGTCCCAGACGTTTGATTAGTGACAATGGGACAAATTTTGTGGGCACATCACCGTTGGTTTCTGAACTATTAAAGAGCAATGCAGTACAGCAAATGTTGGATTCTAGAAGTTGTTATTGGTCATTCACAACTCCCAGAGCCCCTTGGCAAAATGAATTTACAGAGAGAATGATAGGTATCGTGAAATCGTCCCTGAAAAGGGTTCTTCACAAGTCCAAGGTCACCTTGGATGAGTTAAGAACTGTTGTCACCGAAACAGAAACCAGAGTAAATAATCGACCACTAACGTATCAAGATGACTCCAATCTGGAAATTGAGGCCTTAACACCAGCTCATTTATTATATGGTAGACGATTGGACCCAGTCCCCCGTTTGGACGTGACCGAGGAATTAGTGGATCCCTCCGTTAATGAAGCAGATGCACACTTGCGACGAAGCTACCATAAACTCTGCAAAATACTGGACGCCTGGAACAAACATTGGGCATCTGAGTATATCTTGAGCTTACGGGAGAGGTATTATGGTGCGAATTCTGCTAGTAACCGTCACAAACCGGTAGTGGGAGACATAGTCTTGTTGAAAATGGACCAACATCACTCTAAATGGCCCTTAGCAAGGATCCAAGAAGTCTATCCTGATTCCGAAGGAGTTATCAGAACCGTTAAGGTTGTATCTCGAGGACAAACCACTCTCCGAACTGTAGATCGTCTCATACCTATGGAACTCGCCATCCCACCGGAAGAAGAACAGAAACCCATAGTAATAGGGAGCCCAAGACCACCACGAGCAGCTGCTGCGGGGTCTAGAAGAAATTGGCGTGATTTGTTAGCCGCAGGTGATATAACATGATGCGACACATCATACTTTGCCGGGCCCCAATCTGTGAGAAATAAATTGACTACACCGGTATCTGGGGAATGTTGGCAACAACCTTCCGATAGGGTAACCTCACTAGAGTGAACAATTTCCTACCAGAACCCGGTGATTGTATATATTGTAGAGATTAATTAATGTTAGGTAATTTAGTACTGTATAAGATTATCTTGATCAAGTTAATTTAGTTATAAAACCTAGTAGAAATAAGTTTAGAAGAACTGTAAAGAGGATCAGTTTAAATATTCCCGCGACCGCATACGCGATCCACCGTTTGCTTTAGGGTCGTTAATATCTTGATATTATGTTCACTAAATCGTTGTGAAACGATGTTCACCTTTATAATTATATAATTTAAATGCTGAAAATTATTTATATGATTTCGTGAAGAGGGAATGAACCCTTGGTAACGAATTAATGTATAGTTTATTTAGATTCGGAAATTGAAGTTCCGATCAGACGCTAGTAAACATCTGAACGGTAGAGACGTGTCACGTGATCTCCTCCACCACAATTCCCACGCCCGGCCCGGAGTTCTGACCTATAACCCTTATCTACCGAAGCCGGAATCCTCTGAACTAAACCAGGACCCTAGTTATAGCTAAGTCATTGATATATATGGCCATTTATACAATGTTTAGTTAGGGCATCCTGAGAGATAGGCTACCATAGTTCATACCATAAGGTAGGCGATCTCAGACTTTATTTTTATTTATGTTGATTAATTTTATATTTCGATTGGTGTGGTAAGAGATAACCTTTGGCCATATTATCCCCCACACCAAACCTTCCTCGTCTGTTTGCATTAAGACGGCACCAACCCCTACACCACGCTGGCATCTGTTGCCAGCTGGAATGGTCTTTCAAAGTCAGGGGCCCTGAGGATTGGGTGAGTGCATAGTAGGTGCTTGACCAGCGAAAAAGCCCTTTCACACTCAGGTGCCCACTTGAACTTTTTCTCTTTTGCTAGTAAATCGGTCAGAGGAGCTAAGACAGTAGAATAACCCTTAATGAAACGGCGATAGTAACCGATCATGCCCAAAAATCTCATGATCTGCCGCTTGGTGGACGGCCTGGGGAACTGGTTAATAGCCTGTATCTTGTTTTTTGAGGGGCACACCTGGCCTAACCCGACCACAAACCCGAGATACTGTACAGTTGCCCGGACAAAGTCACACTTGCCCAGATTGACCACCAAGCTGGCCTCACTGAGCTTCCGTAACAAGGCTTCTATGTGCTCACAGTGACTCTCAAAGTTGTCATCGTAGATTATAACGTCATCTAGGTAGACAGTGCAGTTAGGGATGTCAGCTACTAACTCATTCATAAGACTCTGGAAGGTTGCTGGGGCATTCTTAAGACCATACGGCATCACATTGCAACGGTTGGTGTTCCCATCAACCACAAACCCGCATACCCCCCTTTGCCCGCTCAGACAAGGGCACCTGCCAGAACCTTTCACTAGGTCTACTTTAGTTAAAAACTTTGCCTTACCAATCTTGTCTACACTATCATCAACACGGGGAAGGGGATAAGCATTGGTGGGAGTCAACTCGTTCAATCTCCGAAAGTCAATGCAGAAGCGAACCTTCCCGTCAGGCTTAGGCTGCAGAGTGACAGGAGATGTCCACCTCACTGCCCCCTTCTCAATCAACCCCCGTTCTAACATATATTCTAACTCCGCTCGGAGGGCTGGGAGTTTAATGGGTGGAATTCTGTAGGGTACTGATTTAAAGGGGGGGTGATCTCCCACGTCTACGTCATGCACCACCCGAGTTGTGAGGCCTGGATGCTCTGCGAACACAGTGGGGTATGAATCAAACAGGCGCTGCACGGTTACACGCTGTTGCTCAGGCAGGTGCACTAGAGCATCGTCAGCCACCTGTCTGGAGTTCCCCGCCCACTGGTCTGCAGAGACATGACACTCCCAGTTATCTTCCACCTGAGCTTCACTGTCCCTCACTCCTTCTCTTCCATGACCGCTGCAGATCAACACAGGGACAGCGAGAGGCTCAGGGGGTCGCCTCACAAACTCCTTTACCAGATTCACATGGCACAGCTGGTTCTTTTTTCGCCTATCTGGAGTAGCCACAAGATAGTCTAGGTCAGAGATCTTCTTTACCACCTTGTAAGGACCAGCGTACTTAGCAGACAATGGATGACCGGGCAGAGGTAACAAGATCAACACCTCCTGCCCCACCTTAAACTCCCGGAGTTTTGTCTTCGCATCGTACCTGTCCTTCATCAATGCCTGAGACCCTACCAAATTCCTTCCTGCCAACTCTAGGCTTCTCAGCACTCTTTCACGGCTCTCGAGGACGTATTTTAACATGGAACATGGTTTTGCTGTGCCCTCCCAAATCTCCCTTACCATGTTGAGGGGGCCCCTGACCTGATGTCCAAAGACTAGCTCATTGGGACTGAACCCTAGGCTTTCACCAGGTACCTCCCGAGCAGCGAATAATACATAGGGCAACCCAAGATCCCAGTCTTTACCATTCTCAACACAGTAACACCGCAGCATGCTCTTGAGAGTCAAGTGCCACCTCTCTAACACCCCCTGACTCTCTGGGTGGTAGGCTGAAGAGACACGGTACAAACACCGTGCTGCTGCATTGTCTGTTTAAAAAGGTTAGAAGTAAAGTTGGATCCTTGGTCCGACTGCAATTCTTGCGGGTACCCGTACCTAGAGCAGTACAATAGCAAGTTACGAACAACAGTCTTAGCAGTCCCATTTCGCATGGGGTAAACATCCGGGTAACGAGTGGCAACATCCATAATGGTGAGGAGGTACTTGTTGCCTGCACTAGTAGGGGGTAGAGGGCCAACTATGTCGACAACAACCTTACTGAATGGTGGCCCGATTACAGGAATAGGGTGTAACGGAGCCCTGGGGATACACTGGTTTGGTTTACCTACTGTCTGACAGGTACTACACATTGCCACCCATGATGCCATATGTGCTTTCATACCTGGCCACCAAAACAATTTATCCAAGGCTGCTACCATCTTACGTACACCCAAATGCCCTGCCAACGGTACATCATGCGCCAACCTCAGTAGGCTATCACGGCACACGCGAGGCACTACCAACTGGTCAACCACTCTCGACCCGCCCTCCCAACTCTGTCTGGGATCTAGAAAACGCCTGTACAAAATACCCCCCTCACGAAAGAAGTCCCCCGGCTTTGCATCCCCGTCCTCCTCAAGCTCCACTGCACCGTTGCTACACTTTTGAAGCTCAGGATCATCTAACTGTAGCTTACAAATATACGAAGGAGCCAATTTATCTAGATGCTCCCGGAGCAACTTATGGCCTCCCCCGATACTAAGCTGTTCTATTCTATCTTGCTTACGGGTGTAACGGTGCTGTCTCAGAGTTTTCTCACCCCCCACCTCCTCACCAAGTGTGACAGGTTCTGGGGCCACTCCGGACCTAAACATAGGAGCTAATACTGAGTCGCCAAGAAGAGCCGCTGGGTCAAAACTCACAAAACTTTTTCCAGCTTTAGCTTTCTCCTTCCGACCTTTGCTCCGCGGTTCTAGAGACTGAGAAATAGGCTGTGACAATTTAGATGCACAAGATCGGGTGACAACACAAGCCATCTGCTGTAATTGACACCTCTCGACCAACTCCTGCCCCTCCCTACTCACGTCGGCCGCCCTCTCGGCAACGACTAAGGGTGGAACCTCAGAAGCTGGTACCGCAAAGTCGTTGCCGAGAAGAAGGTCGACGCCCTCTACTGGCAGTTTCTCCACGATTCCCACATCTATCTCTCGTGTCACACCATCAACCTCCAGCTCTACTCGAACCAACGGGTATGACCTTGTAGCATTAAGGCGTACGGTCCGGACGGTGTTCCTCCTGTTGTTCTCAAAAACTGTGCTTCCGTGCTGACTCCCTGCCTAGGCAAACTCTTTCGTCTCTGTCTATCCTCTAACGTCTTCCCTTCATGCTGGAAGTTTGCTCACATTCAACCTGTCCCAAAGAAGGGTGACCGCTCTCAACCCTCCAACTATCGTCCAATTGCTCTTATCTCTTGTCTTTCTAAAGTTTTTGAAACTATTCTTGCTTCCAAATTTCTTAAGCATTTCTCTTCTCATAATCTGCTCTCAGATCGCCAGTATGGCTTCCTTAAGGGTCGCTCTACTGGTGATCTTCTTTCATATCTTACTAACTCTTGGTCATCCTCCTTTCGGGACTTCGGTGAGACTTTTTCTATTGCACTAGACATATCGAATGGCCTTCGATAGAGTCTGGCATAAATCTTTAATTTCTAAACTACCCTCCTTCGGTTTCTATCCCTCCATCTGTGCCTTTGTCTCTAATTTCCTTTCCGGCTGTTCCATAGCCGCGATTGTGGACGGCCATTGTTCACTTCCTTACCCTATAAACTCCGGTGTTCCTCAGGGCTCTGTCCTATCTCCTATTCTCTTTCTAATTTTTATAAATATCTCCTTAACTGTACCTTAATTCCCATCCATTCATACGCAGACGACTCAACCTTACACTACTCCATTAGTTTTTCAGAACGCCCCAGCCAGCAATCCCTCAACGACAAACGTAATGAAGCCATAGAACTCTTAAATTCTGATCTAAATACTATTTCCAATTGGGGCAGAGAAAACCTTGTTAACTTTAATGCTTCCAAAACCCAATTTCTCCATCTATCTACCCGTCAGGATCTCCCAGCGGACTATCCCTTATTCTTCAACAATACAAAAATCAACCCTTCATCTTCTCTCAATATTCTTGGTGTCTCTTTTTCTTCTGCTCTCATTTGGAAGGACCATATTACCAGTCTTGCTAAGGCAGCCTCCCAGAAGCTGGGTGCTCAACCGCCTTAGGGGGTTCTTTTCCCCTGCACAGCTTCTTGCTCTGTACAGGGGCATAGTGCGCCCTTGTATTGAGTATTGTTCACATGTGTGGGAGGTTCCTCTATACCGCTCTCCTAGACAAAGTTGAAAGGAAGGCCTTTCGTATCATTAACTCCCGTCCACTCACCAACTCTCTGCAATCTCTCTCTCTCCGCCGCAATGTTGCATCTCTCTCGCTATTCTATCGCTACTATAATAATCAGTGTTCCTCAGAGCTATCCCAGTGCATACCACCTCCTTTACGTAGGGAACGTGGTACCCGTCTTGCAACTCAATCCCACCCCTACTCTGTGCAACTCTCCAACCCAAGAGTGAAACGTTACTCTCAAACTTTCTTCTACTCAACAGCTGAGCTCTGGAACTCTCTCCCAGAATCAGTCTTTCCCTCTTCCTATGACTTAAATTGCTTCAAACTCTGTGTGTCCAGGCATTTTGGCTCGAATGTCCCTTGATTTTGGCCCTGTCACTCTTTCAACTATGGGGGAGGCACTCGCTATAGGCAGTTATGCCTTTTGCCTCCCTCAATCACATAGAAAAAAAAAAAAAAAAAAAAAAAAAAAAAAAAAAAAAACCTGCACCACAACCACCCGTGCCGCGTTTATAGGTTGGCCTGTAAAGTTCTTCATCAAAGTCTGGGATGCACCTGTATCTCGCAGCAACTCCAACCCATGCTTGCAACCAGCCCAACTCACGCAGCCACGCCCTCGATGGCCACAAAAAGCATCGCGGACAGGTTTCGAGCCTTCCGGACACTCCTTCACTGGCTGTGCCCCCGCATCTGACATATCACCCCGGGTAATTGCAGAAGACCTTAAAGACACCCCAATGTTGCGAGCCAAAGACACGACTGCAGTAGGTAGTTTGCTAGGACAGGATCGTGCAAAATGCCCCTCCTTGTGACAATGAAAACACTCTAACTCCCCCTTGGGCTTCCCTTGAGGTGGGGAAGGTCCCGGACCCTTCTTAAACGGGACGGTATTAGGTTTATGGTCAGACTTAATATCATTGCTCTTGTTTTTATTGTTATATGGTGTATCACTGACTCGGGGGGGTGGAGTGTTGCGCCCTTTGTTACCTGCATCGTTCCGTTGTGCAGACCCGCACCCACGAATCAGCGACAGCCTAAGGTCAGCCATCTCAGCTGCCTCCTGTAGAGTTTTAGGATTTTTCTCTTTGAGGTTCAACGTCAGGTCGCTGCCCGTACACTTAAAGAACTGCTCGAGAAGCATCAACTGTTTTATCTCATCAAACGTCGTTGCCTTCTCCGATCTCAGCCAATTCCCAAAAGCGTCAGACAGTTCCCGGGCATGTTCAAGAAAGGTGCACTCACGACCCTTTGTAACACCCCAGAACTTCAACCTATAAGTCTCTGGTTGTAACTCATATGCCCGCAGGACAGCCTCCTTCAATACCTCATAATCGATTCAAGACTCCAAGGGCAACGCATCATATGCCTTGAGTCCTTTGCCAATCAACCTAGAGGAAACAAGGGCTGCCCACTTAACCTCGGGCCACTGGTGCTCCCGGCACTTCTTCTCAAAACGCTAAAAAAAACTCGGTGACACCCGACTCATCAAATACAGGGACTAACTTGAGCAGGTGCGATAAAGACTGATCAAGACCTCGATTCCCAGAACCGAGACGCTGCCCTGTCGACTCCACCCGAGTCTTCTCAAGCTCTATGTCTGCACAGTACATGGCCTTTCACTCCTCAGCCTGAATCATAACCTCAGATTCCCGCTGCTGCTGCTGAATCCTAGCCATCTCGAGCTCAGTCTCATGCTTTCGTTGCTCAGCCTGCTAGTTAAGTTTGGCGAGTTCGAGCTGAAACAACATCTCGGCAGACAAACCTGATGAGGGGGTGCTACTATTGGGGACCCACCCCGTGAATCACCTAGAGGCATACCCAACCGCCAGCGGGCATCGGCCTGCGGGAACGTACCCGGCTCCGGAGCCCGAGGGGGCGCCATGGTAGGAGTCGAGTGGAATGGGGGCTGGGCAGAAGGTGCCCCAGCTCCCGCTCCACCCGAAGCCCCACGCACCCCACCGAGCTCACAGGTAACCAGCTCACCTCTCGACAAACCGCTAGTACCGGGAAACCCTAAGACCGTGGCTACACACTGCAGTCCGTACCGGTCTAGCCCCGACACACGATCCGCTGACACGGGCTCCTCCAAAAATATCCGCGCATCCTCCTCACTGTTCACCACCCGAGCGCCGCTAGACAACTCCACCTTCTCCACCTCCTCGCCTGCTTCCCGTACTGTGTCCTCACTGTACATTGATCCGTCGTTCGACATAGTGTCCACCGAAAATTCTCAACGTTTATAACAAAAAAGGAGTACCTACTCTCATGTAGCACTATTCACTCAAAAATGCTTGAAGACAACTCAAGTGCTATACCACGTTGCCAAAAAAATTCCCACGTGTCCAAAATATTCCTCACAAAAACAAATGTCCAAAAATCCTGCAATTATTTCTTAGTTCACTAGGTTGTTGTGCCAACTAAGCTAAGATACTAGGCAAGGTCGCCATTTGTTACGACCGGGACTGCGAATAAAACAAGGGCACTTAAAGATTGGACTAGTAATAGGGCACTATGCAACAACAGTACGCTAGATCCAAAACCTTGAACTTATATGCCGGCGAACAAAACGCCTATACCCTCCAGAGTTAATCTGCGATAACGGGGTATCCTTAACTGGGCATAAATGTACTCTTCTTCAGGCTAACCCACACTGGTATAGCCTGATAACACACAGGATGCAAGTTACGTTAAAATGCATACAAAAGAATCTATGGGAAGATCAATTAAATCACTGCAAGATTTAATATAATAAAAAGATGCTTCAATGCAGTTACTCTAAACAACAATAAACTCTTCACTCATATCTGAAAGAAAGTGAAGTATAGTCCTACAGCATAGACCTGGAAACTTCTGAAGAATGTCTAATGCTCATAAGATGCTCGTATCTTAAACTATATAAATGCAGGAGGCAGGACACCACACGTGTAAAAGGAATACACAAAAAGATAGGACAAACAATGTTAAATGACACGAGAATACTATAAATGCGCAACGGTAGTAATGCTCGACACTAAAAGAAGTACTTCCTTATCAACGAAACAGTCTACTATGGTTGTGCAACTCAACAACAACCTAGACTAATAAATGCTTGTGAATAATAATGCATACATATCAAAGAGCTTATATTAAATACTAATAAGTGTCTACTCAATTAATAATGTCTAGCTGGGATACTCAAGGTAAGGAACTGGGGTGAGCAAGACTGGCTCGTAGCCTAGAGATGTCCTTAAGACTGTATCCTTTAAGGGGAGGTGTGGTGGAGTGGTCTTGCCACTGGCCTGGTAATCCAAAGGTCCCGGGTTCAAATCCCGATGTATCAATGGGAAGATATTATTGGGATGGAATTTGTGCTGTACCTAGTATCAGTGCATTACCACAAGCCCACCGAAACGTCAATAAAATACCCTCATTGTTCCCTGATTAAATAGCACTGTATGAATATTCCCATATTCAAAATATGCTATAGGGGTGCAATGCCTGGTGAGTTATCTGCTCAACAGGTGGCGTTGTGTGTGTGTAAGCGTGAGAGTCCGAGTGTAGGGGTTGAGACAGTGAAGCACGGGAACGAGGAGGCTTCAGAGATGGGGTCGTTTCGGGCCATGAGTGAGCACCGTGCCTCATGTGAAGGCAAGATGGCAGGTGCTCGTTGTACTCTACGTGCTTCACATGTCTCACTCCCTAGACTGGAACAAGACCTCACAGGCTTCACTGTTCATTGTAAAGCGGTGAATGTTAAGGCTCTCAGCCTATGCCCGAGAGGAAGTAAGTTGGAATATAGAAAAAAAAAGAAAAAAAAAATTACGTTTATTGACTAGGGTGCTCTCTTGATAGATCCAGATCAGAAGTATCTGGTTCTATCCTGGCGACCCTCTAAAGCAAAGCAAAGAGGCAGCAAAGTGTGGAACTGGCACAGGCCAAAGCCCTGTCAACACAAAGCTGCACGCGAAAAGGACACAACCGAAAAGACAGCACAGGCTACCACAGGACCAGTCGAAGTTGTGTAGGTATAAGCGAACCATACACACATCGATGACAACGACTACAGTTACCCTATCCCAGTCTAGCATTAAATAAAAGAGAAGAAACACTAAATCAATAATGGAGACACACAGAGTTCATAACCTATACCAACTAAGAACCCTCAAAACCTATTCTAAGTACATGTAAATATCTCAGAGGACGGCGCATGCAATACAATCGGCCGGCTATGGAAACCGTATGCAGAACCCAAGGGGACCAGTTATTGAATAAAGATGAGAAGTAATGGAAAAGAAGAAGTTCAGAGAGAGAAACAGTTCTAAAGGTGGTGATCGGGGGAGAGAGTAATCAAGGGATTATTATGTTCTCTCCACCAACCAACTTTACTCCTAAACTCGATTAATGAAATTAACAAACACATGTGGCAGTCCGGGGATTCGAACCTAGGATGCTCACATCGAAAATCAACACACTTATGCATTGCACCACGAAGACAGTTAAAGAAAGGTGGACAAGCCTACGATTTATTATGCAGTTTCGAATCCTGCATATCAATCTAAGCATGTACACACTTTCCAACTGCGCTATCATAGGCTATGCATAGGTGAAAGGAAATAGTAATTAATGGGGCACTTAAACCTAGGGAAGGCCTCTCGATAAACTACTACTGAACCTGAATGAATTATTATGTTCTCTCCACCAACCAACTTTACTCCTAAACTCGATTAATGAAATTAACAAACACATGTGGCAGTCCGGGGATTCGAACCTAGGATGCTCACATCGAAAATCAACACACTTATGCATTGCACCACGAAGACAGTTAAAGAAAGGTGGACAAGCCTACGATTTATTATGCAGTTTCGAATCCTGCATATCAATCTAAGCATGTACACACTTTCCAACTGCGCTATCATAGGCTATGCATAAACTACTACTGAACCTGAATGAATTATTATGTTCTCTCCACCAACCAACTTTACTCCTAAACTCGATTAATGAAATTAACAAACACATGTGGCAGTCCGGGGATTCGAACCTAGGATGCTCACATCGAAAATCAACACACTTATGCATTGCACCACGAAGACAGTTAAAGAAAGGTGGACAAGCCTACGATTTATTATGCAGTTAGATGCATGTTAGATGCATGCACGCCTAGCCTGTCCTGAGGAAGGCAGCTCCTGTGGACCCCCATGTACACAGGAGCCCACAAAGACTCGGTGGTCAGCCAATCACAGGCCGAGACGTCACAAGGCAGCAGGTGTCACGTGACACAGCCAAACACACCAGCCAATCAAGAGGCGTGAGGAGGCACGCGCGCGAGCCTACGAGCGGGGGAGGCAGCACATGTATACGCACGCACACACTACCACCCTACTGCCTATATTGTTCTCTCTCCTTAACTCTCACACAATGCATCCTATATTCTATTAATGATATAAAATACTTCCCCATGTCACAGACGAAAATAAAAACCGCCACTGGACTGTCTGTAACAATGCGAGTACTATGAAAGAAAGAACAACATTCTCTGATAACTGTAGCCCATTTCACTGCCCTGGCGAGCGCTAGTGGCTAACGAGAGGCGAATCTGCCAACGCTGGTAGGCGTTACAATAAATAATAACAATAATAATAATACAATAAAAACACTACTTATAATGTCTTTTGAGCGTACCTTCATATCCGAGACCAACCGCCTGAAGGAGGGTGGTCTGTCTCCTGCTGGTGCCAGAGTCTTCTTGGTGGCCCCGCTACTGATGACCTGAGAGTCTCGCCACTCCACACTCCACACAGGGAGGCAGTGCTTGTCCACACTCACGCTAAACACATTACAAGTTTGTTTATTGTCTCTCTCTCTCTCTCCCTCTCTCTTTCTCTCTCTCTCTGGGTATGAGGGAGACAAAAGGCAAATCTGTGTGTAACAAGTGTCTCTCCCAAAGTTGAAAGAGTGACAGAGGCAAATTAAGGGCGGTTGGTGGTCATTTTCAAAAGTCTGCCTCATTATCCCTCTGATACCAGTGCCTGTGGCCCAACCGAAGCCACCCACTTACTTCCAACACCGGCAGGTGCCACCCAGGGCACCACATACTTCAGAAGACCCCCAACGACCTCCAACCTCCAGGGACACCACGGAAACGTCCTGCACCTACAGGAGTGAAGCAGGTGCCCCAGATTCCATTGATGCCCCAGCAGCAAGGAAGTATACCAAAGGACCTCCGGAAGACCACCCAGACAGGAAATACGTAACCTGGCCGTCCTGGAATGGCGACGTATACAACGCCTTCCGGGTCGGGAAATCCTACAGTATCTCCTAGGGTCGATCCAGGAAATAGGCCAGTGACCCCTACAAAACATGTAGGACACAATAAGGAGACAGACCCCGGATGAGGAAAGAAGCCCCGGGGCCAACTTCATCACAAAAAAGCAACTCCGCCTTACCCCCTCACCGACCAGGATCGAGGAAGACGGGCATAAGGTAACCAGGAGGAGCCCTAGGTGATCCCTTCTCGACTTCAACCTCTCCAGTACCCACCGTAGTTATAAGTTCACCAAATAAGCAGGACGACTCTAGTTATTCAGACATCATTATTATAACTTGTTGTCTAGCCAGGGGAATTATTTGCTAGATCTCCTTCGTGTTCACCTTTGACCGGCGTGGGTAACAAGGAAGTTTTATTCAGGAAAGAGGATCCTAATGTAATCTCGTCTTAACCAGGTACACCTTGTACCGGATATAAGACATTAGACCCATCCCGTTATTCAAGTTAAACTATTTAACCCCCTTCTCTCAGCAGTAAACAATACACACCCTGTCTTAACCCCCCAAAAACGGGGCCGTTTGTAACATCAACTACCTGCCAGGCGGGCATATTTACCGAAAACGAGCTTCATTCCATGCTCTTTTTCATGCATAAACAAGAGTCAGAGCATAATACAATTATGTATCAGTGAAAGGGCGATAATAGAGCTTTCCAATGACACCTGAATCATCCTTGTACGACCACAGGTTATCCTGTAGCGATTGCGCAACAGGAGGTGAAAATATCCTAAATAAGGTAATTTCCTCAGTATTTTCTTGATCTCGCGAGGCCGTGTGTGTGTAGGGAGGCGGTGGTGGTCTCACAACCGGCCCAGTGGTGGTGCCGAGTGGTTAGAGCTCGCCTATCGTCCTCCCAACGCGCGGACTCTCTCTCAGAGCCCCTAATGTGCTCAGAATGCCGCCCGTCATATGACGGGTACCGGAGGATAGTCCATTTATTTCTTGCCCGTCATATGATGGTCACCGCGGCTTGAGTGTTAACGTAAATGTCCGCGTAACAATAACTGCCCTAGTCTAAATAACCCCTCAGTTAGTAGACTCGCGAATTTTGCTAAGTGACCAGTGCTTACCCACATTCACTCACATGGTTAAAATCAAGTTAATTCTCCATACTGTCGAAACCTAATTGCATTACCCCTTTTACAGCCTTATATGCTTATCACTCATCTCTTATCCATCTCTTTATCCTAAGATTCATTCCCCCGTATTAACCGTTATCTATTCCCCCCCCCCCCGATCCTAAAACCCTCGAATCCTAAACTTATCTACCATCACTCTTTCGTTATATTTAACTTTGCTATTAGAGTCGTCCTGTGCATCTCCTTGTGAATAACTTTATCCTCGATATTTGAACTTTTGTGTTTCCCGCAGTATAATTATTTGTTGTTGTAAATACTTACCTTTAAGAGTAATACTTCATGTCATTATCTGCTGGTCGTAATTTGACAGCAGAATCTAGTACTATTTACAAAGACAGTGCACTAGCTTGGACAACGGCGTTCAATTTTAACTCGTTCCATCACTCATATCAGAAGCCTCCGTCTCCATTGTCTTATCTCATTAGCCTTAAATAAATGTGTATGAATAGATTATATGTGTAGAATTACTAAAACTTCCCTTTTGTAGAACCCATAAACTTTCAGTATAATACTTGTGGCAGCGGTGTCTCATAAGGCTAGGGTTTTTATCATATTTATGCTATTATTCAATTACTAGAACATGGCTTCCGATGTTGCTCGCCCCACCATTCCCCCGTTCTGCTCAGAATCGATGGATATCGCTACATATTTGGAGATGTATATGGCCGCTATTAACCTGCATTATGCAGAGGACAAACGGATGTCTGCTCTTTTGACGTCAATATAACTTAAAACTTACGCTCGTCTCTCTGATATAGTACAAATGGACAGCCCGTGGCGGAGGTCAAACAACTCATACTAGAAACCTTACAACCCACCATGGGCCCTCAACCATTTTGTACGCCATCACGTATAATGGCGATTTAGACGATACACTGTTGAAATTGCGCCGTTGCCGAGGATTGCATATCCCGACCACGGTACCGACTCCCTCAACAAAGTTGTATTTGATAACCTAACTCGCATTATTCCGTCTCACGTTAAACAGTACTTCACGGTTCATGAGGTCACATATCCTGCCGAAGATATTAAGATCGTACGAAAGTTGCTCTCCGTGCCCTCCTCTTCCACATCTCAGCTTTGCGCCTTAAGCCATAACCCCACTCAGCCGCTGGTCTTTCGTGACCAAATAGATCCCCCTCATACCAGTCTGCCTGTTTTCTGTCTCGCTACCGCCCAATCAGTCCACGGAAGTCACCTACCCCATGTCAACCAATGCTGTCACAAACCCCTCCCCTCATCATTACAAGCCTCAAAATCAGTCTTCAATTCGGGATCCCTCTAGTCGTTCCCATGGATCTTTACGAATTCACACCTTGTTCAACCAACTGTTGTCTGCGTACTTGGCGATCTTGGGAAAATGCTAAATACTACGCCAACGCAACCGCCGGCAACCACAACTCCCATCAACAATTCCATACGGGTCAAAATCATTACCTTCTTAACAACCCCCAACATTTCAATCAGCATCGTGGCAACTCTTGGGGGCGCCATCCATATCGCCAGTATCCACAAAGCCAAGCTCGCATAGTCCAGCCAGAAGATAGATATCCTTCACATACCCCTTCACACTCTCCGAATCAATATGACTCTCAGTATCTCTCACCAAACTATCAGGATTCATACCCCCTTGCCTCGGCACGCACATGACAAGCATGCTCCCTCCTCCGACAACGCCTCTCCCCGCCCATTGATGTCGCAGATTTTTTTTAAATTACCCCCGACACCCTTCTCGGTAGCGGGGGTCCAGTCGTCATTATTGAAATCCCCCATTTTGAACCAGTTGAAGTTAAATAAACTCCCTGCCCGCCTCTTCTTCGACACGGGGGTGGCAATTTCCTGCCTGCACACTCACTTCTACCGCAAACTGCGACATGAATTACTGTAGGTCCACTGCAAAAGCTCACATTGCAATTAATCAGTGCAGGGAATGCCCCACTCCACATCCAGGGATGACTTACCTCCTTACCATCTCCTCACCAGGTGGGTCTGTTATCAATCATGAATTCGTCATTCTAGACTCCCACAACGCTCAATATGACGGTTATTTAGTCTTCAATCTATTACAACTACTCTGCGCCCAAATAGATTTCCATAATCGCCAACTGTCATTTATGCCCACACCATCTCAGACCCCGAACGTGAACCACCTTCCCCGCACATCATTGCCCAAGCAACGACGCTATCACCCATTGTCATTCCGCCACATCACCAGGCATATGTGCCCATCTCTAGGCCTGCCAATGCCCCCCTAGTGTTCTCCCCTTCCTCCCACATCTCCCCCCATTGCCTCACCTCCTCTGCCCTTTTACCCCCTCCATTAACTGCCTGCAATTGGCAAATATTTCCGATCATCCCATCACTACCCCAAAATGACTATTGATAGGTGATCTGGAAACATTCGAGACCATTGTAACCCCCTCACTCCCAACATTCTCCTCCATCTCCCTCATCCCCAACAAACTGAGCTACGCACATTGTTGTTAGAATATCAAGATATTTTCTCTCAAACTCCCGAGGACATTGGGCACACGAAAGATGTAGAACCTCCTATGCACACTACCAGTCCCCACATCCGCCAACCCCTCCGTCGGAAGAACCCCCTACAATGTAAAGAGGAAGATAAACAGGTGCAGGATATGCTCGATGCAGGGTTTATCGATCCCTCCACTAGCCCCTGGTCCTCCCCTGTCGTCCTTGTCAAAAAAAAAAAGATAGCTCACTACGCTTTTACGTCGATTATCGCCAACTAAATGATGTGACATTGTGGCATGTGCCAGTCGCACTCTCAACCAAGCAGAAGTAAATTATGCTGCAACAAAGCGTGAATGCCTAGGTATATGGGCCTTGCAACACTTCCACTCATATCTATTAGGAGCCAAACTAACCCTAATAATAACTGACCATCACTCATTGCAATGGCTCCGCTCCTCTCAGACAACAAACACCTGATAATTCGCTGGAGGGATACCCTAGAAGAATTCAACTTTGAAATCGCATACCGCCCTGGCAAACTCCATACAAACACGGATGCCCTCTCCCACCTGCCCTCCACCTACCCCCTTCCCAGTGAGGAACGGTGCACGGCCAACGCAGAAAAGGTCTCATCTACCAGTCACAATGGCCAACAGATTTGAGATATTGGTAGAGATGGAAGACGAACCAGAAGAGACCAGGCTCGTTGGGGATTCCATCCTACGAGGACAGGTCGAAGAGTTCTGCGACAGAGTCCCAAATCAACGAAAAAGATTTTGCATCCCAGGAGCTGGACTGGACGACATTGTGGAAGCCTTCGAAGATACCACAAAGGATGCAAATGAAAATACCCTTTTTGTCATCCATGCTGGTTCAAATGACGTCATGCGCACCAGATCCGAAGAGTTGATGGAGAAATATCGCAAGATGATCCAGCACTACAAAAACAAGTCAAGGAATATCATCATCTCAAGCATTCTCCCCAAGATCGACGCACCTGACAAATTCTACGACAAGGCTTTCAGCACAAATAGCCGACTAAAACATTTGTGTCTGAGGGAAGAAGTTGAATTCATCAACCTCTGGGACAACTTCTACAACCAGCCTACTCTGTTCCGCAAGGATGGCACTCATCTAAACCCTGTGGGTTCAGCACGCATGGGTCGTCTCCTACACGAAGCAGTCCGCAGCCATGGATCAAAAAACGCCATCCGAGAAGAAGCAGCAGTGACATAAATCATCCAACGCCAAGAAAAAACAGAGGCAACCGAGGACCACCAGCGATAAGGACCGAAGACAGCGAGGACCGAGGACAGCCATGAACATAAATGTAGATCCGACAAGAACCAAAAATATTATTAAAGAGCGTTCCGTGAGTTCTAAAATAACAAATTTAAAGGTTTTCTATGCAAACGCTCGTAGCATACGCAATAAATTTTCAGATTTAGAGGAGCTAGTGTTTACAGAAAATTATGATGTGATTGGCATAACAGAATCTTGGCTCAATACAGAAGATAGAGACTTTTTAGCAGAGTATTCACTTCCCGGTTATGTAATGTTTGAGAAAAGCCGAATAATCGAAATGGAGGTGGCGTTTTACTTTATATCAAAGAAAGTCTTAACCCTACCCTCTTGTCAAAACCTCAAATTGTGAACGTCGACGCATCTTTTGTGCTAATAAAGAATAATAAAGGTACCAAAATAATACTTGCATTAATATACAGACCTCCAGCTCAATCAGTGCAAACTGACCGAGAAATTTACGAACAAATTGCAGATGTAAGTAACTCACAAGATACCGTAATTTTTGGTGACTTTAATTTACCTGTGACCAAGTGGGGCGATACTCTTACTTCACACTCCGGACATGACTTGTATACGAACTTACAAGAGAGTTCGCTTTATCAATTTGTTGGAACGCCGACCCGTGGTAATAACGTTCTTGACATTGTACTTGCAACAAAAGAAGAATTAATAGAGAATTTGAATGTTGGTGATGAATTGAGTAACAGCGACCATCGTACGATAACTTTCACTTTAAAGTTTACTAGTAACGAACCAAATAGTAGCATCGAAAAAGTCCCTAATTTCAAGAAAGCAAACTTCCATAAACTTAGAGCTATGTTTAAAGAAACTGACTGGAGCTTTTTAATTCACAATAACGACATAAATACATCTTGGAAGTTATTCGAAGCCACTTACCTAAAAGCAGTGCAAGACTGCATACCATCGAAAACTCGGCGTCCAGGCCATAATAATAAGCCCAAATGGTGGAATAAAGATATTTCAAACTGCCTGCTTGCTAAAAATTTGCTAATGATAGATTAAAATCCTCACAAAATAACGAAGAACGGCTGAAATTTGTAGAGCTACGACGCAAAGCCAAAAAGTTAATTAAGCAAAGTAAAAAGACCTTAGAGTTACATATTGCGAATCAAAGTAAAACAAACCCGAAAGAATTCTATAGTTATATCAGAAAGAAAAAAGTCGTTACTTCAACTGTTGGACCGTTAGTCGATGAAAATGGAGAATACACCAAAGACGAAGAACAAATGAGTAATGCCCTCAATACCTTCTTTGCATCAGTTTTTACAACAGAAGACCTCAGTGATATCCCTACACCATCGCCGATTCAGATTGATAATTCAGATGTTCTAAGCAATATCACCGTTACAGAGAGAGATGTATTGAATTGTTTAGATAAACTCAAGGTAAATAAAACGCCTGGACCTGATACAATCTCGCCTAGAGTTCTAAAGGAAGCTAAGGATGAGCTCTCTAAACCACTGACATTACTATTCAATAAATCCTTGCAGTCTGGAACTATGCCCGATCAGTGGAAGCTAGCCAACGTAACACCGATATTCAAAAAAGGCAGCAAATCCCTACCCAGTAACTATCGTCCAATTAGCTTAACCTCAGTTGTATGTAAAATGCTAGAAACGGTCATACGAGACAGACTCGTAAATCACTTAGAGGAAAATAACATACTTAAAGATACTCAACACGGCTTTCGTAAAAAACGTTCCTGTTTAACAAACCTCTTAGACTTCTTCCACGATATCCTCAACCTCTACGATGAGAGTAAAGCTGTAGATATTATATACCTTGATTTTCAAAAGGCCTTTGACAAAGTTCCCCACAAACGTTTACTGCTAAAACTAAAAGCGCATGGAATACAAGACGGTGTGTTGAAATGGATAGAAAATTGGCTCAGCGACAGAAAGCAAAGAGTAGTCATAAACGGTAAGGCATCAAAATGGACCAATGTAAGTAGCGGGTACCCCAGGGATCGGTACTAGGACCAATTCTCTTTCTAATTTACATCAACGACATAGATGAGGGTCTCACCTGTACAATCTCAAAATTTGCTGACGATACAAAAATTGCAAATAGCGTACTCTCAAAAGAACAAGTTGACGATATGCAACACAATCTAGATAAATTGTCATGTTGGGCCCAAATTTGGCAAATGAGTTTCAATGCGGATAAATGTAAAGTACTACATATCGGATACCTAAATGAGAAAGCAAACTATTCGATGAATGGCACTCAGCTTAAGAATGTAAACAGAGAAACCGATCTGGGAGTAACAATATCGAGTAACCTAAAACCGAGTCAACAATGTTCAGAAGTTGTTAAGAAGGCAAACAAAATAATTGGCTTTATAGGCAGGTCATTTGAGCATAAATCCAAAGAAGTTATCCTAACCCTTTACAATTCCTTAGTCCGCCCTCTTCTGGAATACTGCGTTCAATCCTGGTGCCCTTATTACCAAAAAGATATAAACAAGCTAGAACGAGTTCAACGTAGAGTTACCAAAATGATACCTAGCCTAAAGAACAAACCATACGAAGAGCGTCTTAGAGAATTAAATCTATTTCCTTTAACCCAGCGCAGATTAAGAGGTGACTTAATTCAAGTGTTCAAAATCATCAAAGGCATCGACAATATGAACTGTAGTAAGTACTTCACTATCGACCAATCTAATTACACGCGGGGAAACGGTTGCAAAATTATTGGTAAATCTTTTAACTCACACGAATCTAAGAATTTCTTCTTCAATCGAGTTGTCAACTTGTGGAATGGGCTTCCCCGAAACGTTATAGACTGCATCACCGTTGATTCATTTAAACTCCGCCTAGACAAATATCTCGCATCAAACCCGCGACTGACTGCGTTTGTAAATGAATAACTTTATTTTATCCCCCCCTCAGTTACTAACCCATCTGTCCCCTACTAACTTCCTAATCCTGCCACGGACATTAGTTCCAGGGCAGTAATTCCCTTTCCAATGTTCCCTTACCCACTCTAAACCACTGTTTGGACACTTGATCCTCAGTGTTTTGGAGGACAAGCAACCTAGAAGGGTCACTAGATCTGTTGTTGCTTGATTTCCTTTGTACTTTGTACTTTGTACCTTTGTACTTCCCCCTACCGCCATCCTCTCAAACCCTTCTCAGCCACCCTTGACCCCCAGATCCCCAGACCGGAAATACGGAAATACGTAAGGTGTGGCACCTGGCCGTACCGGAATGGCGACGTATACAACGCCCTTCCAGGTCGAGAAATCCTACAGTATCTCCTAGGGTCGGCCCAGGAAATAGGCCAGTGACCCCTACAAAACATGTAGAACACATTAAGGAGACAGACCCCCGGATGAGGAAAGAAGCCCCATTGCCAACTTCGTCACAACAAAGCAACCCATTGGCCCAGGCCGCCATGACGTCACCACCCTGGTCGGCGCACCCATTGGCCAACGCGTGGAACAAAATGGGCACCACAGGATCACCGCCTGGATACTGGACTATAGAGGGGATATAGACAAAAAAGAAAAAAGAAAAAAAGCTCCGTGAGTCAAGAAATGTTCACTCTAACGCACCTTGATTTTGACTCTCTGTCATTCTTTTAACTATACGGAGGACACTTGCTACTTGCATCTTTGCCTTTTGTCTCCTTTATACACATAGAATATTATACAGATATGCCAGAATAATCAGATTACTCATAGTGGATATCAGACATTATTATAAATCCTCCGGTAACAAAGCTTCTGTAACAACTGGGCTACCTGGTGTCCAGTAACAGCTGTGGCGTGGGTTGGTCCAGCTGGTAAACATGTAGGGTACCGTCCAGGAGTCCCACACAACACATCTGGGGTGCTGACGGGCAACAGGATACCACAGTTGCTGCCACACCCAATTCCAACCTGCACAACGATTCCATGTCAACTCAATTCCTAATATACAGTCATGGTGAAGAATTTCTGGAAAAAATTTGAGAGGGAAATTACGATACAAAGGCTGGCCGTATTGTGAAAGTGAATTAGTGACACATCATATACATATTGTTCTTATCATTAAGAGTACCTAGCGTAATGTAGTGTTAAATTTCCCAGCCTTTGTTAAAATGTAGGATGCATCAAGGTGTTTCGCATAACACATCTGGGGCGCTGATGGTCAACAAGATACCATGCTCAACTCTAACATGAACAATAACTCTATACTAAGGGGGAGGTGGTTGCCTTTTTGGAACCCCTTGTACCTCATGTTTAGCCCGATTAGTTATGAGATATTAAATAGTTTACCCCATTAGCTTAGCGATTTTAAGACCTTTCGCCATATTTTGTTGTCAATGTTAAGACCATTCATGCCATTTAGGTGTCGATTATTTCCTGACGAGCGATAGCGAGCCTGTAATTCTAAGAGGAATCGTCCTTTGGCAGGGACATTTTTCTACTGACAAATTTACAAAATTTATCGTGAAGGGGGTCGAGGAGGTGTTTTTATAAGCTTGATACAGGTCTAGCGAGGACATAAATGTATAAGTAAATAAGTAGACCAAAAAATAACCATTACCCTATTAACCCAAGCCTTAGTTATTTTACAATATAACATGCCCAACCTAATATAATATAATATATACTATCTTTACCTATAATAATCTACACTTTCCTAGCTTAACCCACCTGTATATCAACTTAACCAATCCCAAAATTATCTAACCCACCCCGAAAACAAGGTGAAAAGTCGAGCAAATTTAAACTACCCATTTAGGAAGCTCTTTAGATTGACTTGCTCATGTAGTAATGTACACCCTATGTGGTGGATTGTGTTCTTTCATTTCATAATTTTATTTTAGTAAGCGTTGTTTCCACATAGCGATTTTGATATGTTGTTTTGACTTTATATTGTCTTTGTCCCAGTTTTGGTTTGACTTTGTTTGCAAGTTTTACATTTTAATTATTATATCCCATCACCAGTAGCCATTATGTATTGAAAATCTCAATTGTTTGTCGTTTTCGCTGGTTCATACAATATATAGTTTGTGCGTGCGTAATAGAGCTCATAGATTTTAACATAACTTGTACACATTGTGTACACACATAGAAATCTTCACTAACTCGATGTATAATATACAGTATATCACATTTATGATATGCATCATATAAACACATATGAACACATATTATGTGTACATAATGTCTGAAAAAAGTGCTTGAATTGAATAATGCAAAACTATTACACCCGTAATATACCAGTTGATTAAGTCTATGTGTTTTATATTACATACACAAGTTGCAGAATGTCATGTTTACCCAATATACGTACCATAGTTCCGGTGTACCTAACCTATAATATACGTACCATAGTTCCGGTGTACCTAACCTATAATATACGTACCATAGTTCCGGTGTACCTAACCTATAATATACGTACCATAGTTCCGGTGTGCCTAACCTATAATATACGTACCATAGTTCCGGTGTACCTATCCTCTTGACATTCCATCCCACCAACCTGCCCTCCGTGTGACCGGTAAACCCCAGACCTCCGTAACTGGCGATCACCAACCACTGCAAACATTGATTACGATGTTGATTAGGTTTTTTTCTGGACGCCCTTCTCCCTTGTATTTAGCCCCATTAGTTTTAAAAATGTAAGACGTTCACCCCATTATTTTGTTTTACTGTTTCTAGTTTCCTCCCTAGACCTCTATCAAGCTTAAAAAACATCCCCATAAATTTGTACATTTTTCGGTAGAACAATGTTTTAGCAGAGGCCGGTTCCTCCTAAACTACAGGCTCGCTATCGCTTGCCAGGAAACAATCGACACCTGTCACAAAAAGTCTAGAAATTGACAAAGGAATGGGGACGAACAGTCGTACAAACGTTAAACTAATGGGGCGAACGTCTGAAAATTTCTCACTTAATGGGTCTAAGCATGAGGGAGAAGGCTGTGTTCATGACCTGCCCTCCGTGTGTCCTTTAAACCCCAGACTGTCGATCACCAACCACTGAAAACATTACTTACAATAATGAGGAGGACATTAACCCATTCAGTACCGGTCACATCCTTATCCTTTATATTCTGGCAACTATTAGACGATTTCACTCAGGTTCGGAATGACGTCCATTCATGAAAAGGCTACACACTATCTCAATACATCCTTTTAGCTACCATATATCTTCCTTAGCTTCATAAAATAGTCTTAATTTAGATGAAATACAATAAGAAAGACGTTGCCGGTACAGAAGGGGTAAATAATGCAACGTTTATCAGAATCAGGTGTATACTGTAAATGTTGAATGATTAATTGTAGCAAATAGGGTGTTAGATGGGTTCTCTAATCTATTTTAAACACGTAAATGACTGAAACTTTTATTATGTGTATATTTTGTTGTTGCACTTAAGCGATCAATATGTACGGCGTATATTTGATTTTCAACTTATGTCATGGAAAAAGGTAAATGTGAGTTTTCCATTTGTTATCTAATTGTTTTTCAATCAGTATACCTCTTCGAAACGAAATGTAAAAACTTTGAGGCTTTCACAGTTCCTTGGAGCTCCTTGCATATATATAAGGACTGAACTCTAATGACGTTTACAGTGGATTTCAGTACAGATTTGATTATCTGTCATGACCACGTTAAAATTGTATTTAACTGCTTTACTATAACATGCCACAGCCTTTCCTTTCATTAGTAGGCAGTGTCCACCATTTTTTAATTGCCTTCGTGGTGTAATGCATAAGGTGTTGATATTCGGTGTGAGCGTCCTGGGTTCGAATCCACGGACTGCCACATGTGTTTGTACTATTTCATTAATGGATTTTAGGAGTAGAGTTGGTTGTTGGATAGAACATAATAATTATATAGGATATGTGGGAGTTAAAGTTATAAACGAAATAGAAATTCACAACTTTGATGGCATAAGGTCCTTCATAATATCGGCAAGTGGTCACCTGAATAAGTATAGAGTCCCACAACGGTTAAGCTTGATATTTGTGTATTTTATCTGTGTTTACTGGATGGTGCCTTACCGGTGAAGTCTTACAGAAGGTGATGGCGTTGACTCTCCGGCCCCTGGTGCTGTCTGAGGTAAACTGCCACAACTGTTCTATGCTGGAGCGGGAGGTGGACATGCTCACCTTCCGGCCTGGGAGGGGGGGGGGGGGGGGGGGGATTAGAAAGTTTGTCATCGTGGTCACATTTGAAGTTGTCGCTGCTCAACTTAGTTAATTTATATTTTTATATTATTTTATGTATTTTTATTTTTATTTTTTTTAGCCTGGTGAAATTGCACTTGGTAATTATTAAAGATAACTCTAATAAGGGACAAAGGGGTCCAGGGGTCTATCTTTTTATTTATTTGTATTTGTATTTTTTTTTGATTTCCTCAATAGACCTCCATCGAGATTATAAAAACACTCCCGCGTCCTCCTAAAATTACAGGCTCGTTATCGCTCGCCATGAAAAAATCTACACCTAAAGGGCATGAAAGGTCCTAACATTGACAAATATATGGGGTGAAATGTCTTAAATCGCCAAACTAATGGAAAGAATGTCTTAACATTTCAAAACTAATGGGGCTAAACATAAGCGAGAAGGGAGTCCAGAAACAGCAAACCTTCTCCCTTAACATACGGGAACAACTAACCTTCTTTGACATGGCTGCGTCCACTGGTGTAGGAGTGGAGGAGGTGGATGTTGTGGGTGGAGGATAGTTGTCGCTCCATCCACCCCAGCCCTCTCAGCAGTCCACATACCTCCACCCCGCTCTCCCGGCTCTCATGCCACACCCCTTGATTCTCGCTCTGGGCCCAAGCCAATACAGAAAGAACTAAGTAAAGAATATGATAACCGAACATCTTATCTTAACCCAATCATTTTAATTAGTCGCTCTCAACCACCACCTCTCAGTAGTCCACATACACCCACCCCGCTCTACCGACCCTCATTTCACACACCCAGCGCTTCGTTCTGGACCAAAACAAGGAAGAAAATGCTAAGTATAGTATCTTGTGACCCGACATCTCACCAGAAGATCATTTAAATTAATTGCTCTCAACCACCACCTCTCAGCAGTCGCCACACCTCCAACCCGTTCTACCTACTCTCATTCCACACACCCAACGCCTCGTTCTGGACCAAAGCAAGGAAGAGAATGCTAAGTAAAATATCTTATGACCCGACATCTCACCAGAAGACCATTTCCATTAATTGCTCTCAACCACCACCTTTCAGCAGTCCACACACCTTAACCCCGATCTCCCAACTCTCATTCCAAACCCCTTGTGCCTCGCTCTGGGCCCAAAACATTGAGGAAAGCGCTAAGTAAAGCTTATATTAGTTCTCTATTACTCTATAATTATGTGGAATGCATAGGAATGGTGCTCCATGCAATCATCACTTTTCTTTTCTTTTATTTTTTCAAGTACGACAAACTATTATATAATTATCAATTTGCTGAATATATTTGTATAGCTTACGAATAATTTGTCGAAGTCATCGGTGAATACATTTTCAAATTAGTATAATAAATATTGGAGACTATCAAAGGATATCGGACAAATTGTATTACATTTAAGCTAAACAAAAAAACTGTTTGCCAGAAGAATCCAGCACAGAAGGGAGTCAAAACATTGCCAGATAGGAATTAACCCATTCAAGATACAATGACGCAATTAGTTTTTGTTTTCTGGCTATTATTTGACAATGTTATTCAGATCAGGAAGCGGGTATGGACATCAGAGGGTTAATTAAGATTGTCTTTGCCCGTTTAATTCCCAAAAATTCCTAAGCTGTATATAATCGTCTAATGGTAGCCAAAATACACTGTCGAAACAGGATATAATCCTCAACGGTTAAAAGTCGACGGAAAAGTAATTTAGAGTTAATTCACTATAACTAGGCCAACATTCTTAACTAATAACCTGTGTAACTAAAAAAGGTGTAGAACAAATGACCTGAAAATGTCCACACCTATTCCGGCTGACTCTTCCCAAATGGTATAATGTTTAGCTCTATTACTCAAGTCATTTTGGACTTACAGAGGTCAGGGTTTACTATTTCTGGCCTACATCTAATGAATTGACTATAGTAAAACCAATATTGTGTGTGTGTATGTGTGAGAGAGACAGAGAGCCAGTAGTGTAAGGACCTACCTGGTGAGCGTCCCCCTGGTAGTATTGTAGGAGAGAGAGAGAGCCAGTAGTGTAAGGACCTACCTGGTGAGCGTCCCCCTGGTAGTATTGTAGGAGAGAGAGAAAGCCAGTAGTGTAACGACCTACCTGGTGAGTGTCCCCCTGGTAGTATTGTAGGAGAGAGAGAGAGCCAGTAGTGTAAGGACCTACCTGGTGAGCGTCCCCCTGGTAGTATTGTAGGAGAGAGAGAGAGCCAGTAGTGTAACGACCTACCTGGTGAGCGTCCCCCTGGTAGTATTGTAGGAGAGAGAGAGAGCCAGTAGTGTAAGGACCTACCTGGTGAGCGTCCCCCTGGTAATATTGTAGGAGAGAGAGAGAGCCAGTAGTGTAACGACCTACCTGGTGAGCGTCCCCCTGGTAGTATTGTAGGAGAGAGAGAGAGCCAGTAGTGTAAGGACTTACCTGGTGATCAGCGTCTCCCCGGTAGTATTGTAGGAGGGGATGGGAGAGAGAGAGTAGTATAAGGACCTACCTGGTGATAAGCGTCCCCCTGGTAGTATTGTAGAATGGGCTGGGAGAGAGAGAGAGAGCCAGTAGTGTAAGGACCTACCTGGTGATAACCGTCCCCCTGGTAGTAGTGTAGGAGAGAGAGAGAGAGCCAGTAGTGTAAGGACCTACCTGGTGATCAGCGTCCCCCTGGTAGTAGTGTAGGAGAGAAAAAGAGAGAGAGCCAGTAATGTAAGGACCTACCTGGTGATCAGCGTCCCCCTGGTGGTAGTGTAGGAGAGAGAGAGAGCCAGTAATGTAAGGACCTACCTGGTGATCAGCGTCCCCCTGGTAGTAGTGTAGGAGAGAGAGAGAGAGGGAGCCAGTAGTGTAAGGACCTACCTGGTGTTCAGCGTCCCGGGCCCTGGTAGTAGTGTAGGGGAGAGAGAGAGAGAGCCAGTAGTGTAAGGACCTACCTGGTGATCAGCATCCCGGGCCCTGTTAGTAGTGTAGGAGAGAGAGAGACAGCCAGTAGTGTGAGGACCTACCTGGTGATCAGCGTCCCGGGCCCTGGTAGTAGTGTAGGAGAGAGAGAGAGAGCCAGTAGTGTAAGGACCTACCTGGTGACCAGCGTCCCCCTGGTAGTAGTGTAGGAGAGAGAGAGAGAGAGAGCCAGTAATGTAAGGACCTACCTGGTGATCAGCGTCCCCCTGGTAGTAGTGTAGGAGAGAGAGAGAGAGGGAGCCAGTAGTGTAAGGACCTACCTGGTGATCAGCGTCCCCCTGGTAGTAGTGTAGGAGAGAGACAGAGAGAGAGCCAGTAGTGTAAGGACCTACCTGGTGATCAGCGTCCCCCTGGTAGTAGTGTAGGAGAGAGAGAGAGAGAGCCAGTAGTGTAAGGACCTACCTGGTGATCAGCGTCCCCCTGGTAGTAGTGTAGGAGAGAGAGAGAGAGAGAGCCAGTAATGTAAGGACCTACCTGGTGATCAGCGTCCCCCTGGTAGTAGTGTAGGAGAGAGAGAGAGAGAGAGAGACAGTAGTGTAAGGACCTACCTGGTGATCAGCGTCCCCCTGGTAGTAGTGTAGGAGAAAGGGAGGGAGAGCCAGTAGTGTGAGGACCTACCTGGTGATCAGCGTCCCCCTGGTAGTAGTGTAGGAGAGAGAGAGAGCCAGTAGTGTAAGGACCTACCTGGTGTTCAGCGTCCCCCTGGTAGTAGTGTAGGAGAGAGAGAGAGAGCCAGTAGTGTAAGGACCTACCTGGTGATCAGCGTCCCCCTGGTAGTAGTGTAGGAGAGAGAGAGAGTACAAAGGAGTACAAAGGAAATCAAGCAACAACAGATCTAGTGACCCTTCTAGGCTGCTTGTCCTCCAAAACACTGAGGATCAAGTGTCCAAACAGTGGTTTAGAGTGGGTAAGGGAACATTGGAAAGGGAACTACTGCCCTGCCACTAACGTGGCAGGACTAGGAAGTTAGTAGGGGACATATGGGTTAGTAACTGAGGGGAGGATAAAGTTATTCATTTACAAACGCAGTCAGTCGCGGGTTTGATGCGAGATATTTGTCTAGGCGGAATTTAAATGAATCAACGGTGCTGCAGTCTATAACGTCTCGGGGAAGCCCATTCCACAAGTTGACAACTTGATTGAAGAAGAAATTCTTAGATTCGTGCGAGTTAAAAGATTTACCAATAATTTTGCAACCGTTTCCCCGCGTGTAATTAGATTGGTCGATAGTGAAGTACTTACTAGTTCATATTGTCGATGCCTTTGATGATTTTGAACACTTGAATTAAGTCGCCTCTTAATCTGCGCTGGGTTAAAGGAAATAGATTTAATTCTCTAAGACGCTCTTCGTATGGTTTGTTCTTTAGGCTAGGTATCATTTTGGTAACTCTACGTTGAACTCGTTCTAGCTTGTTTATATCTTTTTGGTAATAAGGGCACCAGGATTGAACGCAGTATTCCAGAAGAGGGCGGACTAAGGAATTGTAAAGGGTTAGGATAACTTCTTTGGATTTATGCTCAAATGACCTGCCTATAAAGCCAATTATTTTGTTTGCCTTCTTAACAACTTCTGAACATTGTTGACTCGGTTTTAGGTTACTTGATATTGTTACTCCCAGATCAGTTTCTCTGTTTACATTCTTAAGCCGAGTGCCATTCATCGAATAGTTTGCTTTCTCATTTAGGTATCCGACATGTAGTACTTTACATTTATCCGCATTGAAACTCATTTGCCAAATTTGGGCCCAACATGACAATTTATCTAGATTGTGTTGCATATCGTCAACTTGTTCTTTTGAGAGTTCGCTATTTGCAATTTTTGTATCGTCAGCAAATTTTGAGATTGTGCAGGTGAGACCCTCATCTATGTCGTTGATGTAAATTAGAAAGAGAATTGGTCCTAGTACCGATCCCTGGGGTACCCCGCTACTTACAACGAGAGAGAGAGCCAGTAGTGTAAGGACCTACCTGGTGATCAGCGTCCCCCTGGTAGTAGTGTAGGAGAGAGAGAGAGAGAGAGAGCCAGTAGTGTAAGGACCTACCTGGTGTTCAGCGTCCCCCTGGTAGTAGTGTAGGAGAGAGAGAGAGAGAGAGAGAGAGCCAGTAGTGTGAGGACCTACCTGGTGATCAGCGTCCCCCTGGTTGTAGTGTAGGAGAGAGAGAGAGAGAGAGAGAGAGAGCCAGTAGTGTAAGGACCTACCTGGTGTTCAGCGTCCCCCTGCTAGTAGTGTAGGAGAGAGAGAGAGAGAGAGAGCCAGTAGTGTAAGGACCTACCTGGTGATCAGCGTCCCCCTGGTTGTATTGTAGGAGGGGCTTGGAGAAAGAGTTACATAGAGTTACATATATACACAGACTACACAGACCTTGCGGTCCCTACTAGGTAGTTCGGACTTAGTGCTAATATTAAATTTGCTACAAAGTGGAAGGCAAGGATGGCAAAGAAGAAGGCTCTCTCCCCACCCATCTCTCCCTCCGACCGTTGGTTGGCAAGAAATTAAGTTGGGGAAAGAAGTCCCACTGCAGAATGAGAAAAACACTTCTACTGGGAAATTTATAGTACAGAACGAAGATGCGAACTATTATATACTACTGATGCTTAACCTATTTTTATTTATTTTTATTCCCACCTCCTCAAAATGAATGTCTTGACTTCTTTTTAATGTGTCAATTGTCTTACATTGTACCACCTTCTCAGGCAATTTGTTCCATTCGATGACCACACTGTAGGTGAAGAAGTACTTTGTGACATCGAGATTCACCCTCCTGGTTTTTAATTTAATTTAATTTCCCCGAGTTAATGAACTATTATCTATTTTGAAAAGTGAATCCACATCAATTTTGTCCAATCCATTTAGTATCTTGAAACACTCGATTAATTGACCTTGCAATCTTCTTTTCTTAAGTTAAAATATTTGTTTTGTTTTAGTCTGTCATGATAAGATTTATTTCTTATTGACGGAATCAACTTTATCGCTCTACGCTGCACCGACTTCAGCTTCCCAAGGTCTAGTGGTGGGCACGGTTGGTTTCCGCTAATCAGCTAACAGCTAATAGCGAAGCTAAACTTTTCGTTAGCTGGTTAGCTTTTAAGCTAACTTTGAAAATCGTTAATGGACCGATTAGCTTCCGATAAATTTACTGCCGCTAACTGTAAGTCTGATAACGATAATGTGCATTCTCTGATAAAAGAAATATATATAGTTTATTGGTAAAAAACGTTTGCAAACCCTAAAATTACACATATGTATGTGAGTATGTAATTGCGATATTACAACAGTCAGTATTACACTAACTATATCACGTCACTTTCACATATACACTGTAGACAAGACACGTCTCATGAGTAATGTTTTGACACGAAAGTCGCATCGTGTTTACGTGTGGCACCTGAGGTTGACTCAGTAGCAGAGCATGTGTAATAGATAGTGTCACTGTGTCATAGCATACATTATTATTGAGTCATTTACTGTCGACTCGTACGTTCATAATTCTAGTCGTGACTCCTGATTGACTTGTGCGTTTTTTTTTGTTTTTTTTTTTTTTCGTAAGCTTAGCGCCGACTTGAGAAATTCGCTACAGAAAAACTACGAAATTTACATTTTCAAAATGTTACCATAGATTGTTGAGGCATCTATTTGGGTTTATATTTATATTTATTTATGGCTATATACTTATATTTGCGTGTGTGTGTGTTTTGAGTTTTGCAGGACGATTGACCGATTGTAGAAAGATGTTTTGAATAGCCTAAACCCTCTAAATAACATAGGCCCTTCTTAAATTACATAGCATCTAACTTTAGCCTACATCATGCTACATCAGAGGTAAGCGGGCATCATGGTGTTGAAGGGGTTAAGCTTATTGATTTTGTTCTACGGCCTATGCCTATCTAAGTTTTCTAACTCAATAACGAATTCTTCTATTCGACAGAAGTGTCGTTAGATACTGTAGCTCATGAGTCATGAATTATGAGTAAAAAGTCATAATAATAAATAATCAATCATAATTACAATATTTGTTATATTATTTACTATCTAGTAATATCTTATCGTTCTTATGATATTGCATACTGACACTGTTGTACATAACTTACGAGAGAAACATTATATTTTAATTTTAGGTATTCGTTAATATATTGAATTACATTTTGATTAACATTGTCCGTAAATATTGTGGTACAGTAGTATTACTGAACAGTCTTGTATTAATGTATGCAAATAAATTTGATTGTAAGCTAATGCTTATGTAATTTGTTGATATAATTATTTATGTACAAGAGGATGCACATGCACATTCATTAATCATCTGATCTTGGCATTATATGATATTATATGATTCTATTAGACTATGTTTTGGAAAGCTGTGTCTGATCAGTAAGCTACACATACAACGTACTGCTTATTATAGTTTTAGCTTTCTAGGTCTGTGTTTAAGGGTTTTAGAGGGAAACAATCAAGCCAATGCTAAATTCATATGATAAAAGTTAGCTGTTAACTGTTATCGTTAACTTCCACTAATTTCTTTAGCAATTTAGCGATTTAGCGTTATCGAAGCTAACGTTTTAAGTTAGCTGATTAGCGGTTATCTCAGCTAACTTTTCGGTTAGCTGTGCCCACCACTGCCAAGGTCCTTGCTCAGATATGGAGACCAGAGGAGAGAGAGAGAGAGATAGAGACAGTAGTGTGAGGACCTACCTGGTGATCAACGTCCCCCTGGTAGTATTGTAGGAGGGGCTGGGAGAGAGAGAGAGAGAGAGAGAGAGAGAGAGCCATATTAGTGTGAGGACCTACCTGGTGATCAGCGTCCCCCCGGTAGTATTGTAGGAGGGGCTGGGATAGAGAGAGAGAGAGCCATATTAGTGTGAGGACCTACCTGGTGATCAGCGTCCCCCCGGTAGTATTGTAGGAGGGGCTGGGGTCGACGACGAGGCAGGTAATCACACTGACGGTTCGATCTACCTGAGAACATCAAGAGGATACTTTATAGATTATCCATTGTATCACATTTGCTTTCATGCGTTTCTTCAACATATCTTGATAATGTTGGCGTACATACAGTAAGTGAAGTTTTAAACTGTTACATAAGCGAATACTGTATTCATAATATTCGCAGAGGCACACACAAAACAAAACAAATATAAATAAATTATATTGTTGCTGTCAACCATGTTTCAAAATACTTTGGTGTTTCATCTAGGTAGTCTCTTGTGATATGAACCTTAATAGTTTGTGCCATATGCAAATATAATTATGTACAGTACTTATAATATAATATATTATTAACTTCCTACCTTGCAGCTTCCGTCGTTCATGTTCATCATACATGTCCCACTGTGTTGCCCAGCTGCCAGTATCCTGCAGTGGAAAAAAAGATGAATGGGAACATGTTCATTGATAAATATCTTAAACATATAAAAACTCTTTATCCACTTGAATCACAAAAATATGAGCTTTATGCATCATCAATAGAATAATGAATTATGCTGAAAAGAGACACCATATGAGTAGGAGCACTATACTGACAACGTTTTGCAAATAGATTCTTAACTGAAAAGCTTTTTAAGAAGCTATCTGCGAAACGTTGTCAATAAAGTGCTCCTCCTCATATGGTGTTTCTTTTCTTTCTGTCAACTTTTCGAAGTTCATTTTAACATAAATTATGCTATGGTTCAATTATTTGATGATGATAAATAATATATATATATACAAGTTTGCATGCTACACGTAATGTAATTTATATTTTGTCTATTTACATATTATATGTAAGATCTTACCTTGAACTCTATGGCAGATTTTTGGCTGTTTTTGTCCACAAAGTATTTCATCTCCGTCTGACACGTCACTTCTCGCTTTCTGATATACGCGAGATCGCGCTTCTGTAATAATTCAGATGTACAGTCACAAAACATAATACCCGCACACCCATTTGAATCTTTGAATCTATAAAGCCAAGTTGTAAAGCATCTGGGATATATCAGAACAGTGGATTGTCTCGCTTGGGTTCGATACAGATTCCAATGGGTATGAAGGTAGTATGTCTCGTGACTGTACCCTCTATGACATCAATCCTGGTCCGATATGAACCCTCAAACACCATACCAACCTCATAAACATAAATATTGGTAAATCATTTAGTGAGAAGATTCTATTGACTTCGGGATGGCGTCGAAAGTTTAAGGGGACGTTATTTTATATATATATATATATACACACAATTATACAGTATATATATATATTTGATCATTATTACTGGTATTTATATTTGTTTTAGTTTGCTCCCTAGACCTCTATCAAGCTTAACCCGAGAATGGCTAAGAGTCTCATAAGAGGTTTTACTGGGCGAAGGCGACGGGACTTTTAACCCATTGGCTGCAGGAGACGTTCCCGAACGCCATGGCAATTTACAGCAATCTACAGGCTTTTAACCTCTTCTGTACCAGCGACGGCAGGGAGCCGTCAGTAGATAAATCACTCTCCAGTCCCAGCGACGGCAGGGAGCCGTCAGTCATGTACTTTACTTGTAACTGACAGTATCAGGCAGTGCTTGGTACCACGACTGTTTGAGCACTGCCCTAGAGTTGGCAACACTTCTCAGCTTATATCCAAGCCTCTGCAGGCAAGAGGAGCCAGTATTCCTTTATCTTTTGAGGCGGTAGGTTGTTCTATCTTGCCATTTTGGCCACATTGCTTGGGACTAGGGAGGACTTTTATTACTGTACCCTATGGTACAGTAGGGGTTAAAGCCTCTTGAAGCCTGTAAAATCAAGTACGAGGGAGCTAGAACACGACAGGCCACCCGTCCTTCTCCCAGGCAGCAGCCCGGTACACTGAAGGGTCTGAGTCAGTCTCTCGCTAAATATACAGTGCTGCCAAAGGCAAAAATAGCGCGACATTAGCGAGAATTGCTAATTTTAGCGAATGTCTATGGTAGCGCTGCGGGTGAACCCCGAGAGCTACGAAGATCGTTCTGGCGTCATTTTGAAGCTATTTTCTTTTAGTTTTTGCCTGAATACATTTCATTTCATGCAGACACTTGCCTAATCAATCAAGAGTGCCTGAATGAGCCCTAATATAGTGGATATATACCTGCACCGTAAATGTTAAGATCCAAGGCCTAAAAAAAAAAGCCTTGAAAAGACCCCAAAATCACTTGAAACAAAGGAATATGTGATTAAGTGAGATAATTCCCCTCCATACCTCCTATCACTCCTCCACATGTGTCAAACCCCCCCCCTCCCTTCAATTATCACCTACTTTTCCTCTTATTCCCTAGTTTATCGGTTTATTTACCACGCCAATATCACCCACCCGGTTTCAAGGTCGTCAGGGACGCATAGTGAGAGCATGGCATGAGAAATACAGAGAGAGAGAGATCAGTCTGGCTTCAGGCCTTGAAGAGGGAGGTTTTATGTCTCGTGCGCCTCTCACCTCATGACTGGAGGGTCGGCAATAATTTGTCTTGTTCACCCCCCAAATACTATTCCCACTTGTTTTATTGCTGTTACATGGTAATATCTTCATATTAAACGTAAAATAGGTGCATATGAATAAGTAATAACGATATTTATCGGATATTGACGATTTTAGGCGGGAATGAACCAAAATATGCTCATTTGGCGGGCACTTTTAAAAACCAATGGCGCGCCATTGCCGGGTTAAAGAAACACCAGCCCAAAGACCACCCTTCGATACAAATTTGTAAATTTTTCGGTAAAATATGTTCGGGCCCAATGCCGGTTCCTCTGAAAATACAGGCGCGCTATCGCTCACCAGGAAAAAAATCGTCTTCTAAATGGCATGAAAGGTCTTAATATTGACTAAAAATGGACGAAAGTATAAATATTTGAAAACTAATGGGGCTAAACATGAAGGAGAAGGGGGTTCATAAAATATAAGGAAAACTTCCCGTTAAGGCTAAAATTTTTGTCCTAGAGTGTACAGTCACAATCAAGGGTTGGCAGACCATCTTAATGATACTTTGTGTGGTATCTAGATAGAGGGTATTAACCCTCTCGCATTCTTACGATGCGATGGCGTCATAACGCCACCAGCCCAGGAGTGGTCGTATGACACAATCGCGTTATAATGCCACCCGTAAGTTAGAAATATTTGTGGTAAATTAGTTTATGACGCGATTTCGACGCATTTTTGGCTGGTAAGTTAGGCCTCAGTAAGTTACAAAAGGAAATATCTGGCAACCCCCTAGCGTCCCTGGGAGAGGAGTGCAGGCCTTTGTTTCAGCAGTTGTGACCCGGTCGCCAGTCTGTGAGGTAGGACTCCCGGCCCTTTAAATCTCGTCTCGCCTCCCTTGCCCGCCATGGAGCAGCTTTCAGGCGGGCAAATCTGGATTATTTATGTACCAAGTGGCAGTGTATATCAATTTGTGGCTATGTAATAGATTTATGCATATAACTTGTGATTTGTGACTGTTTGTGCCTCGTTGCTCGCCTCTTCATAGCCAGCCATGTGGTGTTTAGGCAGCCAGAATGGACCCAGTGGAAGTGTTGTGAACTGTGAATAATAATAATTATATCATATTTCGTAGGGTTAGTGTAGTAAGCATTCGTAGTCACATTCCTAACTTATTATGTTAGGTTTGTGATTACGAATGTAAGCTAGGCTATACGTGTGTGTCGTATATATATTGCCCTAAAACCTTCATTTTCGCTTGAAAGACCACTATATTTATCAATAAATACTACCTACGAAGTTAGGTAGTTGTAAAATTAAAAGTTGTAATTACGAAATATAGTTGTGTTTTGCCCATTATTGGCAATTTGTTATGCCCAATTTGGGCAATTTTTGAGTGAATACACAGTTTTATTTGAGTGAAGTAACTGACAATGAAGTGTGGAGAATTATAAACAAATTTTGTATACAAAAATGTCACGGTAAGTAAAAATATGTCACGGTAAGTAGCCTGACAAAGAAGAGACAACGCTTCTTTTCTACACTACATACAGCAGTGAACCCTTGGATGTCCACAGATGTCTGGGTAAAGTACCTAATCCCATAATTACTTGCCTGCGGGGAGGTCCCCACTCCTTGAATGTTTCCTCCAGTGCTGGTATATTTTATATGTTTAGGCATATTATATTTATTTTATATACAGTATATAATTATATATATATATATATATATATATATATATATATATATATATATATATATATATATATATATTATTATTATTATTTTTTTTTTTTTATTCCTGTCCCAGGGTGTCTATTGGATCAGCCCCAAGGTCCAAAGCAAGGGCGAGGCCCATAATCGAATATTTATATTTTTATTTTATATACATTTTTATTTATTTGATTTATTATTGTTTTTGTGTATTTTATTTTATTTATTTCATTTTATTTATATTTATATTTCATTTATATATATTTTGTTTTCATTCCTGTACCCCAGGGTGTCTATGGGATCAGCCCCTAGGTCCAGAGCAAGGGCGAGGATCATAATTGAGTATTTATATTGTTATTTTGTTTATATTTTTATTTATTTGATTTATTATTGTTTTTATTTATTTTATTTTATTTATTATATATATATATTTTGTTTTGTATTCCTGTTCCCCAGGGTGTCTATGGGATCAGCCCCTAGGTCCAGAGCATAATCAAGGAATATGTTTATAATTTATTATTATTTATGATTTATTATATTTTTATTTCATTTATAATATATTTGTATTCTGTTCCCCCTATGGATCCTAGAGCAAGGGCAAGGCCAAGTATTTATTTGTTGTATTTTTTATTTTATTTGATTTATTATTGTTTTATTTTTCGTATATATTATATTTTATTTTATTATATATATTGTTTGTTTAGGTCTATTCAGGAGGCGACAATCAAGTATTTATTTGTTATTTTATATTGATTTTATTATTGATTATTATTTTTTTATTTTTTATTATTTTTTATTTTTATTTCATTTATATATATTTTTTATTCCTGTTCCCCAGGTCTAGGGATCAGCCCCTAGGTCCAGAGCAAGGCCCATTCGAGTATTGTATTTGTTTATATTTTTATTATTTTATTATTATGTTTTTATTTATTTTATTTTATTTATTTCATTTTATTTATATTTTTATTTCATTTATATACATATTTTTGTTATTCCTGTTCCCCAGGGTGTCTATGGGATCAGCCCCTAGGTCCAGAGCAAGGGCGAGGCCCATAATCGAGTATTATATTTATATTGTATATTTTTACTTTATTTATTATATTTGATTTTTATTATTTTTTACTTTTTATTATTTATTTATATTTATTTATTTATTTATTTCATTATATAATTTTGTTTTCATTCCTGTACCCCAGGGTGTCTATGGGATCAGCCCCTAGGTCCAGAGCAAGGGCGAGGATCATAATTGAGTATTTATATTGTTATTTTGTTTATTTATTTATTTATTTGATTTATTATTGTTTTTATTTATTATATATATATATTTTTTTTTGTATTCCTGTTCCCCAGGGTGTCTATGGGATCAGCCCCTAGGTCCAGAGCAAGGGCGAGGCCCATAATCAAGTATTTATATTGTTATTTTGTTTATATTTTTATTTATTGATTTATTATTGTTTTTATTTATTTTATTTTATTTATTTCATTTTATTTATATTTTATTATTTAAGCATGGCAATAGATAGATAGATAGATAGATTTATATTTTTATTTCATTTATATACATATTTTTGTTATTCCTGTTCCCCAGGGTGTCTATGGGATCAGCCCCTAGGTCCAGAGCAAGGGCGAGGCCCATAATCGAGTATTTATATTGTTATTTTGTTTATATTTGTATTTATCAACTCTGCGTAAGCAGAGTTTGGTATCGCCCCCCCGTATAGTGGGTACCACACGAAAAAAATGTCTGTCGTCGTCGTCGTCGTCGTCCGTCTGTCTCGAAACTCCTCCTAGACCGTTGGACGGATTTTCACCAAATTTCACACAAACATTTGTTGCGTGAATGCGAACGTCAGTCAAAAAAGATTTTTTGAATTTATGCAATAGTTATGATTTTAGGTCCAAAATATGGTTTTACCCCCCCCCCCCCCTGATGGCGTTCTGTGAGGGAAAACATCTCGCTACGCATTTGCTAGGTTAAGTTAGTTTAGTTGGCATTAGAAGTGATGGTAGTAATATTTGGAATTATGGTGATAGTAGTGATAATGGTGATAATAGTACTGATGATGGTTGTAATTGTATTGATGATGATGACAGTAGTGATGATGATGACAGTAGTAGATATGATGGTGACTAGTAGATATGATGGTGACAGTAATAATAGTAGTAATGATGGTCATAATAGTAGTGATGATGGTGACAAGTAATGATGATAGTTGTAGTGATAATAATGACAGTAGTGATGATGGTAGTTACGATGGTGTGAGTATTAGTGATGATGGTGAGTAGTAGTGAGGATGGTGAAATTTGTAGTGACGAGGTTGGTATCGCCCCCCCGTATAGTGGGTACCACACGAAAAAAATGTCTGTCGTCGTCGTCGTCGTCATCGTCCGTCTGTCTCGGAACTCCTCCTAGACCGTTGGACGGATTTTCTCCAAATTTCACACGAACATTTGTTGCGTGAATGCAAAAGTCAGTCAAAAAAGATTTTTTTAATTTATGCAATAGTTATGATTTTAGGTCCAAAATATGGTTTTGACCCCCCCCCCCCCAGCAATGATGGCGTTCTGGGAGCGAAAACATCTCGCTATGCATTTGCTAGGTTAAGTTAGTTTAGTTGGCATTAGAAGTGATGGTAGTAATATTTGCATTTATGGTGATAGTAGTGATAATGGTGATAATTGTAGTGATGATGGTTGTAGTTGTATTGATGATGATGACAGTAGTGATGATGGTGACAGTAGTAGTAATGATGGTCATAATAGTAGTGATGATGGTGACAAGTAATAATGATAGTTGTAGTGATAATAATGACAGTAGTGATGATGGTAGTGACGATGGTGTGAGTATTAGTGATGATGGTGAGTAGTAGTGAGGATGGTGAAATTTGTAGTGATGATGATGATAGTTGTGGTGATGAAGTTCATAGTAATGGTGATGATGGCAGTTGTAGTTATTATGGTGACTAGAATAAATTATGGTAATATTTGTGACAGTAGTAATGATGATGGTTATAGTAGTAGTGATGATGTTAACAGTAGTAATGATGATTGTAAGATGGTGGTGATGATATTAGTAATGCTGGTTGATAGTTGTAGTATCAATGATGATAGTAGTGATTAAGATGCTAGTGACAATGGACAGTGATTATGGTGAGAGTAGTAGTGATAATTGTAATTGTAGTAGTGATGATGATCATAGTAATGGTGATGATGACAGTACTCGTGATGATTGTGGCAGTTGTAGCGATGATGGCAGTTGTAGTGATGATGGCAGTAGTAGTGATTATGTTGATTGTGATTGATGATGGTATTAGTAGTGATGATGGTAACCCATCGCAGAGTTGGGTATGCCGTTTTGATTTTGGGCAAAACGGCACGTCTACTTTATTTATATTTGTATTTTATTTATTTTATATATATATATATACCGTACCGTACATATATATATATTTTTTTCTTGTCCCCTTCCCTGTTGTGTTGTTCCTGTTCTCCATGGTGTCTGGCCAAACAGCCCCAAGGTATAAATATATTCTTATAATGCCAAACTATGACTACGTCTTGGTGTTCCCCCATTTGAATTACAAAATGCGGAACTATACCGTCATGAATCCATTATACTCGCGTCATCGGGAATCGGACAATGCCAAACTATGACTACGTCATGGTGAACTATACCAACGTCATGTGGATCCAGTGATGGCGAACTTGCGTCATGACAACTATCAACGTCAATTAAATTTTTCCTTTATTTCCTTTTCTTGGTTTCAGCATCATAAGCCAACTCCTGCCTGCCACGATACGCCAGCCTGCCGCCATACGCCAGCTGCCATGTCGAAGGACAACAGACAATCCATGAAACGCTGTTTGCGAGACTCCGAGCTGGAGGATGTGGTGAACGAGGTGCTGGACCTGCCGACGGAGAGCGAGACGGAGAGCGAGAGTCAGTCGGACGAGTGGTCGACTGAGGATGATGAAGATTGGGCTTCACCTCCGCCTAAGCGACTCCGGGACGACGCCCACGCCTCAGCCGATCCACCACCAGCCGAACCAGCCACAGCGACGGCGGATCCACCACCACCACCACCAGCTGAACCAGCCCCAGCAACGGTGGATCCACCACCACAACCACCAGCCGAATCAGCCCCAGCAACGGCGGACCCACCACCACCACCATCCATCCCCTCCACTACATCCCATCCCATCCCATCTACATCTCTACCAGTCCCTAAATTCACCGATTACCTCCTACCATCACCCAACTTCCCCCAACATTACAATTCACCTCTTCCATCCACCTCGCGTGGCGGTGCCTCATCCTTGCTTCCAGCAGGATCACCAGCCAGCAGCCCACACATGTTTGCTACGCTACATGCAGTGGGCACTTTAGATACCCCGCCTTCGCATTTCTTGGGAACGGCCACCCCCGCAGTGTCCCCCTTCAGCGACACACCGTTGACCCCTTCGGCATTTGTTCTGCCTGAGCGTCGAGCCGCAATGCGTGATGAGGTTGCTGAAGCCGCAATGCGTGCTCAGGTTGTTGCTGAGGTGCCACGCACAGCGTTGAAGCCTCCAGCAGCAATCGAGGAGCTTCTTTCCCAAAGGCTTCCTCTTCACCATTCACCAATTAGTACAGCTGCACCAGGTTCACCAGCTCCACACCTTTCACCAGCTGGTGCAGCTGCACCAGGTTCACCAGCTCCACACCTATCATCACCTGGTGCAGCTGCACCAGGTTCACCGGCTAATGCATCATCTGATGCAGAAGCCCCCCCCCCCACTCTCCCCCTTGACCTACCATCTAGGCCACGCCGGAGGCCAGGGCCCCGTAGGGGGGCAGGTGGTAGGCCTAGAGGTGTTCCTCGCGGTGGTCCTCACGGTGGTCCTCGCGGTGGTCCTTGCGGTGGTCGTGGCCGTGCTCGCGATCCTGCCCCCGACCGTGATGCCGGTTGGACCGACGCCCGCTTCCACCCCCAGGTTGGTCCGTTCACAGGGACCCCTGGCATGCAGGTTCCACTGCCAGTGACTCCTCTCCAGTTCTTCCAGCTCTTCTTCACAAGGGAGATGCTGCAATTCCTGGTAGTGGAGACAAATGCTTGCGCCAACTTCGTTGACGGAGCAGCCGCTGTTTGGAACTTGTTTGGTGAGGAGGACTTGGCCAAATTCCTTGGCCTGTACTTCCTCATGGGCATTGCAAAGTTTCCTTCGCTGAGTCACTACTGGCGTTCAACTCTCCTTCACGACTACCCAGTATTTCGGAGTGTGATGAGTAGGACTAAGTTTCTAGCCTTGTTGAAGTATTTCCATGCTTTCAACAACAAGGCAGCCTGCAGGCAGAACACGGACAGGCTTCTGAAGGTTCGGACGGTGATGGAATACCTACTTGAAGGCTTCAAGCTAGCATACATCCCCGACGAAACCCTGTCCCTTGACGAAGGCAGCCTTGGATGGAAGGGTCGCCTTTCATTCAAGGTTTACAACCCAATGAAGCCGACGAAGTACGGTATCAAGCTGTACATCCTGGCAGAGGCGTTGACTGGCTATGTGTGGGACTTTCGAGTCTACACCGGTGCGGGTCGATCTCTCCGGGAGACGGTGGAGGGTCTCACGGAGTCCTTAGGAGGCCAGGGGTACAAGCTGTACAATGACAACTATTACAACTCAGTTGACCTGTGCCAGCAAATGCTCACACACAACATCTATGTGTGTGGCACCCTGCACCTTGCACGAGGAGCTCCTAAGCGGTTGTGCGACCTTGCTAAAGCAAAAGAGCTTGAACGCGATGCGACAATAGCAATGAACAACGGCTTAACCATGGTCCTACTTTGGCAAGACAAGCGCATCGTCAACATGGTGTCCACCTTCCACCAACAGGACACCATCCCGAAGCTTGTCAGTTTCAAAGAGAAGGACCAACAGGGCAGGTGGCGTCGTGGACAGAAGGAGATCTTCAAACCTGTTTGTGTTGAAGACTACAACATCCACATGGGTTGGGTGGATCACTTCGACCAGATGGTCCAGTACTACCCCATCCAGCGAAGGACGGTCAAGTGGACGAAGAAGATCACCTTCTACTTCATCCAAATGGCCCTCTTCAACGCCCATGTCCTGTACAGGAAGTGCTACCCAAGGAAGAAAATTACCTTGCTCGACTTTCAGGAGCATGTCTGTATGTCCTTGGTGCACTTCAACCCTGCAGAGTGGCCTATGTCGGGGAGGCTAGTCCACCGGGCACAAGATCTGCCGCCTGACCAGCGTGAGCCAAAGAGGCATGCACGCAGGCAACGGCAATCAAGTGGATCATCTGGGCCGTCCGACGACGACCATCCAGACTCCCCAGCCCCTGCTGCTCCTGACACCCTCTCCTGTTGCTGCTCCTGGTGGAGGCATTGAGAGGGCACCACGATTCGATGTCCCCTCCCCACCACCAGAACCAGATGATGCTGCTGCTGATGCTGCTGCCCCGGGGGGAAACTATGTCCTGGTTCAACCCCCCGTGGTACTAGCACTTGATGCAGCTGCTGCTGGTGACGATGGGGAAGCAGCTCTTGAAGCTGCCAACCAACCGCCACCAGTACTGGAAGCAGCACGAGCGGTGCGAGTCCGGAGACCTCGACCTGGAGTGGTCCCAAGGCCCCGTCCTATTGTTCTGAACCATGTCCGGTTGAACAAGGACTTGGACCATTCTCGGGAGAGGATTCCGGCCAAGAAGCGACTCCGTTGCTATTACTGCAAAGTAATGAAAGGGTTTCGCAAGGACACAAGCTTCCGCTGCACGACTTGCACGGTTGCCCTCTGCATTGACATCAACAACTGCTTCAACATTTTCCATAGCCACAATGCAGGTGTCCTATAGTCAGGAGCTATGTGCAATCATTGATTCATTTATTCATTGATTTACTGATTCATTCATTTCTCTTCTCCATTTCTCTTCTTCATTCACCCGGCTTCATTCACCCACCTTCATTCACCCACCTTCATTCACCCACCCTCATTCACCCACTGACATTCACCCACCGACATTCACCCACCTACATTCACCCACCTACATTTACCCACCTTCATTCACCCACCGACATTTACCCACCTTCATTGACACCTTGTATATATATATATATATATATATATATATATATATTTATGACACCTTGTATATATATTCTATATTTTATTAATTTCATCACAACACCAAACACCCCCAATGAAATTAACCCTCTCACGTTCTTGACGCAATTTTGAGCCTATTAGGGATACTTTAAAGCCTTTGTTACCATCAGGAGTATTTAGAAATCTTTAGTTTAGTTACTTCAACCTCTGAAGTTGTCTTTGAGTTAGCTGTGGGCAGAAAACTAATTTTGGAGAGGTAATTATAAGAGTGAGAGAACTATATTTAGTATTGCTAATCTGGCAACCTCTGCGTCATATGGTCGTGAGAGGGTTAATTAAAGTATATATGATCCGCCGGGATAATATAATATATAATATTTTTGACACCTTGTATATATGTTCTGACATACGGAGCCCTGTATGTTAATTTAAGAGTTAGAATTAGAGTTGAAGGAGCCCACTACCCAAAACGGTGAAGCAGACTAGCGAACGAGCGAGTGGGCAAACCATCTCCCCCCATACCAGCATGCTAGCCTTCACACCTCGATGACCGATGCTATGACGTATGATCGACGCCAGGAGCTGTGAATGGACCTCGCACCTGTTATGTGATTCGAGGAGCTATGATTGGCGCCGGCACCACCCGCCGCCTCCTGATTCGTTCCTACACCATCATTGTTTGGTATATAAGACCCGAGTTGTGGGCATTCAAATCAGTCTCATTTGGAGTTGGGGAAGGTGAACTTGCAGCTGGAGGAAGACGGGGTGAAGTATTATAATGGGATTGTGACTGTCAGTCAGATTATATAAATGTGTGTTAAGTGTGTTCGGTGTAAACACTTACGTTATGTTGGTTAGTGAGATATGTGATTGGGAATTAACGTGATGTGTTTAATGTGTGTAATGTGTTTAACTATTTAATTGGGAATTAACGTGAACGCTACTATTACGTGCTTAACTATTTGATTGCGAATTAACGTTAACGCTACTATTTATGTGGAATTAACGTTAACGCTATTATTATGTACTTAACTATTTTAGTTGACTAACTTGTGGACTAAAGCAACTCTTTAAGTAATTGGGTTATGATGAAAGTAATACTATTGTTTTATATTAATACTTACGAGTTCTTTCATTTTCTTTGAATTAAGCTTACAGTGCTTAATGGTGCTTAGTACGGTGATGCTATTGTCTCTTATTAGTAATATCGCCTTAAACTAACCTGGCTGTGTTAATATTACTTCTAGTGATTTTCTAAGCTGAAGAAAATTCTTTTGCTTCAAAATATTATATTTTGCTTTTCATATTATTTGAGTGAGACCTGAATCGAATCTATGAAACGATCCTGTAATTTTATTTACTCATAATCAAACCTCAATGTTACGTGGTTAAGAAATAAATTTAACTAATTATTAAATATATATCTAACTTTTTATGTGACTTTGATATAAACCCTGATGATAATAATAATATAATACCATTAACGTAAGACAAGAACCAAGAATAATTAAATTAAATATAAATAAAAGGACATATAAGAAAACTATCTATTCATTTCAAAAGGGTAAGAGACGGAAATATTCTTACTTTAATATTTATCTTTCAAGACTTTTTATAAAATTAATAGTCCTTCTTTAGCTATTAACTTATTCGGTTCATAACCATAGCCTACTAAGCTTCGGTTAAATAATAATTCTTTATAAATACTACATGACTTTAATTAGTTTCAGTATTTTTCATAATGAGTATCAGTCAATAAAGGATACCAAGTCCTAAGATCCAAAAGGAAAGGAAGCAACAACAGGAAATTATTTTATTAGATTTTACTTTTGTTTTGCCTTCAGCTGACTGATACCTTAATATATATCTCTGTGCTATCTAGATTCATCAAGTTAACCACTTGAGGATCAAGATACGTAACAGAAGAGTGGCGACCTCGCCAGGATTCGTTTCATACAGTTTCACTCTGTTTCATTAACGTTTCACTACTTAACAACCAAATATTAATCATGCCTCAACTAATTAATGAAGAAGATGCTCGAGTTTTCATAGAATCAGAACCCACATCCCCTGATATTGACTGTCTGTCAAAATCTGAACTGAAAGTGCTTGCCTCACATCTCCAATTATCTGTCTCAAACATGTCTAAAGTAGAGGTGGCTCAGACCATAAAAACCCACCTGTTCCCTGTAGAAGGCGGGGAGGGTGACGGAGCAGTTGGTGGGATCCCTAGTAAACCTAGCCAACTTGATGAACAATTGCCACCTGGTTTTACCATTGATCAATTATTCGAACTAGAACAAGCCAGACTAACAATAGAACTAGCCAGAATAAAAGCAACGACCGAACAATATGAATATCAATATCGTACGGCTCAACTAAATGTCAATACAAATGCTCCCGTAATTGCTCCCCCTCTGGGATTAACTATGACTAGTGTCATTCCACCTTTCACTGAGGATAATGTGCAGGATTTCTTTGTTTTGTTTGAGGAAGTTGCTGGAGGTATGAAGTGGACAAGAGATCAATGGCCTTTTATGTTACAAAACTGTTTTGACAGGGCAGGCTCGAGCCACGTATTTGTCAGAAGTAGCAGAAGTTAGGCAGGATTATGACAATCTCAAAGAAGCTATCCTAAAAACCTATCAATTGCAGCCTGAGGCTTACAGGCAATCTTTCCGTAAAAACCAGAAGAAAGTAGAAGAAACCCATAAGGTATTTGCCAGGACCATGACTAAAACTTTCAATCATTGGGTCAAGAGTAAGAAAGTCACAAGCTACAACGATCTGAAGGAGTTGGTCCTGTTAGAAAATTTCCTATGGAAAATTGATTCTTCTGTATCCTATCATTTAAAGGGGAAAAAGGTAGATTGTCTTGCTGACGCCGCTGACATGGCTGACACATACGTGCTCAACAACAAATTTCGTGGAAAGAAGCCCTACGATAATTCTAGTTCTAATTTTAAGTATCCCAATCACAAATCTGACGGACCCAGTCACAAGCCTATAACGTCTTCCCCAGCTAGCCAAAATAGAAATGTTCCCCCAACTAAAAATGCGACTCAGGGCAATGGTAACAGAGGTGGGCCCCAAACTAATAGTAATGCTCAAAGAGGGAACGTTCCCGTATCCCCTAAAGTATGTACTTTTTGTGGCATGAGAGGCCACCTAGCTTATCAGTGCTGGGCCAAGGAAAAAACCGAGAGATCGGGGCAGACAGTTGCCGCCGTATCTCAAATTCCATGTGTGCCTTTAATGCAGGGCTCCCGACAGAAGGAGTACCTAGCACCAAATGTTCCTTTAATGCAGGACTCTCGACAGAAGGAGTACCTAGCACCAAAAGTTCCTTTAATGCAGGACTCTCGACAGAAGGAGTACCTAGCAGCTAACGTAAATCATCTAGACAGGGTGTAGTAGCATGTGTGGTGCAACCCACTAGGGTTAAGCCAATAATAATTTCACCATCAGTGCAGGACAGTTACCGTCCCTTTATTTCATCTGGCAACGTGAGATTAAATGGTTGCATGCATGAGGTAAAAATTCTGAGAGACACAGGTTCTACTAGCACCCTCATGGTGAATCCTTACACTGAGTGCCCACCTGGCGAACCAGTTGTAATGAGAGGTGCTGGAGGCCAGTTTTATGCATACTTGGTAAAAGGCGAAATTGAATGTGAGTTACTACAGGGTGAGGCCACCATAGCTTTGTGTAGGTCCCAAGATATCCCTGTGCCTGGGGTAACACTCCTTTTGGGGAATGATGTAGCAGGTGAGAAGGTCCGACCAGACCCCATTTTGTCACTTTCCCCTGTTAACGAGCCACTAACCGGTGAGCTCGACAAGGAGTTGCCAACTGTTTTCCCTGTGTGTGCTGACAAACTTTCAATGTCTCAAGTAGCAGTTCCCTCAGACAGAAATGTACCGAATGTAAGAGTTGATGAAAGGGATGATGAGAGTGTGAATGATGCTCCAACTGTGACTGAGGTGGATTTATCTGACACCTTTATGGCTCATCTTGACCCTAACGATGACCATGAAACCCCTCCAATTTGTCCTAGCGGCCTGGTAGAGCTACAGAGAGATGATAGTGAATGCAAGGAGTTAGCTGCCAGGTCCGTGAGTGAAGAGGAATGTGAGAAGGAGGGTGGTGAATGTTTCTACCTCAAAGGAGGAGTATTGTGGCGAAGATGGAGACCGCCACACAGACCAATCGATGACGGGGCTTGGGACGTCCATCAAGTAGTAGTCCCCAAACCTTGTCGTAAAGATATCATGGAAATGGCACATTGTATACCATTGGCAGGACACCTAGGTGTGAGAAAAACTCTAGACAGAATCAGATCCCACTTTTACTGGCCAGGAATGCGTGCAGATGTAGTGGAGTTTTGTAGAGTGTGTCACACTTGCCAGATGACAGGAAAACCCAATCAGAAGGTGCCTGTACATCCTCTGGTGCCCTTGCCCGTTTTCGAGAATCCTTTTACTCGGGTGGTAGTGGACATTGTAGGCCCATTGCCTAAGACTTCCCAAGGTAACATTTATTTATTAACTATCATGGACATGGCAACTCGCTACCCAGAGGCTATACCCTTAAGGACTACCTCTGCTCCAACTGTAATCAAGGAACTGCTCAAATTTTCACCAGAATGGGTTTCCCCCATGAGGTGCAAAGTGATCAAGGAACTAATTTTACCTCTAACATTTTCCAGCAGTCCCTGAAGGAGTTGGGTATCGAGCATGTAAAGTCTAGCACCTACCACCCAGAGAGTCAAGGGGTTCTCGAACGATATCATCAGACATTAAAGGGAATGTTACGTAAGTATTGTACAGAGACCGGAGTTGAGTGGGATAAGGGGGTACCTTTTCTTTTATTTGCTACTCGTGAGGTTCCAACTGAATCCCTGGGAATGAGCTAGTTTTTGGCCAACCTTTATCTGCCAAGTTCAGGGGCCCATATAAGATCATTCGGAGGGTGAGCATTACCGATTATCTAGTAACTGAAAGCCCACGCAAGTATTCCATATAAATATGTTGAAGCCCTACCATAGGTCCCCTGATTCCTCTCCTCCAGATTCTCCCACTGTGGCAGTGAATGTCAGGACCTGTGAGCAGCCTGGTGCGGACAAAGTCTTCAGTTCTCTTACTGACCCGCAACAGACTGTTCCAGAGCCTGAAGGTATCCATGCAGACTTTGACTTGTCATGTAGCCTATCCAACTTTCAGTATAATTCAGTGGCTTTGAGGGAATTACCATCTAAACTATGTCATCTTCCCTCTGATCAAGCGAACCAACTAATCTCTGTTTTATCTCAGTCTCCCAATGTGTTCCGTGATACTCCAGGGCTCACTTCTTTGGCCGTGCACGACATCGACGTAGGGGATGCAACTCCCATTAAACTATCCCCCTACCGTGTCTCGCCACAACGCAGGAGTATACTGCAGGTCGAGCTTGACTTCATTTTTTCAAACAAGCTGATCACAAGGGCCTTCAGCCAGTGGAGTAGTCGGTCATACTTGTGCCGAAGCCAGACGGGAGCCATGGGTTTTGTAGGGACTATAGGCAAGTCAATGCTGTCACAAAGAACGATACCTACCCACTGCCACGGATCAAAGATTGCATTTACCAGTTTGGCCTCATGCAGCAGTAAGTATAATTTAATGAGAGGATTTTGGCAATTAGCTCTCCCTTGTAGCGAGGTAAATATCATGCTTTTGTAGTGCGCTTTTAAGCCTTCAGCTGTGAGATGCCTTGCAGTTCGAATAACGCTCCAGCTACGTTCCGGCTATGTTCTGATGTGGTACCTGGAGACGTTGCCTACTTTGGGTGATATCCTTATTATATCTTCATTATAATCTTGCTGTTGCCAATCTGGTGGTGAATCTATTTATGTATTATGTTTAATATTATGTACTATACTCCTTAAACTCTTTTCTAGGGGGGAGGTCTGACATACGGAGCCCTGTATGTTAATTTAAGAGTTAGAATTAGAGTTGAAGGAGCCCACTACCCAAAACGGTGAAGCAGACTAGCGAACGAGCGAGTGGGCAAACCATCTCCCCCCATACCAGCATGCTAGCCTTCACACCTCGATGACCGATGCTATGACGTATGATCGACGCCAGGAGCTGTGAATGGACCTCGCACCTGTTATGTGATTCGAGGAGCTATGATTGGCGCCGGCACCACCCGCCGCCTCCTGATTCGTTCCTACACCATCATTGTTTGGTATATAAGACCCGAGTTGTGGGCATTCAAATCAGTCTCATTTGGAGTTGGGGAAGGTGAACTTGCAGCTGGAGGAAGACGGGGTGAAGTATTATAATGGGATTGTGACTGTCAGTCAGATTATATAAATGTGTGTTAAGTGTGTTCGGTGTAAACACTTACGTTATGTTGGTTAGTGAGATATGTGATTGGGAATTAACGTGATGTGTTTAATGTGTGTAATGTGTTTAACTAATTTAATTGGGAATTAACGTGAACGCTACTATTACGTGCTTAACTATTTGATTGCGAATTAACGTTAACGCTACTATTTATGTACTTAACTATTTGATTGGGAATTAACGTTAACGCTATTATTATGTACTTAACTATTTTAGTTGACTAACTTGTGGACTAAAGCAACTCTTTAAGTAATTGGGTTATGATGAAAGTAATACTATTGTTTTATATTAATACTTACGAGTTCTTTCATTTTCTTTGAATTAAGCTTACAGTGCTTAATGGTGCTTAGTACGGTGATGCTATTGTCTCTTATTAGTAATATCGCCTTAAACTAACCTGGCTGTGTTAATATTACTTCTAGTGATTTTCTAAGCTGAAGAAAATTCTTTTGCTTCAAAATATTATATTTTGCTTTTCATATTATTTGAGTGAGACCTGAATCGAATCTATGAAACGATCCTGTAACTTTATTTACTCATAATCAAACCTCAATGTTACGTGGTTAAGAAATAAATTTAACTAATTATTAAATATATATCTAACTTTTTATGTGACTTTGATATAAACCCTGATGATAATAATAATATAATACCATTAACGTAAGACAAGAACCAAGAATAATTAAATTAAATATAAATAAAAGGACATATAAGAAAACTATCTATTCATTTCAAAAAGGGTAAGAGACGGAAATATTCTTACTTTAATATTTATCTTTCAAGACTTTTTATAAAATTAATAGTCCTTCTTTAGCTATTAACTTATTCGGTTCATAACCATAGCCTACTAAGCTTCGGTTAAATAATAATTCTTTATAAATACTACATGACTTTAATTAGTTTCAGTATTTTTCATAAGTAAGAGTATCAGTCAATAAAGGATACCAAGTCCTAAGATCCAAAAGGAAAGGAAGCAACAACAGGAAATTATTTTATTAGATTTTACTTTTGTTTTGCCTTCAGCTGACTGATACCTTAATATATATCTCTGTGCTATCTAGATTCATCAAGTTAACCACTTGAGGATCAAGATACGTAACAATGTATATATATATATATATATATATATATATATATATACCCACACACGCATACACACATTTTTGTTACCATTCATTATATTTTGTTTAATGCCTTGTATATATATATATATATTTAATTATATATTACTTTATTTGTGTGTACAATAGAATTATTTCTGAATTTATTACTTGAAGATAACTTGGCTTTCTTGTTTTGTTTTTTCAGTGTCACCCAGGAGCCATTTCCCTTCTCGTTGGAAAGGGTTGTGGCCCTACCAGGTAAGTTAAATTGACAACCTTCATGACTGACATGTGTTCTATGAACATTATACAATTATTGGCAAGGAAAATTATATAAAATTGTTGTATATTGTGGCAAAGATATACAACTGTATAAACATTCTCATATATTTACATAACAATAACAATGCATGGAAACAATTGAGCATAGCTCGCGAACCAATTACGCTATATTATTTTGGTTTTCACCATTAGAAAGAGCATAATTTTCTGATTATGGTTATATAAACAGTTATATACGTATCCGAGTAAATAAAGCAACGCCGAGGTGGGGAACAGCTCGGAACCCGGCTAGCGTCGGCGGAACAGAGACGAGTGAAGCGTAAATATTCGCATTTTGGCTCTTCATTTCAAATATTCATAGAGCAAAACGTATTTGTCATAGGAACTTCTATATTTTTGTATTATCTTCAACATTATCTGCCGTATTCATACAGCCTAAATTGAGAACCATAGATATCGTAACAACGAAATAATTCGAAAATGTTATAAACCATATCATGCAAAGTCATACTGTTTTTGTTTTCGGTCACTGCTTGAGAACTATTAAAGATAGACAATTTCTGTTTTCAGATTTGGAAAGAACAGAAAAAATACTATTATTTGAGCAAATAAAAATATATGGTCATCACTCACAATTTCGAGATAGGACGGTGTTGTGACGCCTCCCGGCGTTAACAGAATGGTTGCGTGGGGCATTGCAGCTCGCTAGCGCTCGCCAGGATGGGGGGATAGGCTATAGTTGTCCTAGAATGATCTGCTTTATTTCATTAGGGTCGTGTTGCCACAGACAGTCTAGAAATGGTCTTTGTTTTGGTCTGTAACCGCGCCTTATATTTTATATTCACTATAATATAAATGTTGCTTGTGTGGGAGGCGAGCGAGAGAGGGTGAGGGAGTACACCTGGCAGCGGGGTGAGCTATGACGCGGCTCGCTTGGGCGCTGACGGCGTTGGCGGCCGGGTGGTCAACTAGTCCCTTCCCGTCGCGGCCTCATGTTTTTTACCAGCTCAGAGCTTGCCTGACACGCGTACCGCCTACATCCTTTGCAATTCTGTCCCCCATACTCGCCACTTTGCATACTATTTCTCTCTCTCGACTTCTCCTTTCTCATTCTCTAATCTTTATTAAACTCAACACCCCTTCTGGTTTCAGCATAGACGTTCACCGTCGACCAGTCGTATTGTTCGCGAAGCTCTCAGATATTTCCCTGTATTAGGTTAAGGAGGTATTATGCTTTATTGAGGTTGGAGAGACGGACTTTTCCGTGTGTGTCCTCTCTCGGAAAGGTTGTAGACCGGTATATGTCTCCCTGGCAGGGTGTTGAGTGATTCTGCTTGGTTATCTAAAGCTAGACTAGGGGTAAGGTTACTGTGTCGTTGTCTCCGATGTGTGCAGTGTTAGCTAAGCCCTGCACGACATCGACAGGTACTGTGGGAGCCTAAGTTGTCTTCGGGTGGGTTTACTTTGCGAGCACAGCGCTGTGGTGTGAGAGGGCCATAGCCTATCCCTCACAACATAGTGCTGCCTCTTTGTGTTGACTTCTGAGGGATCGCCAGGATAGAACTAGGTACTAGAGACCTAGATTTATCAAGAGAGCATCCCCGTCATATAACGTAATCTTCATTATACCACCTTCGGACAACGTTAGGCTACGAGCCGCATGCTCGCCCATTGTTGCCCTGCCTTGATACCCCAGCTAGACTTTATTAACTGAGCAGACACTGGTTAGTGATAAGCCCCCATTATTATATGTATGCAACATTATTATTCACTGCACTTTTGAGCCGAGGTTGTTGTTGAGTTGCACAACCCGAGTAGGCTGTTGCGTTGTGTCACGAAGCATTTCTTTAGTTGTCGAGCATTACAACCTTTGCGCAGTCTTTATTATTCGCCTGCCTATTATTACTATATGTCCTAGCATTTATTGTGACCCGTATTCTGCATTATAATTGTTCAAGATTCTTTACGAACATCTTCCCAGCATCAGACTTATTTCAGAAGTTTCCAGTTGATGTTGCAGGACTAGCATTGCACTTTCTTTAATGCAGGAGTGCCAGTTATTTGAGTATCTACCGTCACGTTAATTAATCACGTTAACTATCTTTTCTTTGTGTAACCTAATCGAGTAATCTTTTACTGTTTGAGAATAGGCTGTTTCATTGAGCGTCAGCCTAGTGTGTGTGCACCAGTTACCGAGTCATAGGATACCTCGTTGTCCAAGCACGACTCAGGGCGGAAATGGTGTTTTGTTTTCCAGTATTTAAGGCAGGGGTTGGATCTAGTGTTACCGTTTTTGCATTTTGCCATTATCTAGTCCAATGTTGAAGAGCCCTGTGTCTTTGAGAACCTGGATCGTAACAAATGGTGACCTAGCTCAGGATCTTGTGAACTAAGAGATAATTGAAGGATTGTTGTGGTCATTTGTTTTATTGAGGAATATAGTGGGCACGTTAATTTTTTTTTGGCAAAGTAGTATAGCACTTGAGAGTCTTCAGACATTTTTGGCAAATGAATAGTGCTACATAAGAGTTTGGGGTACTTCTTTTCTGAATATTGTGGTGAGAAATTTTTGTGAGCATCATGTCTTATACCGGGTCAGAGGAGAATGGAGACACAGTACGTAATGTCGAAACTGAGGAACAGCAGCATGATGAAAGGGTTAATCGGGTGAACTGTGAGGAGGATGCTAGGATATTTTTGCAATGGCCTGTTATTGCCGAGCGGTTGGAGGGTATGGATCGGTACGGTCTTCAATGCCTGGCCACAGCTATCGGTCATGCGGTTACTAGCAGCATGACCAAGGATAACTTGATAACGTGTGTACTGGGCAGGGTGACTGGTGAGCGAGATGGGTTGAGTGCTCAGAGCCCTTCGGCCATGCTTCCCCTACACTCGACTCCCAGCCATCCCCGTAGTTTGCCGACCCCGGGTACGCTTCCACAGGTGGGTGGTGACTGGCAGGGTGGGTTGCCCCTGGGGGGACCACCGGTAATTTCAAACATTGTAGCACCTTCACCTCCTCAAGGGTTATCTCCAGAATTATTGTTTAAGCTCGAATTAGCTAAGCTTCAGCATCAGCAGCAATTAGAATTAGCCAAGATAGAAGAGAGAAAAACTATCAGTCAAGCAAAAATCCAAGCTGAGTCGACTAGGTACTGTGCCGACATTGATGTAGAAAAGTCGCGAGTAGAGACAATGGGACAGCGACTTGGGGCTGGTAACCTTGATCATGAGCAGTCTCTCTCGCACTTATTGAAACTGGTTCCGGTGTTTGATGAGAGTGGTGTAACAGAATTTTTCGCACGCTTTGAGAAGAAGTGCCAGGAACACCAGTGGCCAGAGAATAAATGGGCAGCACTTGTATCCTCTAGATTAATAGGCAAGGGTCTTAAAGCCTACGATGCGTTGCCTATAGAGTCTTGTATTATCTATGAGGAACTCAAGGAGGCTGTCCTGAGAGCATACGAACTACAACCAGAGACGTACAGGTTGAAGTTCCGGGGTGTTACCAAGGGTCGGGAGAGCACCTTTTTGGAGCATGCCCGGGAGCTGTCCGATGCTTTTGGGAATTGGCTGAGGTCGGAGAAAGCTACTACGTTTGACGACATTAAACAGTTGGTGCTTTTAGAGCAGTTTTTCAAATGCACGGGCGGCGACCTGACGTTAAACCTTAAAGAAAAGCAACCAAAAACTCTACAGGAGGCAGCTGAGATGGCTGACCTCCGGCTATCACTAATTCGTGGGTGCGGGTCTGCCCAGCGTAGTGAGGCAGGTAACAAAGGGGCGTGACGCCCCCCCCCCCCCCCCGAGTTAGTGATATACCTTATGCAAACAAGTACAAGAGCCATGATACCAAGACTGACCACATGACTAGCACCGTCCCGTTTAAGAAGGGGCCGGGCCCTTCCCAGTACCAAGGGAAGCCCAAAGGGGAGTTGGAGTGTTATCATTGTCATAAAAAGGGGCACTTTGCAAGAGTCTGTCCTAGCAAACCACCTACAGCAGCTGTGTGTTTGGCCTGCAACATTGGTGTGTCTCCGAAGTCATCTGAGTTTGCCCGGGGCAGTTCGTCAGAGGCTGAGGCACAGCCAATGCAGAAGCACCTGGGAGGCTCGAACCCTGCTCAGGATGTTTTTTGCGACCATAGAGGGTGGGGTTGCGTGATGTGGGCGGGGCGCAAGCATGGAGTAGAGGTCTTGCGCGATACAGGTGCTTCCCAGACTCTGATGAAAAACTTGACTGGCTACCCTATAAACGTGGCTCGGGTGGTGGTGGTGCAGGGTATTAATGCAACTCGGTCATACCCGCTGGTGCGGTTGGAGTTGGAGGTGGATGGTGTGGCACGTGAATTGGATGTCGGGATTGTGGAGAAACTGCCAGTGGAGGGCGTCGACCTTCTTCTCGGCAACGACTTTGCAATGCCCGCTTCTGAGGTTCTACCCTTAGTCGTTGCCGAGAGGCCGGCCGACGTGAGTAGGGAAGAGCAAGAGTGGGTCGAGCGGTGCCAGACACAACCCATGGCGTGTGTTGTCACCCGAGCTCGGGCAGCTAAAGTGTCACAGCCTAGTCCTCCTTCTTCAGACCAGCGGAGGAACGATCAACAGGAGGAGGCTAAAGCTGGAGTTGGTTTTAAGAGTTTTGACTCGGCGGCTCTCCTGGGTGATTCAGTATTAGCACCATTACTTAATTCTGAAGTAGCCCCTGGGCCTGTCATCGAGAGTGACGAGGCTGGGCATGACGAGTCTCCACGACAGCAACGTTATGTACATCGAGAGAGACAGAGGGAGCAGCCCAGTATCGGGGAAGGTCATGCATTGCTCCGGGAGCAGTTAGATCGCTTGGCACCCTCAGATATACGTCGGTTGCAACTAGAGGACCCTGAGCTCCAAACGTGTGCTAATGGAGCTGTAGAGCTCGACGAGGACGGCGATGCACAGCCAGGAGATTTTTTTTATTTAGAAGGCATCCTCTATAGGCGTTTTCAAGACACTAAACGTAGTTGGCAAGAGGGGTCTGGAGTAGTGGACCAGTTGGTGGTGCCACAGGAGTGCAGGGATAGCCTACTGAGGTTGGCGCATGACATACCACTGGCAGGACATCTAGGGGTGAGAAAAACGGTGGCGGCTTTAGAAAAATTGTTTTGGTGGCCGGGGTTGAAGGGGCAGGTGGTAACCTGGATAGCAAGGTGTCATACATGCCAGAGGGTTGGAAAACCTAACCAAACAATTCCGAGAGCCCCGTTGCACCCCATTCCTGTCAGTGGACCGCCCTTCAGTAAGGTCATCATTGATATGGTCGGACCCCTAACCCCTACTAGTGCCGGTAATAAATTTCTATTAACTATCATGGATGTGGCCACTCGTTATCCTGATGCATATCCAATGAGAAATGGCACGGCGAAAACTGTTGTCCGGAACCTGCTCTTGTATTGCTTGCGGTATGGTTACCCGCAAGAGGTGCAATCGGACCAAGGTTCTAATTTTACCTCTAATCTGTTCAAACAAACTATGATTCAGCATGGCATCAGCACTGTCGTCTCTTCTGCGTATCACCCGGAGAGTCAAGGGGTGTTGGAGAGGTGGCACGCCACGCTGAAAAGCATGCTTCGATGTTATTGCGCAGAGAACGGAAAGGATTGGGACCTTGGTCTGCCGTATGTTTTGTTCGCGGCAAGAGAAGTACCTGGAGAGAGTCTCGGTTTCAGTCCGAATGAGCTTGTTTTCGGGCATCAGGTGAGGGGCCCTCTCCACATGGTGAAGGAGATTTGGGAGGGTACCGCTAAGCCATGTTCTATGTTGAGATACGTCCTCGAGAGCAGAGAGAGAATGCTTAGAAGTCTGGAGCTGGCCGGGCGTAATTTGGTGAGTTCGCAGGCCCGTATGAAGGACAGGTACGATACTAAGGCGAAACTCCGGGAGTTTCAGGTAGGTCAAGAGGTGTTGGTCCTGTTGCCTTTGGCAGGTCATCCTCTGGCTGCCAAGTACGCTGGGCCTTATCGGGTGGTGTCAAAGATCTCCGATCTAGATTACCTCGTTGCCACTCCAGACCGGAAGAAGCGTAACCAACTATGCCACATTAATTTGTTGAAGGAGTATGTGAGGCGCCCACCTGAGTCACTAGCTGTCCCTGTGTTGACCTGCTGCAGTCATGGTGGAGAAGGAGAGGGGGGCAGCAATGATCAGGTGGATGATAACTGGGATTGTCATGTCTCGGCTGATCAGTGGGCGGGGAATTCGAGCCAATGTGCGCATGATGCTCTGGCGCACCTGCCGGAGGAACAGCAGGTGGCAGTGCAGCGCCTGTTCGATTCATACCCCACTGTATTTGCCGAGCACCCAGGCCTCACTACTCAAGCGGTGCATGATGTCGATGTAGGAGAGCACCCCCCCTTCAAGTCGATACCTTATCGGGTGCCACCCATTAAACTCCCAGCGCTCAGGGATGAGCTGGAGTATATGCTGGCGAGAGGCTTGATCGAGAAGGGGGCAGTACGGTGGACGTCTCCTGTCACTCTGCAGCCCAAACCTGATGGAAAAGTTCGGTTCTGCATTGACTTTAGGCGGATGAACGGGTTGACCCCCACCAATGCATATCCTCTTCCCCGGGTGGATGACAGTGTGGATAAGATCGGGAAAGCAAGGTACTTGACCAAGGTAGACCTCGTCAAAGGCTACTGGCAAGTACCACTGTCTGAGCGGGCTAAAGAGGTGTGCGGGTTTGTGGTGGATGGCAGTACTTACCATTGCAACGTGATACCATATGGTCTGAAAAATGCACCGGCCACTTTCCAGAGCTTAATGAACGACATCGTAGCAGACATCCCAAACTGTACTGTCTACCTTGATGACGTGATCATTTATGACAACGATTTCCAAAGTCACTGTGAGCACATAGAAGCCTTATTTAGTCAACTTAGTAAAGCAGGCTTGGTGGTTAATCTGGGCAAGTGTGACTTTGTGCAAGCCACGGTGCAGTATCTGGGGTTTGTGGTTGGGTTAGGGCAGGTGAGCCCGCCCCAACAGAAGATACAGGCTATCGACTTGTTCCCCAGGCCGACCACCAAGCGGCAGATCATGAGATTTTTGGGCATGATTGGGTATTACCGCCGCTTTATAAGAGGCTATTCTACTGTGTTAGCTCCTTTGACAGATCTACTAGCCAAAGATAAAAAGTTCCGCTGGGCACCTGAGTGTGAGCAGGCGTTTCGAGTAGTTAAACACCTTTTATGCACTCACCCTATCCTCAGGGCCCCGGACTTTGAACGACCATTTCAGTTGGCGACTGATGCCAGCGGAGTAGGGGCTGGTGCCGTACTTTTGCAGACAGACGAGGAAGGTCTTGAGCATCCAGTCAGTTTCTTTTCAAAGAAATTTAATTCAGCACAGAAAAACTATTAGGTTGTTGAAAAGGAACTGCTGGCAATCGTGTTAGCGCTCAGACACTTTGAGGTCTATGTTCCTGCCAGTCGTGGTAGTGTATACCGACCACCACCCGCTTAAATTCCTCAATCAATTCCACAACCGGAATATGAGGCTGACCAGATGGTCGCTCATGTTGCAAGAGTGCAACTTAGACATTCGCCATATTGCCGGTTGTGAGAATGTGATTGCGGACTGTTTGTCGCGGGTGGAGGATCCGGGGTAGGCTACCACAGTATGTTGGTATAGCCTCCTGTCTTGGCTCGCGGTGTATTTTTGCGCTGGTGCTTGTTGGCTCGCGTGTGTAGCATCAGCGTAGGGTCGCAGGGCAGGAGTTGTTGGCTTTGATTAGAAGAAAATTAGGCTACATCTATAGTAGCCGCCAAAAACAACATTAAAATAAAATATGAAAAAATTAAATAAAAACTCTTTTTGATAATTAATTTTAAGATAATATTGTAGCTAAGTACTGAGGGCAGATGATTTTCCCTCAGTAGGCTGTGCTTCTTAAAGCTCGCTCTGGGAGCACAATGTTATGAAGTAATGTATTATATTTGGGAAGGGTGATAATATTTTTTTTATATATAAATGTTGTTGTATTTTTTTTTTGAGGAGACTGAGCTTGCATTCCATGAGTGGCAGAGTGGTTAGGAGTGGCAGATTCTAGCGACATTCTGCCTGTTCAGATATGGGCTCATGGTTGAGTGTCCCATATCTTGGGGGGGGGTGTGACGCCTCCCGGCGTTAACAGAATGGTTGCGTGGGGCATTGCAGCTCGCTAGTGCTCGCCAGGATGGGGGGATAGGCTACAGTTGTCCTAGAATGATCTGCTTTATTTCATTATGGTCGTGTTGCCACAGACAGTCTAGAAATGGTCTTTGTTTTGGTCTGTGACCGCACCTTATATTTTATATTCACTATAATATAAATGTTGCTTGTGTGGGAGGCGAGCGAGAGAGGGTGAGGGAGTACACCTGGCAGCGGGGTGAGCTATGACGCGGCTCGCTTGGGCGCTGACGGCGTTGGCGGCCGGGTGGTCAACTAGTCCCTTCCCGTCGCGGCCTCATGTTTTTTTACCAGCTCAGAGCTTGCCTGACACGCGTACCGCCTACATCCTTTGCAATTCTGTCCCCCATACTCGCCACTTTGCATACTATTTCTCTCTCTCGACTTCTCCTTTCTCATTCTCTAATCTTTATTAAACTCAACACCCCTTCTGGTTTCAGCATAGACGTTCACCGTCGACCAGTCGTATTGTTCGCGAAGCTCTCAGATATTTCCCTGTATTAGGTTAAGGAGGTATTATGCTTTATTGAGGTTGGAGAGACGGACTTTTCCGTGTGTGTCCTCTCTCGGAAAGGTTGTAGACCGGTATATGTCTCCCTGGCAGGGTGTTGAGTGATTCTGCTTGGTTATCTAAAGCTAGACTAGGGGTAAGGTTACTGTGTCGTTGTCTCCGATGTGTGCAGTGTTAGCTAAGCCCTGCACGACATCGACAGGTACTGTGGGAGCCTAAGTTGTCTTCGGGTGGGTTTACTTTGCGAGCACAGCGCTGTGGTGTGAGAGGGCCATAGCCTATCCCTCACAACATAGTGCTGCCTCTTTGTGTTGACTTCTGAGGGATCGCCAGGATAGAACTAGGTACTAGAGACCTAGATTTATCAAGAGAGCATCCCCGTCATATAACGTAATCTTCATTATACCACCTTCGGACAACGTTAGGCTACGAGCCGCATGCTCGCCCATTGTTGCCCTGCCTTGATACCCCAGCTAGACTTTATTAACTGAGCAGACACTGGTTAGAGATAAGCCCCCATTATTATATGTATGCAACATTATTATTCACTGCACTTTTGAGCCGAGGTTGTTGTTGAGTTGCACAACCCGAGTAGGCTGTTGCGTTGTGTCACGAAGCATTTCTTTAGTTGTCGAGCATTACTACCTTTGCGCAGTCTTTATTATTCGCCTGCCTATTATTACTATATGTCCTAGCATTTATTGTGACCCGTATTCTGCATTATAATTGTTCAAGATTCTTTACGAACATCTTCCCAGCATCAGACTTATTTCAGAAGTTTCCAGTTGATGTTGCAGGACTAGCATTGCACTTAATACAGGAGTGCCAGTTATTTGAGTATCTACCGTAACGTTAATTAATCACGTTAACTATCTTTTCTTTGTGTAACCTAATCGAGTTATCTTTTACTGTTTGAGACTAGGCTGTTTCATTGAGCGTCAGCCTAGTGTGTGTGCACCAGTTACCGAGTCATAGGATACCTCGTTGTCCAGGCACGACTCAGGGCGGTAATGGTGTTTTGTTTTCCAGTGTATAAGGCAGGGGTTGGATCTAGTGTTACCGTTGTTGCATTTTGCCATTATCTAGTCCAATGTTGAAGAGCCCTGTGTCTTCGAGAACCTGGATCGTAACAGTGTGAAAGACAATTGCCCGGGAAAAACTTTATTCCGGAGTTTTTTTTTATAATGTAGTATAGTTATTCTTCTTTCCATTGACATATGATACATCACAATAAACAGCATTCTGGTGGATTAAAATACAGAAAAACACAAGGCTTCGAAAACTCGCCCGGCCGGAATATTTCAGGGCAAATTAGAGAAGGGCTCACCATTTTCAATTAAAAATATATAAAATATATTACAGCAAGTGTCACACTATGCCGATTTAAGTGCCGACACTCCTCGACTTAAGGGTCGGGAGCAGGTCTTTGCCTACGTCGCCGTGCGACGTGGGTGGGCACCAACTCAAGAGAGCCGTCGGGAGAGGTCGTCAGGGGCCTCAGGAAAAGTTCGACACGCACAACTCTCATGAGCCGAGTCGGCGGCCAGTAAATTGGCGGGACGGGGAAGGTAGGCGGGTGGCGTCGGGCAGCATCCAGTAGATGTCAGACGGTACAAGGGTGTCGACCTGTCTGCGTCAGACGCAGCTTATAAGGTAGGTCGCCTTCAGGCAGCGATCCGATAACGCCCAGGCGCCGTCATAGGGGGAGGCCATACCGTGAGTCCGCGACCTGGCATCGTCGCACGGGATATCGTTGATAGATGGTTTTGGGAGTGTTTTTGTTTTAACCTTGATGGAGGTCTAGCGAGGATACTAAAAAATAAATTAATATATAAACAAATAGACCCCAAAAATCACCACTGTCCCCTTAATCCGATCCCATCAACGAGTGACTATCTATAAACCCTTTCAATAGCGGTGGCGTCTGTTTTGGCATAGTTTCTGCCATACTTAGACGATTTTATGCAGGTTAAGAACGGTCTGTGGGAGTTAAGAAAGATAAATGAGAGGAATGGAGGTCTTGTGATTGCCACAGGCCCTTTGTAAGCATAATACAATAACCTAATATTTGCCAGACTATAACGAGAAAGACGTCACCGGTACTGAAAGGGTTAACTATAGATGGCCTTGTTTTACCAATTACTAAAAAAAAATAACACTTAATTAAGGGGAGATGGTCGCATTTGTTTGCTCATTTATGGATCCTTTTATTATGTTTTTAGTTTCCTCCCTAGATCTCAAGCTTAACCCCCCCAACACACACACACACACAAACGTCGCCTCCGACGGACCGGTTTGCCTCGGTCGGGATCAAGTGTGACGGAGTAGGGGTTCAGTGTGACAGGGTGGCTCTCCATCGCCGCCGGAGCATCTATTATAGGCGCCTCCTATAGGCGCCGCTCGTCAGGAGCATTGTCGCCAACTAGTTTGCGTGCTACGGAAAATGACGTCGCCCCAGCAGCGTCATTTATCTTCCTTAGGTCTTGCATGGTTGCCTCTCGACCCCTTCCAGTTGCCGTTAAGGCCGCGTCCCATACAGTACGTCAAAACACGACAACGGCCGATGTTAGCCGATTTAACAACTTTTTGCCGAATCGACACGTTTGACACGAGGCTCGCCAGACAAGGACAGCCGCATGTCACTCACACGTCACTCACGACATATTAAGATGTCAGTACGACACACACGTCTGCGCAACACGTTCACAGTACGCTAAGTTGGATGTTGATAGGATGTTAGTCGTTTGCCAGACGAGCAGCATATGTGCTGCGCAAGTGTGTCGCACGATACATACCTGTGTCATCCGACAGGGTCGACTCCTACGACAGAAGCACGACCAAGTACCCAACCCTATATAAAGGTCGGGGGCCGTAGACCCCCACACAGTCTACCCATAGGTGGGCACTAACACGATAAAGTAACGCGATAATGTAACGTGTTAACGATTTCGGGTTAACGTTTATCGGATAAATTTTGTTCCAGCTTTAACGAATTAACTAACGGTAACGTCATACTTTTTGTTCCAAAATAGCGATAATCGTTAATTAACCCGCTGAGTGCCAGGGAGGCATATATACGTCCTCGCCGAAAAAAATCGTAGCAGCGAAACGATTGCACCTATGGCTTTCATATTTTTACCACATGCACCTTACCCTTTAGGCTACCCACCACAAAAATCCCAAATCCCTCCTCCCACCCACTCGCTGACTCGGTCCCGTCAGAAGAAAACAAATTGAAAATCTGTGGCGGCGAAACGACTGCACCAATCGGTTCCATATTTGTGTGACAAGTTCCTTACCCTTCTGCCTTCCCCCAACCACACCCCCAACCGCCTCCCACCACCCAGTTCTAGCGTATCCGTACGAAGAAAAGGAAAAAAAGGAAAATCCGTGGTGGCGAAACTACCTCACCAATCGGCTTCATAAAACAAGTCAATTACCCTTCTACCTTCCCCCCACCAACCCCAAAACCACCCTCCCACCCATACATTCCGATACCATAAAAGTCTCTGTAGTCTATAGTGTCTTTTCAGCTACTTTCGGGACCATCGGGGACCTGATTTCTGGCGAGGGGAGTGTTTTTTTTTACCATTATCCTTCCTTTCTCTCCCAACTTGATAGATTTAGCCAAAAAAAAAAAAAAAAAATATAAAAATCTGGCACTGGTACCTCAAAATTGGCTGGCACTCAGCGGGTTAATTGCCAAACAGGCAGAAATCCGCAGAATAGTCAATAAATAGGTAAAACTAAAAGCCGAACCGAACCCTCGTAATGGCAGTGTTTTTTTTTCTAATAAAATAATGATAGCATTGCTGCATTTAAGATTTTTTATGTTAAAATATGATCAAATATCCATATCTTCGATAAATAACGATACAACGAATGTAACGATATCGTTATCGAAAGGAATCGGATTGGTTTGTCTGTTTTTAGTCGGGGCGTTTGTCCTGTCATGGTCGTGTCGAGCTTACTATAGTCTGGTTCGAACATTTTGCCCGATTAATTCCCGATTATTGTACGTCAAAACCGATTGCTGCACGTCCGAAAACCGATCGACATACGTCAGCAGCACATCCAAAATTTAACGGTTTTTTTTCCCCGACCATCAAAAACAGTCGGCTGAAAAATAGTGCATACACTAATTATTGGCCGACTTCATGAACCTGTCGTCGGGGTCCAGTTCCAGATGAACTCGAGTAGAGCCGATTTATTTACACAATGTTGCTCGATCATGCACGATTTTTCAAAAATTCAAATATTTTGAAAAGATCGGCTCTTGTCGGGGCTTTACGTACTGTATGGGACGCAGCCTTTAGGCGGCATGCCCCTCCATACTGCCCGCCGTAGGCGTCCTGCCCCTCTATCACCCACGATACTCGGCAGTGGTCTCCCCCTTGTATCGCCACTCCTTAAGTAGTGGAGTGTCTGCACTTAAATCGGTATAGTGTGACACTTGCTTAAGGGAGTGTTTTTTTCTAAACCTCCTTCTCCTCCATGCTTATCCCCATTAGTTTGGCGATTTAAAGATATTTCGCCCCATTCCTTTGTTAATTTTAAGACCTGTTGTCCCATTAAGGTGTCAAATATTTCCTAGCGAGCAATAGCGAGTCTACAGTTTAGGAGGAATCGGCGTTCGGCCGGGGCATTATTCTACCAAAATTATTAACATTAATCTCGAAAGGGGATCTTTTGGGTATTTTTTAAGATTGATGGAGGTCTAGGAAGGGATGCTAAAATACAAAACAATCCCCTTTGCTCAACATTTCCAGGCCTTCAGATTAACCCCTTCTGTGCCAGCGACGTCTTTTTATTTGGTTTTAGCTACATTTAGACGATTTTATGAAGCTTAGGAAGGATATCTGTTAGCTATAATGATTAACTGAGAGAGTCTGTAGTCTTGTAAGATGAGTAGACGTCCTTCCAAAAGCTGAATAAAATCACTTAACAGTTTCCAGATTCTGATGAAAAGGACGTCACTGGTACTGTAGCGTGTTAAAACATACTACGGCTGGGGCAGCGCTGGGCTATAATAGAAACACACGAGAGGCTGCCAAGGAAAAGAGAGATTAACTTATAATTAACATGTTGAGTATTGGCCAAGACTGACCTGTGTAGTAGTAGTAGGAGAGAGAGAAAGAGAGAGAGAGAGTTAGAGAGAGATGAGAAGGAATGATCTCAGAGAATAAAGTGAAGAAAATCGTAGAATGGAAGAAGTAAGTAAAAGAGTGAAAGATGATTGGTTGTTCATCTTGCTATTTTGATAAGGGGTGCATAGATAGGTAGATGAGAAAATAGTGTTCTCATAGGGTAGAGTTAAGGAAAACATTGAAATGAAGAAGGACATACAAGAGTGAAAGGTCTTGCTATTTCGAAAAAGGGTAGGTAGGTAGTCGCTGGTAGGATAGATGTCAACAAAGGTTTATCAGAGGATCGAGTTACCAGACAAGTGGTTTGAATGGAAGAAAGTAGACGAGTAAACTCATTTAGCTATTTTTGACAAAGGTAAGTAGATAGTGGGCAAAGGAGGGGCTGGCTAGATGAATGAATAAGACTATTGCTCATAGGATAGAAGGTCAAAACCACGGTATTGGAATGGAATAAGAAAGTAGACAGGTAAAAGGTGTTGTTATTTTGATAACATAACGTAGTTAGGTATGGTGTAGTTTATATGGGAGATAGGATAATGTGTTCTTAAGAACGTCATTTGATTAAGGTTCCGAAAATGAATGTAATATTAACACACTCATATGTAACTGTATACCTATTAATTTTATGTGGGCAAGGCTCCCTATCCTGGTCTGTGGACCGTTGAATATATATATATATATATATATATATATATATAAATATATATATATATATCTATATATATATACATATATATATATATATATATAATATACATATAGATATATATAGTACATATATATATATATATATACAGTAGATATATATACAGGATATATATATATATAGATATATATATATATATATATATATATATATATATATATATATATATATATAGTGTCTCACACTAGAGGTGCCCCCACGGGGGTAACGTACCGTGTAGAGCCAGCTCCGGATAAAGACTAATATATTCCACTTTCATCATCTTTATTGGGTGACTAGTTTCGGGAACATTTTCCATCATTCAGACCTCGTAACGAAACATTTAAAAACAAATTACTTAGTGATTTGGAAAATAAACCACAATTCACAAATATTATTTGAGCAAATGCCAACACAATAAACTTTAAAACTTAATGATAAAAAGCTATCCTTACAACGAACAAATTAACCAATAGTAAATGAATTGTTGGAAAACCAAGTGCTCGAACGAAATTTGCGGCTCCTGGTCAATCTTTGGAAAAGAAAAACTTTTAGACTTAAAAGCTGAATGACAGTATTGTTATAACTAAACCGGATAAGGGGGGGAGTAGTGGTTGTTCTAGCTAAGAAGGATTATTTAAGTAAAATTTATGTCATATTTGTCAGACACTAGTACATTCATTAACTTTACTTTAGATCCATTCACGTATGTACTGAAATTGGAGGATAAATTAAACAAACTTCTACGGATGTTTGAAAGACTCTTTTTTTCGCTTGATATGTCTAATATCGCTGTTTTGCTTTCGGTGTCTCAGTACCAGGTATATTACATGGACTCCCCAAGGTGCACAAACTTAACATCCCAATATGACCCATTCTTTCTGAGCCATTAGTACTTTCAATTACAATTTATCTAAATTCTTTGTCCCAATACTGGCTCCCCTCACAACAAATGCATTCATGGTAAAGAACTCCTCCTCATTTGCTGATGGATATACAACATGTAAATTAATCTTTTCCTGTAGTAATGGCTATATGTCGACAGTGTGGTCCAGTTTGTTCACAAATATTCCCTTAAAAGAAACGATAAATATTTGCACTTCTGAATTATTCAAAAGTCAATAAAGGGTATGTAACTTATCATAGAAAAACTTCAATTCACTACTGGAACTGGCACTCAATGAATCAGTCTTCCTTTTCAATAATGTTTTGTTCAAACAAGT
>CM064569.1:11160215-11240723 GCA_032716605.1 Paralithodes platypus | reverse complement strand
TTGAAGCCCTACCTAGTTCCCCTGATTCCTCTCCTCCATATTCTTCCCACTGTGGCAGTGAATGTCACGACCTGTGAGCAGCCTGGTGCGGACAAAGTCTTCAGTTCTCTTTACTGACCCGCAACAGACTGTTCCAGAGCCTGAAGGTATCCATGCAGACTTTGACTTGTCATGTAGCCTATCCAACTTTCAGTATAATTCAGTGGGCTTTGAGGGAATTACCATCTAAACACATATGTTCCTCTTCCCTCTGATCAAGCGAACCAACTAATCTCTGTTTTATCTCAGTCGCCCAATGTTTTCCGTGATACTCCAGGGCTCACTTCTTTGGCCGTGCACGGCCTCGACGTAGGGTGATGCAACTCCCATTAAACTATCCCCCTATACCGTGTCCTCTCCACAACGCAGGAGTATACTGCAAGGTCGAGCTTGACTTCATTTTTTCAAACACGCTGATCACAAGGGCCTCAAGCCAGTGGAGTAGTCCTGTTCATACTTGTGCCGAAGCCATACGGGAGCCATGGGTATTGTAGGGACTATAGTCAATTCAATGTTGTCACCTAGAACTATACCTACCCACTGCTCACGGATCAAAGATTGCATTTACCAGTTTGGCCTCATGCAGCAGTAAGTCTAATTTAATGAGAGTAGTTTGGCAATTAGCTCTCCCTTGTAGCGAGGTAAATATCATGCTTTTTTGTAGTGCGCTTTTAAGCCTTCAGCTGGGAGAATGCCCTTGCAAGTTCGACTAAACGCTCCAGCTACGTTCCGGCTATGTTCTGATGTGGTACCTGGATACGTTGGCCTACTTTGGGTGATATCCTTATTATATCTTCATTATAATCCTTGGCTGTTGCCAATCTGGTGTTGACTCTATTTATGTATTATGTTTAATATTATGTACTATACTCCTCTAACTCTTTTCTAATTGGGGGGAGGTCTGACATACGGAGCCCTGTATGTTAATTTAAGATTTAGAATTAGAGTTGAAGGCTCCCACTACCCAAAACGGTGAAGCAGACTAGCGAACGAGCGAGTTTGGGCAAACCATCGCCCCCCATACCAGCATGCTGAGCCTTCACACCTCTATGAACCGAATGCTATGACGTATGATCGACCGACCCGGAGTCTGTGAATGGACCTCGCACCTGTTATGTGATTCGAGGAGCTATGATTGTCTCCGGCACCACCCTCCTCCTCCTGATTCGTTCCTACACCATCATTGTTTGGTATAATAGACCCGAGTTGTGGGCATTCAAATCATTCTCATTTGGAGTTGGGGAAGGTGAACTAACTTGCAGCTGGAGGAAGACGGGTTGAAGTCTTATAATGGGATTGATTACTGTCCAGGCAGAGTATATAAATGTGTGTTTAAGTGTTGTTCGGTGTAAACCCTTACGTGTATGTTGGTTAGTGAGATATGGTGGTTGGGAAGTAACGTGATGTGTTTACTGTGGTGTAATGTGTTTAACTAATTTAATTGGGAAGGAACGTGAACGCTACTAGTACGTGCTTAACTATTTTGAGTGGCGAAGGAACGTTAACGCTCCCATTTTTAGTACTTGAACTATTTGATTGGGAACTTAACTGTTAACGCTATTATTATGTACTTAACTATTTTAGTTGACTAACTTTTGGACTCAAGCAACTCTTTAAGTAATTGTGTTATGATGACAAGTAATACTATTGTTTTATATTAATACGACGAGTTTCTTACATTTTTCTTTGAATTAAGCTTACAGTGCTTAATGGTGCTTATAACGGTGATTGCTATTGTCTCGTATTAGTAAGATCGCCTTAGAACTAACCTGGCTGTGTTAATATTATCTTCTAGTGATTTTCTCAGCTGACGAAAATTCTTTTGCTTTTCAAAATATTATATTTTTTTGCTTTTTTCATATTCTTGAGTGAGACCTGAATCGAATCTATGAAACGATCCTGTCACTTTTATTTACTCATAATCACAACCTCAATGTTACGTGGTTGAAGAAATAAATTTAACTAATTATTAAATATATATCTAACTTTTTATGTGACTTATGATATAAACCCTGATGATAATAATACTATAATACCATTAACGTAAGACAAGAACCAAGAATCTTAAATTCCTATAAATAAAAGGGACATATCAGACAACTATCTATTCATTTCAAAAAGGGTAAGAGACTGAAATATTCTTACTTTAATATTTATCTTTCAAGACTTTTTATAAAATTAATAGTCCTTCTTTAGCTATTACTTATGCCTGTTCATAACCATAGCCTACTAAGCTTCGGTTAAATAATAATTTCTTTATAACTACTACATGACTTTAATTATTTTTCAGTCTTTTTCATAAAGTACGAGTATCAGTCAATAAAGGATCCTAAGTCCTAATATCCAAAAGGAAAGGAAGCAACAACAGGAAATTATTTTTATTAGATTTTATTTTTTTTTGGCCTTCAGCTGACTGATCCTTAAATAAATATCTCTGTGCTATCTAGATTCCTCAAGTTACAACCACTTTGAGGATCAAGATACGTAACAATGTATATATATATATATATATATATATATATATATACACACACGCATACACATTTTTGTTACCATTCATTATATTTTGTTTTAATGCCTTGGTATATATATAATATATTTAATTATATATTACTTTATTTTGTGTGTACAATAGAATTATTTCTGAATTTATTACTTGAAGATAACTTGGCTTTCTTGTTTTGTTTTTTCAGTGTCACCCAGGAGGCCATGTCCCTTCTCGTTGGAAAGGGTTGTGGCCCTACCAGGTAAGTTAAATTGACAACCTTCATGACTGACATGTGTTCTATGAACATTATACAATTATTGGCAAGGAAAATTATATAAAATTGTTGTATATTGTGGCAAAGATATACAACTGTATAAACATTCTCATATATTTACATAACAATAACAATGCATGGAAACAATTGAGCATAGCTCGCGAACCAATTACGCTATATTATTTTGGTTGTCACCATTAGAAAGAGCATAATTTTCTGATTATGGTTATATAAACAGTTATATACGTATCCGAGTAAATAAGCAACGCCGAGGTGGGGAACAGCTCGGAACCCGGCTAGCGTCGGCGGAACAGAGACGAGTGAAGCGTAAATATTCGCATTTTGGCTCTTCATTTCAAATATTCATAGAGCAAAAAACGTATTTGTCATAGGAACTTCTAATATTTTTGTATTATCTTCAACATTATCTGCCGTATTCATACAGCCTAAATTGAGAACATAGATAATCGTAACAACGAAATAATTCGAAAATGTTATAAACCATATCATGCAAAGTCATACTGTTTTTGTTTTCGGTCACTGCTTGAGAACTATTAAAGATAGACAATTTCTGTTTTCAGATTTGGAAAGAACAGAAAAAATACTATTATATGAGCAAATAAAAATATATGGTCATCACTCACAATTTCGAGATAGGACGGTGTTGTGACGCCTCCCGGCGTTAACAGAATGGTTGCGTGGGGCATTGCAGCTCGCTAGCGCTCGCCAGGATGGGGGGATAGGCTATAGTTGTCCTAGAATGATCTGCTTTATTTCATTAGGGTCGTGTTGCCACAGACAGTCTAGAAATGGTCTTTGTTTTGGTCTGTAACCGCGCCTTATATTTTATATTCACTATAATATAAATGTTGCTTGTGTGGGAGGCGAGCGAGAGAGGGTGAGGGAGTACAACCTGGCAGCGGGGTGAGCTATGACGCGGCTCGCTTGGGCGCTGATGGCGTTGGCGGCCGGGTGGTCAACTAGTCCCTTCCCGTCGCGGCCTCATGTTTTTTACCAGCTCAGAGCTTGCCTGACACGCGTACCGCCTACATCCTTTGCAATTCTGTCCCCCATACTCGCCACTTTGCATACTATTTCTCTCTCTCGACTTCTCCTTTCTCATTCTCTAATCTTTATTAAACTCAACACCCCTTCTGGTTTCAGCATAGACGTTCACCGTCGACCAGTCGTATTGTTCGCGAAGCTCTCAGATATTTCCCTGTATTAGGTTAAGGAGGTATTATGCTTTATTGAGGTTGGAGAGACGGACTTTTCCGTGTGTGTCCTCTCTGGGAAGGTTGTAGACCGGTATATGTCTCCCTGGCAGGGTGTTGAGTGATTCTGCTTGGTTATCTAAAGCTAGACTAGGGGTAAGGTTACTGTGTCGTTGTCTCCGATGTGTGTAGTGTTAGCTAAGCCCTGCACGACATCGACAGGTACTGTGGGAGCCTAAGTTGTCTTCGGGTGTGTTTACTTTGCGAGCACAGCGCTGTGGTGTGAGAGGGCCATAGCCTATCCCTCACAACATAGTGCTGCCTCTTTGTGTTGACTTCTGAGGGATCGCCAGGATAGAACTAGGTACTAGAGACCTAGATTTATCAAGAGAGCATCCCCGTCATATAACGTAATCTTCATTATACCACCTTCGGACAACGTTAGGCTACGAGCCGCATGCTCGCCCATTGTTGCCCTGCCTTGATACCCCAGCTAGACTTTATTAACTGAGCAGACACTGGTTAGTGATAAGCCCCCATTATAATGTATGCAACATTATTATTCACTGCACTTTTGAGCCGAGGTTGTTGTTGAGTTGCACAACCCGAGTAGGCTGTTGCGTTGTGTCACGAAGCATTTCTTTAGTTGTCGAGCATTACAACCTTTGCGCAGTCTTTATTATTCGCCTGCCTATTATTACTATATGTCCTAGCATTTATTGTGACCCGTATTCTGCATTATAATTGTTCAAGATTCTTTACGAACATCTTCCCAGCATCAGACTTATTTCAGAAGTTTCCAGTTGATGTTGCAGGACTAGCATTGCACTTTCTTTAATGCAGGAGTGCCAGTTATTTGAGTATCTACCGTCACGTTAATTAATCACGTTAACTATCTTTTCTTTGTGTAACCTAATCGAGTAATCTTTTACTGTTTGAGAATAGGCTGTTTCATTGAGCGTCAGCCTAGTGTGTGTGCACCAGTTACCGAGTCATAGGATACCTCGTTGTCCAAGCACGACTCAGGGCGGAAATGGTGTTTTGTTTTCCAGTATAAGGCAGGGGTTGGATCTAGTGTTACCGTTGTTGCATTTTGCCATTATCTAGTCCAATGTTGAAGAGCCCTGTGTCTTTGAGAACCTGGATCGTAACAAATGGTGACCTAGCTCAGGATCTTGTGAACTAAGAGATAATTGAAGGATTGTTGTGGTCATTTGTTTTATTGAGGAATATAGTGGGCACGTTAATTTTTTTTTGGCAATGTAGTATAGCACTTGAGAGTCTTCAGACATTTTTGGCAAATGAATAGTGCTACATAAGAGTTTGGGGTACTTCTTTTCTGAATATTGTGGTGAGAAATTTTTGTGAGCATCATGTCTTATACCGGGTCAGAGGAGAATGGAGACACAGTACGTAATGTCGAAACTGAGGAACAGCAGCATGATGAAAGGGTTAATCGGGTGAACTGTGAGGAGGATGCTAGGATATTTTTGCAATGGCCTGTTATTGCCGAGCGGTTGGAGGGTATGGATCGGTATGGTCTTCAATGCCTGGCCACAGCTATCGGTCATGCGGTTTACTAGCAGCATGACCAAGGATAACTTGATAACGTGTGTACTGGGCAGGGTGACTGGTGAGCGAGATGGGTTGAGTGCTCAGAGCCCTTCGGCCATGCTTCCCCTACACTCGACTCCCAGCCATCCCCGTAGTTTGCCGACCCCGGGTACGCTTCCACAGGTGGGTGGTGACTGGCAGGGTGGGTTGCCCCTGGGGGGACCACCGGTAATTTCAAACATTGTAGCACCTTCACCTCCTCAAGGGTTATCTCCAGAATTATTGTTTAAGCTCGAATTAGCTAAGCTTCAGCATCAGCAGCAATTAGAATTAGCCAAGATAGAAGAGAGAAAAACTATCAGTCAAGCAAAAATCCAAGCTGAGTCGACTAGTACTGTGCCGACATTGATGTAGAAAAGTCGCGAGTAGAGACAATGGGACAGCGACTTGGGGCTGGTAACCTTGATCATGAGCAGTCTCTCTCGCACTTATTGAAACTGGTTCCGGTGTTTGATGAGAGTGGTGTAACAGAATTTTTCGCACGCTTTGAGAAGAAGTGCCAGGAACACCAGTGGCCAGAGAATAAATGGGCAGCACTTGTATCCTCTAGATTAATAGGCAAGGGTCTTAAAGCCTACGATGCGTTGCCTATAGAGTCTTGTATTATCTATGAGGAACTCAAGGAGGCTGTCCTGAGAGCATACGAACTACAACCAGAGACGTACAGGTTGAAGTTCCGGGGTGTTACCAAGGGTCGGGAGAGCACCTTTTTGGAGCATGCCCGGGAGCTGTCCGATGCTTTTGGGAATTGGCTGAGGTCGGAGAAAGCTACTACGTTTGACGACATTAAACAGTTGGTGCTTTTAGAGCAGTTTTTCAAATGCACGGGCGGCGACCTGACGTTAAACCTTAAAGAAAAGCAACCAAAAACTCTACAGGAGGCAGCTGAGATGGCTGACCTCCGGCTATCACTAATTCGTGGGTGCGGGTCTGCCCAGCGTAGTGAGGCAGGTAACAAAGGGCGTGACGCCCCCCCCCCCCCCCGAGTTAGTGATATACCTTATGCAAACAAGTACAAGAGCCATGATACCAAGACTGACCACATGACTAGCACCGTCCCGTTTAAGAAGGGGCCGGGCCCTTCCCAGTACCAAGGGAAGCCCAAAGGGGAGTTGGAGTGTTATCATTGTCATAAAAAGGGGCACTTTGCAAGAGTCTGTCCTAGCAAACCACCTACAGCAGCTGTGTGTTTGGCCTGCAACATTGGTGTGTCTCCGAAGTCATCTGAGTTTGCCCGGGGCAGTTCGTCAGAGGCTGAGGCACAGCCAATGCAGAAGCACTTGGGAGGCTCGAACCCTGCTCAGGATGTTTTTTGCGACCATAGAGGGTGGGGTTGCGTGATGTGGGCGGGGCGCAAGCATGGAGTAGAGGTCTTGCGCGATACAGGTGCTTCCCAGACTCTGATGAAAAACTTGACTGGCTACCCTATAAACGTGGCTCGGGTGGTGGTGGTGCAGGGTATTAATGCAACTCGGTCATACCCGCTGGTGCGGTTGGAGTTGGAGGTGGATGGTGTGGCACGTGAATTGGATGTCGGGATTGTGGAGAAACTGCCAGTGGAGGGCGTCGACCTTCTTCTCGGCAACGACTTTGCAATGCCCGCTTCTGAGGTTCTACCCTTAGTCGTTGCCGAGAGGCCGGCCGACGTGAGTAGGGAAGAGCAAGAGTGGGTCGAGCGGTGCCAGACACAACCCATGGCGTGTGTTGTCACCCGAGCTCGGGCAGCTAAAGTGTCACAGCCTAGTCCTCCTTCTTCAGACCAGCGGAGGAACGATCAACAGGAGGAGGCTAAAGCTGGAGTTGGTTTTAAGAGTTTTGACTCGGCGGCTCTCCTGGGTGATTCAGTATTAGCACCATTACTTAATTCTGAAGTAGCCCCTGGGCCTGTCATCGAGAGTGACGAGGCTGGGCATGACGAGTCTCCACGACAGCAACGTTATGTACATCGAGAGAGACAGAGGGAGCAGCCCAGTATCGGGGAAGGTCATGCATTGCTCCGGGAGCAGTTAGATCGCTTGGCACCCTCAGATATACGTCGGTTGCAACTAGAGGACCCTGAGCTCCAAACGTGTGCTAATGGAGCTGTAGAGCTCGACGAGGACGGCGATGCACAGCCAGGAGATTTTTTGTATTAGAAGGCATCCTCTATAGGCGTTTTCAAGACCCTAAACGTAGTTGGCAAGAGGGGTCTGGAGTAGTGGACCAGTTGGTGGTGCCACAGGAGTGCAGGGATAGCCTACTGAGGTTGGCGCATGACATACCACTGGCAGGACATCTAGGGGTGAGAAAAACGGTGGCGGCTTTTAGAAAAATTGTTTTGGTGGCCGGGGTTGAAGGGGCAGGTGGTAACCTGGATAGCAAGGTGTCATACATGCCAGAGGGTTGGAAAACCTAACCAAACAATTCCGAGAGCCCCGTTGCACCCCATTCCTGTCAGTGGACCGCCCTTCAGTAAGGTCATCATTGATATGGTCGGACCCCTAACCCCTACTAGTGCCGGTAATAAATTTCTATTAACTATCATGGATGTGGCCACTCGTTATCCTGATGCATATCCAATGAGAAATGGCACGGCGAAAACTGTTGTCCGGAACCTGCTCTTGTATTGCTTGCGGTATGGTTACCCGCAAGAGGTGCAATCGGACCAAGGTTCTAATTTTACCTCTAATCTGTTCAAACAAACTATGATTCAGCATGGCATCAGCACTGTCGTCTCTTCTGCGTATCACCCGGAGAGTCAAGGGGTGTTGGAGAGGTGGCACGCCACGCTGAAAAGCATGCTTCGATGTTATTGCGCAGAGAACGGAAAGGATTGGGACCTTGGTCTGCCGTATGTTTTGTTCGCGGCAAGAGAAGTACCTGGAGAGAGTCCTCGGTTTCAGTCCGAATGAGCTTGTTTTCGGGCATCAGGTGAGGGGCCCTCTCCACATGGTGAAGGAGATTTGGGAGGGTACCGCTAAGCCATGTTCTATGTTGAGATACGTCCTCGAGAGCAGAGAGAGAATGCTTAGAAGTCTGGAGCTGGCCGGGCGTAATTTGGTGAGTTCGCAGGCCCGTATGAAGGACAGGTACGATACTAAGGCGAAACTCCGGGAGTTTCAGGTAGGTCAAGAGGTGTTGGTCCTGTTGCCTTTGGCAGGTCATCCTCTGGCTGCCAAGTACGCTGGGCCTTATCGGGTGGTGTCAAAGATCTCCGATCTAGATTACCTCGTTGCCACTCCAGACCGGAAGAAGCGTAACCAACTATGCCACATTAATTTGTTTTGTTGAAGGAGTATGTGAGGCGCCCACCTGAGTCACTAGCTGTCCCTGTGTTGACCTGCTGCAGTCATGGTGGAGAAGGAGAGGGGGGCAGCAATGATCAGGTGGATGATAACTGGGATTGTCATGTCTCGGCTGATCAGTGGGCGGGGAATTCGAGCCAATGTGCGCATGATGCTCTGGCGCACCTGCCGGAGGAACAGCAGGTGGCAGTGCAGCGCCTGTTCGATTCATACCCCACTGTATTTGCCGAGCACCCAGGCCTCACTACTCAAGCGGTGCATGATGTCGATGTAGGAGAGCACCCCCCCTTCAAGTCGATACCTTATCGGGTGCCACCCATTAAACTCCCAGCGCTCAGGGATGAGCTGGAGTATATGCTGGCGAGAGGCTTGATCGAGAAGGGGGCAGTACGGTGGACGTCTCCTGTCACTCTGCAGCCCAAACCTGATGGAAAAGTTCGGTTCTGCATTGACTTTAGGCGGATGAACGGGTTGACCCCCACCAATGCATATCCTCTTCCCCGGGTGGATGACAGTGTGGATAAGATCGGGAAAGCAAGGTACTTGACCAAGGTAGACCTCGTCAAAGGCTACTGGCAAGTACCACTGTCTGAGCGGGCTAAAGAGGTGTGCGGGTTTGTGGTGGATGGCAGTACTTACCATTGCAACGTGATACCATATGGTCTGAAAAATGCACCGGCCACTTTCCAGAGCTTAATGAACGACATCGTAGCAGACATCCCAAACTGTACTGTCTACCTTGATGACGTGATCATTTATGACAACGATTTCCAAAGTCACTGTGAGCACATAGAAGCCTTATTTAGTCAACTTAGTAAAGCAGGCTTGATGGTTAATCTGGGCAATTGTGACTTTGTGCAAGCCACGGTGCAGTATCTGGGGTTTGTGGTTGGGTTAGGGCAGGTGAGCCCGCCCCAACAGAAGATACAGGCTATCGACTTGTTCCCCAGGCCGACCACCAAGCGGCAGATCATGAGATTTTTGGGCATGATTGGGTATTACCGCCGCTTTATAAGAGGCTATTCTACTGTGTTAGCTCCTTTGACAGATCTACTAGCCAAAGATAAAAAGTTCCGCTGGGCACCTGAGTGTGAGCAGGCGTTTCGAGTAGTTAAACACCTTTTATGCACTCACCCTATCCTCAGGGCACCGGACTTTGAACGACCATTTCAGTTGGCGACTGATGCCAGCGGAGTAGGGGCTGGTGCCGTACTTTTGCAGACAGACGAGGAAGGTCTTGAGCATCCAGTCAGTTTCTTTTCAAAGAAATTTAATTCAGCACAGAAAAACTATTAGGTTGTTGAAAAGGAACTGCTGGCAATCGTGTTAGCGCTCAGACACTTTGAGGTCTATGTTCCTGCCAGTCGTGGTAGTGTATACCGACCACCACCCGCTTAAATTCCTCAATCAATTCCACAACCGGAATATGAGGCTGACCAGATGGTCGCTCATGTTGCAAGAGTGCAACTTAGACATTCGCCATATTGCCGGTTGTGAGAATGTGATTGCGGACTGTTTGTCGCGGGTGGAGGATCCGGGGTAGGCTACCACAGTATGTTGGTATAGCCTCCTGTCTTGGCTCGCGGTGTATTTTTGCGCTGGTGCTTGTTGGCTCGCGTGTGTAGCATCAGCGTAGGGTCGCAGGGCAGGAGTTGTTGGCTTTGATTAGAAGAAAATTAGGCTACATCTATAGTAGCCGCCAAAAACAACATTAAAATAAAATATGAAAAAATTAAATAAAAACTCTTTTTGATAATTAATTTTAAGATAATATTGTAGCTAAGTACTGAGGGCAGATGATTTTCCCTCAGTAGGCTGTGCTTCTTAAAGCTCGCTCTGGGAGCACAATGTTATGAAGTAATTATTATATTTGGGAAGGGTGATAATATTTTTTTTATATATAAATGTTGTTGTATTTTTTTTTTGAGGAGACTGAGCTTGCATTCCATGAGTGGCAGAGTGGTTAGGAGTGGCAGATTCTAGCGACATTCTGCCTGTTCAGATATGGGCTCATGGTTGAGTGTCCCATATCTTGGGGGGGGTGTGACGCCTCCCGGCGTTAACAGAATGGTTGCGTGGGGCATTGCAGCTCGCTAGTGCTCGCCAGGATGGGGGGATAGGCTACAGTTGTCCTAGAATGATCTGCTTTATTTCATTATGGTCGTGTTGCCACAGACAGTCTAGAAATGGTCTTTGTTTTGGTCTGTGACCGCACCTTATATTTTATATTCACTATAATATAAATGTTGCTTGTGTGGGAGGCGAGCGAGAGAGGGTGAGGGAGTACACCTGGCAGCGGGGTGAGCTATGACGCGGCTCGCTTGGGCGCTGACGGCGTTGGCGGCCGGGTGGTCAACTAGTCCCTTCCCGTCGCGGCCTCATGTTTTTTACCAGCTCAGAGCTTGCCTGACACGCGTACCGCCTACATCCTTTGCAATTCTGTCCCCCATACTCGCCACTTTGCATACTATTTCTCTCTCTCGACTTCTCCTTTCTCATTCTCTAATCTTTATTAAACTCAACACCCCTTCTGGTTTCAGCATAGACGTTCACCGTCGACCAGTCGTATTGTTCGCGAAGCTCTCAGATATTTCCCTGTATTAGGTTAAGGAGGTATTATGCTTTATTGAGGTTGGAGAGACGGACTTTTCCGTGTGTGTCCTCTCTCGGAAAGGTTGTAGACCGGTATATGTCTCCCTGGCAGGGTGTTGAGTGATTCTGCTTGGTTATCTAAAGCTAGACTAGGGGTAAGGTTACTGTGTCGTTGTCTCCGATGTGTGCAGTGTTAGCTAAGCCCTGCACGACATCGACAGGTACTGTGGGAGCCTAAGTTGTCTTCGGGTGGGTTTACTTTGCGAGCACAGCGCTGTGGTGTGAGAGGGCCATAGCCTATCCCTCACAACATAGTGCTGCCCTCTTTGTGTTGACTTCTGAGGGATCGCCAGGATAGAACTAGGTACTAGAGACCTAGATTTATCAAGAGAGCATCCCCGTCATATAACGTAATCTTCATTATACCACCTTCGGACAACGTTAGGCTACGAGCCGCATGCTCGCCCATTGTTGCCCTGCCTTGATACCCCAGCTAGACTTTATTAACTGAGCAGACACTGGTTAGAGATAAGCCCCCATTATTATATGTATGCAACATTATTATTCACTGCACTTTTGAGCCGAGGTTGTTGTTGAGTTGCACAACCCGAGTAGGCTGTTGCGTTGTGTCACGAAGCATTTCTTTAGTTGTCGAGCATTACTACCTTTGCGCAGTCTTTATTATTCGCCTGCCTATTATTACTATATGTCCTAGCATTTATTGTGACCCGTATTCTGCATTATAATTGTTCAAGATTCTTTACGAACATCTTCCCAGCATCAGACTTATTTCAGAAGTTTCCAGTTGATGTTGCAGGACTAGCATTGCACTTAATACAGGAGTGCCAGTTATTTGAGTATCTACCGTAACGTTAATTAATCACGTTAACTATCTTTTCTTTGTGTAACCTAATCGAGTTATCTTTTACTGTTTGAGACTAGGCTGTTTCATTGAGCGTCAGCCTAGTGTGTGTGCACCAGTTACCGAGTCATAGGATACCTCGTTGTCCAGGCACGACTCAGGGCGGTAATGGTGTTTTGTTTTCCAGTGTATAAGGCAGGGGTTGGATCTAGTGTTACCGTTGTTGCATTTTGCCATTATCTAGTCCAATGTTGAAGAGCCCTGTGTCTTCGAGAACCTGGATCGTAACAGTGTGAAGACAATTGCCCGGGAAAAACTTTTATTCCGGAGTTTTTTTTTATAATGTAGTATAGTTATTCTTCTTTCCATTGACATATGATACATCACAATAAACAGCATTCTGGTGGATTAAAATACAGAAAAACACAAGGCTTCGAAAACTCGCCCGGCCGGAATATTTCAGGGCAAATTAGAGAAGGGCTCACCATTTTCAATTAAAAATATATAAAATATATTACAGCAAGTGTCACACTATGCCGATTTAAGTGCCGACACTCCTCGACTTAAGGGTCGGGAGCAGGTCTTTGCCTACGTCGCCGTGCGACGTGGGTGGGCACCAACTCAAGAGAGCCGTTGGGAGAGGTCGTCAGGGGCCTCAGGAAAAGTTCGACACGCACAACTCTCATGAGCCGAGTCGGCGGCCAGTAAATTGGCGGGACGGGGAAGGTAGGCGGGTGGCGTCGGGCGGCATCCAGTAGATGTCAAACGGTACAAGGGTGTCGACCTGTCTGCGTCAGACGCAGCTTATAAGGTAGGTCGCCTTCAGGCAGCGATCCGATAACGCCCAGGCGCCGTCATAGGGGGAGGCCATACCGTGAGTCCGCGACCTGGCATCGTCGCACGGGATATCGTTGATAGATGGTTTTGGGAGTGTTTTTGTTTTAACCTTGATGGAGGTCTAGCGAGGATACTAAAAAATAAATTAATATATAAACAAATAGACCCCAAAAATCACCACTGTCCCCTTAATCCGATCCCATCAACGAGTGACTATCTATAAACCCTTTCAATAGCGGTGGCGTCTGTTTTGCCATAGTTCTGCCATACTTAGACGATTTTATGCAGGTTAAGAACGGTCTGTGGGAGTTAAGAAAGATAAATGAGAGGAATGGAGGTCTTGTGATTGCCACAGGCCCTTTGTAAGCATAATACAATAACCTAATATTTGCCAGACTATAACGAGAAAGACGTCACCGGTACTGAAAGGGTTAACTATAGATGGCCTTGTTTTACCAATTACTAAAAAAAAATAACACTTAATTAAGGGGAGATGGGTGCATTTGTTTGCTCATTTATGGATCTTTTTATTATGTTTTTAGTTTCCTCCCTAGATCTCAAGCTTAACCCCTCCCCCCCTCCCCACCCACCCACACACACACACACACACAAACGTCGCCTCCGACGGACCGGTTTGCCTCGGTCGGGATCAAGTGTGACGGAGTAGGGGTTCAGTGTGACAGGGTGGTTGTCCATCGCCGCCGTAGCATCTATAGGCGCCGCCCTACCTCCTATAGGCGCCGCTCGTCAGGAGCATTGTCGCCAACTAGTTTGCGTGCTACGGAAAATGACGTCGCCCCAGCAGCGTCATTTATCTTCCTTAGGTCTTGCATGGTTGCCTCTCGACCCCTTCCAGTTGCCGTTAAGGCCGCGTCCCATACAGTACGTCAAAACACGACAACGGCCGATGTTAGCCGATTTAACAACTGTTTGCCGAATCGACACGTTTGACACGAGGCTCGCCAGACAAGGACAGCCGCATGTCACTCACACGTCACTCACACGTCACTCACGACATATTAAGATGTCAGTACGACACACACGTCTGCGCAACACGTTCACAGTACGCTAAGTTGGATGTTGATAGGATGTTAGTCGTTTGCCAGACGAGCAGCATATGTGCTGCGCAAGTGTGTCGCACGATACATACCTGTGTCATCCGACAGGGTCGACTCCTACGACAGAAGCACGACCAAGTACCCAACCCTATATAAAGGTCGGGGGCCGTAGACCCCCACACAGTCTACCCATAGGTGGGCACTAACACGATAAAGTAACGCGATAATGTAACGTGTTAACGATTTCGGGTTAACGTTTATCGGATAATTTTTGTTCCAGCTTTAACGAATTAACTAACAGTAACGTCATACTTTTTGTTCCAAAATAGCGATAATCGTTAATTAACCCGCTGAGTGCCAGGGAGGCATATATACGTCCTCGCCGAAAAAAAATAGTAGCAGCGAAACGATTGCACCTATGGCTTTCATATTTTTACCACATGCACCTTACCCTTTAGGCTACCCACCACAAAAATCCCAAATCCCTCCTCCCACCCACTCGCTGACTGTCGGTCCCGTCAGAAGGAAACAAATTGAAAATCTGTGGCGGCGAAACGACTGCACCAATCGGTTCCATATTTGTGTGACAAGTTCCTTACCCTTCTGCCTTCCCCCCACCACACCCCCAACCGCCTCCCACCACCCAGTTCTAGCGTATCCGTACGAAGAAAAGGAAAAAAAGGAAAATCCGTGGTGGCGAAACTACCTCACCAATCGGCTTCATAAAACAAGTCAATTACCCTTCTACCTTCCCCCCACCAACCCCAAAACCACCCTCCCACCCATACATTCCGATACCATAAAAGTCTCTGTAGTCTATAGTGTCTTTTCAGCTACTTTCGGGACCATCGGGGACCTGATTTCTGGCTAGGGGAGTGTTTTTTTTACCATTATCCTTCCTTTCTCTCCCAACTTGATAGATTTAGCCAAAAAAAAAAAAAAAAAAAAAAAAAATCTGGCACTGGTACCTCAAAATTGGCTGGCACTTCAGCGGGTTAATTGCCAAACAGGCAGAAATCCGCAGAATAGTCAATAAATAGGTAAACTAAAAGCCGAACCGAACCCTCGTAATGGCAGGTGTTTTTTTTTCTAATAAAATAATGATAGCATTGCTGCATTTAAGATTTTTTATTTAAAATATGATAAATATCCATATCTTCGATAAATAACGATACAACGAAGTAACGATATCGTTATCGAAAGGATCGGATTGGTTGTCTGTTTTTAGTCGGGCGTTTGTCATGTCATGGTCGTGTCGAGCTTACTATAGTCTGGTTCGAACATTTTGCCCGATTAATTCCCGATTTTTGTACGTCAAAACCGATTGCTGCACGTCCGAAAACCGATCGACATACGTCAGCAGCACATCCAAAATTTAACGGTTTTTTTCCCCGACCATCAAAAACAGTCGGCTGAAAAATAGTGCATACACTAATTATTGGCCGACTTCATGAACCTGTCGTTGGGGTCCAGTTCCAGATGAACTCGAGTAGAGCCGATTTATTTACACAATGTTGCTCGATCATGCACGATTTTTCAAAAATTCAAATATTTTGAAAAGATCGGCTCTTGTCGGGTCTTTACGTACTGTATGGGACGCAGCCTTTAGGCGGCATGCCCCTCCATACTGCCCGCCGTAGGCGTCCTGCCCCTCTATCACCCACGATACTCGGCAGTGGTCTCCCCCTTGTATCGCCACTCCTTAAGTCGTGGAGTGTCGGCACTTAAATCGGTATAGTGTGACACTTGCTTAAGGGAGTGTTTTTTTCTAAACCTCCTTCTCCTCCATGCTTATCCCCATTAGTTTGGCGATTTAAAGATATTTCGCCCCATTCCTTTGTTAATTTTAAGACCTGTTGTCCCATTAAGGTGTCAAATATTTCCTAGCGAGCAATAGCGAGTCTACAGTTTAGGAGGAATCGGCGTTCGGCCGGGGCATTATTCTACCAAAATTATTAACATTAATCTCGAAAGGGGATCTTTTGGGTATTTTTTAAGATTGATGGAGGTCTAGGAAGGGATGCTAAAATACAAAACAATCCCCTTTGCTCAACATTTCCAGGCCTTAGATTAACCCCTTTTGTACCAGCGACGTCTTTTTATTTGGTTTTAGCTACATTTAGACGATTTTATGAAGCTTAGGAAGGATATCTGTTAGCTATAATGATTAACTGAGAGAGTCTGTAGTCTTGTAAGATGAGTAGACGTCCTTCCAAAGCTGAATAAAATCACCTAACAGTGTCCAGAATACTATGAAAAGGGCGTCACCGGTACTGTACGTGTTAAAACATACTACGGCTGGGCAGCGCTGGGCTATTATAGAAACACACGAGAGGCTGCCAAGGAAAAGAGAGATTAACTTATAATTAACATGTTGAGTATTGGCCAAGACTGACCTGTGTAGTAGTAGTAGGAGAGAGAGAAAGAGAGAGAGAGAGTTAGAGAGAGATGAGAAGGAATGATCTCAGAGAATAAAGTGAAGAAAATCGTAGAATGGAAGAAGTAAGTAAAAGAGTGAAAGATGATTGGTTGTTCATCTTGCTATTTTGATAAGGGGTGCATAGATAGGTAGATGAGAAAATAGTGTTCTCATAGGGTAGAGTTAAGGAAAACATTGAAATGAAGAAGGACATACAAGAGTGAAAGGTCTTGCTATTTCGAAAAAGGTAGGTAGGTAGTCGGCTGGTAGGATAGATGCAACAAAGGTTTATCAGAGGATCGAGTTAAGACAAGTGTTGAATGGAAGAAAGTAGACGAGTAAAATATTTAGCTATTTTGACAAAGGTAAGTAGATAGGGGGCTGGCTAGATAGATGAGAAGACTATTCTCATAGGATAGAGTCAAAACAAGTATTGAATGGAATAAGAAAGTAGACAGGTAAAAGGTGTTGTTATTTTGATAACATACGTAGTTAGGTATGGTGTGGTTATAGAGATAAGATAATGTGTTCTTAGAACGTCATTTGATTAAGTTCGAAAATGAATGTAATATTAACACACTCATTGTAACTGTATACCTATTAATTTTATGTGGGCAAGCTCCTAGTCCTTTATGTGCCTTTGAAATATATATATATATATATATATATATATATATATATTATAATATATATATATATATATACATATATATATATATACATATATATATATATATATACATATATATATATATATATACATATATATATATATATATATATATATATATATATATATATATATATATATATATATATATATATAGTGTTCACAATAGAGGTGCCCACGGGGTAACGTACAGTGTAGAGCCAGCTCAGGATAAAGACTAATATATTCCACTTCATCATCTTTATTGGTGACTAGTTTCGGGAACATTTTCCATCATCAGACCTATTAACGAAACATTTAAAAACAAATTACTTAGTGATTTGAAAAATAAACCACAATTCACAAATATTATTTGAGCAAATGCCAACACATTAAACTTTAAACTTAATGATAAAAAGCTATCCTTACAACGAAACAATTAACCAATAGTAAATGAATTGTTGAAAACAAATCTAAACGAAATTTGCGGCTCCTGGTCAATCTTTGGAAAAGAAAAACTTTTAGACTTAAAAGCTGATGACAGTATTGTTATAACTAAACCGGATAAGGGGGGGAGGAGTGGTTGTTCTAGATAAGAAGGATTATTTAAGTAAAATTTATGTCATATTGTCAGACACTAGTACATTCATTAAACTTACTTTAGATCCATTCACGTATGTACTGAAATTGGAGGATAAATTAAACAGACTTCTACGGATTTTGAAAGACTCTTTTTCGCTTGATATGTATAATTCGCTGTTTGCTTCGGGCTCAGTACCAGGTATATTACATGGACTCCCCAAGGTGCACAAACTTAACATCCCAATATGACCCATTCTTTCTGCCATTAGTACGTTCAATTACAATTTAGCTAAATTCTTTGTCCCAATACTGACTCCCTTCACAACAAATGCATTCACGGTAAAGAACTCCTCCTCATTTGCTGATGAATTAAAACATGTAAAATTATCTTTTCCTGTAGTAATGGCTATATTCGACATAGTCAGTTTGTTCACAAATATTCCCTTACATGAAACGATAAATATTTGCATTTCTGAATTATTCAAAAGTCAAGAAAAGGTATGTAACTTATCAAAGAAAAACCTCAAATCACTACTGGAACTGGCAGTCAATGAATCCGTCTTCTTTTTCAATAATATTTTGTTCAAACAAGTTGATGGAGTGGCTAGGGGTTCTCCATTGGGCCCAACATTAGCTAACTAATGTTTATGTTTTTATGAAAGTCAATGGCTAGATGATTGTCCCTCTGCGTTTAAGCCACTTTTTTATCGTAGGTATGTAGATGATTGTTTCTTATTGTTTAAAGAACAGGATCATATCGGTAAATTTCTGGAATATCTGAATTCGAAGCATTCTAATATTGTATATACAACCGAGACTGAGAACAACAAAACCATTTCCTTCTTAGACATTGCTATCACTAGAAATAACTTTAGTTTTGATACATCTGTATACAGAAAGGATACATTCACTGGGTTAGGCCTCAATTTCTTATCATTTGTCCCCATAATATACAAAATCAATTAAATTAAAACACTGATTCATAGATGTTTCGCTCTTAGCCCCAATTGGCAATTGTTTCACGAGGAAGTCAGTAAGTTGTCCACCTTCTTCACTAGTAACAGCTACCCTTCGACCCTATTCAACATCATTGTAAAGGAATGTTTAAACAAGAAATTTACTGTATCCCCTTAAACGCTAACTGTTCCTAAGGATATCAGATATATTAGTCTCCCGTTTTATGGTCATTCAAGTTACAACATTAGAAATCAACTCACAAAAATCCTAAATCAGGCGTACCCTCAAATTTCGTTTAGATATTTTGTTTTCAACAATTCATTTACTATTGGTTAATTTTTTCGTTGTAAGGATAGGATCCCCAAGCTTCTGTGTTCGAACATCGTTTATTCTTTTGAATGTTCTAGCTGTAAAGCTGGATACGTTGGGAGCTCCATAAGGAATCTCAAGATACGAGTGTTCGAACATAGAGGCTTGTCTTATAGAACTTCTTTGCCCCTTTCAAAGCCAACTATGTTAGAAATACGAAATCACTGTAATGAAAAGAAACATGCATTTGGCTTGAATGACTTTAATATTTTGGATAAATGCACCGATAGGAATAGCCTTCGTATTTTAGAATCTATTTACATTCATAAACTGAAGCCATCTTTAAATAACTATGAAACTTCAACTAAATTATATATGTTAAAATAGCCATTCTTGGGTTTTAATTGCTCGATGTTTCATATAATCAGTGATTCATTATCTGTTTGTAGTTATTAGTTTATGTTCGTATATTTTCTGGAAAAGGTTAGTTCATTTAATAGATAGATAGTTTGTATCTTTTTCAACCTAAATATTTATTTACGATGTACTGAAGATAGCGTTTTATCATTAAGTTTAAAGTTTAATGTGTTGGCATTTGCTCAAATAATATTTGTGAATTGTGGGTTATTTTTCAAATTACTAAGTAATTTGTTTTTAAATGTTTCGTTAATAGGTCTGATGATGGGAAATGTTCCCGAAACTAGTCACCAATAAAGATGATGCAGTGGAATATGTTAGTCTTTATGCTGAGCTGGCTCTACACTATATATATATATATATATACTGTATATAATTATATATTTGTTTTTTCTTTCTTTTCTTATTTAATGTGTATCAAGTAGCTAAAAGGAAAAGCTGCCTAAGTGTCCACCTCAAAGTTGAAAGAGTTATAGTGATCCAAATTCAAAGTACGTTAGAGTCAAAATATCTGGACACACGGAGCTTTAATCAGTTTAAGACATAGGGCGAGGGAAAGACAGATTGAGGTACTAAGTTCCAAAGCAAATACAAAACAAATCAAATCAATAAGAGGGTAGAGTGAGAACAGGTGTAAAAATGAAGAAGGGAAAGAGGTGATCGGCTGTCCCCTGACCTGTATGTAGGCTTTCCATTCACTTATATAGACTGCAGCTGAGGAGTCCAAGGTGGAGACGGACGTGTTTTCCTGCTCGTACAGGAGTAAGGTGGGGGTCTCTTGAAGGCGTACTCGCAGTGTCACGGCCATTACAAGGCAACCTGAACAAAAAAATAACATTATAATTATTATATAATACTACTAATAAATATAAAATAATAAAAGTTATACTAATACATAAATACATACAAGAACAAGAACAGTCACTCAGCAGCAAATCCATAAATCCTAATGAAGTATGTATATATAGAGTTAATCAGAACATAGATGTTAAAAATGGTTGCTATATCAGACAACTCATCATATATGAATTATTCCTATTGACAAGTGTATGCTGTTGTTGTGTAGCATCCAGCTGACTAATGACTCATAGCCAGCTCTTCTTAACACTTCCAGCAGCCTGGTCAGGCTCCCACGCCTTCCATGGTGAAGCTATTCTGTTTTCAGAGTCATTAGAACACCGATTAAGCTGGCAATCATGATGTAAACAACTTGTAACCAGAACCAGACACACCGAAGGTTGGACCACATTGGTGGTGTGTACGGAAGATACATTTTGCCCCACAGCCGAATACTGTGGACCTATAACAACCTTAAGCGGGTATCATACTGGGCCAAATTCTCACCATTCTCCGATCTCCAGTCTCCATTTTCAGCCAGTAGCGCCGGCAAATCCTATCACACACGCCAAGCGTCCTGGATGCGAGAGTCTCCGACACAACAATAACAATGTCAGACCTTAGCCTATAGTGTATTGTGCCGTTTCACCTATACTGTAATGTATAGTAATATGGATTTACATCTACAATTATAATGCAATATGACTCAATCTACACGTTAGTGTATTTTTATGTTTTTATTTGAAGCTTATATGAGGAAATATTATGAACTTTCGGAGGTTTTCGAATTTTTTCGATTCATACCAATCGCCGTGGCGTAGGCTATAGAACAGTGGTTATTTAGCTGCAAATGGTGTAGTTATTTTAACATTAATTCACCTTGAAAATTGTTCATGTCTACCAGCAGCCCTTCTCACAATCAAAACACTTAATTTTGTAGCAAAATATATATTTCGATCGTTATATTGTGGTGTTTCACTTAAACTGTAGAATAATATGGATTGATATTGACAAACTTTGTGTAATAGGACCCAATCTATACGTTAATGTTGCTATGTTTTGCGTTTGAAGCTTATATAAGTAGCTATGAGGAAGCTTTTCGCAATATATAGGCTATAGCCTGACGGCGCCCCTGTCGTTACCTCGGCACTAAGCGATCGTTTATATTGTGCTGTTTCACCAATAATTTAGAGTAATATGGATTTATATCGACAATTATATTTCAATATGACTCAATCTACAAGTTTGCGTTATTATTTTTTATATTTGGAGCATATATGAGGAAATATGTTGAGCTTTTCGGAGGTTGTAGAATGTCTGGTATAATCCTGTGTAGCGGGTAGACCTGTATTCATCTCAATAATTTGGTAGTGTTACAATATATTTTTACATTTTACATTCATAAATAGTCCACTAATATACTAGGTTAGGTTAGGTTAGGCTAGGTTAAATATATTGTTCAATGATTCTTAGTAAATAGGCATCTGAAAAACATTTCCTCCAGCTACGCAGGATCTTTTACCGAATGTTTTCGTTTCATACCGATCTCCGTGGCGTAGGTAGGAAGTGGTTATTTAGCTGCAAGTCAGCTATTTTAGCATTAATTCACTTAGTTTATTTCTATCCACAGCCCTTTTCACAATCAAAACACACAATTATGTAGCAAAATATATATTTCGACGTCAAATACTTGAGATATCAATGAGATTAAATGCGAGCTGTAAAGAGGCTGACAATCTACCTCCGTCAAAAAACGGTGCTTCCCACCCAGTGCGGGAAGCATCCTAGCTCCGTCAAACGGTGGATTTGTGCTGGAGAATGGCGGTAGCTCCATTTTTTGCGGTAGAATGGCGAGAATTGGCCCAGTGTGATACCCCCTTTACCACCGTTGCTAAGTGGTGGGTGGCGCCTCTATAAGTCATTTTCCTGAAGGGACCAAAGTTGGAGGGTAGACTACGTTTCAAGGAGAATCTTAAGACGGTCAGTCAGGCCAGCCCCTTTTAGTCGCCTCTTACGACACTCAAGGATACAGGATGGGAAATTATGCTTTAGATCTTTTTGTACTACCCTCCCACCCAGGGGGACCTATTGACAAGTGGATAGATTGGGTGGGAGGAAAACGCAGGGAACTTCTTTGATGAAATATTTTGAATTAGTGTTACTAATTACAGATGAATATGTACTAAACGTTACACAAATATAAGAACAAAATTGAGGTTTCCTCGCTAAACTAATTACAATTTTAAAATGTCTGCTTTAAATATGTGCCTAGGGTCAGATTGCTGTGATTATACCGGTGAGAATTACCTGCGACGTAAAGGGGACGCCTGAGTGAGTTACTGTGTGGTGGGGGGCGGTAAGGAGGAATAACGTGCAATCTGGTGCAGTTGAGGTGACAGAGGGGCGGGGACTGGGACCTCCTCACCACCTGAGCTACCCCTTTGATCACTTTATTATATCAATGATATTTTATCACTGTTACATATATATATATATATATACAATAAGGTCACAGCAACACGTGAACCAACAGCTGAAGGAAAATCCACAAGGAAAGAAGAAAAACACGGAGTCCCAAGCGCTTTTGTGTATTATTACATCTTCAGGGGAGGTCAGACAGAGAGTGAAGGCACATACATAAAAATCCTCAAAGTCGGAATGTCTACTCAGAAGTCAAAAGAAAACAAAACAAACGATACATAGTGAAATTCATCAATCAAGGCTCAAATGATTATAAAGGTTTCGATTGTTCTACGAATCTCGAATCTCGTCATGAAATAAAATAAACGAAACAAATAATAACAATGGTACTGTGATTAAAAATAAAGCACTAAACTTGTATCTGTTTACAAATAAAATCTATTACAAAATTATCTAGTCTGTACATACCGCTGCTTATGTTCATATTAAAATTATTTAATAGTGGCCCCTCAATCATTGACGATATGCCTATTAGTATAATAGTCTCCCTTCAAACGCCGCGTTGCCAGTTTTGAATCTACCGCGCGGGAGGACAGGGAGTACAACTTCATAAGTGCAACGCGTATTCTCTTATGGAATCGTCTTTATGATTGGGTACTCGCTATGAAAAAAACTTGTAAAAAAGAAAAAAGAAAAATTAACTTAATAATTGCTATACTCAAGCTTCCCAATGCGTGGATTTTTTGCGAGTGGATTCCTGACGCTAGCCCTCTAGCGTCTAAACTTCCTTCCTCCTCCCGCGTCCGTTACGTGTGGGTGGGCTACTCTGTGCTCCTGCTTCATTCTTCGTTCGATCAGTTCTAGAGAGTCCTTGCTCATTCGTATACATCTGAGTTGTATTGAACATGTTTTTAGATTAGCTAGCACAGACTACCCCATTGGTACGTCCGCAGGAGGTGTGTAAGTTAGGGTACTATTGTAACAGGCACCTACGTGTCCCCAGGATCATCCCGTGTGTGTTGTGTTGCGCCTTTAGCTTTTGATAGTTATTTAGGAGGCTACCATTCCGCAAATTTATGCTTCAGGCCGTCATTATGAGGTATTTGCATAGTTTATTCTAGCAGGTGCTCCAGTTCAAGGGTTGCCACACATCGTGTGGAATCTTCTGGAGTCCGTATCTGCACCTGGGCCCCTATCGCGGGCCTCTGCTCCACGTGCTGCTGCTGCTGGGTCTTCAGAGCGTCTAGTTGCTGCCACTTTGATGTTTCGTCGTTACCTCATGCTCAGCCTTATTAGGGGTCTCCAACATTGGCTAGGGGTTATTTATGAATTATAAATTAAGCTATATAATTATGTGTAAGCCTAATATTATCCCCGATATATTTGTGTTTGGCATGTGTGCTTTCATTCTTCAGGGGTTTGGGAGACGTCCCGCTTATTTGGTGGGGTATTTGGAGGTTTGGACTTTCTTAGATAAGTCCTAACCTCTGAAAATTTTGGTTCGTTTTTCCGGCGGCTTTCTCAGCAGAGCCGGCGTTTTCTCGTCTCAGACGATAAGAAACCTACCAAATGTCCCGGTGTGGTGTGCTGAACCACGAACCTTCCGGCGGAATATGCTAAATTTTTAAGGGAGTCAACTCGCCCTGACCGATAGCCTCATTCAGTAACTTCTATCGCCCGGCGTAACAGTTAAGTGAGCTTAACCATGACTCAAGTCATGAAGCGAATTAACTATCCATCTAGTGCTAATAGTCAGGGATAGTCAAACGCTTAAGGTCGTTTGGGCCAGTGACGCTTAGTCACAGGTAAGCAGTTCATTTTGTATGATAAAAGGAGAGACCCGGGGTCTTTCTACCAGGTCAAGCACAGGGTTAGCTTAGCAGTGGCTATAACTAACTTTCCGGCGGACTTGAGATAGGATGTATTAACACCTCTCAGGTTATCCTTATGAGCATTGATTCCTGGAAATTTTCTATTTCCAGAGTCTCATCACTTCAGTAGTAGCGGTCCCGGCAGCAGAGGAGTAGCCGCTTCCGGCAGGGGGGGTGATCATAACTCGCTTTGACCTTTGCTCTACGCCTACTTGCTCATTATTACCAGTTTTTTGCCCACGATTTATGTATAAAATGTGTAAAGTGTCTTGATTGCTCAAGAGGACTATGGGTGTCTAAATGGTGTGCCGTGTGCTCTGAGTTACGAGCGGCGGTTTTTGATAAGAGAGATTTGTCTTGCTTAGCAGCCTTGAAGGAGATCAAGTAAATTTTTAACGCTTATGCGAAATACACTGCTCATAAAGCTCTCCATTGTGATGACGAGGAGCTCTGGGAACACCTCGTCATTAAATCTCCATTAGTTAAGCCAGCTCTGGCGAGGTCAGTCAAACCCAAAGTTAAATCTAAAGTACTATCCAAGCAGGTAGTGACAAGTAGTGAAAGTGACAATGCCGAGCCGACCCCCCCCCCCCCCCCCCCCCCCCGACCGGTCTAAGAGGAGACGGTCGCCTTCACCAAAGCGCAAATCTAGATCACGTTCTAGATCCCCTAGGAAGCAGTCCCGACATTCTTCCGCCGAGTCTTCGAGGTCTACGAAACGCCGGAAGGAGGGTTCTGCTTCCTCAACGCCGTCCACTTCAAGTCAATTAAGTGCCCGTACGGTTATTTCACAACCGCTTCCCCAGCAATTGCCGGGGTCGCGGCCACCTCCCTCCACTCCTACCTCTTTAACGTCTAACGTCCAATCTGGCAGCTCAGAGGTAGGAGCGAAGGGGATGGAGTCTAGTCACAGGGATGATCAATCATTGAGTGAGCCACAAGAGTTTACATTCGCCATTCCTAAGTTAAGTTATGTGCCACGTAAAGGTCCCCCTGTTAACAGAGTGTTAGCAGATCAGTATAGGGGTTCTCAGTCTTGCTCATATCAAATTTTTGATAACTCTCAGGTGATACAGGACTCCCAGCCACCCGCGGCACTAAGACGGGGGATCTGGAGACAATCAGAACCCTCACACGTTAATGTTCAGAGCAGGGAAGTTGACCAAGTAGATATCATACCCTCGTCGTTCCCAGATTTGGTATGGCCACCGCCGGACCCATTTACTACCCCCCGGCCGCCAACACCAGAAGTGATAGAACTACCAGGGGAGCCGGAAAACATAGGATTGTCTTCAGCTCAACCTATTAATATTGAAGTAGAGTCAGAAGGTGGGTCTCAGTCCTCTCGGGGATCCCACGGTAAGTGTGTAACTACTGAGGAACTACATGATATTCTCCACAGAGTAATACAACAATATCAGATACCTTCTTCGCAGGCTCCTTCCACTAGCACAGCGGTAGTTCCCCCACTTGAGTCTACGGTAAGGCCGTTACAGCCCTCAGGTGTTTCACATCCCCGTTCCTCTTTGCCTTCGGTTAACGTTACTCCGGCGACTGCCACGGCTAGTAGCACGACAGTGCCGGCCTCCTTGACTACCACTAACGTCCGTGTCATTACAGACGTAATGCCCCTCCCCCCTCTTGATAAACCTCCACAGAGAAAAGGCCCTATGCCTCTTCTTTATGGACCGGATTGCTCATGGGTTCAGTCAATACCTCAGAAACCGCCCCTGGCACAAGCTACCGTATCGGGGGAACTACCGGTACCTAGTGAATGGACCATTGAGGTTAATAAGAGCAGAAAATTAAGAGCTAAGGATACCCAAGGAAGGTTACTAGATGTTACCATTAAGGCCATCCCATCTGTTTATGGCGCTGATTTCTTTGTGTATTCGGCCTCCCCGGCGATACCTTCGGCCTCATCTGCAAAACTTTTTGCCGACTGGTCTAGGAATGACGGCGTCAATGATATAAAAGCTCTACATGCACTTATGCCAGAACTGGATACAATCCCAGTACTAGATCAGACAAACACACCAGTCTTGCAGGTGGGGCAGTTAGGTGTAGGTCAGTGGGTGGGCTTGGAACTAGAGGCGCAGGTTTTTGCATCTACTATTACCACTAAATCCTCCCATCAGGTACCTCAGGAAGTTCACTCATGGTTCTCTTTACCTGTTAACAAAGCAGGCAGCGTGTCACCTGCTTTATTTGAATTCCTGGCAGCGCCCAAACTGTCACTTTACGACCTGCATGAACCTTTTGCCACACCCCCTCCGGCTCGCTTAGACAGAGACTTTAAGCTACGCAATAAAGCGTATAGACTGTTCTCTCAATACCTCGTCAGTCGCCAGGTCGCCCAGTCACTCACGAGAACTATAACAGCCATATCAGACCAACATGTAAGGAAAGCCACGGACTTGTCATGCAGGCTCCTTCTACAAAATTCTATTCAATCCATAGGTGATATTAGAATAGCTATCATGGAGGCGGTTAGAGCAAGACAGGATCTAAGGGTGTACTTGGTAAAGAAGTTGTCGGAGGACATAGCCCGCCGAGTAACTCTTTTTCCGGTATTAACTGCACCACTTCTTCCCCCAGAAACATGGAGTATTGTTTTCAATTTGGTAGATTTGTGGAAGCAGGGTACCTCCCAGTCAAAGAAAGAGGCCTTTAAGAAACCTTACTCGAAACCTAAGAGCGGCGGGAAGCCCCATCTTACTCAAACTAAACAGTCATTTCGAGAACCAAAGCCTCCTCAACAACAGGGAGGTACTCAGCACAGACCTAGGCAAGGGAAACAGTCAGGCTATAGGGGTAAGTCATACTAGAAGCCTACTCAAGGTCAGCCGCATGCCAAACCTAGCCAGCCGTCTAACCCCACTCCGCCGCCACCACCAAAAAACTAGTCAACTACACTCTCACTCTTCCAGGGCCTACCGCAGGCGAGTTGGACTCGAGAGTTGTCCTACAGGACAGACCCAGTACAGAAACTGGGTCGTTCCGAGCATGTCGCAGGGCTTGGCCCCGGCGATCATGGGCCAGGACAGTGATAAGCAAAGGCATATCTTGGAAGTGGCTCCAGCTACCTCGTTTACGTCAAACTCTAGAAGTCAACAATGTTTCTTTAGAGGTGGAGTCACTTGTTCAGGAAATGATCAACAAACAAATCATTGTCCGAGTAGATCCAACTTGCCCTGTTTTCACCTCCAGACTATTTCTAGTGCCAAAGAGGGACAGTGTGCAGATGCGACCAGTAGTCGATCTCTCACGTCTGAACACACATATTCACATTTCACCCTTCAGGATGCTTACAGTGAATCAAATCAGGCTCGCACTCCCACCGCAAGGCTGGATGTGCTCCTTAGACCTGAAAGACGCCTATTGGCATGTCCCCATAAACAAAAGGTTCCAAAAAATTCCTCGCCTTGAGGATCAGGCAAGAGACTTACGTCTTTCAGAGAATGCCTTTCGGTTTGAACCTGGCACCAAGAATCTTTACAAAATTAGTCCGGCAGGACCTCATGCCCTTGCTAGCCCAAGGTATCAAGGTGTGGTGGTATCTAGACGACTGGCTAGTAGTGGCGGAGTCAGAGGAGTTATGTCAATTTCATGTCAAGCAAGTATTAACCCTCTCACGACCATATGATGCAGAGGTTGCCAGATTAGCAATACTAAATAGAGTTCTCTCACTCTTATAATTACCTCTCCAAAATTAGTTTTTTGCCCACAGCTAACTCAAAGACAACTGCAGAGGTTGAAGTAACTAAACTAAAGGTTTCTAAATACCCCTGATGGTAACAAAGGTTTTAAAGTATCCCTAATAGGCTCAAAATTGCGTCAAGAACGTGAGAGGGTTAAATCATGTACAAACTCTAGGGTTCAAGGTCAACTTGGCAAAGTCGCTCCTTGTTCCCACAAGAGAAATTCAGTGGATAGGACTGGTTTGGAACACTGCCGATCTGACTCTTACTCAGAGTGTGGACAATCGCAACAGATTTCGCATGAAACTGTTTCTTTTTCTCCACAGTCTGAATACAACGAGGAAAACGTGGGAGTCCCTTGTCGGTTCACTCAACTGGATCCAATTAACTGTGAAGTTGGGCCGGTTGAAAGTCAAGAGATTAATAATGGAAGGCAACAAATTTTTCCCACTATTGCCGGCGGGAAAACTATGGCCGATTCCTCGATTAATTCACAACTTACTATCGGTCTGGGCAAAGACCGGAACATTGTACTCGATAATGACATGGGTTTCTCCTCCACCTACAGTATGGGTAGACACAGACGCTTCAGGGGTAATAGGTTGGGGTTATCAGTCCAATCTAGGTCACCAAGCTCAAGGTCTCTGGTCCCAAGACGTAACTTTTCACATCAACAAACAAGAGCTTCTAGTCCCATTATTTTTCCTTCAAGCTCACGGTGCTTCCCTACACGGGAAGTCAATTGCATTCAGAATGGACAACTTGACTGCAGTTCACTGCATTCAGAAGCAAGGGTCTACGAGGTCTCGAGAGTTGATGGAGTTATCAGAACAGATTTTTGCTCTGGCCGAATCACTGAGCATTAATCTCCATGCATCTTACCTCCCGGGGATAGCGAACATCTGGGCAGACGCCTTGTCTCGGAGACAGAGCACCCTAGTAGAATGGGCCCTCAAGCAAACCGTCTTCGACAAGATGATTGCAGAACCATACCGTCCACAAGTGGATCTCTTTGCGGCGGAGGGGAATCACAGACTTCCTCTCTATCTGACCCGCCGGGCGAGAACTCCGGCGGGGGGTTCAGACGCTTTACTGGAGGACAGGAACAGGTGGAATTTAATCTATCTTTTTCCGCCTCCAGACGCTTCACTCATGTGTCAAGTAGTTCACAAACTACGGGGTTACCGGGGCATAGTCTCGATGATCGCGCCAATGTGGCTGGCTCAAGTGTGGTATCACCAATTGCAAACGTGGTGCAGGATCCCGGTGTCACTCCCAGTCTCTGCATTCCACTTGGAAACAATTGGCAACCTTCAGACCTCGCTAACTTTTGCCTTATGGACATTTACAATGCAAAATGGCTAACTCGGTATGGGCAAAGTGTCACTAGTAAATTTCTGAATCAATATACTCTGTCAACCAGGAGACAGTACCAATCACATTGGAAAACTTTCACAGCCTGGATAGTAGAAACAGCGCAATCTGATGCCTCAGTGGCTTAAATTTTAAAATACTTAGATTATTTGTTTGAACAGATGCGCTTCTCAGTTGTTACTTTAAAGAATCACTTGTCTGCCATTAGAAACCCCTTTTTCGACCTAACTGGTCTCTCCATACCACTGGCGGAGGAGAAAGGGTTCATGAGAGCATGTTTTAAACTACGCCCACCACCACGCCAGCTCATGCCTACCTGGTCGCTAGACAAAGCGCGCAAGTTTAACCATGCGCCGGATTTTGAGTCAGTATTAAAAAAGGCTGTGTTCCTTATCGCTTTGGCGACAGGTAACAGAGTGTCAGAGCTGGCGGAGATGAGCAACGAGCCAAATTGTCTCAGGTTTGGGAGACTGCACGAACATGTGCAGATCGCGCCGTCTCCTACATTTATTGCCAAAAACGAACATTGTGATAACGTTTTCTCAGAATTCTCAGTCCCGGCGCTTAAACGTGGACATACGCATCACATTTTATGCCCGGTACAAGCTTTAGTTAAGTTTATGAGGATTGCACAACCTCTACAACCAGGCTTCCTATGGGTTAACCAGACAGGTAATCGCGTCACAAGAAGGATATTGGCTTCTTTACTCGTAGACGTAATTAAGGAAAGTAATCCCAGCGTGGTAGGCAGAGCCCACGACATTAGAAAGTGGGCTGTCTCCCTCCGGTTTATGCAAAAAATTTCCATTAACGACATAGCCGACAATCAGTTGTGGGCGTCTAATCACATATTCCTTACGCGATACCTATCGGTCGCCCTGGACAAGCCAAAGCGGACCTGTGTAGCATTACGGCAACGGGTCTAGCAGTCCAAGTGCTAATTGTTTTATGTTATTCTTCAGGCGAAAAAGGGGGGGGGGGATGTGCAAAATAGCCCTAAGACCCACTAGAACCCTTCCGCCGGAGATTGTGATAAATCACGAGCTGTGATATGAATAGAACTGGTTATACAGTTAATCATATTTTATTTTTATTTTAAGAAATCTATCATAGTTGTATCTAGATAGTATTAACAAAATGTACAAACAGATTTTATTGTACAAATAATTTTTAGGTCAGAACATAATCCTAAGAATTAGAGTTCTAGAGTACAAGAATGTTCTCACTAAACATGCAATAAGATCTCAAGTGAAGGTCCAGTCATGTACAAGCAGCTCTTCTTCGAAGTAACGCACTGCTTACCTTCTTTTATATTTTTTATATTATTGTATGAACACAATAAAAAACTTAAAATGTTATACGGATTCTCTGTTGCCTATGGTATTTTGGGTTGGTGGTTTTGATATTTGTCACGAATGTCCCCCTCCAGTCTTATATATCAGGCATATCGTCAATGATGGAGGGGCCACTATTAAATAATAGGTTTGATTCCCGGAGGGAAGTAAAGAAAACCTAATATTTAGTAGGGCCCTATAATCATTGACGATGTTAGTGCCCTCCCTGCCATCCCCTTCCCATTCGCTGGATTTTTTAGTTGAATCTTGATATGTCAGTGAAGGAAGTTTAGACGCTAGAGGGCCAGCGTCAGGAATCCACTCGCAAGAAATCCACGCATTGGGAAGCTTGAGTATAGCAATTATTAAGTAAATTTTTATTTTTTATTTTTTACGAGGTTTTTTCGTAGCGAGTACCCAATCATAAAGACGATTCCGTAAGAGAATACGCGTTGCGCTTATGAAGTTGTACTCCCTGTCCTCCCGCGCGGTAGATTCAAAATTGGCGACGCGGCGTTTGAATGGAGACTATTATACTAATAGGCATATCGTCAATGATTACGGGGCCCTACTAAATATTAGGTTTTCTTTACTTCCCTCCGGGAAACAAACCTATAATTTGTATACTTAATCACACTAGATTCTATTAAATTTCTGTCAATAATTTTGTTTACATGACATGATTGAACTAGCGTTTTTCCAGTCAATATTGTGTTCTTGGTCTCTTACATGTACAAAAACAGCGTTCGAAACTTGCCCTGTTTGAACACTAGTCAGATGTTGTTTGATTCTAATTGAAAGGGTTTTACCAGTTTGTCCAACATAAATCTTATTACAGTCTTTACAAGGGAGTTTATATATGCAACCGCCGTAATTAGCAGGAGAGTTCTTAATTAGCAAATTCTTAATAGTATTATTATTGCTAAAGACAACATTTACATCAAAATGTTTAAGCAGTTGAGGTACCTGAAGGAAATTAGCGTTATAAGGTAGAAATAACATATTGTGAAGACTTTTTCTCTGGTTTAGGATTAATTCTATAAAAGGACTTTCTTGCTTGTTTAAGAGATACATCAATAAAATATCTAGGGTATTTTAACTTGGCACCTGTGTCATATATAAGCTGAAATTGTTCATCATCTAAAAATTCTGGACTGCAAATACGAAAGGCACGGAGAAATATAGATGAACAAACTGAATTTTTCAATTGATCATGGTGTGAAGAGTAATAGTGGACATTATGAAAGTACGGAAGTTGGATCGTAAGTTGATACAGCTGATAGAAGACAGCGACTGGTCGAAAAATGCCAACCCGGACTTTGCTTTGAATCTCTCCAATAAACAGCTCGACAAGAATACTTCGTGTGCAGTAGGTTATGGATTACGCTTTGCTTGTTTTAAAAATATTAACAGTGTCGTTGTTGCTCGAGCATTCTCCAATTTACAAAAGTACAGTAAATTAACTAATGATGACATTAATGTATGTAAAGGTATTGTTTATGTTTCCTTGTCAGTACCTGTTGTATCGAATATTCCAGAAAGATTCACGAAGGCCTACACGAGTTTAAAGAAAGATCCCGATCTTCACATTACAAAAGCCGATAAAGCCAATGCCATAGTTATTTTGAATAAAGAAGATTATATTACAAAAATGTATGATCTACTAAATGATGAATTAACATATACTAAACTAAGAAGTAATCCTCTTGATACTGTAAACTCTCAATTTACAAAACATAAAATAAAACATTACTTGAGGGTGATGATGAACTTATCAAGCAGTTTTTTACATTTACCCCTTCTTTGCCATATATGTACGGACTCATCAAGACTCACAACTCATGAATAACCCTGCTAGACCTATAGTTGTTGTTGTTGTTGTTGTTGTTCCCTAAGCTGCCTGGCCGAACAGCCCTGAGTCCCTGAGGAAGGCCATGGCCACGATCGGGCTTTCCCACAGAGCTCTCATTGAGTGTAGATTGTGTTGTTGGCGTAAGTGGTTGTGTGAAATGCAGTCTTCTATGATGTGTTTAATGGTATGAGGTGCTGTGTTACATCCCGGGCAGGCGTCGACAACGGAGTCATCCAGTCTCTTCTGATAGCTCAGGAGAGCTGGATGGTGTCCGCATCTCAGCCTGGCCAGGTGGACTCTGTCCTCGCGAGGAAGGGAGGATTCGGAAGGATGGATTTCGGGAGGTCGTGCATGCAGCTGCGTGTTGTCTGTGAGTGAGTGGATGGATCGGTGAGAGATATGAGTATGGATGTGCTTCTGGAAGTTGGTTCGGGGTGGGCAGGGAGGGAGAGAGGACAATAATTGTGTGTGATACCGTGTGCTGGGTGTTGTTTTGATATTTCTTGGTGTCTGTGGGTGTGTTGCCATGTAGTTTAGGGGGTGGTCTTGGTTTGTGGAGGCTGCTGCCAGGAATTGAGTGCCTCTCATGTCCAGATGGTCTTTGACTTTGAGGATTTTGGTTTCTTGATGTAGGTGATCTGTGGGTGCAGTAGCTGTGCAGCCTGTAATGATCTTCAGGGCTTTGTTTTGAATAGTCTGTAAGGTCTTATGATGTGTTTCAGCTAGGTTAGAAGCCCAGGCTGGGCTTGCGTATTCCATCACTGATCTTATGTATTGTTTATATACTGTGGGGGTAGTTTCTTTGTTGTGTCCAAATTTTGTGTGAGCAAGTGACCTGAGGGCGTTAAGTCTGGGTGTCAGTTTCTTTTTATTGTTTGTGGTGTGCTGTTTGAATGTCATATGAGTATCATAATATGTTACTCCTAGGATTTTGGGTGTGTGTGTATGTGTTAGGGGTGTGTTGTTTATGGTGAGTTGAGGGATGTATTCGTGTTCTCCTGTCCAACTTGTGAGCAGGGTTGCGGTGGATTTGGCTGGGGCTAGATTAAGTCTGTTTGTAGTGCACCAGCCATGTAGTGTGTTGAGATAGGGTTGAAGGAGATCTGTTGCTATTTTTGGGTCATGGTGTGTGCATGTGAGTGTTATGTCATCTGCATAGGAGGCTAAGTTTATTTGGGGCATATTGGGTGTAGTTATATCGTGCATGTACAGATTGAAGAGTGCGGGCGATAGGACGGATCCTTGTGGGACTCCGTTTGGAAAGTTTCTGATTTAAGATGACTGACCGGCAAGAGATACGTGTGCACATCTGCCTGCTAGGAAGTTGGCCAGCCTCCTTTTTGTGTTGTTGTGCATGTTTGTGTTGTAGATTTTGTTTGTTAGGTTGTGGCGGGGGATGGCATCGAAGGCTTTACTAATGTCGAGTGTGGCTAATAGTGATCTGTGTGGTGGTCTAGCTGAGTTGATGCCGTCAAAAGCTCTTTGTGTAAGGTCTGTGAGAAGAGTGTTTGTGGAGTGTAGTGGCCTAAAGCCATGTTGTGTTGGAGCTAGGGGTAGGTCAGGTGTAATTAGTTGTAATACTAGGCGTTCCATGACTTTGGAGGGGGAGCAAAGGAGTGTGATGGGGCGGTGCGAGGAGGGTAGCGTGGGGTCTTTGTTGGGTTTGGGGAATGTGATGATGATACCATGCTTCCAAATGTCTGGTATTGTGTTGTGTGAATAGCTGTAGTTTGGTATGTTAGTGAGTGCTTGTATGCCTTGTGGTCCCAGGTGTCTGAGGTGTATGTTGCTTATGTTGTCTAGGCCACAGGCGGGTGAGTGCTTGAGATTGTTGATGATATGCTTTGTCTGGTGATTGGTGAAGGGTGTATAGTCAGGGTCTGTGGGGAATTGTCTCTTACGTCGGATGACACGTCGGTCGTCTTTGTGAGGTTTTAGGTGACTGACATGTGAGAAGTGATTGATGAGAGTGTTTGCTTGTTGTTTACATGAAGGAGTAGAGTCTGTTGTTGTGATTGCAGCATGTGATTGTGTTGTGTTGCTGTTGGAAAGTGTGATGCTGTTTAGTGTTTTGTAGAGTTTTTGGGGTTTGTTTTGTGATCAAGTGTTTGTAGGAAGTTATTCCAATTTAGTTTTTGTTGTTCTTGTATTTTGTTGTTAGTTTGGGTGTTGAGTGCTTGAATTTGTTGTGTGATGTCTTGTGTGTGGGGTGCTGGGGAGTGTTTCAGTATGTCGCGTTGTCTGATGAGGTTTTGAATTTCTGGTGTGAAGTTGGGGTTGTGTCTTTTTCTGTTACCTCTTGGAATGTGTTTCTTGTCAGCGTTTTGGATAGTTTTATTGAGTATGTGTACAGCATTGTTGATGTTAGTGATGGGTGTACTGTTTAGAGTTGTGAAGTGTTGTTCTGTCTCATTTGTGAATGCTTCCCAGTTAGCTCTTTTATAATTGGTGTATGTGTGTTTGTGGCTAGCTGGGGTTAGTCTGGTTTTGGTGGTGATAATGATCGGGAGGTGGTCAGAGCCTAAGGTTCTGACCACCCTCCAGGATGTTGTGGGGCCGAGTTCTGGGGAGCAAAAGGTGATGTCTGGAGATGATGGGTTATAGAGGGCTTGGTGAGGAATATGGGTATGTTGATGGATGTCATTAAGGATGATGAGGATATCGGTTTGGTTTTGTAGTACCAGCCCTCTGTCTGTGTCGGGGTTGTCGACAAACCAGGCCGACGTCTTGGCGTTGAATTCACCACCCAGGATGATGTGTGGGGTGTGTGGGGTGTTTGTGATGTGTTGTAAGTGTGGTCTGTATTCATTTGGTACTGTAGGGGATGTTTGGGGAGGGATGTATGTGTTTATGATGGTTATGTTGGAGTTGTTGCCAGTGCGTATTTTAATTGACTGTATTTCTGTTGTGTTATCATTTGGGGGGAGGAGGGATTTGGTTTGTACACTGGTTACTATGTATGATATTTCTTTGTGTACCAGGGTGATGAGTCCACCGCCCCCGCCGACAGCCCGGTCTTGTCTGATGGTGGTGAAATTATGAAATGTGGGTGTTTTTTTGTGTTGTGCGGAGTTTTGTTTCTTGTAAGATGGCAATGTGTATGTTGTGTTGTTTGATGAAGTGTGAGAGTTCGTGTTTCTTTGTGTTGATGCCATCTATGTTCAATTGAAGAATGTTAATGTTATGTGCACGATGTATGTTGGGTGCTGCTGCACGAGGATGGGGTGGGGGTGGGGGTGAGGGAGGGGCTGGGGATTGGGATGGGTGAGGTTGGGGTGGGGATTGGGGAGCAGGAGATGGGGGTTGGAATGGATTAGGATGGGGTGTGGTGTGTTGAGTTGAGGATGTGGATGGTATGGGAAGGTTGGTGGGTTAGGGAGGAGAGGTGGACGGGTTTTAGGGGGGGGGGGGGGAGTGGATGATATGGGAAGGCTAGGTGGGTTGGGGAGGAGAGGTGGACTGGTTTTAGGCGAGGGATTTGACTGGGAGAGGGAGGGGCATGAGGAACAGGTCCAGGTGTTCGTGTAGTGTTTCTTGGAGGCAAGTGTTGTACAGGTGAAGTGGGTCCAGTTCCTGCATGAATTGCAGAGAACTGAACCCTTAGTGTGGCGACTCGAAGTGATGGGTTTTGAGCAAGTTGGACATATGTATGTGTTCGTGGGTCCTGGGTTGCTCTCCATGTGTCCGGCTAGAAGAAGTCTTCGAGAAATGACAGCCGGAGAGTCATTTCTCGATGTAGGAAAAACAGTGTGATGTGTGTGTGTGGTGTGAGAGGTGTGGAAATTCCCGGCGCGACCGAAGCCGCTCCAAGGACCCATGCCCCCAGGGAGGGGGCAGGGGATGGTTGTGACGGTTTGGCTCCCGAAACTGCTCCCCGCGGCCGGCATCCGGTTGTCCTCCACTGGTCGTTGATCTTGTCTCCGGCCGTGGAGGGTCGGCAGCCATTTGCGGTTGGCAGCTCCGGGAGGTGGTCGTACGGCGTAGACGCCGCCACATCAGGACCTCTAGTAAGACCTATAGTAAGTTCTGTTGGTTCAGTTTCCCATAAGTTATCTAAGTGGCTTGTAAAATTGCTTAACCCATTGGTTGGTAACATATCTAGTTCAAATATAAAAAATAACGTAGATCTGGTTGGAAATTTAAACAATATAAATATTAATAATGATTTTATTCTTGTGAGTTTTGATGTCTCATCTCTGTTTACCAAAGTACCGGTTGATGATTTGCTTCGTTACTTGAACTACATTTTTCAAAATTTATCATTACCCATGTCTGGTTTTGTTGTTTTAGAACTAATTAAGCTATGTATCAAAGACTAAATTTCAATTCAATGTGAATTTTTCTCTCAAAAGTTTGGTATGGCCATGGGCAATCCACTTTCACCCATCGTGAGTAACTTGTATATGGAATATTTTGAAGCGAATATACTTAGTGACATTCTCCCCATTAACGCCTTTTGGTTTCGTTATGTGGATGATATCCTGTGCCTTTGGCCTAGCAATGAAAATTTAGATTCATTTTTGGTTTCACTTAATGCTTTAGTTCCGTCAATTAATTTTACTGTTGAAGTTGAACGGAACAATAGTTTTCCTTTTTTAGATTGTGTAATACATAGACATAGTAATGGTTTTAAGTTTAGCATTTATAGGAAACCGACGAACGTACTTTCATATGTCCACTATTACTCTTCACACCATGATCAAGTGAAACATTCAGTTTGTTCGTCTATGTTTCTCCGTGCCTTTCGTATTTGCAGTCCAGAATTTTTAGATGATGAATTTCAGCTTATATATGACACAGGTGCCAAGTTAAAATACCCTAGATATTTTATTGATGTATCTCTTAAACAAGCAAGAAAGTCCTTTTATAGAATTAATCCTAAACCAGAAAAAAAGTCTTCACAATATGTTAATTCTACCTTATAACGCTAATTTCCTTCAGGTACCTCAACTGCTTAAACTTTTTAATACAAATGTTGTCTTTAGCAATAATAATACTATTAAGAATTTGCTAATTAAGAACTCTCCTGCTAATTACGGCGGTTGCATATATAAACTCCCTTGTAAAGACTGTAATAATATTTATGTTGGACAAACTGGTAAAACCCTTTCAATTAGAATCAAACAACATCTGACGAGTGTTCAAACAGGGCAAGTTTCGAACGCTGTTTTTGTACATGTAAGAGACCAAGAACACAATATTGACTGGAAAAACGCTAGTTCAATCATGTCATGTACAAAATTTATTGACAGAAATTTAATAGAATCTAGTGTGATTAAGTATACAAATAATTTTAATATGAACATAAGCAGCGGTATGTACAGACTAGATCATTTTGTAATAGATTTTATTTGTAAACAGATACAAGTTTAGTGCTTTATTTTTAATCACAGTACCATTGTTATTATTTGTTTCGTTTATTTTATTTCATGACGAGATTCGTAGAACAATCGAAAACTTTATAATAATTTGAGCCTTGATTGATGAATTTCACTATGTATGGTTTGTTTTGTTTTCTTTTGACTTCTGAGTAGACATTCCGACTTTGAGGATTTTTATGTATGTGCCTTCACTCTCTGTCTGACCTCCCCCGAAGATGTAACAATACACGAAAGCGCTTGGGACTCCGTGTTTTTCTTCTTTCCTTGTGGATTTTCCTGCATATACAGTATATATATATAATTGATACCATTTATTTCAAACTGGTCCATGGAAAATTTCTAAGATTGACAGGTGCAAAAGAGGACGCCGAAGGCCTCTGTGGAAAGTCGTCAACATATATCGTTTAAACGTAACAAAAATGCTAATTTTGGCAACTTAACTCTTTGAACTGCTAAAACTATATTATGTTCAGCAACCAAGGAATACTTTACGATGTAAAACTTGAACGTTTAATTGTAACCAATATTATGCACATTAATAATGTTTCATTGTTTGATGTGTAGTAATTTGAACATGTAAACGACTGAAATACTTATATGCTTAATTTTCTTTACAGTTAAGCCTTTAATTTTTGTGTGTGGTGTATTGTTGTCAGGTGCAGTATATTACTTTTGGTTACGTACATTATGAATCAAGTGTCCTGGACTGTGCAATTAGTAACCGGTGAGCTATGAAGGAAGTCCAGCGACCAGAACCCTGTAATTACCGTCCCAAGAATGAAGACGTTAGCTCTCCCAGGCAACACACATTGTTTATCTTGAATCTGGGGCCAATAAATGCTTGAGAGACGAAGAACAAAGGTTAAGGGGGGTAGGTCGGTTTTTCTGGGCCCCCTTCTCCCTCATGTTTAGCCCCATTCGTTCTGAGATTTTAAGACGTGTGTCCCATTTGTTTGGCGATTATAAAATCTTGCACCCCATATATTTGCCAAAATTAAGACTTTCCATGCAAATTAGGTGTCTATTTTTTTCCTGGCGAGCGATAGCGAGCCTGTAATTGAAGATGAACCGGCCTTCGGTCGAGACATTTTTCTATCGAAAAATGTTTAAATTTATCTTGAAAGGGGGTCTTGTGGGTGTTTTTTTAAGCTTGATGGAGGTCTGGGGAGGACAATGAATAACATAATAAGAAGATAAATAAATAAGCAAGTATAAACGCCCATCCCCCTTAAACGGTGTACGTGTGAGGTGTGTTATCGTAATTATCGGAGAGATGAGGGTGAGGTGGAGGCGTGTTGTTGTTGTGTTGGTGGTGGTAGTGGTGGTTGTGGAGGTGGAGGTTGTAGTTATGGTTATATGTTTGTGGATATGTGGTGGCTGGTGATGTAGTTATAGCGGTATGCAAGTTGTGTTTGTCAATATTCGTTTTCGTGTTGGTGTGATATATGATATTGTAGCTGTAAATTAAACATATTTGTCGTTGTGGCAGAGCACTGTAATCGATGTGTTTTATCTTGCGCAAATTTTACTCTTTTAGCAGCTCATTTCTCGATAACTAATGGAAGAATGAGAAACTACTATGTCTCTACATCATATTATTGCCAGGTTTTCGTAATTAACAGCATATTTGGCCATAAAAACGTTGTAATAGCTGAGTAATTAAGATGGGAACAAGCCAATTTCTGGCAAACCTTTAAAAAATAGACTATAGTTAGGCAATTTAGTTGTGATTGTGAATATTTTGTTTGAAGATGTGCTAGTTATGGTTGTAGTAGTGATTTTAGTGGTGGTATATATGGTCGTGGACATTCCTTGTGGTTGGGAATATGGTTGTGGTAGCGTGATGGTTGTGATTGTGAGAGTGGTTTGGTGTGGAGATAAAGTTGTGCCTATGGTGGTACTTGAAGTTTCGATTTGATAAATAATATATTAAGTTGAGGATGTAAATATGATTGTGGGTTTATGGGGGTGTCGTGGTTTAGGTTGTGGTTGTGAATATGGTAGTGGTGAGATAATAGTTGAAATAGAAACAGCCAAGAATATTTGTGGCTTTGGTTGTTGGAGTTGTAGATGTTGTTGTTGTCAAGGTTTGTTGTGCTGGAAGTTGTTATTGTTTTTGTTGATGTTGTGTTGGTAGTTATTGATGTTGTTGTTGTTGTTGTTGTAAGGTTGGTATGGGTTTTTGGGTTGTATGTGTGATTCTTGATATTATATGTGCTTGCTCTATGGTACAGTTGTTGTTGTTGTTGTTGTTGATGTTGCTGTTGTTGTTGATGTTGTTGTTGTAAGGGTGGTATGGTATTTGGGTTGTATATGTGATTGGTAATATTATGTGTTTGCTCTATGGTACAGTTGTTGTTGTTGTTGTTGTTGTTGATGTTGTTGTTGTTGTTGTTGTTGTTGTTGTTAGGGTGGTATGGTATTTGGGTTGTATATGTGATTGGTAATATTATGTGTTTGCTCTATGGTACAGTTGTTGTTGATGATGTTGTTGTTGTTGTTGTTGATGTTGTTGTTGTAAGGGTGGTATGGTATTTGGGTTGTATATGTGATTGGTAATATTATGTGTTTGCTCTATGGTACAGTTGTTGTTGTTGTTGTTGTTGTTGATGTTGTTGTTGTTGTTGCTGTTGTTGATGTTGTTGTTGTAAGGGTGGTATGGTATTGGGGTTGTATATGTGATTGGTAATATTATAGGTGTTTGCTCTATGGTACAGTTGTTGTTGATGTTGTTGCTATTGTTGTTGATGTTGTTGTTGTAAGGGTGGTATGGTATTTGGGTTGTATATGTGATTGGTAATATTATGTGTGTTTGCTCTATGGTACAGTTGTTGTTATTGTTGTTGCTATTGTTGTTGATGTTGTTGTTGTTGTAAGGGTGGTATAGTATTTGTGTTGTATATGTGATTGGTAATATTATATGTGTTTGCTCTATGGTACAGTTGTTGTTGATGGTGTTGCTATTGTTGTTGATGTTGTTGTTGTTGATGTTGTTGTTGTAAGGGTGGTATGGTATTTGGGTTGTTATGTGATTGGTAATATTATAGGTGTTTGCTCTATGGTACAGTTGTTGTTGATGTTGTTGCTATTGTTGTTGATGTTGTTGTTGTTGTAAGGGTGGTATGATATTTGGGTTGTATATGTGATTGGTAATATTATAGGTATTTGCTGTATGGTACAGTTGTTGTTGTCGTTGTTGCTATTGTTGTTGATGTTGTTGTTGTTGTAAGGGTGGTATGGTATTTGGGTTGTATATGTGATTGGTAATATTATATGTGTTTTCTCAATGGTACAGTTGTTGTTGATGTTGTTGCTGTTGTTGTTGATGTTGTTGTTGTTGATGTTGTTGTTGTAAGGGTGGTATGGTATTTGGGTTGTATATGTGATTGGTAATATTATATGTGTTTGCTCTATGGTACAGTTGTTGTTGATGTTGTTGCTATTGTTGTTGATGTTGTTTTTGTTGATGTTGTTGTTGTAAGGGTGGTATGGTATTGGGGTTGTATATTTATGTGATTGGTAATATTATAGGTGCTTGCTCTATGGTACAGTTGTTGTTGTTGATGTTGTTGCTATTGTTGTTGATGTTGTTGTTGTTGTAAGGGTGGTATGGTATTTGGGTTGTATATGTGATTGGTAATATTATATATATTTTTTTTTTTTTTATATTCCAACTAGCCTACTCCCTCTCGGGCATAGGCTGATAGCCTTTACACTCTACCGCTGAACACGGTGAGGCCCGTGAGGTCTTGTTCCAGTCTAGGGAGTGAGACATGCGAAGCACCTACTCACGGATCGAACCCAACTCCATCTCTGAAGCTGCCTCGCCCCCGCGCTTCACAGTCTCACTCCCCAGGCTCGGACCCTCACTCTCAGAACGCCACCTATTGAGCAATTAACTCACTAGGCATTGCCCCCATGTAGCATATTTTGAATATGGGAATATTCATACATTGCTATTTAATCAGGGAACAATGAGGGTATTTTGTTTTGGCATTTCGGTGTGCTGTGGTAATGCACTGAAACTAGGTACAGCACAAATTCCATCCCAATAATATCTTCCCATTGACATATTGGGATTCGAACCCGGGTCCATTGGATTTCCAGTCCAGTGGTAAGACCACTCTGCCACACCTCCCCTGCTCTATGGTACAGTTGTTGTTGATGTTGTTGCTATTGTTGTTGATGTTGTTGTTGTTGTAAGAGTGGTATGGTATTTGGGTTGTATATGTGATTGGTAATATTATATGTGTTTGGTCTATGGTACAGTTGTTGTTGATGTTGTTGCTATTGTTGTTGATGTTGTTGTTGTTGTAAGGGTGGCATGGTATTTGGGTTGTATATGTGATTGGTAATATTATATGTGTTTGCTCTATGGTACAGTTGTTGTTGTTGTTGCTGCTATTGTTGTTGATGTTGTTGTTGTTGTAAGGGTGGTATGGTATTTGGGTTGTATATGTGATTGGTAATATTATATGTGTTTGCTCTATGATACAGTTGTTGCTGATGTTGTTTCTATTGTTGTTGATGTAAGGGTGGTATGGTATTTGGGTTGTATATGTGATTGGTAATATTATATGTGTTTGCTCTATGGTACAGTTGTTGTTGTTGTTGTTGCTATTGTTGTTGATGTTGTTGCTATTGTTGTTGATGTTGTTGTTGTTGTAAGGGTGGTATGGTATTTCGGTTGTATATGTGATTGGAAATATTATATGTGTTTGCTCTATGGTACAGTTGTTGTTGATGTTGTTGCTATTTTTGTTGATGTTGTTGTTGTTGTAAGGGTGGTATGGTATTTGGGTTGTATATGTGATTGGTAATATTATATGTGTTTGCTCTATGGTACAGTTGTTGTTGATGTTGTTGCTATTGTTGTTGATGTTGTTGTTGTTGTAAGGGTGGTATGGTATTTGGGTTGTATATATGATTGGTAATATTATAGGTGTTTGCTCTATGGTACAGTTGTTGTTGATGTTGTTGCTATTGTTGTTGATGTTGTTGTTGTTGTAAGGGTGGTATGGTATTTGGGTTGTATATGTGATTGGTAATATTATAGGTGTTTGCTGTATGGTACAGTACTTAGGCTTGTCGATCAGTTTGTGTTGATGTTTATTATCGTAGTTTTTTTAGGTTTGAGTTAAATATGTTGTCGCGATTTACCGTTGTTTGACTGATGTTGTATGTGTGGTGGTATGCTAGTTGTAGTTTTATGATTGTGATAATGTTATGTTCTAGAAGTTGGGAGTGTAGATGTGTTATAAATATTAACCCGTTCAGTACCGGCGACGTATTTTATTATTTGATTTCATCTACTATTAGACGATTTTATTCAGTTTAAAAAGGAACTCCAATAATTGATTTTTTGTATTTTTTTGTTTTCCTATGTGAATGAGGGAGACAAAAGGCAGAACTGCCTGTATTGCGTGCCTCTCCCAGAGTTGAAAGAGTGACAGGGCCAAAATCAAGGGATGTTGGAGCCAAAATAACTTGACACACGGAGTTTGAAGCAATCTAAGTCATAGGAAGAGGGAAAGACTGATTCTGGGAGAGAGTTCCAGAGCTCAGCAGTTGAATAGAGGAAAGTCAGAGAATACTGTTTCACTCTTCGGTTGGAGAGTTGCACGGAGTAGGGGTGGGTTTGTGTTGCAAAAAGGGTACTATGTACCCTACGTAGAGGAGGTGGTATGCACTGGGAGAGCTCTGAGAAACATTGATTATTATAGTAGTGATAGAATAGCAAGAGAGATGCAACATTGCAGCGAAGAGAGAGAGAGAGATTGCAGAGAGTTGGTAAGTGGGCGGGAGTTAATGATACAAAAGGCTTTCCTTTCTACTTTGTCTAGGAGTGTGGTGTGAGCGGATCCTCCCCACACATGTGAACAATACTCAATACAAAGATGCACTGTGCTCCTGTACAGAATACAAATCTGTGCAGGGGTAAGGAACCCCTTGAGGCGGTTGAACACACCCAGCTTCTGGGAAGCTGCCTTAGCAAGACTGGTAATATGGTCCTTCCAAGTGAGAGCAGAAGAAAAAGAGACACCGATAATATTAAGAGAAGATGAAGGATTAATTTTTGTATTGTTGAATTGTAAGGGATAGTCTTCTGTGGGGAAATGTTGAGGTATGGTGGTGAGATAGTGATCAAATGGGTATGGAAAATGTGCAAACTAGCATGGGAGAAGGGGAGTGCACCCGATGACTGGAAGACTGGCATAATAGTCCCCCTATACAAGGGCAAAGGGGAAAGAGGAGTGTGTGGTAACCACCGCAGAATATGTCTTTTAAGCATAGTAGGGAAGGTGTACAGTAGGGTAGTGATTGAGAGTGAGAGTGAGAACGGAGAAATGGATAGGCGACGAGCAGGGAGGCTTTAGGAAGGGAAGAGGATGTGGGGATCAGATCTTTGCCCTAAATTGTGTTGTGGAGAAATATCTGGAGAAGCAAAAAAAGGTGTATGTTGCCTTTATGGACTTGGAGAAGGCCTATGACAGAGTGGATAGAGAAGGTATGTGGAAAGTACTTAGAATATACGGATAGATGGCAAGTTGCTGAAAGCAGTGAAGAGCAAGTATGAGGGTGCAAAGGCAGCAGTACGTGTGGAGAATGAGCAGAGCGAGTTCTTTGACCTGAATGTTGGGTTGAAACAGGGGTGTGTGATGTCCCCATGGTTGTTTACTGTATATATGGATGGAGTCATGAAAGAAATACTAGGAAGAGCAGTGGATGTTGGTGTATCGCTGAAATGGGAGGAAAATGAGTGGAAGCTGCCTATACTGCTGTTTGTGGATGATACAATTCTGATGAGCGATAATGAATATGAGTTGCAGGGTCTGGTAAATGAGTTTGGAACAGTGTGCGAAAAACGGAATTTGAAGGTAAATGTGGGGAAGAGCAAGGTTATGGTCTTCGAAAGGAGTGAAATCACAGAGTGTGAGGTGAAGTTGAACGGTCAGGCTATGGAGATCGTCAGCTCTTGTAAGTATCTGGGCAGTGTGTTGAGTAAAGATGGGACTATGGATGAAGAAGTGTGGGAGAGGGTGCAACAGGGGAAGAGGGTTGTAGGAACATTGAAAGCAGTAACAAGAAATAGGGTGGTCAGTATGGAAGTGAAGAAGTCCTTGCATGACAGTGTGGTAATCCCGACACTAACTTACGGAAGCGAAGCATGGACGTTCGGGAAGAGATTCAGACCAAGAGTGAGAGAGGTGGAAATGAGTTACTTGAGAAGTGCGTGCTAAATTACACGGAGGGATAGACAGACATATGAGGAAGTAAGAAGGAGGTGTGGTGTGGAGGTAGATGTGCTGGAAAGTGTGAAAAGGAACAACTTGAGATGGTTCGGCCACATGGAACGTATGGAAAGCGAGAGAATGACTAAGAGGGTGTACGAGAGCGAGGTGGAAGGACAGTGAGGGAGAGGTGCACCGAAGGAGAGGGGGAAGGATGGAGTGAGGAAGTATATGGATGAAGACGGTGCTGGTTGGGAGGAGGGGCGTCGACTGACTGGGGACAGATGTGCATGGGGGCGGTTCGTTTGTGGCCACCCCTTCGGGGATCACGGTGTCAGGCAATATATAGATAGATATATCACAAGATAAGTGTTGCATGGCTTCATTACGTTTGTTTTTGAGGGATTGCTGGCTGGGGCGTTCAGGAAAACTAATTGAGTAGTGTAAGGTAGAGTCGTCTGTGTATTAATGGATGGGACTGGAGGTACAGTTGAGAGGATAATTTATGAAAATTAGAAAGAGAATAGGAGATAGGACAGAGCCCTGAGGAACACCGGAATTGATAGGATAAGGAAGTGAGTGATGGCCATCCACAACTGCAGCTATGGAACGGCCGGAAAAGAAATTAGAGACAAAGGCACAGATGGAGGGATAGAAACCGAAGGAGGGTAGTTTAGAAATTAAAGATTTGTGCCAGACTCTATGGAAAGGCCTTCGATATGTCTAGTGCAATAAAAAAAAGTCTCACCGAAGTCCCGAATGGAGGATGACCAATAGTTAGTAATAAGATATGAAAGAAGATCACCAGTAGAGAGACCTTTAAGGAAGCCATACTGGTGATCTGAGAGTAGATTATGAGAAGAGAATTGTTTAAGAAATTTGGAAGCAAGAATAGTTTAACAAACTTTAGAGCTACAAGAGATGAGAGCAATTGGACGATAGTTGGAGGGTTGAGAGCGGTCACCCTTCTTTGGGACAGATTGAATGAGAGTAAACTTCCAGCAAGAAGGGAGACGTTAGAGGAGAGACAGAGACGAAAGAGTTTGCCTAGGCAGGGAGTCAGCACAGGAGCACAGGTTTTGAGTACAACAGGAGGAACACTATCCGGACCATACGCCTTCTTAGAATTAAACCCAGAGAGGGTAGAAAATACATCTTCAGAAAAGATTAGGATATTAGGCATAAGTAGGAGAGAGGGGGGTGGAGAGGGAGGAATAGCACCGGAATCATCCAAGGTGGAGTTACTAGCAAAAGTTTGAGCGAAGAGTTCAGCTTTGTCAGAGGAAGGAGTGTGGTTGTGCCATCAGAGTGGAAAAGGGGAGGGAAAGACGAGGAAGACAAATTGTTGGAGAGGTTTTTGGCTAGATGCCAGAAAGCTTGAGAAGAGCTAGAGTTGGATAGTTCAGTGTATTTATTATTGAGGTGTGCCTATCCCACTTACCCCGTTTCAGTACCACAGATCCTTCTTAGACTGCACAAAATCGACTAAATAGAGCTGGAATAAAGTTAAAAAGCCGTCGCCGGTACAAAGGGGTTAAACTTTTCGTGGTATGATTTGGGGTGTGGCCTAATTATTGTTGTTATTGCTAGCGAAATTGTTGTTACGTAAATAAATACAGTATAGAATCTTATACAAGTAAAGAATCATGGGGTAGGTGAGGTGAGGCTGGCGTGGAAAGTGATCCATCATAAAATATCAATACTGAATTAGGCACACCTCTACCTGGAAAGAACCACACCCAATCCTACCACATCTACATATAATATATTAAGACCTAACACACACAAACACACACACACACACACACACAAGGTGGGTAAGTGTAGAAACATATCTGTATGTCTCACTCGAAACTAATTAATTACATTTATATTACTGCTGATACCAATTATTGATTAAAACATACTTGGTGCTGAGACATACTTTAACTTATTTGACCAACTTTGGCGCTGCCGACTGGGAGGCTCTCCGGCAGTACTTCTTTGATTTCCCATGGAATGAATTCTGCTTCCGTGGCCGAGGACCCTCGGAGAGTGCTGAACGCATTACTGAGGTAATCCTCTCGGGCATGGAAGCGTACATTCCATTTTCTTTCTCTCAGTCTAATGCAAAAATATCTTGGTTTACTCACGCTTGTTCTACTGCTGTCCGCAACAAGGAGGAAGCATTCAAACGGTACTGACGCCTTAAAACTCAAGAATCTCATTCTTCTTATGTTTCTACCCGGAATCAAGCCAAATCTGTTCTTCGACTTGCCAAGCACTCTTTCATCAATAATAAATGCACTGAACTATCCAACTCTAACTCTTCCCAAGCTTTCTGGCATCTAGCCAAAAACCTCTGTGACATTAACCACTCCGTTAGAACCGCATGGCTTGTCCTACAGTGACTCGCTAGGATCGCCAGGGCAGTGGATGTGGCTACAGTTGATGTATTGTTGTGTGCTTTATTTCATATGAAAGCTCGTGTCATGGACAGTCCAGAAAGGCTCTTTGTTTTCACCCATGTCAAGGCTTTATATATTTAATTGCAAAGTATATGTTTTATCATTAAGTAGTAATGATAGGATTTGAGAGAGAGAGAGAGAGAGTAGAACTGAGTGTGGGGAGGCGCACAGTGTTTTGCTATACTCAATGACGTCATAGCTGGCTGGCCTCGTGGGGATTCGTTGGAGGAGTTTTTTACCATGCTTGGTGACGTCATGTTTGGCTAGCTTCTTTAGCATTGGCTAGAGGACTTGTTACCGCTTTTCCTACGCGGTTCGAACTAGTGCTAGTATATATACAACTTTCTTCCCACTCTCTCCCTCAGATCTGGTTTCTAGAACGCATCCCTCTTATCCCTTTGATACCTGTCCACCTCTCTACACCTGAGAACCTTTTCCTCTGCCTATCTCTCTCATTTTCCATATCTTTCACCACCTTTTATTAATATTATACCCCCTCTGGTCAACTCTGCATAATCAGCTTCATGCTGGCCAGTTGTATTGTGCGTTAAGGTCTTATATAACCCATGTATGTTAGTTGTTAAGATAAGTTGATCACGAAGCATTGGTTGGCATTCATATTGTTCAGTACCGCTTCCTATAATTATTAGTGTTCTGCTAGATTAGATAATGCTAGACTAGGAGTCTGATACTATAAGGTATTGTTTCCGATGAGTGCTGGCTTTAGTTAAAAGCTGCACGACATACCTGAGAACTGGAGTTGATTGGGTAAATTCTAGTCTGTGTGCCATTGAGAGTAGAGCATGCACGAATGAGGGCTTTTTGCCTATACCATTCCGCACTGTTCTAGGCTCGGTTGTTTGTCTTTGAGGTACGCCAGGAGAACGCTTAATACTTCGGTATTAAGGTTTCTCAAGAGAGCTACCCTTCCTATAACGTAATATTTGACGCACAGACTTGAGATTTGCACTAGGCTATGCGGCATGCCATGCGCACCAGTATCTCGTATCATTGACTCTAGCTAGACTTTATCAGTCATAGTAGACATTAAGTATATTAAACCAATTACTCTTATTATGCATACCCGTTTATGATTACACAAGCATTTCGCAGCCTAGTTTGATGTATTGAGACACAAACGACTTAGGCTCTTTTTGTTGATAGGAATACTGCATTGTCGTGGCGATTATTATTATTATTGTTGTAGCGTTTAGGATATTCTTGGCTCCGACTGCATTATATATCCTGCCTTTTTTTAGCATAGCCTGCTCGAGCATTGTTCCGATGCCTGCCTTTTTGGGTTCCATTTCCGATTCGAGCATCTTGATAGCATCTAACATTTAAAGAAGATTCCTTGTTGGTGTTGAAGGACTTTAGTGCACTTTCTTTCATGCAGGAGTGCCTGACATTTATTGATTAAAGTAACGTAAGCTGTAACTTCTCTTACCACCTTACTTTGCATACCATAACCAAGCACCTTCGGTTATAGGTAGTAATAGGCTGTTTTCACATAACATTAAGCCTAGAGTAGACGCACATTTATTGAGAGTTTAATAACCTATTATTGCATATAGAACTCTGGAGAGTATTTGTGTTCTTTGTTCACTGGGAATATACATCAGAGGTTGGATCTAGCGCTTTCCGTTGTAGCATTTATGCCATTAATAGTCCAATGAATAAGAGCCCTGATATATTTGAACCTCAGTCGCAACACCTCTCCAACAACTTTTCTTCCTCGTCTTTCCCTCCCCTTTTCCACTCTGATGGCACAACCATCACTTCTTCCTCTGACAAAGCTGAACTCTTTGCTCAAACTTTTGCTAGAAACTCTACCTTGGATGATTCCGGTGCTATTCCTCCCTCTCCTACTTATGCCTAATATCTTAATCTCTTCTAAAGATGTACTTTCTACACTCTCTGGGCTTACTACTAAGAAGGCGTACGGTCCGGTACGGTTCCTCCTGTTGTACTTAAAAACTGTGCTTCCTTGCTGACCCCCTGCCTAGGCAAACTCTTTCGTCTCTGTCTCTCCTCTAACGTCTTTCCTTCTTGCTGGAAGTTTGCTCTTATTCAACCTGTCCCAAAGAAGGGTGACCGCTCTCAACCCTCCAACTATCGTCCAATTGCTTTCATCTCTTGTATCTCTAAAGTTTTTGAAACTATTCTTGCTTCCAAATTTCTTAAGCATTTCGCTTCTCATAATCTACTCTCAGATCGCCAGTATGGCTTCCTTAAGGGTCGCTCTACTGGTGATCTTCTTTCATATCTTACTAACTCTTGGTCATCCAACTTTCGGGACTTCGGTGAGACTTTCTCTGTTACACTAGACATATCGAAGGCCTTCGATAGAGTCTGGCACAAATATTTAATTTCCAAACTGCCCTCCTTCGGTTTCTGTCCGTCCATCTGTGCCTTTGTCTCTAATTTCCTTTCCGGCCGTTCCATAGCTGCGGTTATGGAAGGCCATTGTTCATTTCCTCATCCTATCAACTCCGGTGTTCCTCAGGATTCTGTCCTATCGCCTATTCTCTTTCTAATTTTCATAAATGATCTTCTCAACTGTACATCCAGTCCCATCCATTCATATGCAGACGACTCTACTTTACACCACTCAATTAGTTTTCCAGAACACCCCAGCCAGCAGTCCCTCATAAGTAAACGTAATGAAGTCATAAAATGCTTGTCGGGAATTTAGATAAAGAGGTTAAATTACATATCACTGGTACATGAAATATCCCAACAAATAGTTATAATATAATTACCAACGACGTAGTCGATGGGTGTAATCCAGTCCCCCACACACGGCTAATTCAATTGCATGACATGTAGGAATGTTCACATAATACAATATCGATACAATGAACTTAGCTTAGAGGACTGGTGATGTAGGACTGTTGTTATATATTAATATTTGTAGAACATGGTGAACTGTGGGTTGAGTCAGAGCCGGGGGGGGGGGGGGGGGGGGGGGAGATGTTGGCTGTATGGTGTTGATTGAGAGACTAAAGGGCCGGCGTCCGATGATCGCTTCGCGAAATTACATATGGCTGCCGGCTCATAATAATTATAACCCAAAACTTGGTTTCATGATACATCTAGAGCTGATGTAGATATTTATACATTACAGTTAATATTTAACCTATACTTAAGAATAAACTACAATACACAAAGAACCAGCCGAAATCGTACAAGCGATATGATACTGCCAAATTCAAATGTCCTATTGGACCTAAAACTGTCGGGATCATTACCCTATTCCCGACATATTGCCCGCCACCAAAAATGATATACAGGAGCTATATACAGAGAACAAAAAAAGGACATCGAAGTCAAAGATCACCTTGTTTGATCTTTGATCTCCAAAGATCCACGGAACTCATAGCCGCCCTCCTTTTGGGACGAGCGCCACCTGAAGCCTGAGGAGGATCATCCTTCTCATCATCAGCTGCCCCACCTTGAGGAGCACTGTCACCAGCACTCTCCCGCGGAGGGGTATCAGTAGAGAAGCCAGGATTATCCGGCAGTTCTACATCCTGCTCCAAGGGATATAACCTTACGACTGGGCGAGTAGTAACCCCAGTCGAAGTTCGTATTCTAGCAACCCTTATAAGACCATCAATGCCCTGGAACAAATCGATAATCCTCCCAAGCTTCCAAAATAACTTAGGACGCTCATCATGAATCAGGACGATATCCCCGATACGAGGCCATCGTTGATTCGTCCCTTTGAACTTATGAGAGTGACGCTCGCGAAGAGACAGCAAATATTCTTGGGTCCACCATTTCCATAGGTCGTCGGACACCTTGTTTACATACTGGAAGCAACGACGTGTGGCGTCAGCATTGCCGAACGTAGGGTCATGCAGATCGTCGTCATTTACGGATGATCTAGGAAAGGTATTAAGGGTTCGTTCACGTGTTAGCATAGAAGGCGAAATGGGTAAGAGGTCATCAACATCTGCCGAGGTATAGGTCAAGGGCCTGTCGTTGACTGACATCTCAATTTCTATTAAGATGGTTTGCAACTCCCGTCTGGTCACCAGTGCCCTTCCTAATACCTTCTTCATGGCAGATTTGACGATACCGATTGTTCTCTCCCAAATCGCCCTGAACCATGGTGCACGTGCTGGTATAAATCTCCATTGACAACCCTTTCCAGTGAGGGTAGCCACAACCTGCGGGTCATCCATTAAACTCTGAAGATATTTAGAGGCCCCGACAAAACAAGTCGCATTATCGCTCATAATAATTTGAGGGAAACCATTGCGGCCTGCAAAGTGTCTTAGAGTATGCAAAAACCCCTCACTGGATAGGTCCTCAATCAATTCAATATGAATCGCTCTGGTTACCGCACATGTGAATAGAACGGCATATACCTTTATGATACTACCGGGCGATTCTCTAACATGAATCGCTCCGGTGTAGTCTACCCCGGTTACCTGAAATGGTTCAGTCCTTTGTACCCTGAACTCAGGCAAGGGAGGTAGATCAACTGGGGAGTAAGGCTTACCCTGTAATTTTTTACAGATAGTACAGCTATTGTGGATCCCTTTAATTGCTTGACGCATCTTAGGGATCCACCAACGTTGTCGCATATACGCCAGAACATAATTTACGCCAAAATGTAGGCAGGTCCTATGGCATTGGCGAATCAACAGTTTGGTAATCAAATGAGAGGAGCTAAGGAGGACAGGATATTTCGCAGAATCAATAATGTCCGCCTTTTGTATCCTGCCTCTACACTTAATTATGCCTCCTTCCATATATAATCCTAGCTGCCTCATTAAGTTTGAGGGTTTGGTCTTTGACTCCTTGCTCAGGATTTGATGTTCAGTAGGATAAGATTCCCTTTGTACTAAACATATTAGTTTTGCTTCTGCTGATCTCAATTCATGGAGTCTGATATGCTTCGAATCTTCACTAAGGAAAGACCCGTGAGCCCGACTTCTCATGTTGTTAATGAAACGGTATATCCATGCAAATACCCGTATTACTTGATCATAGCTGCCGTAACGTTTCCACTCTACCAACTTGTTATCCTGATGTGTAGTACTCACATTCGAACTACTTAACACATCATCTCGGGGCCGACTTGAAGGATCAGATATGCATTCCCTTAAATCCTGAGGCCATTCAGTTGGAGATGTAAGCCATGGAGGTCCATGCCACCAAAAAGAGGACGACATAAACTGTTGCGCCGAGATCCCCCGGGAAATTATGTCACTGGGGTTATCCCTGGTGCTCACATAGCGAAATTTAGCTGTAGGAACCAAGTTATGTATCTCATCAGTGCGATTAGAGACATAAACAGGTAACACTTTCTGGCTGTGTACCCATGAAAGTGCTATTTGACTGTCGCTCCAGACATAGACGTTATTAATCTGTAGTATGTCTGCATAAGCATCCAGTGTAAACTTTATTAGACGAGCAGACAGAAGCAATGCAGTAAGTTCTAATTTAGGAACTGTAAACTTCTTTATAGGGGCTACTTTGGCCTTCGCTATAGCCAGTGTCGCTTCACTACCATTGCATATGTATATGGCAGTACCGTACGCACTATAACTAGCATCAGAAAAGTCATGTAGATCCACCTGTTGACCACTAATAACCTGACGATTAAGTTGGACCTTGCAACATGTGGAAAGGTCCGACCGAATCAACCGCCAAGTCTCTTGTAACTCAGTCGGGAGGGGCGTGTCCCATTCTAGTTTTAGCCGCCACAGTTGCTGTAAAAACATACGAGCACGGATAGTTACAGGCAGCAAAAAACCTAGGGGATCAAACAACCTCGCTGACAAGCTTAAGCAGTTTCGCTTGGTCATAAGCTCACTGCCGCATGGGGTGTGACAGAAGGATATACAATCTGTGGTAGTGTCCCATTTGTGGCCTAAAAACTTCACCTCACTATTCTCAGTAGCTACACCGTCAGAAGCAAATTGACCTTTCAAAAGATCACTATTAGTGGCCCATTCTCTCAAGTATAGATGAGCCTTGGCAAATATATCGCGGATCTCCCAGCATCTCTTGAGCAACAAATCTTCATTGTCTCCAGTGCCTTGAAGATTGTCCACATAGATCCCCTGCTTGATCTCATTCTTGAAGTCAAGATCTAGTCCAGCCTCCTCAAGATGTCGCAAGATAGTAGCGTTGAGAAAGAACTGGGAACAGATCGCCCCGAATAAGACGACTCTGAACCTGTAGACCAGATACTCTGAATCTAGATCCATTGGGTCCCGTGGCCATAAACATTTTGTCGAGTCCCTGTCTTCACGATGGAGTTGAAGCATCAGGAAGGCCTTCTCAATATCGGTGACCCATGCAAACTTATGACATCTGAAGCGCAACATAATTTGCGCGAGATCAGAGACCAGGGACGGACCCGTGTACAGACAATCATGCAGGCTATAGGAGCGATCACTGGATTTAGCAGAGCAGTCATACACAATACGAACAGGAGTGGTGGAACTGTCCTTTTTAATCCCATGGTGAGCAAGGTAATGGATGTTATCCCCGTACTCACTGAGATCTACTCTCTCCACAAATCCACGTTGTACCTGCTCGGCCAAAAGTGCCGCATAAGTCTCGCAATAATTTGGGTCTTTGACAAACTGCTTCTGAAGGCCACGTAACCTACCAAGTGCTAGATGGAAATTAGTAGGTAATTTACTCTTGTTATCATTCCAAGGGAGCCTTACCACATACTGACCCCTGCCAGAGTCATACGTTACAGTCTCTTCATACGAGCTTAACGCTAGCTTGGACTCACGATCAAGTTCATGTTGGTCAATTCCAATATTGTCCAAGTCCCATAGCTTATTATTCTATATCAGTACATGTATTATCAGGCACATTTGGCCTAATATATTTATCTATGGGGCTTACTGCTACCTTGAGGACCGTAACCACCTCCACCTGTGTGTCTTGAGAGGAAGTGGCATAGGATCCAGAAATGGCATACCCTTGGATCGTGGGGAGCATTATAAGCTTATCTACCCGCCGATATCCAGGGTGAACCAGGTCGTAGTAATAATCAGCTCCGACCAGTAGAATAATACCATTGTTAGCAGAGAGTTGATCATCAGCCAGTTTATAACCCTTGCTTCTGAGATATTTCAAATGTGGTTGAATCTCTGATGCTATATAGAAACTGGTTAGTGTGTCGACCACAACAGCCTTGATGGGACATACCTTTCTTCTACAAACATAGGAAATCTCCACGATATCATAGTCACTGGAATCTATTTCACCAGTGAAACCATGGAGACGCAAATTCTCTTGACCCTTGCTGGTACACTTGAGCTGGGGTAATGATGACCGCAGAACGAATGACCTCTGTGAGCACTGGTCAAGTAAGGTGCGCGTCATTATAGTATTATTATTACTCCCCACTGCTGGCAGCATCATAGTAGGAAGCAATTGACATTCTCGAGAAGCAATGGACATGGCAGATACTTTATCACCCTCGCTCTTACCTTTCTCATGTGACTCTTTGGGGGTTCTCCCCTTTTCTTTGCCGTCGTGCCGATCAGACTGGGTGCAAAGGGAAAACCAATGTTTCCCCTTGCAATACTTACAAGGTTTGATGTAGGAATTGGTGCAATTACTGTTGAAGTGGTCTCTTGCCAGACAGCTGGTACATAACTTAAGCGATTTAGCCTTGCCAATCTTCTGTGTAGCCTTAGGATACTTAGGACACTGGTACCACAGATGACCGTGGACACTGCACAACTTGCAACCTAATGATATTGGCCTTTTCTGTTTAGGAGAAGTCTGTACCGGGAAAGCTGCAGTAGATGGCGACATCTCCACTTGACGGTAGTGTCTAGTACTCTCCATATTGAAGACTTCAGTCTGGTACACCTGCACCAACGCTTCCAAGTTTAGTGGAGAGTCGCTTAGTTGTCGTCTTACGATTTCCCTTAGGAGAGAGGGTATCTTGTTCAAGATACTTACACTAAATATCTCCTCCTTGGTGATGGCCATTGTCTCCATAGCTCGGAGAAGGCTTTCAAAGGAGGCATAGTACTCCTTTAGGTCCGCCACATCATAGGATGGAGGATCTAGTGTAAAGAATTTGGTAATTAACGCGGTCTTGATGACTTCCTCTCTCCCGTAAGTTCTCTTCAGCAACTCCACTGCAGACTCGTAGCTTGTAGCTTCTAGCTTATACCCACCGATCACCTTCAATGCCTCCCCTTTCAATTGACCACGGAGATATGTGAACCTTTGGATGGATGTGAGTGTTTTATTATGATGGACTGAACACTCAAAGATATCCCAAAATCCAGTCCAGGTAGCCGAATCCCCGGAAAAGGTAGGCAAAGTATGCTTCGGCAGGTTAAAACCAGTCGCCTTTGGTGTACCGGTATCCTTAACAGAGGTTGATTCTTGGGTGGAAGATAGTCTGGCTAAGGCTGTATTAACGTCCTCAAAGTACTCAAGATCTGCCGACATTTCTTCTTCCACATCGTCAGTAATTGCCAATAAACCATATACCTGCTGAGCATAATTATCGTAAGTGGCTAGCGATTTAGTAACAGTAGCAAATTTACCCTTAATCTGATCAGCCGTGGCACTTAATAAAAATTCATCAAGATCTCTTAAACACCTATTTAAACTTCCCTTCATCCCTCCCTTAAGAATCTTAAGTTTCTTTAAATCTGTCATCGTTAAGTCTATTAGGCTATTAACTCTCTAAACTATAAAGCAAACTATTACACAAATTAATTTAAATTAAAAAATGTGGCAATAGCATTGCCACTCCCAATTTGGAAACGGTCATTAGGCTACTAGCTGCAGTAGGAAGAATTAATTGAATAAGAAATTGACAAGTAGCAGAAACAAACTAGGGCTAGAGAAAGAAGGGTAAATGAAAAGAACTGTCTAGGCTAGTATTAGGCCTAGCCCAGCTGCCCATCCCACAATCATGAGGTGTGTTGGCTGTCAATCGATTAGGAATCAACAGAGACCGAACCCCATGACCGTAATTAGGCAACTAGGCTATAAAATTTAATTAAACGAGTCACATGTGAACCCTCCCCACCGGCAAAATTAAGAAAAAAGAGTCTCATAATGACAAAACACAATGAACACCACAGGCACACTACCAAAGCGAAATGAACAGCTACCTCAGACACCTGCAGGCCTTGCCTGCCAAGCCTAGCCTAGCCTAACCTATGAGCGCGAAATGGTGTCCGACGAAATTACCCCTACCCCAATATCCAGCCCAGCCATCCCACCAAAAAACGCCAAGGATCACACGCCCAAAAAAAACTGGAAACTAGCCCCATAAAAGATAGGGACGGCACCTAAATGGAAACAAAAAACACGAGGGAAGAAGCTGGGTCTATACTAGGGAAAGGGCAGTCGGCCCAACAACGCGCGAGGCGGCAGCCATTTGTAAGCCCACAAGCGTCAAGGAAGTAAACAAAACGGTACTACGGTAAGGAAGCCTTAGGGCACGAAGGACCATTATTTGTCTGGAATTTAGATAAAGAGGTTAAATTACATATCACTGGTACACGAAATATCCCAACAAATAGTTATAATATAATTACCAACGACGTAGTCATATATGGTGTAATCCAGTCCCCCACACACGGCTAATTCAATTGCATGACATGTAGGAATGTTCACATAATACAATATCGATACAATGAACTTAGCTTAGAGGACTGGTGATGTATTACTGTTGTTATAGATTAATATTTGTAGCACATGGTGAACTGTGGGTTGAGGCAGAGCCGGGGGGGGGGGAGGAGATGTTGGCTGTATGGTGTTGATTGAGAGACTAACGGGCCGGCGTCCGATCGCTTCGCGAAATTACATATGGCTGCCGGCTCATAATAATTATAACCCATAACTTGGTTTCATGATACATCTAGAGCTGATGTAGATATTTATACATTACAGTTAATATTTAACCTATACTTAAGAATAAACTACAATACACAAAGAACCAGCCGAAATCGTACAAGCGATACGATACCGCCAAATTCAAATGTCCTATTGGACCTAAAACTGTCGGGATCATTACCCTATTCCCGACAATGCTTATCTTCTGATCTAGCTACTATTTCCAATTGGGGTAGAGAAAACCTTGTTGCATTTAATGCTTCCGAAACTCAATTTATCAATCTTGCTACCTCCAGAGGACTATCCCTTATTCTTCAACAATACAAAAATCAACCATTCATCTTCCCTCAATGTTCTCGGTGTCTCTTTTTCATCTGCTCTCACTTGGAAAGACCATATTACCAGTCTTGCTAAGGCAGCCTCCCAGAAGCTGGGTGTGCTCAACCGCCTCAAGGGGTTCTTTACCCCTGCGTAGCTTCTTGCGCTGTAAAGGGGCACAGTGCGTCCTTGTATTGAGTATTGTTCACATGTGTGGGGAGGATCCTCTCACACCGCACTCCTACATGAAGTAGAAAGGAAAGCCTTTCCTATCATTAACTCCCATCCACTCACCAACTCTCTGCAATCTCTCTCTCTTTGCCGCAATGTTGCATCTCTCTCACTATTCTATTGCTACTACAATAATCAGTGTTCCTCGGAGCTTTCCCAGTGTATACCACCTCCTCTACGTAGGGTACGTAGTACCCGCCTTGCAACACAATCCCACCCCTACTCTGTGCAACTCTCCAACCCAAGAGTGAAATGCTATTCTCAGATTTTCTTCAATTCAACTGCTGACCTCTGGAACTCTATCCCAGAATCAGTCTTTCCCTCTTCCTATGACTTACATTGCTCCAAACTCCGTGTGTCCAGGCATTTTAGCTCGAACGTACCTTGATTTCGGCCCTTTCACTCTTTGAAATCCGGGGAGGCACTCGCTGCAGGCAGTTATGACTTTTGTCTCCCTCATTCACATAGAAACAAACAAATTGTACAGGGTGAGTTACAAATGAAACGACTTCATCAACTGATTGCTTGTGAATTTTGGCCAAGAGGGGATTGAAAGCTGTATACTTCCAATAGTATTCAAACAATAATGCCAGTACAGTATAAACATAAATTACATTAAGGGGAGATGGGCGTATATATAATTATTTGCTTATTGTTTTTATAATTTTATTATGTTTTAGTTTCCTCCCTAGACCCCCTTCAAGCTGGAAAAATCACCCAATAAAACCCCCTTCAAGATAAATTTGTATATTTTTCGGTAGAAAAATGTCCCGGCCTTCTCTTAAAATTAAAGGTTTGCTATCGCTCGTCAGGAAAAAAATGACACCTAAATGGCACGATAAGTCTTGATGATATTGATATAGATTTGGGACGAAAGGTTTTAAAATCGACAAACTAACGGACCGAAGGTCTTAGAATATGAAAACTAATGGGACTAAACATGAGGGAGAAAGGGGACCAGAAAAGCGACCTATCTCCCCTTAATTCAATCATATTTAACATAGACTAATTTTCATATTATCACAAACCCATATACATTTGTATTTCTGCTATATTATCAATGTCTACTGCTTGCAATTCCTCAGGTCGAAACTTGCATGTGTTCATTTAACAATGATAATTAACCAATTGATACATTCACTTAACCCCTTCTTTACCGGAGACGTCTTTTTAACTTTATGCTGGCTATTATTGAACGATTTTATTCAGTTTCAAAAGGTCTCCAGCAATGGAAAGGCTACGAACTATCTCACTTAAACCTTTTTACTACCACAGATCCTTCTTAAGCTGCTCAAAATCGTCTAAAATTAGCTAGAATAATATAAAAAAGACGTCTGTGGTACAGAAGGGGTTAAAAGGGGAGAATTCCACTTGAGGTATTTTTTTCTGGACCGTTTCTCCCTCATGTTTAGCCTCATTGTTTTTTTTTAGATTTTAAGATGTTCACCCCATTACTTTGAGACTTTAAGAACTTTCGCCCCATTTTATCAATTTTAAGACCTTTCGTGCCACTTATAACCTGCTCTCAGTCCACCAGTATGGCTTCCTTAAAGGCCTCTCTACTAGTGATTTTCTTTCTTATCTTACTAACTCCTGGTCATCCTTCATTCAGTACTTCGGTGAAATTTTTTCTGTTGCGCTAGACATATCGAAGGCCTTCGATAGAGTCTGGCACAAATTCCTTATTTCCAAACTACCCTCCTACGGTTTCTATCCCTCCATCTGTGCCTTTGTCTCTAATTTCCTTTCCGGCCGTTCCATAGCTGCGGTTGTGGACGAACACCTTTCACTTCCTCAACCTATTAACTCCGGTGTTCCTCAGGGTTCTGTCCTATCTCCAATTATCTTCTTCTTATTCATTAACAACCTTCTCAACTGCCTCATTCACTCATATGCTGACGATTCTACAGTACACTATTCAACTAGCCTCCCACAAATCCATTCCCAGCAGGAACTCCAAAACTCACGTAAGGAGGCCATAAAACACCTATCTTCTGATCCCTCTACTATCTCTAACTGGGGCAAAGAAAACCTTGTTACTTTCAATGCTTCCAAAACTCAATTTATCCATCTGTCTACTCGTCGCCCCATTACAGAAAACTATGACCTACTCTTCAACAACATACAAATTAACCCTTCATCTTATCTTAATATTCTTGGTGTCTCTTTTTCTTCTGATCTCTCTTGGAAAGATCATATTACCAGTCTTGCTAAAACAGCTTCCCAGAAGCTGGGTATACTCAACCGCCCCCCGGAGGTTCTTTACCCCTTCACAGCTCCTTGCTCTGTACAGGGGCACAGTGCGTCCAAGTATTGAGTATTGTTCGCACGTATGGGGTGGATCCTCTCATACAGCACTTGTAGACAAACTGGAAAGGAAGGCCTTCCGTCTCATTAACTCACGTCCACTCACCAATTATCTGCAGTCGCTCTCTCTCTGTCGCAATGTTGCATCTCTCTCACTATTCTACCGCTATTGCAATTGTTAGTGTTCCTCAGAGCTCTCTCAGTGTATACCACCCCCTCTTCGTAGATCGGCACGTAGCACCTGTCTTGCAACACAATCCCACCATTACTCTGTGCAGCTCTCCAACCCAAGAGTGAAAAGTTGTTATCAATCTTTCTTCTATTCAACAGCTAAGCTCTGGAACTCTCTCCCAGAATCAGTCTTTCCCTCTTCCTATGACTTAAATTACTTCAAACTCCGGGTGTTCAGGCATTTTGGCTCGAACGTTCCTTGATTTTGGGTTGATGGGTGTATAGAGCAAACTAAAATATAAATATATACCGATAATAATAAAAGAATAAAAAATAAAAAATAAAACCTCCCCTAAAAGCTACATTTAACAACACCATCATTTACTGACCTTGAATACACTAGGTAACTGTTGAGATACACTTATTGTAGGATCCTGGTGTACTAATGATGAATTATAAATAATTTCTTCCACTTCCAACACCTTCACATGAAATTAACCCCTTCTGTACGGTCGACATCCTTAGTATTTTATTCTGGCTACTACTAATTGATGTTATTAAGTGTAGGATGGATCTCTAACAATTATGAGGCTTCGAATTATCTCAGTCAACCCTCTTAACTACTACAGATCCTTCCTAAGCTGCATAAAAATCATCTGAATATAGCTAGAATAAAATATAACATACGTAGCTGGTACAAAAAGGGTTAGTGATCCTCCCAGGATACCACATACATAACTTTAACACTATAACCATTACACCATATAGGCACCAAAGCGGAGACGGGAGTCAAAATACCGACAAGAGATTAAACAAAATGTATAATGCAGAAAGTTAATAAACAAAATAAAATATAATATAATAAAATATATAATACGATGTACGGTAGCACTAATAAGTCATGTTTTAGCTGTCATTACGTTTGCCTCACTCTGTGCTGCATTAATGTCTGTCAGATGTTGAATAGGATGGGTAAGTGTAGGAATATGTGTGTATATCTCACTCGAATCGAATACATAATTTGTTAGATATTGCTAATACCAATTATTGATCAAAATATACTTGGTACTGAAACATCACTTATTTGACCGACTGTACTAACAACTAAACAACACTTATGACAAAGCGTTAATTATGGTGGAAAGATAAACCAAACACTTTATAGATAAAAGTAAATAGGATGCAATAATTACAACCTTGATTTTTGTTCTCTATCACTGTTTCAACCTTGGGGCGGACACTCGTTACAGGCATATTTTGCCTTTTGTCTCCTTCAGGCACATACATAATAATAACAATAATATAGCGTTAATTATTGTGGGAAGTTAAACCAAGCACTCTATAAATAAACAAAATATGATGCAATAATAACTAAAAAACAGTCATGATAGAGCGTTAGTTAACCCCTTCTGTACCGGCGACGTCTTTTATAATTGATTTCAGCTACATTCCGGTGATTTTATGGAGCTTTGAAAGGGTATATGGAAATTAAAATAATGAATTAAGATAATCTGCAGCCGCCTAATGAGTAGATGTCCTTCCTAAGCTGAATAAAATCGTCTATTAGTTGCCAGAATAGAAAGAATAGGATGTCACCATTACGGAATGGGTTAAAGTAGAGAGAAGGAGGGAGCGTGAACTGTGAGAGCGGTAGAGGCGCGGCGAAGGTGTGTGTCTCACGAGAGCTGAACCCTGACTGACCTGGGACGGGCAATAAAGATACTGGCATTACGATAATATGTGACGTCACAGGTGCAGTGAAATTCAAAACGTCACCTATAGCCTTGGTTATAAATGTTTGACCCTTTCTGTACCAGCGACGTCTTTTGTATTGTATTCTAGCTATATTTAGAGGATTTTGTGCAGTTTAGGAAGGATCTGGGGTAGTAAAAATGGTTAAGTGAGATAGATTAAAGCCTCTTAATTGCTGGAATTCCCCTTGTTAAACTTTATACAATTGTCTAATAGTAGCCAAAATAAAGTTAAAAGGACGTCGCCGCCGGTACAGAAGGGTTTAAATAGTTACTCAAGATAGTTTCGAGCCATTTGAAAATAATAATAATAATAACAATAAATAATAATAATAATAATAATAATAATATTAATAATAATAATAATAATCCGTATATTTCGAGAGGGAATACCGGTATCTCCTAAGCTGAATAAAGTGATCTACTGCCAGTCATAATAGAAGACAATATGTGTCACGGTATTGAAGGGGTTAATTACCATCTTCCTGCCCATAATAGTACTTAAAAGGGGATGGGACGGTTTGTCTGGCCCCCCCTTATCCCTCGTGTTTAGCCCGATTGGTTTTTTAATTTTGAGAAGTTCGGCCCATTAGTTTGGCAATTTTAAGAATTTACGCCCCATTTCTTTGTGAGTATGAAGACCTTTCGTGCCATTTAGGTGTCGATTTTTTCCTGGCGAGCAATGGCAAGCTTGTAATTTTAAGAGTAACCAGCCTTGAGCTGGGACATTTTTCTACCGAAACATATACAAATTTATCTTGAAGGGGGGGGGGGGGGGGGGAGAGAGGTCTAGGAGTTTTTTTTTACAGCGTGATGCTTGATGGAGGTCTATGGAGGAAATTATAAAAAAACATAGTAAAACGATAAAACAATAGGCAAATACTTTAAATATGCCCATCCCCCCTTAACAGGATACTATGCCGTTACCCCTTCAGCACCATGACGACTTTTTACCTTTGAATCTAGCTAAAACTAGTTGATTTTATGCAGTTTAGGAAGGACCTATGTTATTCAGAGGGTTTATTGAGATCGCATTTACCCCTTGAGTCCTAGAGGTAGATCATAAGATAAATTAATCATCTATTGGTAACCATAATATGATGACAATTAAGTCATGGTGTTGAAGGGGTGAACTAATTCACTGCAATGATGTCCTTGTTCATCTGGCTAGCGGACGACGATTTTTCCTATTTGGGTGAGGACCATTTGGAATCAATGTTATAATATAGTATTTCAAACTATCTCTAGTAGCCCTTTGACAGCCGCATTTGTTTTCCAAACTGATTAAGCTACTCTAATGAAACCCAGTACACAATATTTATATAAATAAAAACTAAAACAAATGAAAGAAAAAGAATAAGAAGAAGAATAAGAAGAAGAAGAAGAAAATTATGATGAAGAAGAAGAAGAAGAAGAAGAAGAAGAAAAGGCATTAACGTACTGCCAAAGTTAATCACAAACTTGCCTCCTGCAAAAGTTACCCTCCCCACACACCCCACTATCATCCCTTCCGATCACATGACACTCTGACATCATTAATAACTTGTGCAATATTCTGTATTAGTTGCATCGTTAATTTTCTTTAGCTATTCCTACTTTACTTCTGAATATATTATTCCTGTATTTACCATTGCAGAATGAAATGTATTGATTTTTAAAAAGTTGTTTCTGTTCGGGCTCTGTCTCGAGTCGGCCACCTGCAGCTATGGGATATTCTTCCTGTATTTAGCACTGAAGAATAACATATATTTAAGGCTTCGTGTGAATACAAACATACATAGTTAACTCGTACATTAATATTGTATTAACCCTTGCTGTACCAGCGAAGTATTATTGTATGATACTCTAGCTATCCTTAAGCGATTTTGTGAAGCTTAAGAAGGATCTGTGATAGCAAAAAGTGTTAATTAAGATAGTTCGAAGCCTGATAAATGCTGGAGACCCTTCTTTAGCTGATTAAAATCGTCTACCATTAGCCATCATAGAATGAAAAATATGGCACTGGTACTGAACTGGTTAATAATAGCCATGCCATGAATATCGTCGCATTACATGAATATATTGCGTACACTTACATTAAAACACATAAGATCACACCCATGCATCACCTTACTACACACTCAATGTCACACGTTCTCTCTCTCTCTCTCTCTTCTGATTGATCTTCATCATCGGCTTCGGGTTGGTGCCCTTAGTCTTGTATTTAAAAAATTTAACAATACTCAGCATCCATTGCATAGTGTTTTACCAGAACCTTTTATTCCAATTCGCGCAACAAGATTTACGAGGAGTCTTAATGACCTTGCCATGACTCCAATTAATGTTTCTACATCTCAGTTTTCTCGGTGTTTTATTCCTTCAATGATTCCCTTTTGGAATCATTTGCCAAACGAGGTTGTACAGTCAACCAATATCTCAGCTTTTAAGTCCAGAGTTAATGTTTTATTACAGCAGTAAATTTTTGTTTTAATCATGATTTGCTTTTATTCTTTTTAGAATGGTGTTTTAATTGACAAACTGATCTTTTCTTCTGGGCTCTCTAACTACTGTAGCCCTTTTCCTTTTTCTTAGTTGTCTTAGTCTCTCTCCAGTGCTTACGGGTATTTTGTGGGGATTCATCTTTTATAGGTGTATCTGCACCCTGTTGGGAGGCTTAGGCAGCTTCTATAATAATAATAATAATAATTCTCTCTCTCTCTCTCTCTCTCTCTCTCTCTCTCTCTATCTCTCTCTCTCTCTCTCTCTCTCTCTCTCTCTCTCTCTCTCTCTCTCTCTCTCTCTCTCTCTCTCTCTCTCTCTCTCTCTCTCTCTCTCTCTCTCTCTCTCTCTCTCTCTCTCTCTCTCTCTCTCTCTCTCTCTCTCTCTCTCTCTCTTCGGAGTTGTTAGAAGGAATTATGACTTCTAATGAGCTAATGTTTTCTACATCGAATAAAACATTAGTTCATTAGAATTCACAATTCCCTCTAACAACTCCGAACTTATACAGGTTGTGTAAAAAATAAAACAAGGGTTTAAAAATAAATGTTGCAGTGGCTTATCGGCGCCCAACGATAACAAACGAAGAGGATATATCGCTCTACAATACACTAAATACAACTTTTTTCAACTAAAGAAATTATTATCATCGGCGACTTTAACGTGCCTGATATTTCATGGCACGGTATTAATGGAACAGGCACTGCATCTGATAGAAGGATCGAATTCATTAAATATAATTTCCTACAGCAAATAGCTCAGACACTATAGAGGAGACAATTGAATATACTAGATCTGGTCATCACAACTCACAAAAACCTAATATCAAACCTAGAAGTTGGTGAATTATTATCCCAGTACAGTTGAGAAGATCATTTATGAAAATAGAAACAAAAATAAGAGATAGGACAGAACCCTGAGGAACACCGGAGTTGACAGGATGAGGAAATGAACGATGGCCATCCAGAACCGCAGCTATGGAACGGCCGGAAAGGAAATTAAAAACAAAGGCTCATATGGAGGGAAGTTTGGAAATTAAAGATTTGTACCAGACTCTATCGAAGGCCTTCGATATGTCTAGTGCAACAGAAAAAGTCTCACCGAAGTCCCGGAAGTTGGATGACCAAGAGTTAGTAAGATATGAAAGAAGATCACCAGTAGAGCGACCCTTAACCCTGGAGAGGTAACGCTCAAAATCATAATTTTCAAGGTTTGGTAGTTGTAAATATGCAACATCGATTTTGACCTCAAATATCTCCCAAACCAAAAGACTTAGAGATTTTTTGAACACTGCTAAAAATAATAAACGGATCCCTTAATATTATGTTAGTGAATAGTGGATATTGAAAGGTAATTAGTATTTTTAAAGAATTTAATAAAAAAATAATTAGAAGTTTTGAGTAGGTGGTACTTAAAAATATAAAAAAAATACTCAAGTACTCTTGAGGGGACTGGCACTCTGGGGGCGTGGACGGCAATAGTGAGGCAGCTTGGAGTGGGAGTGGCAGCCCTGCAGACCCCATAGGCTGAGAGACGTGCGAAGTTGAAAAAAGGGTTAAACATAAATCCACCAACAAATATGGTAATTTTGAAATATTCGGGAGGGTACCTAAATATTCTTGGATTCATACCAAATTCAATACAGTGCTTGCCACATGATCCTAGTATGACCCAAAAGTGTAATAATTCAAATCGGAGTAATATAAATACTATCAAAAGAATCATTTATGTTGGGGCACAAATTTTAACTCTGGAGAGTAAACACCGTTGCATATGCGCACGGAGGCCCGCATATGGCAACATGAGACAGGGCTAGCTTGTGTGAGCATGATGGCCCGTTTTCTGGCTAAGTTGCCAATTAGTCTTAGATCGATATCTCAAACACATTCTTGACAAGGCACAATATACACAATCAATAAAATTACTTACCAGGTTAGGTTGGTGCCTCTGGGCAACGTTGGTTTCCTGTTTGAGCCTGTTCCCATAGAGCTAGAGCGTAGGAGCTCCGCTCACCACTGGAGGTACCAGTAGACTGCCTCCCTGCAGGCCAATATCCCAGGCAACGGCCATGTGGGCTGCGCGCCGGCCAAATATCGCGTTTTGCGCAACCCTCGCGTGTTCATATGCAACGGGGCTTCCTCTCCAGGGTGGAGAGGAATATATACCGGTATATATATATATATATATATATATATATATATATAAACAGTATATATACATATATTTTTTTTTTTTTTTCTCTATATTCCAACTACTCCCTCTCGGGCATAGGCTGAGAGCCTGTACATTCCACCGCTCAACACGGTGAAGCCCGTGAGGTCTTGTTCCAGTCTGGGGAGTGAGACATGTGAAGCAACCATCATGGCTCGAAGCAGCTCCATCTCTGAAGCGGCCGGTTGCTTCGCTCAAGTGCTTCACCGTCTCACCCTCCAGACTCAGACCCTCACTCTCAGAACGCCACCTATTGAGCAGTGAACTCACTAGGCATTGTCCCCCTGTAACATATTTTGAATATGGGAATATTCATACAGTGTTATTTAATCAGGGAACAATGAGGGTATTTTTTTGGCATTTCGGTGGGCTTTGTGGTAATGCACTGATACTAGGTACAGCACAAATTCAATCCCAATAATATCTTCCCATTAACATATCGGGATTTGAACCCGGGTCCATTGGATTACCAATCCAGTGGCATGACCACTCCACCACATACATACATATATATACATATATATATAGTATATATATATATATATATATATATATATATATATATGTACAGTATATATATATATATATATATATATATATATATATACACTGTATACTCTATACTGTATAAATTGTATATATTACTACAGGTGAAGGTTTGTATGATATGTCCTTTACATTTCTAACTTTCTCTAAATTCCTTCAGGCAGTTTCCAAGATCTGCAAGATTATTCACTTCCAACTGCCTTCATGTACGGCATTTGCCGGAGGGAACGGAGTGAGGGGGAGAGATCCTTCTTCTTTTCTAACCTTTCCTTCCACTTTCCCTTACTCAAGGGTTAGCTATCTCTACTAGATTTAAGTCCTGACCACCTCGCTGGGATCGTAAGGTCTGTGTGGTCAGTGTATACTGTATATATGTAAATCTACGTAAATATATATCTCTCTCTCTCTCTTTCTCAGCTACTGCACCCCTCCTACCCTGCTCATGCCGCTACTAAACCCCCATCATTACGTCCTTGTTAGCTTAATTGATAATCCATTAGCCTCCCCCCCCCCCCTGCCCCTGCACACCTTCCACATGAGCAGCCAGGGCGCAGGATTGAAGCCGGTGTCACACGAACCATTTATCTCTGTCAGGATTGTGGATGGCCACGATGGTCCATATCTAGCCATCAATCAAACGAAAAAGATTGGCTTTTACGAGCATTCACATTCTGGTATCACTTATGATGCTATATTGTTGCATTGTGTTATACATATTGACATTTCGCTTGTCATAATTGACTGTATAAAACTTTTGAAATAAGGAGCACTGTTGGCTTGTAATTATGAATGTCATTACTTAGACGATTACCTGTAATATGTTTGACAAATTTACTCTTTGTCATGTGTCCTATAATAACATTTAAATAGTGGCATAACATGTTTCCTTACACAGCGAATTGTATGAAAATAGTTAAGTTATCGTTAACCTTATTATGTCCAATGTACATATCCTAAACGATTTTCAAGTCTTAAGGGCCGGTCACACTGGCGTCCCGATCTTTTCAGACTTAAATATGACCGTGTGTTTCGCAAAGTCTGGTTCAAAGTTTTGCAACCCCTTCAGCTTGATGACGTATTTGTCATCATGTTCTGGTTACCATTAGATGTTTTTCTTTAGCCAGGTCCCCCACATTTGGTTTTGACCCAGAATTCCATAAAATCTGCCAAGGACGGCGCAAGGACGTGTTGACAAAGTCCTGTGTGTGACAGAAGCTTTACTATAGAATATTCATAATAATTATACCAAAAATCATGTCCACTACCCTCTGTAGCTCAAAAAGGGCTGGAGTAAATATTTGGCCTGTACATTTCCACACCTGTTCCATGGTTGACTCTTCCCAAATGGTAGACATATTAGCTTGATTACTCTAGTCGTCTTTGAGTTATAGATGTTGTAGGTCAGGATTTTTGGCCTACCTATAATAAATGGACTATAACATTCTTCGTAGTTGTATTACCTTAGATTTATAGTTTTTTCCTGAAATAAATACCCCCCCCCCCCCTCTGAGTTATTTCAGATGGTGCTGTAAGGAACAAAATGGCAATCATTAAGGATAACACATTAAGAAGACTTATGCGGCGGGGGGGGGGGGGTGTAGTTGCTTTTGCTGACCCCCTTCACCCTCACGTTTACCCCAATAGTTTATATATTTTAAGTGTTCATTCCATTAGTTTATCAATTTCAATTCCTTTTGTACCATTTATTTTTCAATATCAAGACCTTTCGTGCCATTTAGGTGTCAATTTTTTCCTGACTAGCGATTGCGAGCATGTAATTTTGGAGGAACCGGCCTTTGGCCAGGACATTTTACTACCGCCAATGTACAAATGTATCTCGAAGGAAGATCTTTAGGGTAGTTTATAAAGCTTGATGTAGGTCTAGGGAGGAAACTAAACCAACAACTAATATAGAAATAAACAATAAACTAATAAATAAACACTACTCCCTTAATTTAACATACTTCCATTACCGATCACTGTTATGTAATCTCTCCTTTAGCAATTAATAGGTTTTATTTCAGTCTAAGGTATGTAAATGGCTTATTGATTTGTAACATTAAATATTCCCATTATCCAATAACCTTAACCCTTTCTAGTGCAGTGCGGGCCTATTTGAAACCGCCTTATTTCACTACATTGGTTTGGAGATATACAAACGTTTCACCTCATTGTTTGGCGATAATAAGACACTTCTCCCCATCCAGGTGTTGATTTTGTTCTGGGTGAGCGATAGTGACCATACTATTTTGAGAAGCCGGCCTTTGGCCAGGACAATTTTCTATCGAAACATATACATATTTATCGTGGAGGGGATCTGGATGGCGTTTTTTGTTTAGTTAGGATAGGGTCTGGGGAGGCGTTATTCTTAGTCTGGGGGACACTAAACACACATTGGTTGAAAATGGCAACAATAATTAAAACCCTCAATAATAATATAACAAAATATCATAATAACCCCCGAGACATCGTACCAGATAGTGTTAAGAATTATGTGTGTAGATATGAACAACAAACATCATGTTGGAAGGAAGTCGATTGGCGACACAGTCCTTGAAGAGCAATAAAACCCGGAGTAGGAATGTGGGTGAACCAGACTCACAAAGGCCCAGGGCGTCCGGGGCGTTACGAAAATATGCATATTTTTCCACGGTATATGCAAACTAGTTGGTACAGTTGCTTCAAGAGGTTCCTTTACCTCACAAGCTGCTTATCAGATCACTTTATAGCTGCAAAGTGATTGCGAGATTATTTCCTGGTCACTAGATTGATACTTACAAATGCAATATATATACTGTAGATACAACAGTATTTCACCATGAACTCCTAAATTTCGTATGCAATGAAAAGACTAGACAAATGTAGTCCAGTCCTATTGCTAAATTGACTAACCATACTTGATCATACATCAGTCAAATTAGTCTTAGTTTAGTAAGCTACAACTATGTCAGCTAACTGTTTATCTGAGTGAGGGATTGTCTTATCTGTTGTATGTTTATCTGTATATTTGATAACTCTTGTAGACGGGCTAATGGATTGTTATATACGTAGCGAGGTCGGTCTATGTGATTTGTGCCCCATGAATATTCTTTCCTTTCGCCTAAGCATTAGGCTAATCATAGTGCAGTTGGGTCCAGTACATGATTTGATTAATATCCAGTATTCGATAAATAGATATAAATCGTGGTCATTGTCTTGATGATGTAATGGTTAGAGTGTTTAAAATATGTATTTGGTAACTCAGGTTCGAATCCCGGTAGGACCACATGCTTTCATAAACTTAGTTGGTAGGTGTTTGGTGTGTGGAGTGAAATCAATAAAAATTAGATCCATATTTCATAGTTCAAATATACTGGATGATATTGTAATAATAAGGCCACTAGTAACGTCTAAAGATAAATCTTATACATGTTGTATTAAGGGGTGAATTGGTTTTCATAAACAGAGTGACACAGGATAACATTCACTTATGTATATTAACCCTTTCTGTACCAGCGACGTCTGTTTACTCATATTTTACCTATATTTAGACGATTTTGTGCAGTTTAAGAAGGATCTGTGGTCATACAAGCGGTTAAGTGAGATAGGTTGAAGCCTGTCAATTGTTGGAAGCCCTTTATAAACTGAATAAAATCGTCTAATATTAGCGAAAGTAAAGTTAAGATGACGTCGCCGTCACAGCAAGGATTAAAATATCATCCGTGGGGTTACATTGTACGATGATGGATTTAAAATATCATCCGTGGGGTTACATTGTACGATGATGGATTTAAAATATCATCCGTGGGGTTACATTGTACGATGATGGATTTAAAATATCATCCGTGGGGTTACATTGTACGATGATGGATTTGAAATATCATCCGTGGGGTTACATTGTACGATGATGGATTTGATTAGTATTATTAACAAGGATCCCCTTCTTGCTATCCCCATTAGCCTCACTAAGTGTATTGTAAACATTTAACATAATTATAACAGATATGCAGATAATGTTAATGTGAAAAGATAAACCGAAGAACACCGTGTATGTGTACTATTTTTCTAACATGTTTTTTTCTATGTGAGTGAGGGAGATAAAAGGCAGAACTGCCTGTGAAGAGTGCCTCCCCCAGAAATGAAAGAGTGACAGGGCCAAACTCAAGGGACGTTTGAGCCAAAATGCCTTGACACACGAAGCTTGAAGCAACTTAAGTCATAGCATGAGAAAAAGACTGATTCTGGGAGAGAGTTCCAGAGCTCAGCTGTTGAATAGAAGAAAGAATGGGAATAACGTTTCACTCTTGGGTTGGAGAGTTGCACAGAGTAGGGATGGGAATGTGTTGCAAGACGGGTGCAACGTTCTCTACAAAGAGGGGGTGGTATACACTGAGAGAGCTCTGAGGAACACTGATTATTGTAATAGCGGTAGAATGTAAGTGTTCATAGCCTTACAGTGTACCCTAACAAAACTACTTATACTTAATCTAGTATACAATTAACCGGAAGTTTAATATTGAGCGGCTATAGTATGACCGACCTCCGCCAGCGATAGTTTGTCACGGCTAATAACCTCCCGGGCTAATTATAAAAGTGTGGCCTTAACTCAGGAGTGGACGATAATGGTCCTCTGTCTCGCCCGAGGCCATTAACACACAACGAGGGCAGGACATGCGACCATAAGGAGAGAAAGATAGATAGAGATAGAGAGAGAGAGGGGGGGTCCCCCCCTCTCTCTCTCTATCTCTATAAACGAATAAACTGTGAAAAGCGTTGAACGTAAAAACTTCCCAAGTATGGTGGTTAACAAAAGTAGAACAAGACGGGATAATTGTGGCTTCATTTGTAATGAAATATATAATAAATAGGTAATGAATAAATAGATACAATATATAATGGATCTCCAAAATGGAAGCTTATTATAGATAAATGATGGCAAAACTCTAGAAAATAATAACAAATAGTAAACATTAAATGAGAGAAAGAGTTGGTGGGAATAGAGAGAAGATAATGTAAGAATAAAGGAGTTGTTGGAAATGTATAGAAGAGTATAGGTGGTAGTATAAGTATAGAGGAGAGATGAAGTGCTGGAAATACAGAGAAAAGGAGAAGTGAGGAAAAAATGAGAAAACAGAAGGACAAGAGGATGGAAGACCTGGAAAGAGAAGAGATGGTAAACTGTAATGAAAATTACAATATATATGGTAATACAGAACAATTAAATTACAATAAAATTACACTATATATGGTAATACAGAACAGTTAAATTAAATGGGGAATACTGAACACGGAAATGGGTTAATAGAGGAGAGATATAATGGATTAATGGATTCATATAATTGAAAAATAAATATGTTATAGATAAATGACACAAACGATGGACGCAACTGATATTTATTAATATCAACAAGACATCCATCTTACATTACAGTCATGTGAAACTTCATCTTTTTACTTGAATTGTTGAGCATTTTATATCCAAATCATGTATTATATCAATAGGAGCAATTATTGTCTTTGTGGATGTAAAAGTGCATAAACAAAAATAAAAGAAAATGGGTGAACTGTCAATATCTCATAGTACAAATATTTTGTTTCGATATATGTAATCCATTATAAGCAAAACAGCTCTGTGTGTGTGTGTGTGTGTGTGTAGAAGGGAGATGGACGTTAAGTGTGGGTGTGGCTATAGTGTGTGATAAGAGAAATATTGATCACCAGTCAGCTCAAGAGGCGAGGTCAACACAAGCTAAGAGCCAGGTCGATACACGAGGTCATAGAAGGTTTTCAGAATGAAAATCTGGTCAAAGAGTTTTGTCCAAGAAGGTCTCACGATCACGCCTTTGTTACCGTAGTTTGAAGGAAGTCTGGGAAAGTGTTTTTGTTAGCCTGGAGGACACATTAAAATACATTGCTTAAATATGGCAAAAGCAAGCAAAATCCTCAATAATATTTAAACAAAACTATCACAATTATCCACAAGACGTCGGATCAGATTGTGTTGAGCCATCACAGGAAAAAGTAATCTCTCGTCACCTTAACCCCTTCAGTACGATGACGTATTATTAACTTTATATTCTGGCTCAAGTTAACCCCTTCACCACCAATGCGTAATTGTCATCATATTATGGATACCATTAGACTATTTTCTTTCATTTGTAAACGACCTATGCGACTGAAATGGGTAAATACGATTTCAATAAACCCCCTTAGTAACACAGGTCCTTCTTAAACTGCATAACATAGTCTAATTTTAGCCAGCATAAAAGGTAAAATGGCGTCATGGTGCTGAAGGGGTTAAGCGATCTTATGTTATTCAGAGGGTTTATAAAGATCATATTTACTCTTTAGAGCCGTAGAGATAGAGTATGATTATTATGAGGTAAATAAAATCGTCTAATGGTAACCAAAATAAGATTAAAATTACGTCATCGTGCCGAGGGCGTTATATATAGCTCGAATGGTCACTTCCCGATACTATTAATGTGTAATTGATTACTTTTTAGTTAACTCTAAGGTCTTGTTTTGACATATTTCACTATCTTGGTTTACCCACAATGTTCTCTCCACCTCCCAGCAGCGTTAAGCCATCACTGACCTCACCCACCCGATTATTTCTCATTAGCTCCCGAAATAAGTATATTCAGTTCCCGGTTGGTAAGGCCGGGCACAGAGGGAGCAAGAGGAACGGCACAAAGATAACAATTAATGGAACGAAAGTAGGATCACCGATATAGATAAAACTACTGAGAAATACATCGAGGGCCAGTCGATTGCATACAGTGATTTTGAAGTGATGTGTATACTTTGAATGGTACATACTAATTTACTAAGTTTCGTATTATCATATTTTGTAGTTTGTTTGTCATTTTCTTTTGTATTCCCATATATAGTATCCCTTTGCAGCACCCGATACCGGCGAATACTGTGGGAATGAATGTTCTTTTCATAAAGTGCACGGATTGAACCCTATTCCAAGTAAGTATATATGTCCAAACTCTTGAACATTAATCTCTATAACTCACAAACGACTAGAGTAATCGAGCTAATATTTCTACCATTTGGGAAGGATCAGCTAGGAAATAGGTGTGGAAATGTACAGCCCATTTGCTCAAGCCCTTTATCAGTTAGAGAAGTTAGGGTTCACGATTCCTGGCCTACCTACTTGGAACAGGGTATAGTACTTCCATGTCTAAAAGTAAAGGTTTGTTAAAGCTATTTCGTCCATCAACCTCCCTGCGAAGGGAAAGAATAGTTTAAAGAAAGATCTGTGGTAGTATACATTGTTAAGTGAGATAGTTCGAAGCCTGTTATCTGTGGTAGTATTCATTGTTAAGTGAGATAGTTCGAAGCCTGTTATTTGCTGGAGGCACATTTTACATTGCATAATTAAGGGGAGGTAGTTGCTTTTTCCGGACCCCCTTTTCCCTCATGTATAGCATATAAGTTTTGAGATTTTGAGACGTTCTTTCCTTTAGTTTACGATTTTGAGATAGCTTGCACCATTCCCTTCTCAATATTAAAACCTCTCGTGCCATTTAGATGTCGATTTTTACCTGGCGAGCAATAGCGAGCATGTAATTCTAGGAGGAACCGCCCTTCGGCCTGGACGTTTTTACCGAAATATTTACAAATTCATCTTGAAAGGGGGTCTTAGGGATGTTATTTTTGTTAAGCTCGATGGAGGTCTAGCAAGGAAACCTACAAATAATTTAATATAAACTGTATATACAGTATATAGACCAAAATACAAGCACTACCCCCTTAGCCGCTACAGCACGATGACATATTTATCATCGTATTCTGATTACCATTAGTCGACTTTCTTTAGCATATAATCTATCTCTAGGAATCAATGGGGTAACTTCAATATCAATAAACCCTATGGATGGCATAGGTCCTTTTTAAACTGAATACAATCGTTTAATGTTACACATAATAAAAGGTTCAATAGGCGTTATCCTGTTGAATGGGTTAACCCTTTCAGTACCTGTGCCGTCTTTTCAACTATATTCTGGCCACTATTAGACGTTTTTATTCAATTTAAAAAGGGCCTCCAGCTAATAACAGGCTTCGAACAATCTCACTTAACTCATTCTACTACTGCCGATCCTTCTTAAACTGCACAACATTTTCCAAATATAGCTAGCTAGAATACAATTAAATAGACGTCGCCGGAACAGAAGGGGTTAAGATTACACTGCTCAGACTCACAAGGTGCGAAGTTGGTATGGGGTGGAATTCCTATAGCCCTCTTACTTACCTACATTATCAGCCATTCCTATAGCCCTCTTACTTACCTACATTATCAGCCATTCCTATAGCCCTCTTACTTACCTACATTATCAGCTATTCCTATAGCCCTCTTACTTACCTACATTATCAGCCATTCCTATAGCCCTCTTACTTACCTACATTATCAGCCATTCCTACAGCCCTCTTACTTACCTACATTATCAGCCATTCCTATAGCCCTCTTACTTACCAACATTATCAGCCATTCCTATAGCCCTCTTACTTACCTACATTATCAGCCATTCCTATAGCCCTCTTACTTACCTACATTATCAGCCATTCCTACAGCCCTCTTACTTACCTACATTATCAGCCATTCCTATAGCCCTCTTACTTACCTACATTATCAGCCATTCCTATAGCCCTCTTACTTACCTACATTATCAGCCATTCCTATAGCCTTCTTACTTACCTACATTATCAGCCATTCCTATAGCCCTCTTACTTACCTACAGTATCAGCCATTCCTATAGCCCTCTTACTTACCTACATTATCAGCCATTCCTATAGCCCTCTTACTTACCTACATTATCAGCCATTCCTACAGCCCTCTTACTTACCTACATTATCAGCCATTCCTATAGCCCTCTTACTTACCTACATTATCAGCCATTCCTATAGCCCTCTTACTTACCTACATTATCAGCCATTCCTATAGCCCTCTTACTTACCTACATTATCAGCCATTCCTATAGCCCTCTTACTTACCTACATTATCAGCCATTCCTACAGCCTCTTACTTACCTACATTATCAGCCATTCCTATAGCCCTCTTACTTACCTACATTATCAGCCATTCCTATAGCCCTCTTACTTACCTACATTATCAGCCATTCCTATAGCCCTCTTACTTACCTACATTATCAGCCATTCCTACAGCCCTCTTACTTACCTACATTATCAGCCATTCCTATAGCCCTCTTACTTACCTACATTATCAGCCATTCCTACAGCCCTCTTACTTACCTACATTATCAGCCATTCCTATAGCCCTCTTACTTACCTACATTATCAGCCATTCCTACAGCCCTCTTACTTACCTACATTATCAGCCATTCCTATAGCCCTCTTACTTACCTACATTATCAGCCATTCCTATAGCCCTCTTACTTACCTACATTATCAGCCATTCCTACAGCCCTCTTACTTACCTACATTATCAGCCATTCCTATAGCCCTCTTACTTACCTACATTATCAGCCATTCCTACAGCCCTCTTACTTACCTACATTATCAGCCATTCCTACAGCCCTCTTACTTACCTACATTATCAGCCATTCCTACAGCCCTCTTACTTACCTACATTATCAGCCATTCCTACAGCCCTCTTACTTACCTACATTATCAGCCATTCCTACAGCCCTCTTACTTACCTACATTATCAGCCATTCCTACAGCCCTCTTACTTACCTACATTATCAGCCATTCCTACAGCCCTCTTACTTATCTACATTATCAGCCATTCCTATAGCCCTCTTACTTACCTACATTATCAGCCATTCCTACAGCCCTCTTACTTACCTACATTATCAGCCATTCCTACAGCCCTCTTACTTACCTACATTATCAGCCATTCCTATAGCCCTCTTACTTACCTACATTATCAGCCATTTCTACAGCCCTCTTACTTACCTACATTATCAGCCATTCGTACAGCCCTCTTACTTACCTACATTATCAGCCATCCCTACAGCCCTCTTACTTACCTACATTATCAGCCATTCCTACAGCCCTCTTACTTACCTACATAATCAGCCATTCCTACAGCCCTCTTACTTACCTACATTATCAGCCATTCCTACAGCCCTCTTACTTACCTACATTATCAGCCATTCCTACAGCCCTCTTACTTACCTACATTATCAGCCATTCCTACAGCCCTCTTACTTACCTACATTATCAGCCATTCCTACAGCCCTCTTACTTACCTACATTATCAGCCATTCCCACCGCCACCACTAACGGTAACACTTTCACCAACCAACCGAAAGGGACTCCGGTCAGGCGACGTTTTCAATGATAACTACGACGCTTGGTGTTTGATAAACCCTCATATATATATATATATATATATATTAACATACCATGACGTTTCATTACTTTCCAGCTATTTTTAGAAGCTGTAATTTATCATAGAAAGGTCCTGTGGGAATAAAAAAAAAACGAATTATATATCAGTTAGCCTTCTAGTCCCTTCAATTCCTTCCACTATGGTGTGCTGAAAGGTTAAACATATTCATTTCAAGGACGAGCTTATGCTTCCTCATGAGTATCAGCAAGTGGTAATGTTGCATTCCATTATAGAGGGGATTAAGTTATTCTAGCAAGTAGGTAGATTATACAATCTAGCAATGACAAAACGATTAATTTGATAATACATAATAGTTGAGCATGTAAATATTCAGTATGATAATATTTGCTTACAGTAATGTTGATTTGCCGTGTTTTGTTTTGTTTTTAATAGACGATGGCATTATATATAAGATAATCATGAATTAGCAGAACGAGTTTCTCCAAGGCCCTGTTATTTGTGAGACCCTAATAAATACGACCAAGGAGACGTAGAGATCTACTGTCCCTCATACAATACAAATGGCCCCATGTATCACCGGTAACTAGACTGCAGCATGGAATGATATATGAAGATAAGTTTGGTTAGCAATTATACTTGAAGAAAGAATTTATGTGTGTGTGTGTGTGTGTGTGTGCGCGTGCGTGAAGTAATTTTTAAGAGAGAGAGAGAGTGTGTGTGTGTGTGTAAGAGAGAGTGAGAGTGTGTATGCATGTGAGATAGTGTGTGTGTGTATGTCTCTGTGTTATGAAGACGTGTGTTTAATCCTGATATCAACCACTCAAAGGATAGTGGAGAGCATCCCAAATTGCGATAAATAACAGCGAGCATAAGGCACTGGCCGAATGTATTTCAGAACCATACAGATTGATAACAAATCTACTTAGAAAGGTAGACAGAATGAATATTAACACCAACGTGCTCCTCCTCATATGGTGTTTCTATTCAGAACCATAGAAGTTGGGATGTTTGAGATCAAATAGTTTTGTGTCTGAATGCATATTGTTCTCTAATAGAAAGATATATTTTGCCATACTAATGTCTAATTAGACTAAACCAATTGACCACTTGCGAATTTCTTGTTTTAAGATGTTGGAGATGTACTGTAGATCTCGATATTAAGCAGAATTGCCAACTAAAATATGGTTGTAATATATCTATCTATCTATATATTGCTGGACGCCTTACTCCCCTTAATGGGGGTGGCCATACACATAATGTCCCCAAGCAGACCTATCCCCTGTAAGAGGAACAACCCATGCCAGTTTGCTGAAGGACTTACAGGATTGACCACTCAATTTAGGGACCGTCCGACTCCAAGACATTTATGTATTTGTTAGCACTATTTTTCTACAGTGGTGTGCGGCTAATCCATCTACTAACCTGCTTCACCCAAAGGTAGCATTACGGATTTGTATACGGTTTACTCCCCTAGACAGATTGCCGACCAAAGTTGACGAGTTCCATCCACCCGGATGGGATCAAATTCAACATACATTCTATCCATCGGAAACCTACATTATTATTATTGCCTTTCTGTTTAATATCGATATTTACGGCTTCAACTTCCTTACAGCCTGGAACTCGCAAGTTATCGTTATTCTCTATTTCCATAAGCTTGTTCATCCTATGAATGTGATTCTCAGACATTGTATTGCTTCATACCCCTGTACTTTAGAACCATACTTAGTGTTTTAAATTCCTAATCCATTATTAACGAAATTTCCAGAAGCAATTAGCGTTTTTTATGTACCTTAGTTATACCTAACCTTTTATCACAATTTGACACTCAATTGTTTTATCTTAGTTCGATATAGGGTTTGGGAAGCACTTAAGTGTGGTTTATAGAATACGGGGGGTTACAAGAGTAGAGAATCGCATTATTCCAATGACAAATGTTATTCAGAAAGCATAGCATATACATATGTAATAACAAATTGCATCATGATCTCTCAGTTCATTTATAGTCCGATATGTCACATATTAACAGGTGATGTAGAACTAGTTAAACATTTTGCAAACGACAAATTAGCGGAGCTATGTCGTAAAGGGTTTACATTTAGAATAGGGAATAATAAAGTAACATGGGACATAATTTAAAAAACAAAAAATCAGTCAATAAATTAAAAATTAAATTGTTAAAAAATGTGCGCTGCGATGCGAGAGAGCTAGAAGCATGGTCTAAATTATTAATTAAGTTAATTAGAACTCAAATTTTCTCGCTTAAAAATGAATTTAAACTTTCAGATTTTG
>CM064569.1:11071537-11160115 GCA_032716605.1 Paralithodes platypus | reverse complement strand
GGTCTAGGGACAAGCGTGGGTGTTTGAACTTCTAAGATATATAACATCTACTTCTCGGAGGTAAGAAATACATAGATATAATTATGGCTGTCTGATGTGTTGGCATTGGCTCAAGGTCGGGAGAGGACATGGGTGTTTTGTAATATGAATGTATATTCCTGTTCATCATCTTTGTAGCAAGGACAGTGCCGCTATGCCGTATCAATGCTGGTGGCAGTTAATATTATAGACTTAGTTACTAGAGGAACAATGCAAGGGGCGACTGAGCACCGGTTACATCTATCTATAATCGTCATGGAAAATGATATACGAGGTCTAGGGACAGCGTGGGTGTTTTAACTTCTAAGAATTATATAACATCTACTTCTCGGATGTAAGAACATACGTAGATATAATTATGGCTGTCTGATGTGTTGGCATTGGCTCAATGTCAGGACAGGGCATGGGTGTTTTTAATATGAATGTATATTCCTGTTCATCATCTTTGTAGTTAGGAGTGTAGGACACGAGGGGGTTAGTGTACGTGAGGTGTGGAAAATGGTCAGTTTAGAAAAGGTAAATGGGTGTATCCTGGAGCTGTTTAGCCCTGCGGGCTTGGGCCTGTCTGGAATGGTGGGCTCGGTCAGCTGGTCCTTTCGTTCTGTGGACCTTTCTTCCGGGTGTTTCTGTGTGGTGTTCGCTCGTGGCTTCTGTGGTGGGCTTCTTGTTCTGGGGCATTTTACACTGTTTCTGTTTCACCAGGGTTATTATAACTTGGAGTATCAATACTACGATCCCCTAGCATGTTGAGAGGAACAAATAACCATTCCTAACCTATCCCTTTTATCATATCACGACCAGACCAACGTTTAAGGGGAGGATGGGCGTATTTATTTGCTTATATAATTATCTGTTTATTATTCTTTTAGCTTCCTCGCCAGACCTCTATCAAGCTTAAACAAAACACCACAAGAACCCCCTGTAAGATAAATTTGTAAATTTTATGATAGAAAAATGTCCCGGCCGGAGGTCGATTATTACTATATTACAGGCTCGCGATAGAAAGATCTTAATATTGACAAAGAAATGAGGCAATAGGTCTTGACATTGCCAAACTAATGGGGAGAACGTCTTAAAATATCAAAACTAATAGGGCTAAACATGTGGGGAGAAGGGGGACCAGAACAAAACAAATATCTCCTTAACTGTATTCAAGCTACCATTAGGCGATTATATGCAGTTTTAGAAGGACTCGTGGGATTATCTACTAAACATTTCTCACGCTTGGGATTGGCCATGCTGACGAACTACTTGAGAATGTAACCCATTCAGTACCAGGAACGTCCTTTTCATCAATTTCTGGCAACTATTAGACGGTTTTATTCAGCTTTAGTAAGGACCTATGTAACAAATAAGGCTTCAAAGTATCTGAACCAACACTTTTAACTACCCCAGATCCTCCATGAGCTCCATAATATCGTCTAAATATATCTTGAATAAGATATATCACACGTCGCTTGTACTCAGAGGGTTAAAGTTGAGTCGCGGTTAGGAGCTAATGCATAATTTTAGGAGGAACATTTATGAGACACTGATACATTATTTTAAAACAGTGACTAAGTATTTCATGCATGTACTGTATAACACTTGAACGTAGATAGAACACTACATAAGGCATGAGAGAAAGACAGCTGTGAAACAAAACATAAATAAGAACAATTATTGTACTCATGGTAAACTGATCAAAAATGAATATCATAATAATTATACACAATTTACCCTTCCAAGATCCAATACGCATCTTTTTCTGTTTTGCGGCTATTATTAGACGATTGTATTCAGATTAGGAAGGGTATACGGAAGTCAGAGGGTTGATTGAGATAGTCTTTACCCTTATAGGATATGGAATTGTGTCCCTCTCTTTTTTGTTGTTTTTGTTTTTTTATCTATATTCAAACTACTCCCTTTCGGGCATAGCTTAGGCTGAGAGCCTCTACATTCAACCGCTAATCTTTGAATGGTGAAGCCCGTGAAGTCTCGTTCCAGTCTAGGGGGTGAGACATGTGAAGCACTTTTTAGGGCAACCAGCCCCTAGCTGCCATCTTGCCTTTACAGGATGCATGGGGCTTAGTTGCTCACTCACGGCTCGAAGCAGCCCCATCTCTGAAGCTTCCTCGCTCCAGTGCTTCACTGTCTCATCCCCTAGATTCGGACCCTCACTCTCAGAACGCCACCTATTGAGCAATGAACTCACTAGGCATTGTCCCCCTGTAGCATATTTTGAATATGGGAATATCTATACAGTGCTATTTAATCAGATAACAATGAGGTTATTTATTTGGCGTTTTGGTAGGCTTTTTGGTAATGCACCGATACTAGGTACAGCACAAATTTAATCCAAAGAATATCTTCCCATTGACATATCGGGATTCGAACCCGAGTCCATTGGAATACCAGTCCAGTGGCAAGACCACTCCACCACACCTCCCTTAGTTATATATTGTATATTTCCCTCTTCGCCTTTTTCCATCTCTACTCCATCAATCTCTCCCCTTTTCGATCCATCATGACTCAGCAGGCTAGGCTATACGACAAACATGACTTTTTTATAGTATTATTTATGTAAATGTATATACTATAGGCCTAATGGCAATATATTTTTATAACTTTGATAACTAATCTTATATCTTAATTTACGAAATACCCGACCTGTCTATGATCTTTATTCTATGTTTTGTTTTAATGGCAATTTCAACCTTTTAGTACCGGTGACGTTATTTATTTGATTTCAGCTACATTTAGACGATTTAATGAAGCTTCGGTAGGATATATGGTAACTGAAAGGTTTTATTGAAATAGTCTAAAGCCTTTTAATGGTAGACGTCCTTCTTAAGCTGAGTAAAATCGTCTAATAATTACCAGAATATAATGAAAAGGACGTCAACGGTACTGAATGAGACAACATTAATGTCTTCTCTTTTTATCGAGGCGATGTGACAGGAGCGCTTTTTCCGTCAATTGTCGATAAGCAAATATTGTGTTTAATGCTACTCTTTGGTATTTTGGTATTTATTACATTTTTGTTTAAACATCGATACTTACGGCTCCAACGCAAGTGGTTAATTGTTCCTCCATATATCGTACACAGAGAATGAGAGAGAGAGAGAGAGAGAGGGAGAGAGAGAGTGAGAGAGAGAGAGAGAGAGAGAGAGAGAGAGAGAGAGAGAGAGAGAGAGAGAGAGAGAGAGAGAGAGAGAGAGAGAGAGATAATTCTAAGACCCTCAAGAAAATATGTGTAACAAAGCGATATAGCACCAAAGCTTAGCAACATAAACACTAGGACTAATTATGCAGCCGACAGCAAAGCCTCCCCTGTCATCCACACACCGTCATCATCACATCTAAGAAACAACAACAACTAGAGGGACACTCTGGAGAGTGCATACCTCCACCTGCGCTGCCGAAGGTATGCACTCTGCCAACCGCCTCATAAATAGAATAACTTCTTCCTGGGCGCATATCCTATCTGCCTACCAATGTTCGTGAATATTGGATCATAACCTTCTTAGATACTTGTTTACAGACAAACAGACAAAATATAACAGCCAAACGGAGGTAATAACATAACCTAGTGCAGAGACATAATAGTGCCATATTATTGCGTTAAGTATCAGTAAATCAGTTGCTATAGTAAGGGATTCAATTTACCGATGATAATTATGCAGAATACATCAAAGCCCCCACTGTCGATCATACACACACACCGTCATCATCGCCTCTGATAAACAACTGAGAGAATCTCTGCCATTGGTGGTTGTCACGGAAACCAGTCTGTCAAGGGGGAAGTTAACAATATGTCTCTGTTTTCAATCTTGTCTAGTGTGTGTGTTTGAGAGAGAGAGAGAGAGAAAGCATGTATGTGGTGTCACGTGAACAACTGTAGCATAACAAGGGTGAAGCTAAACAATAGGCCTGCTGTCTCAATGTCGTCTGGTGTGTGTGTGCGTGTGTATGTGTTTGCTTGTGCGTATGGTCATGTGTGTGGGTGGGTTGTCATGGGAACTTATATGTCAAGAGTGAAGCTAAACAATTGATCTGGGTTTGCAATCCTGTTCGGTGTGTTTGTGTGTAAGTGTGTGTGTGAGTGACTGTGTTTGAGCATATGGTTGTGTGTGTGTGTTTGTGTACAATATAAATTATAGGTTTACCTTTTTCTAAATATACAGAACACACTCTATTGTGTCTTCGCCTAAATATAATTATGACGTACCATTTGTCTGAAGCAATTGTGTTATTCATCTTGGTGTTTTAAAAAACTTGATATAATTACAAGTATTAGTAATAATGATATACCGATTCCTCTCTCGTATTAAACACATATAATTCGTCTCCTCTCTCTTCTCCCTCCCTTCAACATAAAATCCGTATTTGTTCTCTTTTTCTCTTCATTTATCTTTCCTTCCTTTCCTCTCCTCTTCTTCCTATGCATTCTTCCTCTTGTTATCTTTCATTATATCCTGTCCTTCCTTCCTATCCTCTTCTCTCTTTTATCTTTATATCCATCCATTCTCTCTTACACCCCCTTCTTCAGCCTACTTTATTTATTTTTCTTTCCATCCTTTCTTCCTTCCTATCCATACTTCGTTATTTAATTTTCTCCATCTTCCTCTCCATCTTTTTTTTTCTACGTATTTCCTATCTGCCCTACATCCTTTATTTCACTTCTCTTTCCTTCACTTCGGCCTTCATGCTTGCTTCTTATATGTAAATTTGACCCTTCTTGCCTACCCTTCCCTCCTCTCCCTGTTTTCCTTCCTCCAATCTTCATTTCCTTCCTTCCTTCCTTCCTTCTTCTCCTTGCTTTCTTTCCTTCCTTCCTTCTTCTCCTTTGTTCCTTCCATCCTTGTTTCTTCTGTGTGCCCTTCCATTCTTGTTTCTTCTCGTCTCATCTGTCCATCTCTCCCCCCTCCCCCCCCCACCCCATCCCGACACACACACACACACTCTTATGCTTCTGTCTTCTCCAATCTCTCCACCCAGGATCTTTCCTCACTTCTTCTTTCCTTCTTGCCCTCTTTCAATGCATCCTTCTCCCTCTCCATCCTTACCCTTACTTACTTCTCCTCCCTCCCTGCTTTCCTTCATTCTCTCCTTCCTCCTCCCTCGTATTTCACTTCCTTCCTTCCTTCCTTCTCTGTGTCCCATATCGTCCCTCCACCCACCCTCTTCCCTCCTCTCCCTCTCATCCCCCCTTCCTTCCCTCCCCCCTTCCTTCCTCTCCTCCCTCCGTCATGGCGTCACGAACTCTGTCAGTCACGGCGAGGAAAGAAAAAGAATAATAACACCAAAACAAAAAAAGAGACCTAACAATGACCATGATTTTATTTGTCGGAGAAAATTGCCGTCCCTTCTGTTTCGGCGAGGAATTATTTATCAAAGTCCACCTTTTTGTGTGTGCGTCTGCCTTTGTGTAGCTAGAGAATAATAACCAATAACAATGTAGAGGTTTTCAATTAGTATTATACTTTTGCATTTATGACACTGTGCTTGATAATTTGTTCACGGATATATAAACCCCTTCAGCATGAAGATGCCTTTTTACCTTTGATTCTGGCAAAACATAGTCGATTTTATGCAGTTCAAGAAGGACTTATGACAATCAGAGAGTATATTGAGATCGCATTTACCCCTTTGAGCCATAGAGCAAGATTATAAACTGAAATATTCGTCTAATTGTAACCATCCTATGGGGAAATTTATGTTCTAATGTTGAAGGGGTTAAGGGAACATTGCTTACATTTGAGATTTTGTTATCAATTAATTGCTCTAATTAACACCTTCAGCACGATGACGTAATTCAAAATTTTATTCTGGCAAACCTTAGAGGATTTTATGCAGCTTGAGAAGGACCTATACTATATAAATGGTTTATTGATATGTTATATACCCCTTTGAATCCTAGAGGTAGACAATAAGCGAAAGAAAGTCGTCTAATGGTAACCAGAATATGAAGTAGATTATTTCATCGTGCTGAAGGGGTTAATTACATTCATATGTTGCTATATCAAACAACAATTACAAAACACTATGCACACACACACTTGAGAATAATTTGTACACTCGGATGCCATAGTCTCTAGCCCACTCATAAGAATTCGTGGACCCCCTCTATTTTTCTGCATGTAATTATCTGGTAATATCTGGTATTTTTTTTTTATAGAACTTGCTTTTAAATAAATAGTATATACTGTATAGTTTTGTAGTTGATGCATAGCAAAGTATATTCAAAAGATTAGTTTCCAGAGATATGCTTCCATAATTGGAAATAGGTGAAGTTGACGAATACTTATGAGTGGGATAGCGACTATAGTATCCTACTGTTCATTAACTCATTCTGTGCCAGTGACGTTATATTGTTTTAGAATCTAGCAACTATAGGACGATGTTTTCAGTTTTAAAAGGTCCTCCGGCAATTAACAAGCTGCGAGCAATCTCATTTAACTCTTTTCTTACCACAGAACCTTCTTAAACTGCACAAGATCGACTAAATATAGCTAGAATATAATTAAAGTGATGTCGCCGGTACAGTAGGGGTTAACGCTTCATAATGGATACTGTTGATATACAGTCGTGAGCACTTATTTGGTTACACCCATTGAAATATTTTAATTTGTCTAGCCAAGTTCTTAAGCTTTCGGGTTGTAGTGGATTCGGCGGTCGAGTGGATAGCACGGTCACGTGTGAGTCTGCTTGACCTGGGTTCGATCCAAGCCAAGGTGGACATATCTAGTGGGTGTGGTAGTGCAGTATGTCCTAGTGTGTTTCACACGCTCGCACCCAGTCGGGGTACACCCCGAAGACGTATACAGACAAATAACACACACAATAATGCAACTCCAACAGTTTCCTCTCTTTCCAACACCCTTCTCCCCTCTCAACACTCTTCGGAAAGTAGATACGAGGTGCCGTTGTAAAGGCTTATCTCTCAATACCTTCACCTAACCTATGCAGTAGTTAATATTATGATAAATTAACTGCTTCTTAACAAGCAAATATCATATGTCTACCATTCTATGTTAACTACATACATAAAATCACTGAGAGGGGGAGAACTTTTATGGGCGACAGTACATGGTAATACACCGTCCAAGCCTCACAGTGCTATTCCGACCTCTATTAGTATCTAGGGAGGCTTGTATCGTGTAAATACGATCGTGTAAGACACTTTTTGTGCGACCATACATCTCTGTGATGTCACGGTCGTTCCCGCACGGCGTAGGACGATTTCATCGTGATTACATGTTGTAAGTAAGTTAAGATTATAAAAGACCTAATATGCTGTTAGAGTAATATTTATACGGTCTTATGTAGTATATATGAATTTATCGTATATATATATATTGATTTAATTTATCGTACTGAGCAACATAGATACTGTACGATAATTTGGGCTCCTGGCGTTTGCCACGGCAGCAAGACGGAGGGCTCGAAGCACGAGAGCCTTCACGAACACCAACCAGTTATCATCTAATTTCCACCTTCAGTTGATCGAGCTTTTGTGCCTCTAATCACAATAAACTGAAGCAATACATACATCTACACCATCACGACGCTCTCATCGACGCCATGACTGACTGACAGATAAGCATAGTATTCATGTCCAATCCCATATAATAATTTCATTCTTTCTTTCACTTGACCCGAGCCTCAGGGCCAGCGTTTCGCTTAACCATTGTCCGCCATATTGGGTAAACGTTCTCCTTTGTCTCATTGCCATGTGGAACTATTGGTGAGTTAATTCCTGGAATATTATTAACCCTTATAACCTTACCTTCTATATAATTTATTGTGTGAGACCTTTGGATATAAATTAGCTTGTTTCAGATTGAATTCAATTTAGATATGGAGTAATTTAATTTAGATTGATTTTGTTTGAATTATTATAGCTTAGAGATATTTAACTTCCATTGATAGTATACCACATTGGTGCCCAGACCCGGGAATTAGCTACCAGTAAGGGATTTTTTACGGCAATGAGCAAGGGGACATGCAATAGGATGCAGGAACAACTCTGTGATAAACTGGTAAGACTAGCCAAGCGATGGTTAGAGCCGGAATGCAGGGTCGCATTGTTGCACCTGCCGATATCCTGCATCCCACCCATCATATTCCCCCAATAATTTTCTTGTTCATTTCAGACTTCCTGTGACACATGACCTGACCTAACATTTTTTCTTGTTCAATATGACCCTTTAGTGTAGGTATTGCTATTTGGTGTGCTATTTTTTCTCCATAACATAGAAGTCTGCCGGTCGGCGTCTCTTAACTAGGCTATTATTTTGCCGTTGTAATTATAACATTTTAGGTAAATAGCCTACAGGCTTACATACAAAATGAGTAAATAGGAAGAGACACCGTCTAGTGGGGTGCTGAGCAAAGCCCCTAAAAATCAGAGGGCGGGACTTCGGGGAGTATTAAATAGGTTAATTATTGATGTCAACACTTTCATCACTACTGCTGACCTCGAGGATTTAGAGGCTAGATTAGACAATGTCCAGGCTACCCACAGTCATATTATTGCTCTAAGTGAGGTGATTGTGGCAGGCATGACAGAGGAGGAAGAGATAGTTGCAGAGTGTGATAATCGCGCCCTCTATGATGAACCTGTCTTTAAAGCGAAGCACCTATTACAGCGCGCTGTCGCAAATATGAAGGGAGGCGAGAACGAAGCCCATAGACGGGTTGACCCAAAACACACTGTGCACCTCCCAAAGCTCAATCTTCCTACATTTGGGGGCAAATTGACTGAATGGTTAGCTTTTTGGGATGTATTTCGGTCTACAGTACATGAATCCTCTTTGGATAATGTCCGTAAGTTTCACTACCTGAAAGGACAAATGGAAGGAAAGGCCTTACATTTGATAGAGGGTTTTGCGGTAGTAGGTGATAGTTATCTTGAGGCAGTACAATTATTACAGTCCACATACGGGGATCAAAAGCAGTTGAATATGGCCCATGTCGTTGCCTTGTTAAAGCTCGCAGAACCACAGTATAAGGTTGAGGAGTTAGCAAAATTTAGGGCAGATACGGAGTGCCATACTCGATCGCTAGACACCCTAGGGCTCACCTCACAGGAAATGATAGTTATTATATTACGTCAGAAGCTTCCTATGGCAATACTTGATAAGGTTAGATCATTTGATCTGGGGAGTTCAAAACTCAGTTCAGTAAAGAAATTAGTAATTTACATTTGAACAATGGGAGAATGAATGTGACGGGAGGGAGTGGGAATGTGGAGATGAGGGGAACTGTAAGCATGACGGTGGGGACTAAAGGAAAGAAAGAGGGTACATATAAGAAACCTGCTCAGATTCTATGTAAGCTATGTAACAATAACAAACATAAATGGAGTTTCTGTGTAAAATACCCAACAAATGAGACAAAACTAGCACAGGCAAAAAGGTTGAAGCTATGTGTAGGTTGTCTGAGTAAGGAACATGGTAAGCAGGGACAATGTACTGCTACATACTTAAGGCCCTGTCGCCACTGTAAGGACATCACTTTGACAAGTTGTGTCCTACAGCAGACAAAGTCAAGGACGTCAAACCAGAGGGTACTACAACTTTGACACTAGGTAGCAGGAAAGACACCACTATATTGCCCACAATAAAGATTCCCATGGAAGATAATGACAGTAACAAGGTGTGTCGGGTTACTCGATATTGTTACTCCCAGATCGGTTTCTCTGTTTACATTCTTAAGCTGAGTGCCATTCATCGAATAGTTTGCTTTCTCATTTAGGTATCCGATATGTAGTACTTTACATTTATCCGCATTGAAACTCATTTGCCAAATTTGGGCCCAACATGACAATTTATCTAGATTGTGTTGCATGTCGTCAACTTGTTCTTTTGAGAGTTCGCTATTTGCAATTTTTGTATCGTCAGCAAATTTTGAGATTGTACAGGTGAGACCCTCATCTATGTCGTTGATGTAAATTAGAAAGAGAATTGGACCTAGTACCGATCCCTGGGGTACCCAGCTACTTACATTGGTCCATTTAGATGCCTTACCGTTTATGACTACTCTTTGCTTTCTGTCGCTGAGCCAATTTTCTATCCATTTCAACACACCGTCTTGTATTCCATGCGCTTTTAGTTTTAGCAGTAAACGTTTGTGGGGAACTTTGTCAAAGGCCTTTTGAAAATCAAGGTATATAATATCTACAGCTTTACTCTCATCGTAGAGGTTGAGGATATCGTGGAAGAAGTCTAAGAGGTTTGTTAAACAGGAACGTTTTTTACTAAACCATTACCTCGTAAAGTGACGGCGTTCGGTGACGTTACATTACACACGTTTTGCGATGCTAGTGCCACGGCATACGGGGTAGCCATATATGTCGTTACTTCATTTGGGGCACATTTAGTTACCGCCTAGGCCAAAGTAGCCCCGGTCAAAAAGGTAACTATCCCTAAAATGGAATTGACTACCATGCTGCTATTAGCACGTCTGGTGCAACATGTACGCGCAGCATACGAGAGCGAGTTAAATATTGAAATCGTTCACGTTTGGTGCGATAGTCAGGTTGCACTCAACTGGATAGATAGCAAGAAGTCTCTGCCAGTTTATGTGTGGAATAGGGCAGATGAGATTAGAGCCCTATTGCCAGACGTTGCATATCATTATGTAAATGCAAAAGACAACCCTAGTGATCTCTTAACTAGGGGTATAACGGCTAGCCAGTTAGTGAAGTCCGAATTGTGGTGGCATGGTCCTAAGTGGCTGCTCCATGAAAATGAATGGACGATTCGGCATGCTGTTGGTGAGGGACTTCTACCACTGGAAACAGTGGCAGTTACAGCCCAACCAAATGAGCCACCGGGTCTAATATTAGAATGGGCAAGATTCGGTGACTATAATAAATTAGCCAAGTTGTCGCTTGGGTGTTGAGATGTATATCCAATATCAAGCTTAAGGTAACGGGCCAGCTCTGCAACAGGGGTCACAACATAGATGCTCGTGAATATAAAGCAGCTGAAGTAACTTTGATCAAGTGGGGTCAAGCAGAAACCTTTTCCAATGAATTAGAATCTTTGCAAAGCTCGGATAAGACAATAATGCCTAATTTAGTGCGTCAATTGAGGTTGCACCTAGATAATGACCTCATCAGGTATGAGGGTCATCTGAAGTGGTCGGGTGTAACGGACGGCACAAACCGTCCTATACTTATGCCAACAAGACATCACGTTACTGATCTATTGATCATACCATACGTGCACATAAGGAAGTAAAACACTACAGGGTATGTCATATTATATAAAATTTGCGTCTCACATGGTGGATACCCAGAGTTCGACAAGTAGCTCGACGCGTAGTAAGAAAGTGTGTAATATGCCAGAGACTAAAGGGTAAACCATATGCAACTGGACCAGCTCCACCCCTACCTGAATGCCGTGTAAAGCACATAGAACCTTTCCAAGCTGTAGGGTTAGATTACACAGGTGCATTGAAGACGAGAGAGCATGAGAAGGTTTATATATTATTGTTTACCTGTGCAACGTCTCGAGCGGTACACCTAGAACTATGTGATAATATGTCTACCGAAGAATTTATGCTGGCATTTAGACGGTTTTGTGCCTGTCGTTCATTCCCTCAACTCATTCTTAGCGACAATGCTCCTACTTATATCCTGGCATAAAAAATATCTAAAGGATATGAGCAGTAATCCTTGCAATCATCACTTTTATGGGAGAGAGGAAGTGCGAATGGAGGTTCATCCCAGTTAAGGCACCTTGGTTTGGTGGGATGTGGGAACGGTGTGTCGGCATTGTAAAGTCAGGACTCAGAGCGATAGTAGGATGTGCTCTATTAAAGAAGAGTGAGATGACGACAGTCCTCACAGAGATAGAGGCAGTCGTGAATGAACGTCCGCTCACATATGTGTACACCGACCTGCAAGAACCACTACCATTAACGCCAGCTCACTTGCTATATGGTAAACCATTGACTGCGTTTCCATCTGATTTCCAATCCATTGTAAAGTTAGACGATCCCTCATTGTACTCTGAAGCAGCGGTGTCTGAGCGAAACCAGTATATATCGAGGGTAATCGAAGATTTTAGAAAACGGTGGATTAATGAATATCTGCTAGCATTGAGGGAAAGGAGTGTTACACCCTCTGGTAGACCGACGGCGCCTACTGTTGGTAAAGTCGTTTTAATTAATGAAGATAGTCCTCGTTTGTACTGGAAATTGGGCCGCGTGTTGGAGGTATACAAGGGGGAAGACTCCGTAGAGCGGGTGGTGCTATTGAAGACAGCCACTGGTACTACTGTTCGTCCTATCGCACGATTGTACGCTTTGGAGCTCGATTTCACTTTACAATCGGAAACTCCACCTGTTATTGCTGGGTCCGAGGATTCTCAAAGTAACGACTCACCTCTTCCTGATGGTGATCAATCTCGGACCGGGACGCGTCCCAGACGCGCTGCTGCTGGCGCCGTCGACATGTGGCGTCAGAAGATAGCCTCTGGGCAACTTTAAATTTAAGGTGGGGTTCAGGTGTTTTTTGTGGGGGGAGTGTATGGTGTAAATACGATAGTGTAAGACACTTTTTGTGCTACCGTACGTCTCTGTGACGTCACGGTCGTTCCCGCTGCACGGCGTAGGACGATTTCATCGTGATTACATTTTGTAATTAAGTTAAGATTATAAAAGGCCTAATATGCTGTTAGTGTAATATTTACACGGTCTTATGTAGTATATATGAATTTATCGTATATACCTGTATATTGATTTAATTTATCGTACTGAGCAACATAGATACGGTACGATAATTTGGGCTCCTGGTGTATGCCACGGCAGCAAAACGGAGGGCTGGAAGCACGAGAGCCTTCACGAACACCAACCAGTTAACATCTAATTTCCGCCTTCAGTTGATCGAGCTTTTGTGCCTCTAATCACAATAAACTACAGGAATACATACATCTACACCATCACGACGCTCTCATCGACACCATGACTGACTGACAGATAAGCATAGTATTCATGTCCATTCCCATATAATAATTTCATTCTTTCTTTCACTTGACCCGAGCCTCAGGGCCGGCGTCTCGCTTCCCCATTGTCCGCCATATTGGGTAAATGTTCTCCTTTGTCTCATTGCCACGTGGAACTATTGGTGAGTTAATTCCTGGAATATTATTAACCCTTATAACCTTAGCTTCTATATACATTATTGTGTGAGACCTTTGGATATAAATTAGCTTGTTTCAGATTGAATTCAATTTAGATATGGAGTAATTTAATTTAGATTGATTTTGTTTGAATTATTACAGCTTAGAGATATTTAACTTCCATTGATAGTATACCACAGCTTGCTATTATAGGGTACCGACACCATTGGGCACCATCTTGTTTCCATTCTCTCACAGCACCATTTAGACCTGTATTAGTAGGCTACCAAGGGTGGCTTGCTACTATAGGGTACGTACCGACCTCATTGGACGACATCTTGTTTCTATTCACGCGCTGTTTGCCTTGTATTAATGTTCCAATTCTACAGTGCACTCTCACATTATCTCTCTCTCAATCACTCTCTCTCTCTCTCACCTCTAGACATTGACTTTTATAGCTTGTAGATTTGATCGCTCAACACAGTGAAGTCAGGAGGTCTTAATCTAGAGAGCGAGTGAGACAACGAGACAGTGTTTCAACCGACTCTATAACCTGTTGAAGAACGTGCTTTGACAGTTTATTCTGGCTGTCATTAAAAATTGTAATGCAGCTTAGGAAGGATCTGTAAACATAAGTGTTAAAAATAAATCTAATTTAACCGTCTATCTTCCACACGTTGAACATTAAACACGTGAACACGTTGGGTGTGAAAGGGCTCTGCCGTGTGTGGGCCAATTGGCTCTCTGCAGAATCACATTTTCTTATGTTCTTATATTATTCCTAAGCTGAATACAATCGTCATATAATAGCCAGTATAACGCTCACATTTAACCCCCAATTTAACTTTCAATAACTATACATTACCACCAGCAACTACAGTATTTTTATATAATTACCATAATTCTCCATATCAATGTATATACTGTATATTGAACTATTTATATATAGGATTTAACTACCTTATATAGGCTATAACTCATCCAATATAACACCTAGCCATATCAAACTATCAATAACTTATTACTCATAACTTATAATATATGTTTACATTATCATCTCATTTTGTTTATATAAAGCTTTAGTTTAATAATCTTCCTGCTAAATTGTACACCAACTAAGGCTCTAGACTATACGGAACTTAGTATGTTATGGTTTCACTTCCGAGGTGCCACAGCTCTGTGCAGAAGTGACAGGGACAAGTTACTCTTTAACTAGACAAGGGTGGTACAAGACACAGCTCTCTAGTATAGACCTCCCTTACTCCCTTAATTAACACGACTATCACACAGCCTATAGAGTTTCTTATAACTCACTTTCACCATTAAGCCACACTTACATTTACTACTGGCTTTAAGTGACCTTCAAGAGACACCTTCAATACGGTCATATACTTACACAGTCAGATCTCTTAGTATATCGTTGTGAGTCCTATATACACACAAGTGACTCACTGTACTCATCTAATACTAATACTGATACTAAAGATACGGTACAGTTTAAAAGTGGGTGAGGGCAGGCGACGGAGGTGTACCTTACATGCAATGCTTAGTAAAATATAAGTGAATATGTTGGTGAATGTGTACCTCTCTGTATGATTTTAGAATATAGGCATTTGGAATTTGAGTTTATTGAATGATATAAGGCAGTGTCACAAGATCGCATATTCGAGAAATTTTGTAGAGCAATTATCTCCCGAGAGCCTCACATTTTAAGTGTTTTCAGAATGTAAACAACTAGCGCAATCTCACTTTAGTCGAGTATCTGATAATAATTGTAAAGAACCTTTACATGTCACGAGAAAACACTTGTTCATCGAAAATTGCCGAAAAATACGCTCATTTGACAGCGCCTATACTGTACCTGACATGATGGTTGACAAGATGGTACGAGATGATTGTTGGCTAACTCATCTGATTAGTCAACTGATAATTAAAAGAAATCACACTCATTCATATTCATTATACTTTCATGTATAAGACCACGACGAGAAACAGTTTATGTGAGCAACTGTACCAGTCATTGATCGATAAAACTCTACTTGGATAATTAATATACTTTCGTACTGCAACTAATGCCTTGAAAGGCTTCTGTTGACCTAATCTAATAGTTAGTTATTAATTTTGTCTCTGCATTTCGAAATTTAAATATTATAGTGTGCACATTAACATTCTATTGACCCTTTCACGTTTTTATGACGTAGAGGTTGTCAGATTAGCAATAAGAAATAGAGTTCTCTCACTCTTATAATTACCTCTCCAAAATTAGTTTTCTGCCCACAGCTAACTCAAAGACAACTGCAGAGGTTGAAGTAACTAAACTAAAGGTTTCTAAATACCCATGATGGTAACAAAGGCTTTAAAGTATCCCAAATTGGCTCAACATTGCGTCAAAAACGTGAGAGGGTTAATGTGCGTGATTGTTGTTGATGAGAAAAATAAATTTTACATAACAATTCAATAACACAATTTATATTTTATATATTTAATTAGAAATATTCTTGTTCGATACATTCATGCAGTGGAATTCTGTACTGAATTATACACACCAATATGCTTGATAAAACATTATGTTTCCATATAATTCAGATTGGATTTCTTCAAATTATTGACATATAAACTGGAGCTAGGTAAAGAGAGAATATTAAACTTGAGATTTAAGAGTTACAAAGACTATATCGAATAATTGATAGTATAATTAATACACTTTCTCTCAAAACACAATGATACCAAATAAAACATAAATAGTCAGATCTATAAAATCACTTTGAATACTACTTGTCTATAGAGTAATTCAAATAAACCATGAATTCAAATTCAATTTGCCAATATTTTGTTCTCTGTAGGATTCAGGTCTCACTACGTTGGCACAAAATATTGATATGTAAATATATAAGATAACTTGAACATTCCTTGATTTAGCACTGTCACTCTTTCAACTCTGGGGGAGGCACTCGTCACAGGCATTTTTCCCTTTTGTCTCCCTCACCCACACAGTAAAAGAAAAACAAACCTGACTAAAAAATAGACCCGAGTGAGGGAGATAACAGTGAGGGGGAGGGGGGGGGGGGGTAAAGGAACCCCCTCCCCCCTTGACCCCCTACAGTGACACACACCTGTAATTACCTTAGATGTCCCTGGTTGGCCTGGTCCCCCTCACTAACAGCCCTCCCATCCACTGACAACCCTCCCCTCCACTGACAACCGTCCCCTCCACTGACAACCCTCCCCTCCACTGACAACCCTCCCCTCCACTGACAACCGTCCCCTCCACTGACAGCCCTCTCCTCCACTGACAGCCCTCCCCTCCACTGACAGCCCTCCCCTCCACTGACAACCCTCCCATCCACTGACGACCCTCCCCTCCCCTGACAACCCTCCCCTCCACTGACAACCCTCCCCTCCACTGACAAACCTCCCCTCCACTGACAGCCCTCCCCTCCACTGACAGCCATCCCCTCCACTGACAACCCTCCCCTTCACTGACAACCCTCCCCTCCACTGACAACCCTCACATCCACTGACAACCCTCCCCTCCACTGACAACCCTCTCATCCACAGACAGCCCTCCACTCCACTGACAACCCTCTCCTTCACTGACAACCCTCCCCTCCACTGACAGCCCTCCCCTCCATTGACAACCCTCCCCTCTACTGACAACCCTCCCCTCCACTGACAACCCTCCCCTCCACTGACAGCCCTCCCCTCCACTGACAGCCATCCCCTCCACTGACAACCCTCCCCTTCACTGACAACCCTCCCCTCCACTGACAACCCTCACATCCACTGACAACCCTCCCCTCCACTGACAACCCTCTCATCCACAGACAGCCCTCCACTCCACTGACAACCCTCTCCTTCACTGACAACCCTCCCCTCCACTGACAGCCCTCCCATCCACTGACAACCCTCCCCTCCACTGACAACCCTCCCCTCCACTGACAACCCTCCCCTCCCCTGACAACCCTCCCCTCCATTGACAACCCTCCCCTCTACTGACAACCCTCCCCTCCACTGACAACCCAACCCTCCCCCCCACTGACAATCCTCCCCTCCACTGACAACCCTCCCATCCACTGACAGCCCTCCCCCCCATTGACAACCCTTCCCACCACTGACGACCCTCCCCTCCACTGACAACCCTCCCCTCCGCTGAAAACCTTCCCCTCCACTGACAACCCTTCCCTCCCCTGACAACCTTCCCCTCCACTGACAACCCTCCCCTCCGCTGACAACCCTCCCCTCCACTGAAAACCCTCCCCTCCACTGACAACCCTCCCCTCCACTGACAACCCTCCCCTCCATTGACAACCCTCCCATCCACTGGCAACCCTCCCCTCCCCTGACAACCTTCCCCTCCACTGCCAACCCTCCCCTCCCATGACAACCCTCCCCTCCCCTGACAGGCCCCTCCACTGACAACCCTCCCCTCCACTGACAACCCTCCCCTCCCCTGGCAACCTCCCCCTCAAGTGACAAACCTCCCCCCCCCCCCCACCTGACAACCCACCCCTGCACTGACAACTGTCCCCTCCACTGACAGCCCTCCCCTCCACTGACAACCCTCCCCTCGAATGACAACCCTCCCATCGAATGACAACCCTCCCCTCCACTGACAACTGTCCCCTCCTCTGACAGCCCTCCCCTCCACGGACAGCCCTCCCCTCCACTGACAACCCTCCCCTCCACTGACAACCCTCCCCTCCACTGACAACCCTCTCATCCACTGACAACCCTCCCCTCCACTGACAACCCTCTCATCCACTGACAGTCCTCCCCTCCACGGACAACCCTCCCCTTCACTGGCAACCCTCCCCTCCACTGCCAGCCCTCCCCTCCATTGACAACCCTCCCCTCCACTGACAACCCTCCCCTCCACTGACAACCCTGCCCTCCACTGACAACCCTACCCTCCTCTCCACTGACCATCCTCCCCTCCACTGACAAGCCTCCCCTCCACTGACAGCCCTCCCCTCCATTGACAACCCTCCCCTCCACTGACAACCCTCCCCTCCACTGACAACTCTCGCCTCCCCTGACAACCTTCCCCTCCACTGACAACCATCCCCTCCCCTGACAACCCTCCCCTCCACTGACAACCCTCCCCTCCACTGACAACCCTCCCCTCCACTGACAACCCTCCCATCCCCTGACAACCCTCCCATCCACTGACAACCCTCCCATCCACTGACAACACTCCCCTCCACTGACAACCCTCCCCTTCACTGATAACCCTTCCCTCCACAAACAACCCTACCCTCCCCTCCACTGACAACCCTCCCCTCCACTGACAATCCTATCCTCCCATCCACTGACAACCCTCCCATCCACTGACAACCCTCCCCTCCACTGACAACCCTCCCATCCATTGACAACCCTCCCCTCCACTGACAACCCTACCCTCCCCTCCACTGACAACCCCTCACCTCCACTGACAACCCTCCCCTCCACTGACAACCCTCCAATCCACTGACAACCCTAGCCTCCCCTCCACTGACCACCCTTCCATCCACTGACAACCCTCCCAACCACTTACAACCCTCCCTTCCACTGACAACCCTCCCCTCCCCTGACAATCCTACCCTCCCCTCCACTGACAACCCCTCCCCTCCACTGACAATCCTCCCTTCCACTGACCACCCTTCCCTCCACTGACAAACCTCCCCTCCAATGACAACCCTCCCTTCTACTGACAACCCTCCCCTCCAGTAAAAGCCCTCCCCTCCACTGACAACCCTCCCCTCCACTGACAGCCCTCCCCTCCACTGACAACCCTCCCCTCCAATGACAACCCTCCCCTCCACTGACAACCCTCACCTCCACTGACAACCCTCCCCTCCACTGACAACCCTCCCTTCCACTGACAACCCTACCCTCCCCTCCACTGACAACACTCCCCTCCACTGACAACCCTCCCATCCACTGTCAACCCTCCCTTCCACTGACAACCCTCCCCTCCACTGACAAGCCTCCACTCCCCTGACCACCTTCCCCTCCACTGACAACACTCCCCTCCCCTCCACTGACAACCCTACCCTCCACTGACAACCCTCCCCTCCACTGACAACCTTCCCCTCCACTGACAACCCTCCCCTCCACTGACAATCCTCCCACCCACTGACAACCCTCCCCTCCACTGACAACCCTCTCATCCACTGACAGCCCTCCCCTCCACTGACAACCCTCCACTCCACTGACAACCCTCCACTCCACTGACAACCCTCCCCTCCACTGACAACCCTCCCATACACTGACAACCCTCCCCTCCGCTGACAACCCTCCCATCCACTGACAACCCTCCCCTCCACTGACAACCCTCCCATCCACTGACAACCCTCGACCCTTCCACGGACAACCCTCCCCTCCACTGAAAACCCTCCCCTCCACTGACAACCTTCCCCTCCACTGACAACCCTCCCCTCCCCTCTACTGACAACCCTCCCCTCCACTGACAAGCCTCCCCTCCACTGATAATCCTCCCCTCCACTGACAACCCTCCTCTCCACTGACAACCTTCCCCTCCACTGACAACCCTCCCACCCACTGAGAACCCTGCCCTCCACTGACAGCCCTCCCCTCCACTGAAAGCCCTCCCCTCCACTGAATACCCTCCCCTCCACTGACAACCCTCCCCTCCACTGACAACCCTCCCCTCCACTGACAACCCACCCATCCACTGACAACCCTCCCATCCACTGACAACACTCCCCTCCACTGACAATCCTCCCCTCCGCTATCAACCCTCCCCTCCACTGACAACCCTCCCCTACACTAACAACCCTACCATCCTTTCCACTGACAACCCTCCCCTCCCCTCCACTGACAACCCTCCCTTTCACTGACAACCCTCAATCCACTGACATCCCTCCCATCCCCTCCACTGACAATCTTCCCCTCCACTGACAACCCTCCCATCTACTGACAACCTTCCCCTCCACTGACAACACTCCCTTCATCTGAAAACCTCCCATTCACTGACAACCCTCCCCTCCACTGACAACCATCCCCTCCACTGACAACCCTCCCCTCCACTGACAACCCTCCCCTCCACTGACAATCCTCCCCTCCACTGACAATCCTCACCTCCGCTTACAACCCTCCCCTCCACTGACAACCCTCCCCTACACTAACAACCCTACCCTACCCTCCACTGACAACCCTCCCATCCCCTCCACTGACAACCCTCCCCTCCACTGACAACCCTACCCTCCCATACATTGAAAACCCTCCCATCCACTGACAACCCTACCCTCCCATCCACTGACAACCCTCTCCTCCACTGACAAGCCTACCCTCCCCTCCACTGACAACCCCTCCCCTCCACTGACAACCCTCCCCTCCTCTGACAACCCTCCCCTGCACTTACAACCCTACCCTATCCTCCACTGACAACCCTCCCATCCACTGACAACCCTCCCTTCCACTGACAACCCTCCCCTCCTCTGACAACCCTCCCCTCCACTGACCACCCTCTCTTCCACTGACCACCCTTCCCTCCACTGACAACCCTCCCATCCACTGACAACCCTCCCTTCCACTGACAACCCTCCCCTCCACTGACAACCCTACCCTCCCATCCACTGACAACCCTCCCTTCCACTGACAACCCTCCCCTCCACTGACAACCCTCCCATCCACTGACAACCCTCCCCTCCACTGACAACCCTCCCATCCATTGACAACCCTCCCCTCCACTGACAACCCTACCCTCCCCTCCACTGACAACCCCTCACCTCCACTGACAACCCTCCCCTCCACTGACAACCCTCCCATCCACTGACAACCCTAGCCTCCCCTCCACTGACCACCCTTCCCTCCACTGACAACCCTCCCAACCACTGACAACCCTCCCTTCTACTGACAACCCTCCCCTCCCCAGACAATCCTACCCTCCCCTCCACTGACAACCCCTCCCCTCCACTGACAATCCTCCCTTCCACTGACCACCCTTCCCTACACTGACCAACCTCCCTTCCACTGACAACCCTCCCTTCTACTGACAACCCTCCCCTCCAGTAAAAGCCCTCCCCTCCACTGACAACCCTCCCCTCCACTGACAGCCCTCCCCTCCACTGACAACCCTCCCCTCCAATGACAACCCTCCCCTCCACTGACAACCCTCACCTCCACTGACAACCCTCCCCTCCACTGACAACCCTCCCTTCCACTGACAACCCTACACTCCCCTCCACTGACAACACTCCCCTCCACTGACAACCCTCCCTTCCACTGACAACCCTACCCTCCCCTCCACTGACAACCCTTCCCCTCCACTGACAACCTTCCCCTCCACTGACAGCCCTCCCATCCACTGACAACCCTCCCCTCCCCTCCACTGACTACCTTCCCCTCCACTGACAAACCTCCCCTCCACTGACAACCCTCCCATCCAATGACAACCCTCGTCTCCACTAACAACCCTCCCCTCCCTTCCACTGACAACCTTCCCGTCCACTGACAACCCTCCCATCCAATGACATCCCTCCCCTCCACTGACAACCCTCCCCTCCCCTCCACTGACAACCCTCCCATCCACTGTCAACCCTCCCCTCCACTGAAAACCCTCCCATCCACTGACAACCCTCCCCTCCACTGACAACCCTACCATCCACTGACAACCCTCCCTTCCACTGACAACCCTCTCCTCCACTGACAACCTTGCCCTCCACTGACAACGCTCCCCTCCCCTCCACAGACAACTCTCCCCTCCACTGACAATCCTCCCCTCCGCTGACATCCCTCCCATCCACTGACAACCCTCCCCTCCACTGACAACCCTCCCATCCACTAACAACCCTCGACCCTTCCACTGACAACCCTCCCCTCCACTGAAAACCCTCCCCTCTACTGACAACCTTTCCCTCCACTGACAACCCTCCCCTCCCCTCTACTGGCAACCCTCCCCTCCACTGATAAGCCTCCCCTCCACTGATAATCCTCCCCTCCACTGACAACCTTCCTCTCCACTGACAACCTTCCCCTCCACTGACAACCCTCCCCTCCACTGACAACCCTCCCCTCCACTGACAACCCTACCCTCCACTGACAAACCTCCAATCCACTGACAACCTTCCCCTCCACTGACAGCCCTCCCCTCCAGTAACAACCCTCCCCTCCACTGACAACCCACCCACCCACTGAGAACCCTCCCCTCCACTGACAGCCCTCCCCTCCACTGAAAGCCCTCTCCTCCACTGAATACCCTCCCCTCCACTGACAACCCTCCCCTCCACTGACAACCCTCCCCTCCACTGACAACCCACCCATCCACTGACAACCCTCCCATCCACTGACAACACTCCCCTCCACTGACAATCCTCCCCTCCGCTATCAACCCTCCCCTCCACTGACAACCCTCCCCTACACTAACAACCCTACCCTCCTTTCCACTGACAACCCTCCCCTCCCCTCCACTGACAACCCTCCCTTTCACTGACAACCCTCTCATCCACTGACATCCCTCCCATCCCATCCACTGACAACCTTCCCCTCCACTGACAACCCTCCCATCCACTGACAACCTTCCCCTCCACTGACAACACTCCCTTCATCTGACAACCTCCCATTCACTGACAACCCTCCCCTCCACTGACAACCATCCCCTCCACTGACAACCCTCCCCTCCACTGACAACCCTCCCCTCCACTGACAACCCTCCCCTCCACTGACAACCCTCCCCTCCACTGACAACCCTCCCCTCCACTGACAACCCTCCCCTACACTAACAACCCTACCCTCCCCTCCACTGACAACCCTCCCCTTCCCTCCACTGACAACCCTCCCCTCCACTGACAACCCTTCCATCCACTGACAACCCTCCCATCCCCTCCACTGACAACCCTCCCCTCCACTGACAACCCTACCCTCCCATACATTGAAAACCCTCCCATCCACTGACAACCCTACCCTCCCATCCACTGACAACCCTCCCCTCCACTGACAAGCCTACCCTCCCCTCCACTGACAACCCCTCCCCTCCACTGACAACCCTCCCCTCCTCTGACAACCCTCCCCTGCACTTACAACCCTACCCTTCCCTCCACTGACAACCCTCCCATCCACTGACAACCCTCCCTTCCACTGACAACCCTCCCCTCCTCTGACAACCCTCCCCTCCACTGACCACCCTCTCTTCTACTGACCACCATTCCCTCCACTGACAACCCTCCCATCCACTGACAACCCTCCCTTCCACTGACAACCCTCCCATCCACTGACAACCCTACCCTCACCTCCACTGACCACCCTTCCCTCCACTGACAACCCTTCCTTCCACTGACAACCCTCCCCTCCTCTGACAACCCTCCCCTCCACTGACAAACCTCCCCCTCCACTGACAACCCTCCTATCCACTGACAGCCCTCCACTCCACTGACAACCCTCCCCTCCACTGACAACCCTCCCCTCCACTGACAACACACCCCTCCACTGACAACCCTCCCCTCCACTGACAACCCTCCCCTCCACTGTCAACCCTCCCCTCCCCTGACCACCCTCCCCTCCCCCGACAACCCTCCCCTCCACTGACACCCTCCCTTCCCTCCACTGACAACCCTCCCCTCCACTGACAACCCTCCCTCCACTGACAACACTCCCCTCCACTGACAACCATCCCCTCCACTGACAACCCTCCCCTCCACTGACAACCCTCCCCTCCCCTGACAACCCTCCCCTCCACTGACAACCCTCCCCTCCACTGACAACCCTCCCCTCCACTGACAACCCTCCCATCCACTGACAACCCTCCCCTCCACTGACAACCCTCCCATCCACTGACAACCCTACCCTCCACTGACAACCCTCCCCTCCACTGGCAACCCTCCCTCCACTGACAACCCTCCCTCCACTGACAACCCTCCCTCTACTGACAACCCTCCCCTACACTGACAACCCTCCCATCCACTGACAACCATCCCATCCACTGACAACCCTCCTCTCCACTGCCAAACCTTCCCCTCCACTGACAACCCTCCCCTCCACTGACAACACTCCCATCCACCGACAACCCTCCCCTTCACTGTCAATCCTCCCCTCCACTCTCAACCTTCCCCTCCACTGACAACCCTCCCCTCCACTGACAACACTCCCATCCACCGACAACCCTCCCTTCCACTGACAACCCTCCCCTCCACTGACATCCCTCCCCTCCACTGACAACCCTCCCATCCACTGACAACCATCCCCTCCACTGACAACCCTCCCATCCACTGACAACCCTCCCCTCCACTGACAACCCTCCCATCCAATGACAACCCTACCCTCCCGTCCACTGACAACCCTCCCCTCCACTGACAACCTTCCCCTCCACTGACAACCCCTCCCACCCCTCCACTGGCAACCCTCCCCTCCCCTGACAACCCTCCCCTCCACTGACAACCCTCCCTTTCACTGACAACCCTGTCCTCCACTGACAACCTTCCCCTCCACTGAAAACCCTCCCTTCCACTGACAACCCTCCCCTCCACTGACAACCCTCCCCTCCACTGACAACGCTCCCATCCACTGACAACCATCCCCTCCACTGACCACCCTCCCATCCACTGACAACCCTCCCCTCCACTGACAACCCTCCCCTCCACTGACAACCCTCCCCTCCACTGACAACCCTCCCCTCCACTGACAACCCTCCCCTCCACTGACAACCCTCCCCTCCCCTCCACTGACAACCCTCCCCTCCACTGACAACCCTCCCTTCCCCTCCCCTTCACTGACAACCCTCCCCTCCACTGACAACCCTCCCTTCCACTGCCAACACTCCCCTCCACTGAAAACCCTCCCCCCCACTCTCAACCCTCCCTCCACTGACAACCCTCCCCTCCACTGACAACCCTCCTCTCCAGTGACAACCCTCCCCTCCACTGACAACCCTCCCTCCACTGACATCCACTGACAACACTCCCCTCCCCTCCACTGACAACCCTACCCTCCACTGACAACCCTCCCCTCCACTGACAACCTTCCCCTCCACTGACAACCCTCCCTCCACTGACAACCCTCCACTGACAACCCTCCCCTCCACTGACAACCCTCCCTCCACTGACAAACCCTCCCTCCACTGACAACCCTCCCTCCACTGACAACCCTCCCCTCCACTGGCAACCCTCCCCTCCCCTGGCAACCCTCCCCCCTCCACTGACAACCCTCCCTCCACTGACAACCCTCCCTCCACTGACAACCCTCCCATTCCACTGACAACCCTCCCCTCCACTGACCCTCCCCTCCACTGACAACGCTCCCATCCACTGACAACCCTCCCTTCCACTGACAACCCTCCCCTCCACTGACAACCCTCCCCTCCACTGACAACCCTCCCATCCACTGACAACCCTCCCCTCCACTGACAACCCTCCCCTCCACTGACAACCCTCCCCTCCACTGACAACCCTCCCCTCCACTGACAACCCTCCCATCCACTGACAACCCTCCCCTCCACTGACAACCTGCCTCCACTGACAACCTCCCCTCCCCTTCATTGACAAACCTCCCATCCACTGACAACCTTCCCCTCCACTGACAACCCTCCCATCCACTGACAACCTTCTCCTCCACTGACAACGCTCCCATCCACTGACAACCTCCCCTCCACTGACAACCCCCCTCCCCTCCACTGACAACCCTCCCCTCCACTGAGAACCCTCCCATCCCCTGGCAACCCTCCCCTCCACTGACAACCCTCCCATCCACTGACAACCCCCCCATCTACTGACAACCCTCCCCTCCACTGCCAACCTTCCCCTCCACTGACAACCCTCCCCTCCACTGACAACCCTCCATCCACTGACAACCCTCCCTCCACTGACAACCCTCCCCTCCACTGACAACCCTCCCTCCACTGACAACCCTCCCCCTCCACTGACACCCTCCCCTCCACTGACAACCTCCCCTCCACTGACAACCATCCCCTCCACTGACAACCCTCCCCTCCACTGACAACCCTCCCCTCCCCTCCACTGACAACCTTTGCCTCCACTGAAAACCCTCCCTCACTGACAACCCTCCCCTCCTCTGACAACCCTCCCCTCCACTGACCAACCCTCTCCCCTCACTGACAACCCTTCCCCTTCCACTGACAACCCTCCCCTCCACTGACAACCCTCCCCTCCACTGACAACCTCCCTCCACTGACAACCCTCCCATCCACTGACAACCCTCCCTCCACTGACAACCCTCCCTGACAACCCTCCCCTCCACTGACAACCCTCCCCTCCACTGACAAACCTACCCTCCCCTCCACTGACAACCCCTCCCCTCCATTGACAACCCTTCCCTCCACTGACAACCCTCCCCTGCACTTACAACCCTACCCTTCCCTCCACACTCACTTCACTTCACACTTACTTCACACTTACTTCACACTCCGGACATGACTTGTATACGAACTTGCAAGAGAGTTCGCTTTAGCAATTTGTTCGAACGCCGACCCGTGGTAATAACGTTCTTGACATTGTACTTGCAACAAAAGAAGAATTAATAGAGAATTTGAATGTTGGTGATGAATTCAGTAACAGCGACCATCGTACGATAACTTTCACTTTAAAGTTTACTAGTAACGAACCAAATAGTAGCATCGAAAAAAGTCCCTAATTTCAAGAAAGCAAACTTCCATAAACTTAGAGCTATGTTTAAAGAAACTGACTGGAGCTTTTTAATTAACAATAACGACATAAATACATCTTGGAAGTTATTCGAAACCACTTACCTAAAAGCAGTGCAAGACTGCATACCATCGAAAATACGGCGTCCAGGCCATAATAATAAGCCCAAATGGTGGAATAAAGATATTTCAAACTGCCTGCTTGCTAAAAAATTTGCTAATGATAGATTAAAATCCTCACAAAATGACGAAGAACGGGTGAAATTTGTAGAGCTACGACGCAAAGCCAAAAAGTTAATTAAGCAAAGTAAAAAGACCTTAGAGTTACATATTGCGAATCAAAGTAAAACAAACCCGAAAGAATTCTATAGTTATATCAGAAAGAAAAAAGTAGTTACTTCAACTGTTGGACCGTTAGTCGATGAAAATGGAGAATACACCAAAGACGAAGTACAAATGAGTAATGCCCTCAATACCTTCTTTGCATCAGTTTTTACAACAGAAGACCTCCGTGATATCCCTACACCATCGCCGATTCAGATTGATAATTCAGATGTTCTAAGCAATATCACCGTTACAGAGAGAGAAGTATTGAATTGTTTAGATAAACTCAAGGTAAATAAAACGCCAGGACCTGATACAATCTCGCCTAGAGTTCTAAAGGAAGCTAAGAATGAGCTCTCCAAACCACTGACATTACTATTCAATAAATCCTTGCAGTCTGGAACTATGCCTGATCATGGAAGCTAGCCAACGTAACACCGATATTCAAAAAGGCAGCAAATCCCTACCCAGTAACTATCGTCCAATTAGCTTAACCTCAGTTGTATGTAAAATGCTAGAAACGGTCATACGAGACAGACTCGTAAATCACTTAGAGGAAAATAACATACTTAAAGATACTCAACACGGCTTTCGTAAAAAACGTTCCTGTTTAACAAACCTCTTAGACTTCTTCCACGATATCCTCAACCTCTACGATGAGAGTAAAGCTGTAGATATTATATACCTTGATTTTCAAAAGGCCTTTGACAAAGTTCCCCACAAACGTTTACTGCTAAAACTAAAAGCGCATGGAATACAAGACGGTGTGTTGAAATGGATAGAAAATTGGCTCAGCGACAGAAAGCAAAGGGTAGTCATAAACGGTAAGGCATCTAAATGGACCAATGTAAGTAGCGGGGTACCCCAGGGATCGGTACTAGGACCAATTCTCTTTCTAATTTACATCAACGACATAGATGAGGGTCTCACCTGCACAATCTCAAAATTTGCTGACGATACAAAAATTGCAAATAGCGTACTCTCAAAAGAACAAGTTGACGATATGCAACACAATCTAGATAAATTGTCATGTTGGGCCCAAATTTGGCAAATGAGTTTCAATGCGGATAAATGTAAAGTACTACATGTCGGATACCTAAATGAGAAAGCAAACTATTCGATGAATGGCACTCAGCTTAAGAATGTAAACAGAGAAACCGATCTGGGAGTAACAATATCGAGTAACCTAAAACCGAGTCAACAATGTTCAGAAGTTGTTAAGAAGGCAAACAAAATAATTGGCTTTATAGGCAGGTCATTTGAGCATAAATCCAAAGAAGTTATCCTAACCCTTTACAATTCCTTAGTCCGCCCTCTTCTGGAATACTGCGTTCAATCCTGGTGCCCTTATTACCAAAAAGATATAAACAAGCTAGAACGAGTTCAACGTAGAGTTACCAAAATGATACCTAGCCTAAAGAACAAACCATACGAAGAGCGTCTTAGAGAATTAAATCTATTTCCTTTAACCCAGCGCAGATTAAGAGGCGACTTAATTCAAGTGTTCAAAATCATCAAAGGCATCGACAATATGAACTGTAGTAAGTACTTCACTATCGACCAATCTAATTACACGCGGGGAAACGGTTGCAAAATTATTGGTAAATCTTTTAACTCGCACGAATCTAAGAATTTCTTCTTCAATCGAGTTGTCAACTTGTGGAATGGGCTTCCCCGAGACGTTATAGACTGCATCACCGTTGATTCATTTAAATTCCGCCTAGACAAATATCTCGCTTCAAACCCGCGACTGACTGCGTTTGTAAATGAATAACTTTATCCTCCCCTCAGTTACTAACCCATGTCCCCTACTAACTTCCTAGTCCTGCCACGTTAGTGGCAGGGCAGTATTCCCTTTCCAATGTTCCCTTACCCACTCTAAACCACTGTTTGGACACTTGATCCTCAGTGTTTTGGAGGACAAGCAACCTAGAAGGGTCACTAGATCTGTTGTTGCTTGATTTCCTTTGTACTTTGTACTCCTTTGTACTGACAACCCTCCCATCCACTGACAACCCTCCCTTCCACTGACAACCCTCCCCTCCTCTGACAACCCTCCCCTCCACTGACCACCCTCTCTTCCACTGACCACCCTTCCCTCCACTGACAACCCTCCCATCCACTGACAACCTTCCCTTCCACTGACAACCCTCCCCTCCACTGACAACCCTACCCTCCCATCCACTGACAACCCTCCCATCAACTGACAACCCTCCCCTCCACTGACAACCCTCCCATCCACTGACAACCCTTCCCTCCACTGACAACACTCCCCTCCACTGACAACCCTCCCTTCCACTGACAACGCTACCCTCCTCTCCACTGACAAGCCTCCCCTCCACTGACAAGCCTATCCTCCCATCCACTGACAACCCTGCCATCCACTGACAACCCTTCCCCTCCACTGACCACCCCTTCCTCCACTGACAACCCTCCCAACCACTGACAACCCTCCCTTCCACTGACAACCCTCCCCTCCTCCCCACTGACAACACCCTCCCCTCCACTGACAAACCCTCCCTCCACTGACAATCCTCCCTTCCACTGACAACCCTCCCTCCACTGACAACCTCCCCTCCACTGACAACCCTTCCCTCCACTGACAACCCTCCCCTCCACTGAAAGCCCTCCCATCCACAGACAACCCTCCCCTCCACTGCCAACCTTCCCCTCCACTGACAACCCTCCCCTCCACTGACAACCCTCCCATCCAATGACAACCCTCCCTTCCACTGACAACCCTCTCCTCCACTGACATCCCTCCCCTCCACTGACAACCCTCCCATCCACTGACAACCCTCCCTCCCCTCCACTGACAACCCTCCCTTCCACTGGCAACCCTACCCTCCTCTCCACTGACAGCCCTCCCCTCCACTGCCAACCTTCCCCTCCACTGACAACCCTCCTATCCACTGACAACCCTCCCCTCCCCTCCACTGACAACGCTCCCCTCCACTGACAACCCTCCTTTCCACTGACAACCCACCCCTCCACTGACCACCCTCCCCTCCACTGAGGACCCTCCCCTCCCATCCACTGACAACCATCCCCTCCACTGCCAACCCTCCCATCCACTGACAACCCTCCCCTCCACTGACAACCCTCCCCTCCCCTCCACTGACAACCCTCCCCTTCACTGACAACCCTACCCTCCACTGACACCCTCCCATCCACTGACAACCCTCCCCTCCACTGACAACCCTCCCATCCAATGACAACCCTCCCTTCCACTGACAACCCTCTCCTCCACTGACAACCCTCCCCTCCACTGACAACCCTCCTTTCCACTGACACCCCACCCCCCCCCTGACACCCCTCCCCTCCGCTGACATCCCTCCCATCCACTGACAACCCTCCCCTCCACTGACAACCCTCCCCTCCCCTCTACTGACAACCCTCCCCTCCACTGACAACACTCCTCTTCACTGACAACCCTCTCATACACTGACAACTTTCCCCTCCACTGACAACCTTCCTCTCCACTGACAACCTTCCCCTCCACTGACAACCCTACCCTCCACTGACAAACCTCCCATCCACTGACAACCCTCCCCTCCACTGACAACCCTCCCCTCCACTGACAACCCTCCCCTCCACTGACAACCCTCCCATCCACTGACAACCCTCCCCTCCACTGACACCCTCCCCTCCACTGACAACCCTCCCTCCACTGAATACCCTCCCCTCCACTGACAACGCCCTCCCCTCCACTGACAACCCCCCCCTCCACTGACAACCCTCCCATCCACTGACAACCCCCCCATTTACTGCCAACCCTCCCCTCCACTGACAACACTCCCCTCCACTGACAATCCTCCCCTCCACTGACAACCCTCCCCTACACTAACAACCCTACCCTCCTTTCCACTGACAACCCTCCCCTCCCCTCCACTGACAACCCTCCCTTTCACTGACAACCCTCTCATCCACTGACATCCCTCCCATCCCCTCCACTGACAACCTTCCCCTCCACTGACAACCCTCCCATCCACTGACAACCTTCCCCTCCACTGACAACACTCCCTTCATCTGACAACCCTCCCATTCCACTGACAACGCTCCCATCCACTGACAACCATCCCCTCCACTGACAACCCTCCCCTCCACTGACAACCCTCCCCTCCACTGACAATCCTCCCCTCCACTGACAATCCTCCCCTCCGCTGACAACCCTCCCCTCCACTGACAACCCTCCCCTACAATAACAACCCCCCCCTCCCCCCCACTGACAACCCTCCCCCTTCCACTCCACTGACAACCCTCCCCTCCACTGACAACCCTTCCATTCACTGACAACCCTCCCATCCCCTCCACTGACAACCCTCCCCTCCACTGACAACCCTACCCTCCACTGACATCCTCCCCTCCACTGACAACCTACCCTCCCATCCACTGACAACCCTCCCCTCCACTGACAAGCCTCCCCTCCCCTCCCCTCCACTGACAACCCTCCCCTCCACTGACAACCCTCCCTTTCACTGACAGCCCTCCCCTTCACTGACAACCCTCCCCTCCACTGACAACCCTCCCATCCACTGACAACCCTCCCTTCCACTAACAACCCTCCCCTCCTCTGACAACCCTCCCCTCCACTGACCACCCTCTCTTCTACTGACCACCATTCCCTCCACTGACAACCCTCCCTTCCACTGACAACCCTCCCCTCCACTGACAACCCTACCCTCCCCTCCACTGACAACCTTTCCCCTCCACTGACAACCCTCCCTTCCACTGGCAACCCTCCCCTCCACAGACAACCTTCCCATCCACTGACAACCCTCCCATCCACTGACAACCCTCCCCTCCACTGACAACCTTCCCCTCCACTGACAACCCACTCCTCCACTGACAACCTTGCCCTCCACTGACAACCCTCCCCTCCACTGACAACCATCCCCTCCATTGACAACCCTCCCCTCCACTGACAACCATCCCCTCCATTGACAACCCTCTCCTCCACTGACAACCCTCTCCTCCACTGACAACCTTCCCCTCCATTGACAAACCTTCCCTCCACTGACAACACTCCCCTCCACTGACAATTCTCCCATCCACTGACAACCCTCCCCTCCACTGACAACCTCCCCTCCCCTCCACTGACAACCCTCCCCTCCACTGACACCCTCCCATCCACTCAGACAACCCTCCCCTCCACTGACAACCCTCCCATCCACTGACACCCTCCCATCCACTGACAACCCTCCCCTCCACTGACAACCCTCCCCTCCCCTGACAACACTCCCCTCCACTGACAACACTCCCATCTACTCAGAACCCTCCCCTCCACTGACAAACCCTCCCCCCCACTGACAACCTTCCCCTCCACTGACAACCTCCCCTCCACTGACAACCCTCCCCTCCCATCCACTGACAACCCTCCCCTCACTGACAACCCTCCCCTCCACTGCCCACCCTCCCCTCCACTGACAACCCTCCCCTCCACTGGCAACCCTCCCCTCCCCCCACAACCTTCCCCTCCACTGACAACCCTCCCCTCCACTGACAACCCTCCCCTCCTCTGACAACCCTCCCTTCCCCTCCCCTTCACTGATAACCCTCCCCTCCACTGACAACCCTCCCATCCACTGACAACCCTCCCATCCACTGACAACCCTCCCCTCCACTGACAACCCTCCCCTCCACTGACAACCCCCCCCTACAGTGACAACCCTCCCATCCACTGACAACCCTCCCTTCCACTGACAACCCTCTCCTCCACTGACATCCCTCCCCTCCACTGACAACCCTCCCATCCACTGACAACCCTCCCATCCACTTACAACCCTCCCATCCACTGACAACCCTCCCCTCCACTGACAACACTCCCTTCATCTGACAACTTCCCCTCACTTTTGCGGCACTACTCAGAGAAGAGTTGACAACCCTCCCTCCACTGACAACCCTCCCCTCCACTGACACCCTCCCCTCCACTGACAACCCTCCCCTCCACTGACAACCTCCCCTCCACTGACAACCCTCCCCCTCCACTGACAACCCTCCCTCCACTCCCTGACCCACCCTCCCTCCACTGACAACCCTCCACTCCCCTCCACTGACAACCCTCCCATCCACTGACAACCCTCCCTCCACTCTCCCTCCCCTCCACTGACAACCCTCCCCTCCACTGACCACCCTCCCCTCCACTCCACTGACAACCCTGACAACCCCTCCCTCCACTGACCAACCCTTCCCCTCCACTGACAACCCTCCCCTCCACTGACAACCCTCCCTCCCGACAACCCCTCCCCTCCACTGACACCTCCCCTCCACTGACAACCCTCCCCTCCACTGACAACCCTCCCCTCCACTGACAACCCTCCCCTCCACTGACAACCCTCCCTCCCCTCCACTGACAACCCTCCTCCCTCCACTGACAACCCTCCCCTCCACTGACACCTCCCCTCCACTGACAACCTCCCCTCCACTGACAACCCTCCTCCCTTCTCCACTGACACCCTTACAACCTCCCCTCACTGACAACCCTCCCCTCCACTGACCAACCCTCCCAACCACTGACAACTCCCCTCCCTCCACTGACAACCCTCCCTCCTCCACTGACAACCCTCCCCTCCACTGACACCCTCCCCTCCACTGACACCCTCCCCTCCACTGACAACCCTCCCCTCCACTGACAACCCTCCCCTCCACTGACAACCCTCCTCTCCACTGACAACCCTCTCCTCCACTGGCAACCTTCCCCTCCACTGACATCACTTCCCTCCCCTCCACTGACAACCTTCCCCTCCACTGACAACCCTCCCTTCCCCTCCCCTTCACTGATAACCCTCCCCTCCACTGACATCCCTCCCATCCACCGACAACCCTCCATCCCTCCCTCCACTGACAACCCTCCCCTCCAATGACAACCCTCCCCTCCACTGACAACCCTCATCTCCACTGACAACCCTCCCTTCCACTGACAACCTTCCCGTCCACTGACAACCCTCCCCTCCCCTGACAACCCTCCCCTCCACTAACAACCCTCCCTTCCACTGACAACCCTCCTCTTCATTGACAACCCTCCCATCCACTGACAATCCTCCCATCCACTCAGAACCCTCCCATCCACTGACGACCCTCCCATCCACTGACAATCCTCCCCTCCACTGACAACCCTGCCATCCACTGACAACCCTCCCATCCACTGACAACCCTCCCATCCACTGACAACCTTCCTCTTCACTGACAACGCTCCCATCCACTGACAACCCTCCCCTCCACTGACAACCCTCCCATCCACTGACAACCCTCCCATCCAGTGACAACTCTCCCCTCCACTGACAACCCTCCCCTCCACTGACAACCCTCCCCTCCACTGACAACCCTCCCCTCCACTGACACCCCACTCCTCCCCTGACAACCTTCCCCTCCACTGACAACCCTCCCCTCCACTGACAACCCTCCCCTCCACTGACAACCTTCCCCTCCACTGACAACCCTCCCCTCCACTGACAACCCTCCCCTCCTTTGACAACCCTCCTCTCCACTGACAACCCTACCCTCCCCTCCACTGACAGCACTCCCTTCCACTGACAACCCTACCCTCCCCTCCACTGACAAGCCTATCCTCCCATCCACTGACAACCCTCCCTTCCACTGACAACCCTCCCCTCCACTGACAACCTTCCCCTCCACTGAAAACCCTCCCCTCCCCTCCACTGACAACCCTCCCTTCCACTGACAACCCTCCCCTCCACTGACAACCCTCCCCTCCCCTGACAACCTTCCCCTCCACTGACAACCCTTCCCACCCCTCCACTGACAACCCTCCCCTCCACTGACAACCCTCCCCTCCACTGACAACCCTCCCCTCCACTGACAACCCTCCCCTCCACTGGCAAACCTCCCTTCCACTGACTACCCTTCTCTCCACTGACACCCATCCCCCTCAATGACAACCCACCCCTCCACAGACAACTCTCCCCTCCACTGACAACCCTCCCATCCACTGATAACCCTACCATGCACTGACAACCCTCCCTTTCACTGACAGCCCTCCCCTTCACGGACAACCCTCCCCTCCACTCACAACCCTCCCCTCCACTGACAACCCTCCCCTCCACAGACAACCTTCCCATCCACTGACAACCCTCCCATCCACTGACAACCCTCCCCTCCACTGACAACCTTCCCCTCCACTCACAACCCTCTCCTCCACTGACAACCTTGCCCTCCACTGACAACCCTCCCCTCCACTGACAACCCTCCCCTCCATTGACAACCCTCCACTCTACTGACAACCCTCCCCTCCATTGATAACCCTCCCCTCTACTGACAACCCTCTCCTCCACTGACAACCTTCCCCTCCACTGACATCCCTTCCCTCCACTGACAACCCTCCCATCCACTGACAACCCTCCCCTCCAATGACAACCCTCCCCTCCACTGACAACCCGCATCTCCACTGACAACCCTCCCTTCCACTGACAACCCTCCCTTCCACTGACAACCCTCCTCTTCATTGACAACCCTCCCATCCACTGACAATCCTCCCATCCACTCAGAACCCTCCCATCCACTGACAACCCTCCCATCCACTTATGATCCTCCCCTCCACTGACAACCCTGCCATCCACTGACAACCCTCCCATCCACTGACAACCCTCCCATCCACTGACAACCTTCCTCTTCACTGACAACGCTCCCATCCACTGACAACCCTCCCCTCCACTGACAACCCTCCCATCCACTGACAACCCTCCCATCCAGTGACAACTCTCCCCTCCACTGACAACCCTCCCCTCCACTGACAACCCTCCCCTCCACTGACAACCCTCCCCTCCACTGACAACCCTCCCCTCCCCTCCACTGACAACCTTCTCCTCACTGACAATCCTCCCCTCCACTGACAACCTTCCCCTCCACTGACAACCCTCCCCTCCACTGACAACCCTCCCCTCCACTGACAACCCTCCCCTCCACTGACAACCATCCCCTCCTCTGACACCCATCCCCTCCACTGATCAACCCTACCCTCCCCTCCACTGACAGCACTCCCTTCCACTGACAACTCTACCCTCCCCTCCATTGACAACCCTCCCCTCCACTGACAACCCTACCATCTCATCCACTGACAACCCTCCCTTCCACTGACAACACTCCCCTCCACTGACAACCTTCCCCTCCACTGACAAACCTCCCCTCCCCTCCACTGACAACCCTCCCTTCCACTGACAACCCTCCCTTCCACTGACAACCTTCCCCTCCACTGACAACCCTTCCCTCCCCTCCACTGCCAACCCTACCCTCCCCTCCACTGACAACCTTTCCCCTCCACTGACAACCCTCCCTTCCACTGGCAACCCTCCCCTCCACTGACAAACCTCCCTTCCACTGACCACCCTTCCCTCCACTGACAACCCTCCCCTTCAATGACAAACCTCCCTTCCACTGACAACCCTCCCCTCCACTAACAGGCCTCCCCTCCACTGACAACCCTCCCCTCCACTGACAGCCCTCCCCTCCACTGACAGCCCTCCCCTCCACTGACAACCCTCCCCTCCACTCACAACCCTCCCCTCCACTGACAACCCTCCCCTCCACAGACAACCTTCCCATCCACTGACAACCCTCCCATCCACTGACAACCCTCCCCTCCACTGACAACCTTCCCTTCCACTGACAACCCTCTCCTCCACTGACAACCTTGCCCTCCACTGACAACCCTACCCTCCACTGACAACCCTCCCCTCCATTGACAACCCTCCCCTCCACTGACAATCCTCCCCTCCATTGACAACCCTCTCCTCCACTGACAACCCTCTCCTCCACTGACAACCTTCCCCTCCATTGACAACCTTTCCCTCCACTGACAACCCTCCTATCCACTGACAACCCTCCCCTCCACTGACAATTCTCCCCTCCACTGACAACCCTCCCCTCCACTGACAACCCTCCCCTCCACTGACAACCCTCCCCTCCCCTGACAACCCTCCCCTCCACTGACAACCCTCCCATCCACTGACAACCCTCCTCTTCACTGACAACCCTCCCATCCACTGACAACCCTCCCATCCACTCAGAACCCTCCCCTCCACTGACAACCCCCCATCCACTGACAACCCTCCCATCCACTGACAACCCTCCCATCCACTGACAACCCTCCCCTCCACTGACAACCCTTGCCTCCACTGACAACCATCCCCTCCACTGACAACCCTCCCATTCACTAACATCCCTACCCTCCACTGACAACCCTCCCATCCACTCAGAACCCTCCCATCCACTGACAACCCTCCCATCCACTGACGACCCTCCCCTCCACTGACAACCCTCCCATCCACTGACAACCCTCCCATCCACTGACAACCCTCCCATCCACTGACAACCCTCCTCTTCACTGATAACCCTCCCATCCACTGACAACCCTCCCCTCCACTGACAACCCTCCCATCCACTGACAACCCTCCCATCCACTGGCAACCCTCCCATCCACTGACAACCATCCCCTCTACTGACAACCCTCACCTCCACTGACAACCCTCCCCTCCACTGACAACCCTCCCCTCCACTGACAACCCTCCCCTTCACTGACAACCCTACCCTCCCCTCCACTGACCACCTTTCCCTCCACTGACAACCCTCCCATCCACTGACAACCCTCCCTTCCACTGACAACCCTCCCCTCCTCTGACAACCCTCCCCTCCACTGACAACCCACCCATCCACTGACAACCCACCCATCCACTGACAACCTTCCCCTCCACTGACAGCCCTCCCCTCCACTGACAACCCTCCCCTCCACTGACAGCCCCTCCCACCCACTGAGAACCCTCCGTTCCACTGACAGCCCTCCCCTCCACTGAAAGCCCTCCCCTCCACTGAATACCCTCCCCTCCACTGACAACCCTCCCCTGCACTGACAACCCTCCCCTCCACTGACAACCAACCCTTCCACTGACATCCCTCCCATCCACTGACAACACTCCCCTCCACTGACAACCCTCCCCTACACAAACAACCCTACCCTCCTTTCCACTGACAACCCTCCCTTCCCCTCCACTGACAACCCTCCCTTTCACTGACAACCCTCTCATCCACTGACATCCCTCCCATCCCCTCCACTGACAACCTTCCCCTCCACTGACAACCCTCCCATCCACTGACAACCTTCCCCTCCACTGACAACACTCCCTTCATCTGACAACCTCCCATTCACTGACAACCCTCCCCTCCACTGACAATCATCCCCTCCACTGACAACTCTCCCCTCCACTGACAACCCTCCCCTCCACTGACAATCCTCCCCTCCACTGACAATCCTCCCCTCCGCTGACAACCCTCCCCTCCACTGACAACCCTCCCCTACACTAACAACCCTACCCTCCCCTACACTGACAACCCTCCCCTCCACTCCACTGACAACCCTCCCCTCCACTGACAACCCTCCCATCCACTGACAACCCTCCCATCCCCTCCACTGACAACCCTCCCCTCCACTGACAACCCTACCCTCCCATCCACTGACAACACTACCCTCCCATCCACTGACAACCCTCCCCTCCACTGACAACCCTCCCCTCCACTGACAACCCTACCCTCCCCTCCACTGACCACCCTTCCCTCCACTGACAACCCTCCCCTCCACTGACAACCCTCCCCTGCACTGACAACCCTACCTTTCCCTCCACTGACAACCCTCCCATCCACTGACAACCCTCCCTTCCACTGACAACCCTCCCCTCCTCTGACAACCCTCCCCTCCACTGACCACCCTCTCTTCCACTGACCACCCTTCCCTCCACTGACAACCCTCCCATCCACTGACAACCCTCCCTTCCACTGACAACCCTCCCCTCCACTGACAACCCTACCCTCCCATCCACTGACAACTTTTCCCCTCCACTGACAACCCTCCTTTCCACTGACAACCCTCCCCTCCACTGAAAAACCTCCCTTCCACTGACCACCCTTCCCTCCACTGACAACCCTCCCCTTCAATGATAAACCTCCATTCCACTGACAACCCTCCTCTCCGCTAACAGGCCTCCCCTCCACTGATAACCCTCCCCTCCACTGACAGCCCTCCCCTCCACTGACAGCCCTCCCATCCACTGACAACCCTCCCCTCCACTGACAACCCTCCCCTCCACTGACAACCCTCCCCTCCACTGACAACCTTCCCATCCACTGACAACCCTCCCATCCACTGACAACCATCCCCTCCACTGACAACCTTCCCCTCCACTGACAACCCTCTCCTCCACTGACAACCTTGCCCTCCACTGACAACCCTCCCCTCCACTGACAACCCTCCCCTCCACTGACAACCCTCCCCTCCACTGACAACCCTCCCCTCCACTGCCAACCCTCTCCTCCACTGACAACCCTCTCCTCCACTGACAACCTTCCCCTCCACTGACAACCCTTCCCTCCACTGACAACCCTCCCATCCACTGACAACCCTCCCCTCCACTGACAACTCTCCCCTCCACTGACAACCCTCCCCTCCACTGACAACCCTCCCCTCCACTGACAACCCTCCCCTCCACTGACAACCCTCCCCTCCCCTGACAACCCTCCCCTCCACTGACAACCCTCCCATCCACTGACAACCCTCCTCTTCACTGACAACCCTCCCATCCACTGACAACCCTCCCATCCACTCAGAACCCTCCCCTCCACTGACAACCCTCCCATCCACTGACAACCCTTCCATCCACTGACAGCCCTCCCATCCACTGACAACCCTCCCCTCCACTGACAAGCCTTGCCTCCACTGACAACCATCCCCTCCACTGACAACCCTCCCATCCACTAACATCCCTACCCTCCACTGACAACCCTCCCATCCACTCAGAACCCTCCCATCCACTGACAACCCTCCCATCCACTGACGACCCTCCCCTCCACTGACAACCCTCCCATCCACTGACAACCCTCCCATCCACTGACAAACCTCCCATCCACTGCCAACCCTCCTCTTCACTGACAACCCTCCCATCCACTGACAACCCTCCCCTCCACTGACAACCCTCCCATCCACTGACAACGCTCCCATCCACTGACAACCCTCCCATCCACTGACAACCCTCCCCTCCACTGACAACCCTCACCTCCACTGACAACCCTCCCCTCCACTGACAACCCTCCCCTCCACTGACAACCCTCCCCTTCACTGACAACCCTACCCTCCCGTCCACTGACCACCCTTCCCTCCACTGACAACTCTCCCATCCACTGACAACCCTCCCCTCCTCTGACAACCCTCCCCTCCACTGACCACCCTCTCTTCCACTGACCACCCTTCCCTCCACTGACAACCCTCCCCTCCACTGACAACCCTCCCCTCCACTGACAACCCTCCCATCCTCTGACAATCCTCCCATCCACTGACAACACTCCCCTCCACTGACAATCCTCCCCTCCGCTGACAACCCTCCCCTCCACTGACAACCCTCCCCTACACTAACAACCCTACCCTCCTTTCCAATGACAACCCTCCCCTCCACTGACAACCCTCCCTTTCACTGACAACCCTCTCATCCACTGACATCCCTCCCATCCCCTCCACTGACAACCTTCCCCTCCACTGACAACCCTCCCATCCACTGACATCCTTCCCCTCCACTGACAACACTCCCTTCATCTGACAACCTCCACTCCACTGACAACCCTCCCCTCGACTGACAACCCTCCCATCCACTGACAACCCTCCCCTCCACTGACAACCCTCCCCTCCGCTATCAACCCTCCCCTCCACTGACAACCCTCCCCTCCACCGACAACCCTACCCTCCTTTCCACTGACAACCCTCCCTTCCCCTCCACTGACAACCCTCCCTTTCACTGACAACCCTCTCATCCACTGACATCCCTCCCATCCCCTCCACTGACAACCTTCCCCTCCACTGTCAACCCTCCCATCCACTGACAACCTTCCCCTCCACTGACAACACTCCCTTCATCTGACAACCTCCCATTCACTGACAACCCTCCCCTCCACTGACAATCATCCCCTCCACTGACAACTCTCCCCTCCACTGACAACCCTCCCCTCCACTGACAACCATCCCCTACACTAACAACCCTACCCTCCCCTACACTGACAACCCTCCCCTCCCCTCAACTGACAACCCTCCCCTCCGCTGACAACCCTCTCATCCACTGACAACCCTCCCATCCCCTCCACTGACAACCCTCCCCTCCACTGACAACCCTACCCTCCCATCCACTGACAACCCTACCCTCCCATCCACTGACAACCCTCCCCTCCACTGACAACCCTCCCCTCCACTGACAACCCTCCCCTCCACTGACAACCCTACCCTCCCCTCCACTGACAACCCCTCCCCTCCACTGACAACCCTCCCCTCCACTGACAACCCTCCCCTGCACTGACAACCCTACCCTTCCCTCCACTGACAACCCTCCCATTCACTGACAACCCTCCCTTCCACTGACAACCCTCCCCTCCTCTGACAACCATCCCCTCCACTGACCACCCTCTCTTCCACTGACCACCCTTCCCTGCACTGACAACCCTCCCTTCCACTGACAACCCTCCCCTCCACTGACAACCCTACCCTCCCATCCACTGACAACTTTTCCCCTCCACTGACAACCCTCCTTTCCACTGACAACCCTCCCCTCCACTGACAAACCTCCCTTCCGCTGACCACCCTTCCCACCACTGACAACCCTCCCCTTCAATGACAAACCTCCATTCCACTGACAACCCTCCTCTCCGCTAACAGGCCTCCCCTCCACTGACAACCCTCCCCTCCACTGACAGCCCTCTCCTCCACTGACAGCCCTCCCCTCCACTGAAAACCCTCCCCTCCACTGACAACCCTCCCCTCCACTGACAACCCTCCCCTCCACTGACAACCTTCCCATCCACTGACAACCCTCCCATCCACTGACAACCCTACCCTCCACTGACAACCTTCCCCTCCACTGACAACCCTCTCCTCCACTGACAACCTTGCCCTCCACTGACAACCCTCCCCTCCACTGACAACCCTCCCCTCGACTGACAACCCTCCCCTCCACTGACAACCCTCCCCTCCACTGCCAACCCTCTCCTCCACTGACAACCCTCTCCTCCACTGACAACCTTCCCCTCCACTGACAACCCTTCCCTCCACTGACAACCCTCCCATCCACTGACAACCCTCCCCTCCACTGACAACTCTCCCCTCCACTGACAACCCTCCCCTCCACTGACAACCCTCCCCTCCACTGACAACCCTCCCCTCCACTGACAGCCCTCCCCCCCCTGACAACCCTCCCCTCCACTGACAACCCTCCCATCCACTGACAACCCACCTCTTCACTGACAACCCTCCCATCCACTGACAACCCTCCCATCCACGCAGAACCCTCCCCTCCACTGACAACCCTCCCATCCACTGACAGCCCTCCCATCCACTGACAACCCTCCCCTCCACTGACAACCTTTGCCTCCACTGACAACCATCCCCTCCACTGACAACCCTCCCATCCACTGACAACCCTCCCATCCACTGACGACCCTCCCCTCCACTGACAACTCTCCCATCCACTGACAACCCTCCCATCCACTGACAAACCTCCCATCCACTGCCAACCCTGCTCTTCACTGACAACCCTCCCATCCACTGACAACCCTCCCCTCCACTGACAACCCTCCCATCCATTGACAACCCTCCCATCCACTGACAACCCTCCCATCCACTGACAACCCTCCCCTCCACTGACAACCCTCACCTCCACTGACAACCCTCCCCTCCACTTACAACCCTCCCCTCCACTGACAACCCTCCCCTCCACTGACAACCCTCCCATTCACTGGCAACCCTCGCCTCCACTGACAACCCTCTCCTCCACTGACAACCTTCCCCTCCACTGACAACCTTTCCCTCCACTGACAACCCTCCCATCTACTGACAACCCTCCCCTCCACTGACATCCCTCCCATTCACTGACAACCCTCCCCTCCACTGACAACCCTCCCCTACACAGACAGCACTCCCCTCCTCTGACAACCCTCCCATCCACTGACAACCCTCCCCTCCACTCACTCACAGCCTTCCCATCCACTCATTTATAAGCCTCCCCTCCACTCTAGCACCCTGCCCCCTGTACCATGCTTGCTCTTATTTTTACTGTTGCACTTAGATGGGTCATTAATCAACATAGTTTAAATTAATAACGCTCTCAGTACCGTTGCCGTCCTTTTAGCTTGATTGTGATTACTTTTACACGATTTTATAAGGTTTAAATATGGCCTACAGCAATTACCAGGCTTCTATCTATCTCAGTTAACCCGTTTTACTACCTCAGATCCTTCTTCAACTGCACACAATCGTCTAAATATGGCAAGAATATGGTTGGAGGCACGTCGCCGGTATAGTGAGGGTTAACCTAGGCCATATATTACAGCAGGAGTAAGGACCTTGGTCATGAAAATATATCTTCTCCATACTTAAGAAAACTCATTTTGAGTAATAATGACGCTGGGAAGACCTTTCGCCCCTCTTCTTTGTCAATTTTAAGACCATATTTGTGCCACTTTAATGTCGATTTAATCCTGGCGATTGATAACGACCTTGTAATTTAGGAGGAATCTAATAATAATGTTCAGGTTACTTATATAGCGCCATTTCTCTCTAGCCCTCGCTCCGATATTCAATAGCACTCGACCAATGTGTAGTACCAGACACGTGAACCCATTTCCTTGCTCAAGGGAAACGGTACCGGCTACCAGTGTATATGAAAAACCTTCATGCCTGAGCGTGGGATTAAGACGTTCTCCACTACACTACCGAGCCGGTACTGAAATATGAACACATTTATCTCAAAAGGGGGTCTGGGACTGTTTTTAAGCTTCGTGGAGGCCTAAGGAGCAAGCAAAAAAAAAAAAAAAAAATGAAATAAATACATTTACAGCAGTTTTCCGATTGTAGAATTTTTTATCTAGGTGGATGGGATTCGTCAGCATTGGTTAGCAACCCATTTAGGGGTGACAACCTTATATAATTCTGTGTGGATGGGACTCGTCAGTTTTTTTGACAATTCGTCTAGGGGAGTAAACGCGTATACAAAACTTTACTGCTCACCTTAAGGTGAAGCAGGTTGGTGGATGAACTAGCCACCCACCACTGTTGAAATATAGTGATAAAAAAGATACATCGAGTCGGAGAGTTGTCAATCCTAAAATTTAAGTCCTTGAATAAACTGGCACGGGTTTTCCTTCTAACAGAGGACAGGTCTGCTAGGGAGTGTTTTATGTATGGCCACCCTCATAAAGGAGATAGATAGATAGATAGAAGTATATTTTTCAAGGAAATCACCGTGACGTCTATTATATGAAATATTATTTTGCTCACCCTATAGAAGGCTTTGTTCCCATATCCTTCCCTCTCGTGGCCACTGTCATGCCTCTAATCATAACAATCCTCTGTCTCTCTCTTATCACCAGATTTACCAGGAGTTGTATGGCTGTATTTCAGATAGGTTTATAAATGTCACTCACTCTCACACTCTCTCTCTCTCATACACACACACACACACACACACACACACAGTCTATGTATATATGTTATACCAATACTTTTCTCCATGCTGTAAATATGACAAGCCATAAATAAAACCGTAGAGAAATAATTACACTTATTCACAACCCCTCTCTCATTACACTCACTCTAATTATTGCGTCCCAGGATCTTTATTACCGAGATTTAATGGCTACCTCAAAACAAAATTATCCAGCAATTATTTACTGTATGTAGCAGTGCACAGGAAAATGTCTGCAGGTAGCCAACGTAAAACAGCATGCAGAATTTGGGTTGGAAATTACAACCTGATTAAGGTTAAATTGCCAAGCTTATTGGCACTGCTGGTGAAGGTATTTATATTGCTTTTTCATTGTATATTTCTCATAGATTGAACCACATTGAGCTGGAAACGAAAGTTACCATTGAAGGAAACATTAGTATAAGCAACTAGAGGGGTACTCGGCAGAGCACGTACCTCCGCCTACGCTGTCGGGGGTATGCGCTCTACCGGTCGCCTCCTAAATTGAAACACATCTTCCTTGGCAGATATCCTATCTGCCCACCAACTTTCGTGAAATTTGGTTCATAGCTTTTTGAGATATCTTCTTTACAGACGAACTGACACACACACAGCCAGACAAACAGACAAAAAGAGACAAAAACATGACATCCTCCAACTTCGTTGGCGGAGGTAAATATTCATATATTCACAATGTGGAACATAGCAGACGTTAGTTTATTATACAACATAATGTTCTTCATTCTAGCAGCATAAAAATATAATTAAGTAAAGAGAGACCCCATAGTATGTGTGTTTCAATGGCCTTTAAGGGGAGACGGGTAGTTTTTATGGTACCCCTCATGCTTAGCCCCATTAGTTTTTATACTTTAAGACGTTTGGCCTATTAGTTTGGCGATTTTAAGATCTTTTGCCCCATTTTTTGGTCAATATTAAGACTTCTTGTGGCCTTTAGGTGTCGATTATTACCTGGCGAGCGATAACGAGCCTGTATTTTAAGAGGAAATTTGTCTATCGAAAAATGTACAAATTGATCTTGAAGGAAGGTCTTGGGGGGGGGGGGGGTTTGTGTTTAAGCTTGATGGAGGTCTAGGGAGGAAACTATAACAATAATACAAAGATTCATGAGCAAATAAATACGAGCCATTCCTGTCACTCATGTCCCTTATTCTGGTTCTGTCCTCGTATTATATTCAGCACATGCCGCACATGACACATACACACACAAACACATACATACACACATACACACACACATCTTCGTTCGGTATGATATCATAATAATAATCGCGTGCGGAAGGAGAGCCAATAGAGGAAGGTTTGTGGAAAAGTCTAACATGTTTCTCCCGTTGTTTGGTGGGTCTGTATTTGTAAACAAGTATAGCCAACCATGTAGGAGGTTATGTGACAGTGGTGTGACCCCTGCGTGCATGGCATGTTGGTTTGTTTACATCTTCCCCTTTACACTCCCCCCGCCCCCTCCCCTGACCCGTGCACTCTTAACCTGTTCTTATATTTCTTTTTCTATCCCAATCTCTCTCTCTCTCTCTCTCTCTCTCTCTCTATATATATATATATATATATATATATATATATATATATTTTCTTTAATACATACGAGGTTGAAAGAAATGGCAATTTCTGCGTTGGAAATTTTATTATTCAAAGTTTCCAGGTCTCTGATGAGTTTTCGCTGGGTGGCAGGAAGTAGATGAAGGAGATGAGCAAAATTCATGGTGGTACAGGGTTACATTAAAGTACATGAAGATACAGGATATACGACGCGTTTCACTGGACAACCAGCATTATCAAGTAAGGAAGGAATGATATAAAAGGTAAACAGGAAGGGTATATATAGAGGGTGGAGGATCAGAGGAGGCGGAAAACAGGGGGCAAAAGTCTGCTATTGGTGGAAGGGTAAACTAGGAGAGAGAAAGGGGGTAACCGCTTCACGCATGCTCACTGGATGCGGGATGGTGGTCGGTAGGGGGGGTCGAAGCTGATTGGCTGCGTGTCGAGGGGCGTGACCTAAGTTGTGTGGCGCCTGCAGAGGACGAAGCTGAAGGAGGTAGCGCGGGGGGCTGCGTCAAGGGCATCGGGGGGCGAGGAGGGGTGTTAGGTCCTGTAGGGTAGTGCCTTTTGGCAGAAGGAAGGATCTGAAGGTCCAGAGTTTGGTTGTTGATGTTGGGATGTAAGGCTTGGATATATAAAGCTTCGAGTATAGGTAATCTCCTTGGGTCACTTTCTTTATCGAGTATGGTGGTGTGTTTCTCTAACTCGTTGCGTGTGAGGTGAGGGTGGTTAGGGGTGAGATAGTGGTCTTTGATGGCTCCAGCATCTCACCCCTAACCACCCTCACCTCACACGCAACGAGTTAGAGAAACACACCACCATACTCGATAAAGAAAGTGACCCAAGGAGATTACCTATACTCGAAGCTTTATATATCCAAGCCTTACATCCCAACATCAACAACCAAACTCTGGACCTTCAGATCCTTCCTTCTGCCAAAAGGCACTACCCTACAGGACCTAACACCCCTCCTCGCCCCCCGGTCCCCTTGACGCAGCCCCCCACGCTACCTCCTTCAGCTTCGTCTTCTGCAGGCGCCACACAACTTAGGCCACGCCCCTCGACACGCAGCCAATCAGCTTCGACCCCACCTACCGACCACCATCCCGCATCCAGTGCGCATGCGTGAAGCGGTTACCCCCTTTCTCTCTCCTAGTTTACCCCTCCACCAATAGCAGACTTTTGCCCCCTGTTTTCCGCCTCCTCTGATCCTCCACCCTCTATATATACCCTTCCTGTTTACCTTTTATATCATTCCTTCCTTACTTGATAATGCTGGTTGTCCAGTGAAACGCGTCGTATATCCTGTATCTTCATTTACTTTAATGTAACCCTGTACCACCATGAATTTTGCTCATCTCCTTCATCTACTTCCTGCCACCCAGCGAAAACTCATCAGAGACCTGGAAACTTTGAATAATAAAATTTCCAACGCAGAAATTGCCATTTCTTTCAACCTCGTATGTATTAAAGACAATTTATTACCTGGCTTTACCAACATATATATATATATATACAGTATGTGTATATATATATATATATATATATACAGTATGTATATATATATATATATATCGAATGAGATATTTTATCAAAAATTACATATATATACAATACAATGATTCTTCAGTTGCAAAAGTTCTTATCTGTACGTTTTTAAAGTCAGAGAGATCCAAGTTTTGTTTATTAATATAAATTTTCATTTGGTCATTAAATATTGTATATAATAATCGTAATCAGATGCACAAATGCTAGACTAATTTTCGAACTAATATAAAGAAGTTGATAATGGCATAAAAACATAAGTTTGTATTATATTGGAAGATGGCCAACCTCATTTTTCAGAATGGTCACTCATCCATCGGAAAAAAAATAATAGGGAAGCGTCTCCCTCTGTCCCTCTTCCATTGATCACAAAACTTAGCGTGGGAGAACTACCTGCTCTCCAATGTTATATACTACCGCCCTCAATTGACCACACGCGACTTTCTGGCTATAAGGATGTTAGAGCAGCAGATATCGATATTTACCAGAATTTGACCTACTGTATAGTACACATAAAAGTAACCTAAATATGATACAACATAATTTCAAGCCATCATATACCAACACAATGTGTTTATATATCTGTTAAATATCTATGGCTACTACGTGAACTCCGTTATAGTTCCCAAACTTGCAAGTGATCAACGTTTCAGACAAGAAGGAAATTCAAGCTTTATACATTTCAATGCAACTGAACTACAAGAAAATTCATCTTTAGTATACAGGTAAGAACATTATATCAAATTCAATAATATATGCTTTCTTAATGAACTCGTATATTGCTGTAGTTCTGATAAATATCGATATCTAAAACTCCATTTCTGTATAGCCCAAAACTCGAAAGTGGTCAATTCACCACTTGCTAGTTTCGGGCTATAAAGAAGTTAGAGCTATAAACATCAATACTTAGCATATATACAGAAATTATACGAGTGGTTGATGGATAGAAAGTTAGCTACATTTTATTCTATGTAATTATAATATGCATTACAACCGTATTTTAGCTGGTAATTCTGTATAATATCGATGTCAACACCTCCAATTTCCTTATAGCCCACAACTCGCAAATTATCAATTCCTGTATTAGCGTCTCCTCCCTCCCAGACTCAGACATACCACCACTACTACCTTTCTCTTTCCCCTCTGTTGCACATAACCCATATGGTTCTGTTTTTCCATCACCCTAAATACGGAAACTTCTTTGAGGGGGGTTATTTATTGGTCGATTAATTCATGTATTCATTATGTATGTATTTTCCTCCATAGACCTCCGTCAAGCTTAAATGAAAATCCCCAAGATCCCCCATCTAGATACATATGTACATTTTTCCGTAGACAAATGTTGGTTCATTTTTAAATACAGGCTGGTTATTGCTCGCCAGGAAAAAAAAATCGACACATAAATGTCACTAACGGTCTTAATATTGACAACAAATGGGGCGAAAGGTCTTATAATCGCCAAACATCTTAAATCTCAAAACTATTGGGGCTGAACATGAGGGAGAAGTGGGGCCAGAAAAATAAAAGAACCAGACCTGCCACTACCCTCCCCCTTTCCCTGTGTCACCTAACCCCAAATGGTTCTGTTTTATCATCACCATAAACACCCCCTTTCTTGCATGTCTCCCTCCTTGTCTTCTTCTCTTGTCTCTCCCTATTCCCTTTCGTTCAACCTCATTTAGATCTCATATTATATTTATTTATGTTATGCGACGCTATAATTTAGCACGCTATATACTAGTTCGTTATTTCCACCATAGGAAAGCTCAGAACTATAAACACTCAACGGGAACACAACTGACTTTAATACATAAACCTTATATCAATCAATCACCACCAATGTCACAGAAGACACAGTTTCGGTACACAAGTTTTATTTCTTTATTAGCTAGGGTACAAGGTAAGACAATAAAATTGAGTCTCATCTATATCAAATGAGCCCAATATAATCATATGAGAATAATTACAATAAGTATGAATGTTCCTGCTTAAATACACTTGCAGGAATAATTAATATGCAATTTCAAAATATCATCAATCAAACGTAATGAAGCCATAGAAGTCTTAAATTCTGATCTAAATACTATCTCCAATTGGGGCAGAGAAAACCTTGTTACCTTTAATGCTTCCAAAATCCAATTTCTCCATCTATCTACCCGTAAGGCACTCCCAGCGGACTATCCCTTATTCTTCAACATTACAAAAATCAATCCTTTATCTTCTCTCAATACTCTTGGTGTCTCCTTTTCTTCTGCTCTCAGTTGGAAGGACCATATTACCAGTCTTGCTAAGGCAGCCTCCCAGAAGCTGGGTGTGCTTAACCGCCTTAGGGGGTTCTTTTCCACTGCACAGCTTCTTGCTCTATACAGGGGCATAGTGCGTCCTTGTATTGAGTATTGTTCACATGTGTGGGGAGGTTCCTCTCACACCGCTCTCCTAGACAAAGTTGAAAGGAAGGCCTTTCGTATCATTAACTCCCGTCCACTCACCAACTCTCTGCAATCTCTCTCTCTCTCTCCGCCGCAATGTTGCATCTCTCTCGCTATTCTATCGCTACTATAATAATCAGTATTCCTCAGAGCTTTCCCAGTGTATACCACCTCCTTTACGTAGGGCACGTGGTACCCGTCTTGCAACTCAATCCCACCCTTACTCTGTGCAACTCTCTAACCCAAGAGTGAAACATTACTCTCAAACTTTCTTCTACTCAACAGCTGAGCTCTGGAACTCTCTCCCAGAATCAGTCTTTCCCTCTTCCTATGACTTAAATTGCTTCAAACTCTGTGTGTCCAGGCATTTTGGCTCGAACGTCCCTTGATTTTGGCCCTGTCACTCTTTCAACTATGGGGGAGGCACTCGCTATAGGCAGTTCTGCCTTTTGCCTCCCTCAATCACATAGGAAAAAAAAAAATGCAAGATAACTATGTAAATTATAGTATACATAAACACAGAGAGGTTAGTCTCAAACAATAACTAATATCCTGAAGGTAAATGGCAAACGCGAGTGACGCAAGGTATATAGAAAATACTGCGTAGGCACACACGCAGTGACAAAGTTATATGCAAATAAGGATATTAGTTGAGAAGTGAATAACTTGATGTTAATTCAACTTAAGAAAATATATAAATCTAAATCAACTCATAGAGTTACAATAATGAATATAAATTCAGTGAATAAGTAAATAATTATAATAGCCTCTGTGAGGGGCAGAAAATCTTGCCGTCGAGAAGTTAACGGGACGTGATAATGACAGGAGTTTACATTCAACTCAAATAAGGCTTAAACTGAGTTTGAAGTCAGGAAGCATAATCTTTACAATAGTCTAACTAAGAGACTAACAAATAAACACTCTCTGTGGACACTTATACATGCAATCGCATACCCAGCTAATAACAACACATAGAATAAGATCTGATTAAGTGTTCACTGGTATTTACGTATTTTGTGAATGTAATTTGTTTTGTTCTCTCAAAATGACTGGCGATGGCTAGAAGGAGAGAATTAAATTGAACACTAACATATCTTATTTAACCTTCGCAATAATCATCAAAACACTTTATCAAACAAGAGGCACTTAATTTGGTTGAAGTATAGAAGTAGGAGCCCATGAGAGATCTGGTCACACACGGCGACTGAGTCCGTTGTCCACTCCTGTTGACACCAGGGGGAACGTCCTCTTCACACGCTCTAACTAGAATATGCACTTCTAGCTCGCCTACATCGCTTCTTCTTGGTCGCTTCACACACAGCCGCTTGTAGATACTTTTTAAGGGGATTTAGGCTAACCCCTACGGAAGTATATTCCGAGTTGAATTACCAGCTATTAAGCACGTTCGCCCCGAAAGGAGAGGTACCCGAAAGTGGATTCAACTTTGCCTACTAAATTCTTGGCTTGGGCAGGTAATGTTCAGTTTTAATTTAGGTGTCTGGGTGGTGCATTTCGGAATATGAGAAGCATGAGAATTCTATTTTTTTTTTATTATTGCTGAGGTTAATAACCTCAGCAATAATAAAAAAAAAAATCTTAAAATTACAATACATAAATTATATGGTTACAAAGGTAAATACATTCTTTATTTATTTACATTAGATGTATGGATGAAGAAGCTTTGATGTATGAGTGATAATTGAATTACAGTTTTGGATGTCTACAGGTATTTGGCATGTTATATGGAATAACTTTATTATGAGGGGGAATATGAAGATTGTAGTTGTTGATTCCCTTAGTAGTTGTAGTTGTAGTTATTATATTATGGATGAATATGCGGGAATTGAGGAGGTTGATGCCGTAATCACATAAACATTTCCTCGTCGCAGTCCAGGTCTGGTTCGGTTAGGGAATTCTCACCTCGGGCAGGGAGCGGCCATTTTTGATCCTGCGGTTGGAGGGGATTAAAGTGAGGGAGCGGCCCGTTTTGGCCCACACAGGTAGTGGGGCTCTGTTTACCTTTATGCTGGTGTTGGGGGAACTTATTTATTTGTTTCTCCATGCATTGTATGGAGGCAATGCGGCATTGTGATGTTTGTGGCTCTTCTACATACGGGAGCAGGTTCTGGGGACGTTTTGGCTCATTATCTTCTAGCCCCGTCATCTCAATTTACCTTTCTCCTTTCCACCCATCCCTTTTTGCCAGTTGTTTGTTTTCGATAATCTGTCTATGTTTACAAATATCCATATGTGTGGATGGTATCTGTTATGTACTGGTAATAGAATTTGGGTTGTAGTTTTATTATTGAGAAAAGACAATCCTTGCACTGTTTTAATGCCTCTGAAGAAAATTGAATGGCAGACTAATAAAATCAAACATAATCAATCTTTTTGTTTGTAAATCAGAATTAGAATCGACTGAACTAGTAATCTTATGCATGACCTTTAATTATTAAGACAATAATTGGATACAAAGAAATATAGAATTTAGAGTTTCAGGTTATCAAAATTATGACAATTATGCAATAACAAAACTTGTCTGGTCTCAGAGTTTTGACCACTTCGATACGATGGCATCATTAAAATTTTCTGCTGATACTCTTTGGTCGACATTGCTCTTAGGAATTGTTCAGGGAATCAAGGGAGGGATAATTACTCTCAAATGACTCTCTCGTCATAATGTGAGCTTCCTGAAAGTATAAAAATCCTCTAATGATAGTAAGAGTGAAAGGAAAAATGCGTCTTACTGTTTATTATTTCAGCTTGTATTATAGGTGTGTTCCTTCATATTTATATCCTGAGAGCACTAGTGAATGTATCTTAAAGAAAAGTAGGGCTTCTGATAAATAGTAAAACAACTATACTCGATATATTTCAACCTGGCGGAAATGTCTATCTCCTAAAAGTTTATTTCTGGATACTTAATGAAAAATAAGAAACTGCTAAGCCACTGTATCCTATTATAGACAGGTTTTCACAATTATCACCACATTTGGCTATACAAACATTGTGATAGCTAAGTAGTTATAAGATGGGGATAAGTCAGTTTATTGCCAGCTTATATAAACCGACAATAGATATTGTTAATATTATCAGAGAGAAAGGGAAAACCAATCCCTGAGTTCCCCTTCCCTCCTCCTGCGTGAGTGTGTCCACCTCGCAGCCTCACGCTATATTGATCTGATCAGGAAACGGTAATACTGGGGGCACGGATTATCCTTACAGATTTATTCTGTCTCTATGATTCTGCCAGGCGTCTTGGTTATGTGTATTGTGTCTCGTTCATATAGTTTACTTCAATAAGCAAAATGTATTATATACATTAATTAGAAATCAATCAAAAGAGCATTGTCAGAAAATATGGTCAGTGATTGTGTTTAGGTCATTATTCCTTGTATCTTTTAACAGCAGTTTAACAGGATTATTCAGATATGTTTTTCATTAAATAGGAATTATGCTACATTATATTCAGGGAAATAATGCAAGTTCCTGGTTAAATGCCATCATTGACGTCATATTTTCTTAAAATCATTCCTAAACTGAAATCTACTAATGTTGGCAATGTCTTGCAAATAATGATTTTAACAAGACAATTATCAATCAAGTAAGACAGATTTTTGTAATAACATTCAAAGCTACAGTTGAAGTTCAAAGGTCAATAATAAAAGTGTGCATAGACAGGTTGGGGAAGCGAGAAGTCTCTTAAGAATAAGAGAGAAGGAAAGGTGGAATGAAAAATATTAAGTAGAAGAGTAAATGGTGGAGGGCTGTCCTCCTTGCTATTGTTTAAAGTTTTCCCCTATAAATTTGCTTTGCTAAATTATCGTTAGTTAAAAATTATTCCAAAGATAATATAATGATTTCCACTAACCTTACTAGATACATCTTGCTTTTCCTTTCATAGGTCAGCCAAGAAAGATACACATCCTTACTCATAGGTCATGAGTAATGATCATAGGATAAGGTCAATTATTATCTACCATACTTCACTGATTAACTCTTTAAAAGCAGGCATGTTTGTTGACATGACCTAGCTGCTGGGCGGGTGTATTTACCGAAAACGAGCTTAATTCCATGCTCTTTTTCATGCATAAACAAGAGGCAGAGCGTAATACAATTATGTATCCGTGAAAGGGCGATAGTAGAGCTTTCCAATGACACCTGAATCATCCTTGTACGACCAAGGGTTATCCTGTAGCGATCGTGTAACCGGAGGTAAAAATACCCCAAAATAAGGTACTTTCCATAGTTTTTTCCTGGTCTCGGGAGGTACGGAGGTGGGGACGAGACACAGTACGTGTCAGTGACCGCCCCAAGGTGGTGGCGAACGGTCCAAGCCCAGCTATCGTCCTTCCAACGAGCGGAATCTCTCTCAGAGCTCATACTGTCCTCAAAATGGCACCCGTTATATGATGGGCATCGCAGGGGTGGCCAATATTCTCTCGCCCGTCATATGATGGGCACCGACGGTTAGGTGTTAATAAAATTTCTCCAAACATAAAATAACATTAATACATTTCTAGCATCAGGCAACGAAGGCCATATGGCACTAAAACAGAAAACAGATAGAGTTAGAGGGAAAGGAACTCAGAGATCGTTAAGGAGGTTGAGAGAAGAAAGGAAAGACATTACACGGTCAACGGAAAAGAAAGGGGACTGGGAGAGGATATCAGCAAGACAAGGGAGATGACGACGGGCAAAGAGAAAATAAAGGGAAAACAATGCACACGGGCCTGAGAAAGGAAAGGACAGCCAAGGACAATGTGAGAAATAGAAAGTTGAACATCACACCGGGAACAAAGCGGCGGAGGTGAGTGGGACATTAGGAAGAAGTGGGTAAGTCTGGTATGGCCTATCCGAAGCCAGGCCAACGCAGTCTCCTAACGGCGAACACAGTGAGAAGGGTCAGCCCAGGCAGAAACGGAGGCCTTAACAGTGCGGAGCTTATTAGAGGAATGAGAAGACCATATGGTTTGCCAACGAGACAGAAGGAAGGCAGAGATAGCCGGATAATAGTCAGAGGCGGGAATAGAGAGAGAAGTTGACCTGACCGCCGCAGCATCACGAGCGAGAACATCAACCTGCTCATTCCCACGGACACCAACATGGCAATAGGCACCCAGCAAAATTGGACAACCTTCTTCCGAGTAGAAAGACTGACAAGCCAATCTTGGATGGCAAGAACCAACGAATGAACAGCAGGGAAAGACTGCAAGAGAAGAAGGGCATTGTACGAGTCAGAAAAAAGGGTAAAGGAGGAAGAAGGAAAGGAGCACATGAGAAGGATGGCAAAGAAGATAGCATATAGCTCGGCAGTCAGAACACCAGCCATAGAAGGGAGAGAATAATGATAAGAACGAGAAGGAAAAATGATGGCAAACCCGACGCCAGAAGATGAACGAGAGCCATCAGTGTAAACTGGAGTAGAAGAAGAATGCTGTGCAAGCTCTTCAAGGAAACGAGAACAAAGAACCGGGAGCGGGGTACAGGACTTAGAACAAGGAAGAATAGAGGGACACGTGGAAATACGAGGAAGAAGCAAAGGACGACACTCACTGAGTCGCAGCGAAAGAACTTGGAAGGGGGAAAACGAAGAATGAGAAAGTAAGGAATCCATACGAGAAAGGAAAGGGGGCCGAAGGCGAGAATGAGACATAACAGGAACAGTAGGAGTAAGAGAGGTCGTCAAAAAAGGAAACTGAAGCGACCGGGCATAGTACCTGAGAGAGAGAAGTGCCAGACGCCGGTACAAAGAAGGGACGCCAGATTCAGCATAGAGGCTTTCAACAGGGAAAGCGAAAAGCACCCAAGGCAAGACACAAACCGAAATGGTGAACAGAGTCAAGTTTATGACACACTGAGTCTGAGGCTGAGGAGTAAACCTGACAACCATAATCTAGTTTAGAAAGAACAAGGGCAACGTGAAGGTGAAGAAGGAGAGCACGGTCCGCACCCCAAGTAAGGTGGGACAGAGTCTGGAGGAGACGAAGACAGTGCAAAGCAGCAAACTTAACTGAGGAAACATGAGCTTCCCAGTTAAGACGGGAATCAAAGACAAGACCCAAGAAGGTAGTAGAGGAGCGATAAGGCAAAACAGAACCGTAAAGCTCAAGAGAAGGACGTGGAATAACGTGGCGACGAGTGAAAGTCATAGCACAAGATTTAGTCGTAGAAAAACGAAACCCGTGAGCGGTGGCCCATGACGAGGCAGCCACAATCTCAGATTGGATAAGCAGCATAAATTGCAAAGTTGTCAACATATAAGGAGGACCTGACCCCCGCCGGAAGTGAAGAGATAATGCCATTAATTTCTATGAGGAAGAGGAGAGTACTTAAAACAGATCCCTGAGGTACACCCTCCAACTGAGGGTATAACCGAGAAAACAAGGAATTCACTCATACTCGAAAAGAACGAGAAGAAGGGAAATTACGAATAAAGATGCCCATATTACCACGTACATGAAAAGAACGGAGGTGGCACAAAATGTGATGCTTCCACGCGGAGTCGTACGCCTTCTCGAGATCGAAGAAAACAGCAAGAACAGACTTACGGCAAGCAAAACCAGACCGGACGTAGGTCTCCAAACAAAGCAAAGGGTCAATAGTGGAATGAGCACGCCGAAAACCAGATTGGGTCGAAGACAAAAGATGACGTGACTCAAGAAGCCACATCAGGCGGACATTAACCTTCCGTTCAAACAGCTTGCATACGCAACTCATCAAGACAACAGGGCGATAGTCCTGGGGCGAAAAACCTGACTTACCAGGCTTAAGGAATCCTCATGAGAGCATAAGAGCAGTATTCCACGAAGGAGGGAATACACCAGACGACCAAACTTTATTGAAAAGAGCCAACAAAAATACCAAAGCCTCTGAGGAAAGATGCTTAAGCATTAAATAATGGACACCATCAAGACCCTCAGAAGTAGCCTTACAGGCACAAAGAGCGGAGAGCAACTCACGCGAAGAAAACAGGGAGTTGTAAGATTCTTCTGAAGACAGGGTGATAACAACTGGAGAAGTCTCAGCAACGGATTTAAGTGAATGAAATTCTGGAGGGAGATGAGAGCCACTACTGACAGAGCAAATGTAGAGACCTAAATGACTGGCAACTGCCTCTGAGTCTGCAACAGACACACCATCAGCATGAAGAACAGGAGAATGGAGAGGTAAACGCTTGCCCGAAATCTTGCGAATGCGTTTCCAGACAGACTGACAGGAAAAAAGGATGTAGTGGAGGAAACATAGGACATCCAACTTTGACGTTTAGCAGACCTGACTGTGCGACAGAGGAAGGCAGACGCCTTACGAAAAAGCAAGAAAGAACGATCATGAGCAGGAGTAAAACGTTTACGTTTACGACGAAAACTCTTCCAAGAAGCCTGTTTAATGCGGAGAGCCCTGGAGCAGTCCAGAGACCACCACGGAACACATTTCGATGTAAAAGGACGGGAGGCCCGGGGAATAGAGACCAAGGCAGCACTCAAAACAGTGACCAGAAAAAAGGCCAGCAGATCATGTACAGATGAAAAAATCAGATGGAGGTAAGGAAGGGATAGACAGTGAAGCAAAAATAGACCAGTCAGCACGCTGGAAGCACCAACGAGGAGGACTAGGAACAGGAGAATAGGAGGTAGGAGAGAGCAGAACAAGGAAACGGTCACTATAGAGAGAATCCTCCAAAACAGACCAATGAAAAAGAAGAGACAGGGAAGGAGAACTAAAAGAAAGATCTAGAGAAGAAAATGAACGCATTTTAGTATCAACATGAGTCAGGGAACCAGTATTAAGAAGAAAAAGGTTATTATTGGTAATAAAGGACTCTAAGGCATGACCCAGTGAGGTAGCGACAGAATCACCCCACAGGGTGTGCCTACAATTATAATCACCAAGTAATAAAAACGGAGGAGGTAGCTGATCTAACATGGTAAAAGAATCAAAATCGATGGGAACAGAAGGAGAGAAATAAAGAGAAACAACCTTAATCCAACGAGCAAGAAAAACCTTAACAAATTTGCAAGAGAGAGAAGTAGGCCAGGACAATTCCTCATAAGGAACAGAGTGGTGAAGGAGAATACAGGTGTCCGAAAGAGAATGAGGAGAACAAAGAACACAATAACCAGGATCAGGAACAGGAGGAGAAAGAAGACGAGTTTCCTGGAGACAAAGACCGTAGGGGAATGAACAGAAAGTAAAAAACGCAAATCGTCTCTCTGAAGAGAAAAACAGAGAAGGTTCCATTGCCAAATGGACATACTCAAAAATACTAAAAAGAAAGTACAGCGAGAAAAGAAGCTTTAAAAGAGAGAATGAAAAAGATATATGCAAATATATATAAGAGAGGCGGAACAAATACACATAGAACTAAAGAGGAACAAGGGAGGGAAAAATAAACAAAACAAAAACAAAAATGAGAAGAAAGCAACGAAAAAAAATAGAAGGAAAAACAAATAGAATACATGAACAAAAAATACACAAGTGGGAAGAAAATATATACACTATAATTATACAACACAGATTTACAAAATACAGTAAACACCATGTATGGAACATATATACAAGAGAGGTTAACGATGGGAAATAATGGCAAGAATGGGAAGGGAAGGAGGATGAGAAGGCGCTGAAGGGGAACACGGGAAACCGGGAGGTATAGGAAGGTCTAACAAAGAAAGAGAAGGAGGAGGAGGAGGAGGGTCGGAAGAGGTAGGAAGGACAGTATCCGTATCCCGTATCCCGTATCCGTATCCCGGATCGCATCGGAGATCGGCCCAACATTCTTGACCTGTTTCTAACTTCTAACCCTTCTTCTTATACTGTCGATCTTTTCTCTCCTTTGGGCTCCTCCGACCATAAACTTATCTCTGTCACCTGTCCTATCTCTCCAGTACAGCCACCCGATCCTCCTAGCCGGCGGCGCTTGTGGCACTTTGGCGCTGCCGACTGGGAGGCTCTTCGGCAGTACTTCTTTGATTTCCCATGGAATGATTTCTGCTTCCATGGCCGGGGACCCTCGGAGAGTGCTGACCGCATTACCGAGGTAATCCTATCGGGCATGGAAGCATACATTCCATTCTCTTTCTCTCAGACTAATGCTAAAAAATCTGGTTTACTCACGCTGTTCTACTGCTGTCCGCAATAAGGAGGAAGCATTCAAACGGTACCGACGCCTTAAAACTCAAGACTCTCATTCTTCATAGGTTTCTGCCCGGAATCAAGCAAAATCTGTTCTTCGACTTGCCAAACACTCTTCATCAATAATAAATGCACTGAACTATCCAATTCTAGCTCTTCCCAAGCTTTCTGGCAACTAGCCAAATACCCTCTCCAACAATTTCTCTTCCTCGTCTTTCCCTCCCCTTTCCCACTCTGATGGCACAACCATCACTTCTTCCTCTGACAAAGCTAAACTCTTCGCTCAAACTTTTGCTAGAAACTCCACCTTGGATGATTCCGGCGCTATTCCTCCCTCTCCGCCCTCCTCTCTCTTACTTATGCCTAATATCCTAATCTCTTCTAAAGATGTACTTTCTACCCTCTCTGGGCTTAACCTAATAAGGCGTACAGTCCGGACGGTGTTCCTCCTGTTGTTCTCAAAAAACTGTGCTTCCGTGCTGACTCCCTGCCTAGGCAAACTCTTTCGTCTCTGTCTATCCTCTAAAACGTCTTCCCTTCATGCTGGAAGTTTGCTCACATTCAACCTGTCCCAAAGAAGGGTGACCGCTCTCAACCCTCCAACTATCGTCCAATTGCTCTTATCTCCTGTTCTTTCTAAAGTTTTTGAAACTATTCTTGCTTCCAAATTTCTTAAGCATTTCTCTTCCTCATAATCTGCTCTCAGATCGCCAGTATGGCTTCCTTAAGGGTCGCTCTACTGGTGATCTTCTTTCATATCATACTAACTCTGGTCATCCTCCTTTCGGGACTTCGGTGAGACTTTTTTTATTGCACTAGACATATCGAAAGCCTTCGATAGAGTCTGGCATAAATCTTTAATTTCTAAACTACCCTCCTTCGGTTTCTATCCCTCCATCTGTGCCTTTGTCTCTAATTTCCTTTCCGGCCGTTCCATAGCTGCGGTTGTGGACGGCCATTGTTCACTTCCTCACCCTATAAACTCCGGTGTTCCTCAGGGCTCTGTCCTATCTCCTATTCTCTTTCTAATTTTTATAAATGATCTCCTTAAACTGTACCTTAATTCCCATCCATTCATACGCAGACGACTCAACCTTACACTACTTCCATTAGTTTTCAGAACGCCCCCAGCCAGCAATCCCTCAACGACAAACGTAATGAAGCCATAGAACTCGTAATTCTGATCTAAATACTATTTCCAATTGGGGCAGAGAAACCCTTGTTAACTGTAATGCTTCCAAACCCAATTTCTCCATCTATCTACCCGTCAGGATCTCCCATCGGACTATCCCTTATTCTTCAACAATACAAAAATCACCCCTTCATCTTCTCTCAATATTCTTGGTGTCTCTTTTTCTTCTGCTCTCATTTGGAAGGACCATATTACCAGTCTTGCTAAGGCAGCCTCCCAGAAGCTGGGTGTGCTCAACCGCCTTAGGGGGTTCTTTTTTCCCCTGCACAGCTTCTTGCTCTGTACAGGGGCATAGTGCGCCCTTGTATTGAGTATTGTTCACATGTGTGGGGAGGTTCCTCTCACACCGCTCTCCTAGACAAAGTTGAAAGGAAGGCCTTTCGTATCATTAACTCTCCGTCCACTCACCAACTCTCTGCAATCTCTCTCTCTCCGCCGCAATGTTGCATCTCTCTCGCTATTCTATCGCTACTATAATCAGTGTTCCTCAGAGCTATCCCAGTGCATACCACCTCCTTTACGTAGGGCACGTGGTACCCGTCTTGCAACTCAATCCCACCCCTACTCTGTGCAACTCTCCAAACCAAGAGTGAAACGTTACTCTCAAACTTTCTTCTACTCAACATCTGAGCTCTGGAACTCTCTCCCAGAATCAGTCTTTCCCTCTTCCTATGACTTAAATTGCTTCAAAACTCCGTGTGGTCCAGCATTTTGGCTCGAACGTCCTTGATTTGGCCCTGTCACTCTTTCAACTATATGGGAGGCACTCGCTATAGGCAGTTATGCCTTTTGCCTCCCTCAATCACATAGAAAAAAAAAAAAAAAAAAAAAAAAAAAGAGGACGGGCGGGAAGAGGAGGAGGGGGAAGGGTCAGGAGGGGAAGTGGAGGAAGGGAACGGGTAAGGGAAGGCGGGAGAGGGGTAGGGGGGAGAGAAGAGGGGATAGGATGAACCTCGGCATGAATGGTTGAAGTCGGTGGGTGAGAAAAACGAATAAACTCGTCAATTTTGGGTAAGGTTTCGTAGGAGAAATCTAGGGACACAGTGACAGGAGGAGAACGAGACTGGACAAAGGGAGGAGAAAGGGAAGAAGAGGGAGGAGGAGGCTTCCTCTTCTTCCCGTAGGGACTCGGGCTCCGCACGCTATGGAGACCACTCCTACGTTTAGAAGAGGCAGGGGGAGAGGAAGAACGGAGCGCAGGAATCCGTTTGATAGAGGAGATGGGAAGTTTAGAGCGAGGAGGTAGTTTGGATCGACAAGGAGAAGAAGATGACAGAGATCGCGGGGGAAGCTTGGAACGTTGAGGGAGACCAAAAGAGGAGGAACGAGGAAGATAGCTAGAAAAAGGGACAGAAGTAGGAGTAGAAGAATCTAGAACAGAGAAAGAGTTAGACAAAGGCAAAGAAGAGGAAGAGACGGTAGCAAAAACGCAGGAGACAAAAGAGGAAGAGAAAGTAGTAGAAGGAGAAAGTCTGGAAGAAGAATTGGGAGAAGGAATAGAGGCAGATGACAAAACCGGTGTGACAGGGAGAGTGGAATGGGGGACAGAGGGAGTAGAGGAGGGGGGTGGAACTGAGGAAATTGAAAAAGAGGGGGGCGTGGTAGAGGGAGGGAAAGAAGAGGAGGGAGGAGACAGAATCTTTCAAAATGATTGAGGGGTAAAGCCCAAGCGACGAGCCTCTTGACGAGCCGCAGTAAGCGTTAGGCCTTGTCTCGCTTTGATGACAGCGACTTCAGACTCAAACAGATAAATTGGGCAATTTTTAGAGTTGGCCGAATGAGATCCACGACAATTAAGGCAGAACTGGGATGTAGACTGGCATTCACCAATGGCATGGCCCGACTGCGCACAGCGCTGGCACTCAGCGGACATACGACAGTACTTCGCTGAGTGGCCGAAATGCCAGCAACTGCGACACTGGAGGGTACGAGGAAGAGACTCAGTCACAGGGAGGCGACTACCACCGACAATAACGTGGGGAGGAAGGGAAAGTCCATCAAAAGAGATCTTGGCAATGTTTGCGGGATTGCGGCGATGGTTGCGAGGAGGGATAGTGTAACAGACCACACTAACCACCTTGTGGTCTTGAGCAACAATGATGTTCTAGACTAGGTCGGCGCAATCCGTGAATTGACGACCCCCTAGACGTATGAAAGCGGGGATCAGGACAGTCCCTGTACAGGAGTTGAGTCGGTGGTCTTTATGAGCCGGTATGGAGCTGCCAGAACAATCAACGAATGAAAACATAGCTGTAGCCTGATGTTCGGTTTGGACGGTAACAAGTCGGGAGTCATCATGACGGAAGTTGAAGGTGACGTCCTTTCCCACCTGCTGAAGGACACGCAGGTGGAAGAGGAGGTCATCACTGGCCAGAGGAGCAGAGGCAGGGATGGAGAAAAACTTAGCAAAGGAAGAAGGTGCAAAGAGAGAGGAGCGAGGACGAGAAGAGGATGAAACTGGAAAAGAAGAGGAAAGAGTACAAGGGAGGGAAGGCAGAAAAGGGTCGAGGGTGACAGCGATAGATGGTGAAGAGGAAGAAGATGAAGACTCAGAAACGACAACAGGAGAGGAGATTAAAGCCTGGGTAGTGGAGGTTGGAGAAGGACGCGATGAGGACGTAAAGGTTGTAGAGACTCGGAACAGTGGCAAACGAGAGGGACGAGTGATGATTGAGGGACATTTCAGCGGGCAGGTCGAGAGCACCCAAAACCAACCCCGACTAACCGTGCTCACGCGGCGAATCGGACCGACAGCCAACCACCATAGCCCCTAGTGGCAGGCTGCATTCCACAAGGGGCTCACTCAGCGGAACCTCCAAAGCAGAAGACATGAACAGGAATGAACAGCGAAAAAAACATAAGTTGTCACCATATAAAGAAAAAAGGAGCAACGCATGGAAGAAGATACTGCGGTTACTGGGTGCCCCAGGCAATGAAAAGCAGAAAGACCTCCGCAGGGCCACGAAACCCAGAATGTGGTCAATTGAAATGGGACAGGCCTCGGCTTTGAGCTAAGGACCTTGTACAACCCGGGCATTTCTCCTGTAGCTTTGTCCCATGAAGAATGGGACCAGCGTAGTCACCTGTCACACACACTGGGAAGGGAGAAGGGAGTCATAAACCTCAAAGCAACCCGATAGTCCTCATCCTCCAGCAACAAGCCTTGCGAGCCCTCGCCGGCAGCACCTGTCACCAGGTGGACCCTGCCAACTTAGCTGGGATCAGAAACAGCAAGGTGAAACCCCAAGGAAACTAAAGCCTCCGAAGCAGTTAGAGAAAAAGGTAGGAAACAAACAGGGAAGTCAACTAAAAGGAAAGGGAGGGACAGGTCCACAAAAGCACAAGGGTGGGAGACCGACCTCTGTCAGCCGCCCCAGGAGTAAGCGGAAGAAGGACAAACGAAAACTAGAAAGGAGGAGAAATAAAAGGACATGACAACATTAGTTGGAGGTGATAGGAGGAGCGGTCAAGAACCTTGGCCGCTCCACTTACCAGCCCATAAGCCCCCAAACGCCGTCAACGAGCCATGTGGCATGGGGGAAATTACTCCAAAGTCAAAGTAAAATTGTTTTATAAGCCATAATACAACGTAAAATAAATCCTTTAATACATGGCTGAGCCCATTATATTAGGGCATTTTAGACGGGCTCCAAAACTATCATATACTTAAATTATAGCAGCTTAATTACCTATGATAATACATAAACGCAGTGATTAATTAAATTACTAAAGTATTGAATGGATGATATTACATTTAATAGTTATCAATAATAAACTATTTCATTATTATTTTAAATCCAATCTTATTAGTAGCTGACCTAATTTCAATCGGGATGTTATGCCAATTAATACAACCTTGGTATGAATTTTTTTTTTTTTCTAAATCTGTTTTGGGTTTTGGAGGTCTTAAAAGAGACATATTTCTGGTATTGACGTTGTGTACATTACTTGCCGAATTAAAGGAGATACCGGTGGTTAACTCTTAATTAATATTATTGTAGACAAATTTTAATGATTCCATTTTATAAATATCCACAATTTTTAGTATTCGAAGAACCTTGAATATAGGATTTGTGTGTGCAAGAAAATTAGCATTATCTAATAGCCTTACTATTTTCTTTTGAATGAGAATTAGATGTTGTAGTATGGCCTTTTGGGCTGAACCCCAAACTATGTTGCAATATGGAACAGTAGGCTATAGTAAATTGTTACAAGAGCTTACAGTAGAGCTTCCTTAGTCAAATTATGTTTAATGTTATATAATATCCCTATTGTTGTTTAAAGTTTACTCTGAATATACTTAATGTGAGGTTTCCACGTAATTCTGCTATCAATGAAGATACCCCAAAACTTGGTAGCAAAGACTCTCTCAATTGAAGTATCACCAATTCGTAATGTTACATCAATATTTATGGCTTTTCTCCCAGAAAAAAATAATAAAGTGAGTCTTGTCTATGTTGAGCGATAACCTATTAGCCAACAACCAATCATAGATGCATTTTAACTCTCTTTTAACTATATCTGATATTGTTTGTAAATTTGATCCAGAATACAAAAAACATTGGTGTAATCGGCGAATAAAATGAAGTTCATTATAAGAGAAGATTGTACCAGATCATTAATATATAGTAAAAATAAGAGGGGTCCTATTGTGGATCCCTGAGGAACACCTGCTGTAACTGTTTCATTGGTTGAGCACAAACTATTTATTTCAGTATATTGTTGTCTGTTAGTTAGATAGCTTGAGAACCATTTTTGCGAAAAACTTCTTGCCCCATACTATTCAAGTTTTCCAAGTACAATGTTATGATCAATGGTATCGAAAGCTTTACGTAAATCCAGAAAAAGTCCTATTGATGCAAGAAGGATATTATTCAACATTTCAATTATGTCTGATTGTGGCGAGAAATGTTTGCAAAAAGCAAATTGTTGATTAACTAAGATGTGATTTGTGAGAAAATTAAACAGTCTATCATATACAAGCCGCTCAATTATCTTACTGAGGACGGACAAGATGGAAATAGGACGATAATTGGACACCTGAAGCAGATCACCTTTAAATATGGGAACAATCTTCGCGACTTTTAGTCTGTCAGGAAAGCAAGCTTTTTGAAAGGATACATTGTTTAAATCAGATAATATAGGTGCACTCGCCTTATCTACCATTTTAATAGCTTTATAATGGATACCATCACACCCCGGACTGGAATCTTTGAAATCCTTAATAATAGCACGTATTTCAGTAGGAGTAGTGAGACGTAATTCGAAATCTGGGTATTCACCAGTTAGATATTGCATTGGCGAGAAAGGATGCTTCTGCTAATAAATTCCCTATTGAAGTAAAATAAGAGGTAAAGTGATTACAAATTAGAGTGGGATTCGATACTTTGCAGTTGTTAATTTATATTTGATCGATATTAGTTCTATTTGGTTTGACTAGTAAGATGTAATTTATTACTTTCCAAATTTTCTTATAATCACCAGCTACTAAATTTGTTTTTGATATAAAATATTCCTTTTTAGCAGACGCTAATTTGTTGTTAACCATATTTCTGAGTCTACGATAATCTTCTCCAAAAGTGATTGGTCTCCTGACAAACTTTCTATACATGTTGTGCTTTTCCTTTATGAGTTGAGTGATACCATTAGTTATCCAGGGTTTAGTTAAGTGTTCACTGGAAACCTGAATAGTTTTCCATCGAATATTTTCATAAAATAATTCTGTCAACTTATATATAAAACATTCAAACGATACATTTACATCATCCGTATGACTAACAGAAAACCATTGAAAAGACTGTCCCATGGTTTCATTTAATTGATGAACATTGAGTGATTTGTAATATCGGAATCTAATAATAGAGTTCGTTCGTCTTTCACATACCGGTACAAAAATTGTACAAGTGAAAAAGGGGGCAAAGTGGTCTGACACATCAGTAATTAAGATACCATTATTAGTTTTTATATGTAAGTCATTTTACCAAATATGGTAAATTATGGAAGCACAATCTCTACCGACTCTGGTGGGTTTATTAATGCATGAATAAAACACATGTTCGAACAGTGCGCTGAGGTAATCCTTAACCCCTTTACTATGTTCGAAATTCAACAAATCAATATTGAAGTCTCCCAATATATAACAACTTTTGCTCAGTGACGTTATTTCATCCAATATTACATTAAGCAAATCACTAAACATTAATTAATTTGAATTGGGTCTTCTATAAACAATACCAATAACAAAAACTTTGTTATTTAAATTGCAGTCTATAAATATAATTTGAAACAATCGTTCATAATAGTCAACCTACTTATGACTTTGCAGTTAATATAATCTTTGACAAACAAACATAACCCCCTCCTTGATGATCCCTATTGTTAGCGAATACATTATAGCCTTCTATATTATATAAATGTACAATATCATCCGAAAGTCTTGTTTCACATAATCCCAGTATATGTATTCCCATTTGAGTGGGCATTATATGTTGTATAAAGAAATTATCTAAGTTACTAGGGATGCTCCGAATATTATTAAGCATTTCTGTGAGATATGAATTACCAGTTGATAGAAATTGATGAAACTCGAATTGGTGAAAATATTCGGTAGGGGAAACTTGCAAATCATCAAAAATATTATTATCTGGATCACAATTAGTGAGAATCTCTGATCCGTCATTAACCGTGAATGGACTAAACTGCAAGTTTGCAATATTATCAAGCGAAATGTTATAATTAATATTATTAAGATTACCAACATCATTGCTATTACTACCATTATTATCATTATCGATATCGTCATTATGATTATCGTTATTATTACTATTAGATGAATCGTTAGCAGAGCTATTATTATTGCCTGAGAACACTTCACTACATTTATTATTGGTCAGTTGTGAGAATGGGAACATATAAGTGAATGTAAATTTAAAGAATAATTGGAAATAAAACAAACAGCAATAATTATGTACAGGCACGATACACACTAAAATGCTACTTTTTCTTTGAACGCTTTGGTTTCACATTCTACTGATTGTATGAGGAAGTATCTGCGCCCTCCTCAGCGGAAGTAGACCGGGGCAGACTGGTGCAGGCCGACGAGCGAAGCTGTAAACCTTCCTCCCCACCACCAGCTTGGGAGGGCCCAGCCTGCTCAGTACCAGCCGCCTCTGCTGGAGTCAACCGGCCATCTACACTGTCCACTCTCTCCTCGACATTCCTCCTACCAGCTGTAATACGTTGGTCCTCTCGTCTGTCTCGAATCACCAGCTTGGTGTGATTAAAGAAAGCAATCTTCCAAGCTTGGCGAGCCCTCTTAAACTCTGGCAACTGTTCCTTACGGGCTTGCATTGATGCCTCACACAGATCCGATTTATCTTAGCTCATTTTTCTCTGCATGTAAATATTTCTACCAATGTTCTAACACATATTGTACTGTAGATGGACTGGTTACAGGTCAGAGGACATGGTACAATATTATAATAATTCTATTGACCAAATTGATACATGATCATCAATATACTGTGTATGTGTTCATGTAATACGACTATGTAATTGTTATCCAATAAATAAACACTTTTTATAAAAGAGCAATGATACAATAGAAAGCCAGATGGCAATGCTTAATTATTTTGTTAATGAGTATACCTACACATTTTTTAATTTCCCTAAATGTTCTGCACTATATGAAGATTACTGCAATTCATATGCACAATGTACTGGTAAGTCAAAGTATAAGGTCAAAGGTCACTACCAATATATATATTATTTTTCTTAAGCTACATGAAATATTTGTACACACATTACTAGGGGTATCCCGTTTCCAAATACGATGATCAGTGAAGATATAATCTATTGTTTATTAATTTCACCACAACACCAAACACCTCCAATGAAATTAATGAAAGCATATAATTTTATGTGATGCAACAGGATTCGAACCCGGGATATCACACACAGATTTTTGGACACCTTAACCATTACACCACCAAGACGGTTAAAGGTTTATGCACACGCCTACGACTAATTATCCATTCTCGAATAATGGATATTAATCTAATCATGTTCATATTCCCACCGCACTATGGTAGCCTAATGTTTAAGGGAGAGGAAAGAATATTCATGAGGCACAGATCATATAGAACGGCCTCGCTATGAAATATCCCTGAACCTACTGATAATCTATTTTTTATTAATTTCACCACAACACCAAACACCTCCAATGAAATTAATGAAAGCATTTATGTGATCCACCAGGAACGTAAATCCCATCATAATTCATGTTTTATATTTAAACAAATATGTAATGTGTTACGACCGGGGCTACGAATAAAACAAGGGCACTTAATGATTGGACTAGTAATAGGGCACTATGCAACAACGGTACGCTAGATCCAAACCCTCGAACATATATGCCGGCGAACAAAAACACCTATACCCTCCAGAGTTAATCTGCGATAACGGGGTATCCTTAACTGGGCATAAATGTACTCTACTTCAGGCTAACCCACACTGGTATAGCCTGATAACAAACAAGATGCAAGTTACGTTAAAATGCATAAAAAGGAATCTATGGAAAGATCAATTAAATCACTGCAAGATTTAATACAATAAAAAGATGCTTCAATACAGTTACTCTAAACAACAATAAACTCTTCACTCCTATCTGAAAGAAAGTGATCCTCTAAGTTACGTTAATTGACTGGGGTGCTCTCTTGATAGATCCAGATCACAAGTATCTGGTTCTATCCTGGCGACCCTCAAAAGATAAGCAAAGAGGCAGCAAAGTGTGGAACTGGAACAGGCCAAAGCCCTCAGTCAACACAATGCTGTACTCGTAAAGAACGCAAGCGAAAAGACAACACAGGCTACCACAGGACCGGTCGAAGTTGTGTAGGTATAAGCAAACCATACACACATCGGTGACAATGACTACAGAAACCTTATCCCAGTCTAGCATTAAATAAAAGAGCAGAACACTAAATCAATAATGGAGACACACACAGACTTCTTAACCTCTACTAACTAAGAACCCTCAAACCTATTCTAAGTAAATGTAAATATCTCAGAGGACGGCGCATGCAATACAATGGGCCGGCTATGGAAACCGTATGCAGAACCCAAGGGGGCAAGTAATTGAATAAAGGTGAGCAGCAATGGAAAAGAAGAAGGTCAGAGAGAGAGACAGTGGTAAAGGGGGTGATCGGGAGAGAGTATGCAAAGGGATGTTAGAAGCATGCACGCCAAGCCTGTCCTGAGGAGAACAGCTCCTGTGGACCGCAGGAGCCCACAATGGCGCGATGTTCGGCCAATCACGGGCCGATACGTCACAAGGCAGCAGGCCCCTAGGACGCGCCAAGAACCACCAGCCAATCAAAGGCGAGGGAAAGCCCGCGCGAGCGGGAAAACTCCTCCGAGCGAGACATAACATACATACGCACGCACATATTACCACCTCGCTGCCTATATATCTCTCTCTCCTTAACTCTTACACAATGCATCTTATATTCTATTAATGATATAGAATACTTCCCGTTGTCACAGACAAAAATAAAGACCACCACTGGACTGTCTGTGACAATGCGAGCACAAGGAAAGAAAGAACAACATTCTCGGATAACTGTAGCCCATTTCGATGTCCCTGGCGAGCGCTAGTGGCTAACGAGAGGCGATTCTGCCCACGCTGGTAGACGTTACACCCCGCCCAAGATATAGGACGCTCAACATTAGGCGAGCACCATATCTGACAAGGCAGAATGCCGACAAGACCCGCCACACCTAGCCACTCCACCAGAAATGAAATGCAATGCTCAATTCTTACATAAAACAACATATTAGCATAAATAAAATCTTACAACCCCTCCCAAACATAATAGTATAATTTTAGCCTGCTATGCTCCCTGAGCGAGCTTCACAGAGCCCAGCCTACTAAGTGAAAGACAGGTTCAACTTAGGACTTTAGCTATAACATTGGCAACACACAATTAACTATAAAAAAGAAAGAGTTTTTATGTGATTTTTTTATTTAATTTTAATGTTGTTTTTTGACGGCTGCTCTACAGGGCAAGCCTGATTTTTCTCCACTCTCAACACACACTGACTGAACGGCGAGGGTTCTCCTGCAAACAAACCCTCCCGTGACAAACAATCAGCCAAAACATTATCAGTGCCCTTAGCATGCCACACATCCAACTTGTGTTCCGGCAGCAAAACAACACCTGACACTGATAAACTGCCCAGTTCATCACAAGACTGGCACTTCTCTTCGCTCTTTCCGGCAACGGGGCCTGCCAATAACCTTTCACTAGTTCTACCTTCGTGACGAGCGAGGCAGCCCCGATGCGGTCTATGGTATCGTCAATTCTAGGTAATGGATAGGCGTCTGTCAGGGATAATGCTTCCACACTCTTGCAATCACCATACACACGGATCTTGCCACTCAACTCACGTTGCAAACTCACTGGCAACGACCACTCACGATATCCTTTATCCCTCAGACCTTTTTTCCACATGTCGTCTAGCTCTGTTTTCACGACAGGCTGTTGAGCAGGATTTATACGGTAGGGAACTAACTTGAGCCTTGCACTGTCTACAGCCTCCATGTCGGATTCTACCCCGTACATCAGGCCTGCAGAAGCAACAAACATGCGGATGCACTGCCACAGCCTAGTAAACAACATCTCTTGGCACTCAGACACAAGAGGTTGCAACTTATCTCGAAGAACATCATGCCTCGTGCCCTCCCACAACCCAGCCGAGACCGCAGCTTCTAAACTAAAGTCTCCCTCCTTCTCCACCTTCGGCCCTAGAACAGCCAGGTCATGAGAGGGACAATCAGTACCACCTGTGCAGTCACTCCCATAGTTCATAATTGCTAAGGCTTCCCCGCCGATACCGTACATGCGCACCCCCGCATTCCTTACGACTACATCTGCCTGCGCAACATCACCACCTTCAGCGACATGGCCAGATACAGTCGGTCTATGGTAGGGCTGTTGCATTCGACTAGAGCAGCATTGGGAGGCTATGCAACGACCGGGCACATCCACTCCACAGCCAACCTCACCAATCTGCTCAATGTCCTCCTTCTGACCACCACCCTTGGCAGCCATGGGTCGACCCTGGCCTGACAACCATGCCAAAGCCTCGTCGCCCACCTTGAACCACCGAAACAACGAGGTCAATGGTCGGTTAACACTCAAGTGGCCTGCCAGCGGAACCTCGTGCACCGCCTGAGTTGTGAGGCTTGGGTGCTCGGCACGACCATTGGGGTCTGAACCGAGCTGGTGCTGGAGCGCTGGACACTGCTGCTCAGGCAGGTGCTCTAGCGCTTCCACAGCCACCAGACTCGTGTCCCCCGCCCACTGCTCCGCCGAGACATGACAATCCCAACTCTCCTCCACCTGGGCCCTACTGCCCCCCTCTCCTTCTCCACCTTGGCCGCTGCAGACCAACGCTGGGACAGTAGGCTGCTCAGGTGGTTGCCTCACAAACTCCTTTAACAGGTTCACATGACATGTTTCCCTGTCCTCGTGTTCAATAGCCCCGTTCCCACAACTCTCCTCCACCAGGGAACTACTAAGTCGCGGAGTGCCATCACGCCCAACCATGTCACAGGTGACAGGTTCTGGGGCCACTCCGGAGCTCACCTCTGGGTCAACTACTAAGTCGCTAAGAAGAGCCGCTGGGTCAAAACTCACAAAACTACTCCCAACTTTAGCTTTCTCCTTCCGACCGTTCCTCCGCTGGTCTAGAGACTGAGGAATAGGCTGTGACACCTTAGATGCACGAGATCGGGTGTCAACACACGCCCTCTGCTGTGATTGACACCTCTCGACCAACTCCTGCCCCTCCCTACTCACGTCGGCCGCCCTCTCGGCACCGACTAAGGATGGAACCAAAGAAGCAGGTACCGCAAAGTCATTGCCAAGAAGAAGGTCGACGCCCTCTACTGGCAGTTTCTCCACGATTCCGACATCCAACTCTCGTGTCACACCTTCAACCTCCAGCTCTACTCGAACCAACGGGTATGACCTTGTAGCATTAATACCCTGCACCACAACCACCCGTGCCGCATTTATAGGTTGGCCTGTAAAGTTTTTCATCAGAGTCTGGGATGCACCTGTATCACGCAACAACTCCAACCCATGCTTGTAACCTGCCCAACTCACGCAGCCACACCCTCTATGGTCGCAAAAAGCATCGCGGACAGGTTTCGAGCCTTCCGGACACCTCTTCACTGGCTGTGCCCCCGCATCTGACATATCACCCCGGGTAAATGCAGAAGACCTCAGAGACACCCCAATGTTGCTAGCCAAAGACACGACTGCAGTTGGTTGGTTACTAGGGCAGGAACGTGCGAAATGCCCCTTGTTATGACACTTAAAACACTCTACTTCACCCTTGGACTTCCCCTGAGGTGGGGAAGGGCCCTGACCTTTCTTAAACGGGACGGTTTTAGGTTTGTGATCAAAATTGGTATCATTGCTCTTACTTTCGTTATTAAATGTTGCATCACTGACTCGGGGGGGTGGAGTGTTGCGCCCCTTGTTAACTGCATCGGTCCGTTGTGCAGACCCGCACCCACGAATCAGCGACATTCTCAGGTCAGCCATCTCAGCTGCCTTTTGTAGAGTTTTAGGCTGTTTCTCTTTGAGGTTCAAAGTCAGGTCGCCGCTTGTGCACTTAAAAAATTGCTCTAGAAGGACTAACTGCTCAAGCTCTCCGAACGTCGTCACCTTCTCTGACCTCAGCCAATTTCTCAAAGCATCAGACAGTTCCCGGGCATGTTCTAGAAAAGTGCACTCACGACCCTTCGTAACACCCCGGAACTTCAACCTATATGTCTCTGGTTGTAACTCGTACGCCCGCAGAACAGCTTCCTTCAGTACCTCATAATCGATGCAAGACTCCAAGGGCAATGCATCATATGCCTTGAGTCCTTTGCCAACCAACCTAGAGGAAACAAGGGCTGCCCACTTAACCTCGGGCCATTGGTGCTCCCGGCACTTCTTCTCAAAACGCAGGAAAAACTTGGTGACACCCGACTCATCAAATGCAGGGACTAACTTAAGAAGGTGCGATAAAGACTGATCAAGACCTCGATTCCCAGAACCGAGACGCTGCCCTGTCGACTCCACCCGAGACTTCTCAAGATCTCTGTCTGCACAGTACTTCGTAGCCTCCACCTGAAGCTCGGCTTCCCGCTGCTGCTGCTGAATCTTAGCCATCTCAAGCTGCTGCTGCTGCTCAGATTCATGCTTTCGTTGCTCAGCCTCATGCTTTCGTTGCTCAGCCTGCTGGTTAAGTTTGGCGAGTTCGAGCTGAAACAACATCTCGGCAGACAAACCTTGAGGAGGGGGTGCTACTATCGGGGACCCACCCCGTGAATCACTTAGAGGCATACCCAACCGCCAGCGGGCATCGGCCTGCGGGAACGTACCCGGCTCCGGAGCCCGAGGGGGCGCCATGGTAGGAGTCGAGTGGAATGGGGGCTGGGCAGAAGGTGCCCCAGCTCCCGCTCCACCCGAAGCCCCACGCACCCCACCGAGCACACAGGTAACCAGCTCACTTCTCGACAAACCGCTAGTACCGGAAAACCCTAAGACTGTGGCAACACACTGTAGTCCGTACCGGTCTAGCCCCGACACACGATCCGCTGACACAGGCTCCTCCAAAAATATCCGAGCATCCTCCTCACTGTTCACCACCCAAGCGCCCCTAGACAACTCCACCTTCTCCACCTCCTCGCCTGCCTCCCGTATTGAGTCCTCACTGTACACTGATCCGTCGTTCGACATAGTGTCCACCGAAAATTCTCAACGTTTATAAAAAAAAAGAAGTACCTAAACTCTCATGTAGCACTATTCACTCAAAAAAATGCTTGAAGACAACTCAAGTGCTATACTACGTTGCCAAAAAAAATTCCAACGTGTCCAAAATAGTCCTCAAAAACAAATGTCCAAAAATCCTGCAATTATTTCTTAGTTCATTTGGTATGACGACTAAGATAAGATACTAGGCAAGGTCGCCATTTGTTACGACCGGGGCTACGAATAAAACAGGGCACTTAATGATTGGACTAGTAATAGGGCACTATGCAACAACAGTACGCTAGATCCAAACCCTCGAACTTATATACCGGCGAACAAAAACACCTATACCCTCCAGAGTTAATCTGCAATAACGGGGTATCCTTAACTGGGCATAAATGTACTCTACTTCAGGCTAACCCACACTGGTATAGCCTGATAACAAACAAGATGCAAGTTACATTAAAATGCATAAAAAGAAGGAATCTATGGAAAGATCAATTAAATCACTGCAAGATTTAATACAACAAAAAGATGCTTCAATACAGTTACTCTAAACAACAATAAACTCTTCACTCCTATCTCAAAGAAAGTGAAGTATAGTCCTACAGCATAGACCTGGAAACTTCTGAAGAAAGTCTGATGCTCATAAGATGCTCGTATCTTAAATTATATAAAGGCAGGAGGCAGGACACCACACATGTAAACTGAATACACTAAAAGATAGGACATATATTGTTAACAAACACGAGAATACTATAAATGCGCAACGGTAGCAATGCTCGACACTAAAAGAAGTACTTCCTCATTAACGAAACAGTCTGCTATGGTTGTGAAACTCAACAACAACCTAGACTAATAAATGCTGTGAATAATAATGCGTACATATCAAAGAGCTTATATTAAATACTAATAAGTGTCTACTCGATTAATAATGTCTAGCTGGAATACTCTAGGTAAGGAACTGGGGTTGAGCATGACAGGCTCGTAGCCTAGCGATGTCCTTAAGACTGCATCCTTTAAGTTACGTTAATTGACTGGGGTGCTCTCTTGATAGATTCAGATCACAAGTATCTGGTTCTATCCTGGCGACCCTCAAAAGATAAGCAAAGAGGCAGCAAAGTGTGGAACTGGAACAGGCCAAAGCCCTCAGTCAACACAATGCTGCACTCATAAAGAACGCAAGCGAAAAGACAACACAGGCTACCACAGGACCGGTCGAAGTCGTGTAGGTATAAGCAAACCATACACACATCGGTGACAACGACTACAGAAACCTTATCCCAGTCTAGCATTAAATAAAAGAGCAGAACACTAAATCAATAATGGAGACACACAGAGTTCTTAACCTCTACTAACTAAGAACCCTCAAACCTATTCTAAGTACATGTAAATATCTCAGAGGACGGCGCATGCAATACAATGGGCCGGCTATGGAAACCGTATGCAGAACCCAAGGGGGCAAGTAATTGAATAAAGGTGAGGAGCAATGGAAAAAAAGAAGGTCAGAGAGAGAGACAGTGGTAAAGGGGGTGATCGGGAGAGAGTATGCAAAGGGATGTTAGAAGCATGCACACCAAGCCTGTCCTGAGGAGAACAGCTCCTGTGGACCGCAGGAGCCCACAAAGGCGCTGTCGGGAATAGGGTAATGATCCCGACAGGTTTTGGTCCAATAGGACATTTGAATTTGGCGGTATCGTATCGCTTGTACGATTTCGGCTGGTTCTTTGTGTATTGTAGTTTATTCTTAAGTTAGGTTAAATATTAACTGTAATGTATAAATATCTACATCAGCTCTAGATGTATTATGAAACCAAGTTATGGGTTATAATTATTATGAGCCGGCAGCCATATGTAATTTCGCGAAGCGATCGGACGCCGGCCCTTTAGTCTCTCAATCAACACCATACAGTCAACATCTCCTCCCCCGGCTCTGACTCAACCCACAGTTCACCATGTGCTACAAATATTAATCTATAACAATATTAACAACAGTCCTACATCACCAGTCCTCTAAGCTAAGTTCATTGTATCGATATTGTATTATGTGAACATTCCTACATGTCATGCAATTGAATTAGCCGCGTGTGTGGGGGACTGGATTAGACCCATCGAATACCTCGTTGGTAATTATATTATAACTATTTGTTGGGATATTTCATGTACCAGTGATATGCAATTTAACCTCTTTATCTAAATTCCCGACAAATAATGGTCCTTCGTGCCCTTAAGCTTCCGTACCGTAGTACCGTTTTGTTTGCTTCCTTGACGCTTGTGGGCTAACAAATGACTGCCGCCTCGCGCGTTGTTGGCCGACTGCCATTTCCCTAGTTTAGACCCAGCTTCTTCCCTCGTGTTTTTTACCATTTAGGCGCCGTCCCTATCTTTTTTGGGACTAGTTTCCAGGTTTTTTGGGGCGTGTGATCCTTGGCGTTTTTTGGTGGGTTAGCTGGGCTGGAGTTTGGGGTAGGGGTAATTTCGTCGGCCACCATTTTGCGCTCCTGGCTAGGCTAGGCTAAGCAGTCTGGGCCTGCGGGTGTCTGCGGTTGCTGTTCATTTCGCTTTGGTGGTGTGCCTGTGGTGTTAGTGGTGTTTTGTCATTGTGAGACTCATTCTTCATTTTGCTGGTGGGGAGGGTTCTCATGTGACCTTTTATATTTCAATTTCATAATAGCCTAGGCCTAGTTGCTTACAGTGGCGGTCATGAGAGTCGGTCTTTGTTAATTCCTAAGCGATTGACAGTTAATAGTCAGACCTCATGATTGTAGCTTAACCAACTAGGCTTACCTATAAAGGGCTTACAATAATTAGTGCTTCACCTTACCCTTTCTTTAATAGATTTAGTATTTAATTCTTTTGTCTAGTTAGATAATTTCCTTTCGATAGTTTATGTTAAGGGGAATGTAATTATTATGTAATTCTTTTTGAGTAAATTTCTTAAGTAATGGGGGTTTGCCGCTGTTGATTCCTAAGCGATTAACGGTTTGTAGTCTGACCTCATTGTAGTTTAAGTTGCTTAAAATTAGACCTTAACGATGACAGATTTAAAGAAACTTAAGATTCTTAAGGGAGGGATGAAGGGAAGTTTAAATAGATGTTTAAGAGATCTTGATGAATTTTTAATAAGTGCTACGGCTGATCAAATTAAAGGTAAATTTGCTACTGTTACTAAATCGCTAGCTACTTATGATAGTTATGCTCAGCAGGTATATGGTTTATTGACAGTTACTGACGATGTGGAAGAAGAAATGTCGGCAGATCTTGAGTACTTTGAGAATGTTAATACAGCCTTAGCCAGACTATCTTCCACCCAAGAATCAACCTCTGTTAAGGATACCGGTACACCAAAGGCGACTGGTTTTAACCTGCCGAAGCTTACTTTGCCTACCTTTTCCGGGGATTCGGCTACCTGGACTGGATTTTGGGATATTTTTGAGTGTTCCGTCCATCATAATAAAACACTCACATCCATCCAAAGGTTCACATATCTCCGTGGTCAATTGAAAGGGGAGGCATTGAAGTTAGTCGATGGGTACAAGCTAGAAGCTACCAGCTACGAGTCTGTAGTGGAGTTGCTGAAGAGAACTTACGGGAGAGTGGAAGTCATCAAGACCGCTTTAATTACCAAATTCTTCACACTAGATCCTCCATCCTATGATGTGGCGGACCTAAAGGAGTACTATGCCTCCTTTGAGAGCCTCCTCCGATCTATGGAGACAATGGCCGTCACCAAGGAGGAGATATTTAGTGTGAATATCTTGAATAAGATACCCTCTCCCCCAAGGGAAATCTTACGACGACAACTAAGCGACTCTCCACTAAACTTGGAAGCGTTGGTGCAGGTGTACCAGACTGAAGTCTTCAATATGGAGAGTACTGGACACTACCGACAAGTGGAGATGTCGCCATCTACTGCAGCTTTCCCGGTACAGACTTCTCCTAAACAGAAAAGGCCAATATCATTAGGTTGTAAGTTGTGCAGTGTCCACGGTCATCTGTGGTATCAGTGTCCTAAGTATCCTAAGGCTACACAGAAGATTGGCAAGGCTAAATCGCTTAAGTTATGTACCAGCTGTCTGGCAAGAGACCACTTCAACAGTACCTGCACCAATTCCTACATCAAACCTTGTAAGTATTGCAAGGGGAAACATTGGTTTTCCCTTTGTACCCAGTCTGATCGGCACGACGACAAAGAAAAGGGGAGAACCCCCAAAGAGTCACATGAGAAAAGTAAGAGCGAGGGTGATAAAGTATCTTCCATGTCCATTGCTTCTCGAGAATGTCAATTGCTTCCTACTATGATGCTGCCAGTAGTGGGGAGTAATAATAATACTATAATGACGCGCACCTTACTTGACCAGTGCTCACAGAGGTCATTCGTTCTGCGATCATCATTACCCCAGCTCAAGTGTACCTCCAAGGGTCAAGAGAATTTGCGTCTCCATGGTTTCACTGGTGAAATAGATTCCAGTGACTATGATATCGTGGAGATTTCCTATGTTTGTAGAAGAAAGGTATGTCCCATCAAGGCTGTTGTGGTCGACACTCTACCCAGTTTCTATATAGCATCAGAGATTCAACCACATTTGAAATATCTCAGATGCAAGGGGTATAAACTGGCTGATGATCAACTCTCTGCTAACAATGGTATTATGCTACTGGTCGGAACTGATTATTACTACGACCTGGTTCACCCTGGATATCGGCGGGTAGATAAGCTAATAATGCTCCCCACGATCCAAGGTTATGCCATTACTGGATCCTATGCCACTTCCTCTCAAGACACACAAGTGGAGGTGGTTACGGTCCTCAAGGTAGCAGTAAGCCCCATAGATAAATATATTAGGCCAAATGTGCCCAATAATACATGTACTGATATAGATAAGCTATGGGACTTGGACAATATTGGAATTGACCCACATGAACTTGATCGTGAGTCCAAGCTAGCGTTAAGCTCGTATGTAGAGACTGTATCGTATGACTCTGGCAGAGGTCAGTATGTGGTAAGGCTCCCTTGGAATGATAACAAGAGTAAATTACCTACTAACTTCCATCTAGCACTTGGTAGGTTACGTGGCCTTCAGAAGCAGTTTGTCAAGGATCCAAGTTATTGCGAGACTTATGCGGCAGTTTTAGCCGAGCAGGTACAACGTGGATTTGTGGAGAGAGTAGATCTCAATGAGTATGGGGATAACATCCATTACCTTGCTCACCATGGGATTAAAAAGGACAGTTCCACCACTCCTGTTCGTATTGTGTATGACTGCTCTGCTAAATCCAGTGATCGCTCCTATAACCTGAATGATTGTTTGTACACGGGTCCGTCCCTGGTCTCTGATCTAGCGCAAATTATGTTGCGCTTCAGATGTCATAAGTTTGCATGGGTCGCCAATATTGAGAAGGCCTTCCTGATTCTTCAACTCCATTGTGAAGACAGGGACTCGACAAGATTTTTATGGCCACGGGACCCAATGGATCTAGATTCAGAGTATCTGGTCTACAGGTTCAGAGTCGTCTTATTCGGGGCGACCTGTTCCCAGTTCCTTCTCAACGCTACTATCTTGCGTCATCTTGAGGAGGCTGGACTAGATCCTGACTTCAAGAATGAGATCAAGCAGGGGATCTATGTGGACAATCTTCAAGGCACCGGAGACAATGAAGATTTATTGCTCAAGAGATGCTGGGAGATCCGCGATATATGTGCCAAGGCTCATTTATACTTAAGAGAATGGGCCACTAATAGTGATCTTTTGAAAGGTCAATTTACTTCTGACGGTGTAGCTACTGAGGATAGTGAGGTGAAGTTTTTAGGTCACAAATGGGACACTACCACAAATTGTATATTCTTCTGTCACACCCCATACGGCAGTGAGCTTATGACCAAGCGAAACTGCTTAAGCTTGTCAGCGAGGTTGTTTGATCCCCTAGGTTTTTTGCTGCCTGTAACAATCCGTGCTCGTATGTTTTTACAGCAACTGTGGCGGCTAAAACTAGATTGGGACACGCCCCTCCCGATTGAGTTACAAGATACTTGGCGGTTGATTTGGTCGGACCTTTCCACATGTTGCAAGGTCCAACTTCCTCGTCAGGTTATTAGTGGTCACCAGGTGGATCTACATGCCTTTTCTGATGCTAGTAATAGTGCGTACGGTACTGCCATATACATATGCAATGGTAGTGAAGCGACACTGGCTATAGCGAAGGCCAAAGTAGCCCCTATAAAGAAGATTACAGTTCCTAAATTAGAACTTACTGCATTGCTTCTGTCTGCTCGTCTAATAAAGTTTACACTGGATGCTTATACAGACATACTACAGATTAATAACGTCTATGTCTGGAGCGACAGTCACATAGCGCTTTCATGGGTACACAGCCAGAAAGTGTTACCTGTTTATGTTTCTAATCGCACTGATGAGATACATAACTTAGTTCCTACAGCTAAATTTCGCTATGTGAGCACCAGGGTTAACCCCAGTGACATCATTTCCCGGGGATCTCGGCGCAACAGTATATGTCGTCCTCTATTTGGTGGCATGGACCTCCATGGCTTACATCTCCAACTGAATGGCCTCAGGATTTCAGGGAATGCATATCTGATCCTTCAAGTCGGCCCCAAGATGATGTGTTAAGTAGTTCGAATGTGAGTACTACACATCAGGATAACAAGTTGGTAGAGTGGGAACGTTACGGCAGCTATGATAAAGTAATACGGGTATTTGCATGGATATACCATTTCATTAACAACATGAGAAGTCGGGCTCACGGGTCTTTCCTTAGTGAAGATTCGAAGCATATCAGACTCCATGAATTGAGATCAGCAGAAGCAAAACTAATATGTTTAGTACAAAAGGAATCTTATCCTACTGAACATCAAATCCTGAGCAAGGAGTCAAAGGCCAAACCCTCTAACTTAATGAGGCAGCTAGGATTATATATGGAAGGAGGCATAATTAAGTGTAGAGGCAGGACACAAAGGGCGGACATTATTGATTCTGCGAAATATCCTGTCCTCCTTAGCTCCTCTCATTTGATTACCAAACTATTGATTCGCCAATGCCATAGGACCTGCCTACATTTTGGCGTAAATTATGTTCTGGCGTATATGCGACAACGTTAGTGGATCCCTAAGATGCGACAAGCAATTAAAGGGATCCACAATAGCTGTACTATCTGTAAAAGATTACAGGGTAAGCCTTACTCCCCAGTTGATCTACCTCCCTTGCCTGAGTTCAGGGTACAAAGGACTGAACCATTTCAGGTAACCGGGGTAGACTACACCGGAGCGATTCATGTTAGAGAATCGCCCGGTAGTATCATAAAGGTATATGCCGTCCTATTCACATGTGCGGTAACCAGAGCGATTCATATTGAATTGATTGACGACCTATCCAGTGAGGGGTTTTTGCATACTCTAAGACGCTTTGCAGACCGCTATGGTTTCCCTTAAATTATTATGAGCGATAATGCGACTTGTTTTGTCGGGGCCTCTAAATATCTTCAGAGTTTAATGGATGACCCGCAGGTTGTGGCTACCCTCACTGGAAAGGGTTGTCAGTGGAGATTTATACCAGCACGTGCACCATGGTTCGGGGCGATTTGGGAGAGAACAATCGGTATCGTCAAATCTGCCATGAAGAAGGTATTAGGAAGGGCACTGGTGACCAGACGGGAGTTGCAAACCATCTTAATAGAAATTGAGATGTCAGTCAACGACAGGCCCTTGACCTATACCTCGGCAGATGTTGACGACCTCTTGCCCATTTCGCCTTCTATGCTAACACGTGGACGAACCCTTAATACCTTTCCTAGATCGTCCGTAAATGACGAAGATCTGCAAGACCCTACGTTCGGCAATGCTGATGCCACACGTCGTCGCTTCCAGTATGTAAACAAGGTGTCCGACGATCTATGGAAACGGTGGACCCAAGAATATTTGCTGTCTCTTCGCGAGCGTCACTCTCATAAGATCAAAGGGACGAATCAACGATGGCCTCGTATCGGGGATATCGTCCTGATTCATGATGAGCGTCCTAGGTTATTTTGGAAGCTTGGGAGGATTATCCATTTGTTCCAGGGCATTGATGGTCTTATAAGGGTTGCTAGAATATGAACTTCGACTGGGGTTACTACTCGCCCAGTCGTAAGGTTATATCCCTTGGAGCAGGATGTAGAACTGCCGGATGATCCTGGCGTCTCTACTGATACCCCTCCGCGGGAGAGTGCTGGTGACAGTGCTCCTCGAGGTGGGGCAGCTGATGATAAGGATGATCCTCCTCAGGCTTCAGGTGGCGCTCGTCCCAAAAGGAGGGCGGCTATGAGTTCCGTGGATCTTTGGAGATCAAAGATCAAACAAGGTGATCTTTGACTTCGATGTCCTTTTTTTGTTCTCTGTATATAGCTCCTGTATATCATTTTTGGTGGCGGGCAATATGTCGGGAATTAGGTAATGATCCCGACAGGTTTTGGTCCAATAGGACATTTGAATTTGGCGGTATCGTATCGCTTGTACGATTTCGGCTGGTTCTTTGTGTATTGTAGTTTATTCTTAAGTTAGGTTAAATATTAACTGTAATGTATAAATATCTACATCAGCTCTAGATGTATTATGAAACCAAGTTATGGGTTATAATTATTATGAGCCGGCAGCCATATGTAATTTCGCGAAGCGATCGGACGCCGGCCCTTTAGTCTCTCAATCAACACCATACAGTCAACATCTCCTCCCCCGGCTCTGACTCAACCCACAGTTCACCATGTGCTACAAATATTAATCTATAACAATATTAACAACAGTCCTACATCACCAGTCCTCTAAGCTAAGTTCATTGTATCGATATTGTATTATGTGAACATTCCTACATGTCATGCAATTGAATTAGCCGCGTGTGGGGGACTGGATTACACCCATCGAATACCTCGTTGGTAATTATATTATAACTATTTGTTGGGATATTTCATGTAGGCTACCAGTGATATGCAATTTAACCTCTTTATCTAAATTCCCGACAGGCGCGATGGTCGGCCAATCACGGGCCGATACGTCACAAGGCAGCAGGCCCCTAGGACGCGCCAGGAACCACCAGCCAATAAAAGGCAAGGGAAAGCCCGCGCGAGTGGGAAAACTCCTCCGAGCGAGGCAGAACATACATACGCACGCACATATTACCACCTCGCTGCCTATATTTCTCTCTCTCCTTAACTCTTACACAATGCATCTTATATTCTATTAATGATATAAAATACTTCCCGTTGTCACAGACGAAAATAAAGACCACCACTGGACTGTCTGTGACAATGCGAGCACAAGGAAAGAAAGAACAACATTCTCGGATAACTGTAACCCATTTCGATGTCCCTGACGAGCGCTAGTGGCTAACGAGAGGCGATTCTGCCCACGCTGGTAGACGTCACAAATGTAGATGCCTATTACATCGTCGCAGGTTTGGTTATGCATTTATCTTTCCCTAATGCAGAGCTGTACATGCACGTCTACTGTATTGTTGAGATGTTCATTAATTAGCAGTAATAAGAAATTACCAAAATATTAATGCTTTCATAACGTTCTCTTAGCCACTTACTATTATTTAGTGTTCCTGTATGTGTTATTCCAGATGATGGTGGTACAGCTGGAAGCAGGTCAGAACGCCCAAACTCCAAATAAGCCACATCCCTAAAAGTTAGGATACTTTAGGCTTGGCTAGATTAGGTTAGGCCAGCTAGGTTTGGTTAAGTTAATTCCGGTTTAGTTAGATTATAATTTATTAGGATATATTGATTGTGTCAATGGTACCAATAGACTGGAATAGTGCATGTATTGTGCCGTTGTACAAGGGGAAGGGAGATCGGCAGGAGTGTTCAAGTTATAGAGGTATTAGTTTATTGTCAGTGGTTGGAAAGCTGTATGGCAGGGTGTTGATAGAGAGGATAATAAAGTGTACGGAAGTTGCAATAGGAGAAGAACAGTGCGGTTTTAGGAGGGGAAGAGGGTGCGTGGATCAGATGTTTGCAGTAAGACAGTTATGCGAGAAGTATTTAAAGAAGCATAAGGAGATATTTTGGGCTTTTATGGATTTGGAAAAAGCTTATGATCGTGTGGATCGAGAAGCAATGTGGAAGGTGTTAAGGATTTATGAAATTGGAGGAAATTGTTAGAAGCAGTTAAGAGTTTTTATGAAGGGAGCAGAGCATGTGTTAGAGTAGGAAATGGTGAGTGAGTGAATGGTTTGACGTAAAGGTAGGTTTGCGACAGGGTTGTGTAATGTCACCATGGCTGTTTAATATGTTTATGGATGGTGTGGTGAGGGAGGTGAAAATGAGAACTATGGGAAGAGGAATGGGTTTAGTAGGAAAGAATGGTAGAGAATGGGAGTTGACTCAGTTGCTGTTCGCTGATGACACAGTGTTGGTGGCGGATTCTGAGGAGAAACTGCAGTGGGTAGTCAAAGAGTTTGGTGTCATTTGTGGAAGGAGGAAACTGAAGGTGAACATCAATAAAAGTAAAGTAATGGTGTGTAATAGGGGTGATCGTAGGGTGAATCTGGATGTGAGGCTGAATGGGGAAATATTGGAACAAGTAGAGTGTTCTAAATATCTAGGAGGAACAATAAGCAGGAGTGGAGGTATGGTAATGAAGGTAAAACAGAGAGTGTGTGAAGGAAGGAAGGTTTTCAGAGCAATGGGAAGTATGTCGAAGATGAGAAATATCGGAATGAAAGTAAAAAGTGCAATGTATCAAGGAATTGTTGTGGCCAACAGTGTTGTATGGGGCTGAGACATGGGCTCTGAAGGTAAAGGAGAGAAGAAAGATGGATGTGATGGAGATGAGCTGCTTGAGAAGTATGTGTGGAGTTACTCGTAGAGACAGATTGAGGAATGAAGAGATACATAGGAGAGTGGGGCAGCAGGAACATTTGTCAGCCAGAGTGGACAGAAGGGTGCTGAGATGCTATGGTCACATTGAACGAATGGAAGATGAAAGGCTTACAAAGAGAATATGTGAGTCAGATACAAGAGGAGATGGAAGGGCAGGAAGACCCCCATTGAGATGGAGAGACTGTGTAAGGCAAGATTTAGATGATAAAAGAATGACTATAGATCAGGCAAGATAAGTGGTAATAAACAGGAATGAATGGAGAATGCTTGTGAATATATGAGTGAACACGTGGTCATTTGGGGGAAGGGGTCGGGCGCAAGTTGGACTAGATAATAGTCCATCAGGCGCCTGGCCCGGGGAGACGATAAATATGAAGGGTACGCCTGGAAGTGTGGTGGGCGGGCTTGTGGTGGTAGGGCTTCGCTGCATGTCTGCCTGCTGAGATTTGAACCTCTCCGGGTGGTCGGGGGCCAAGGGAGTGCTGGAGTGACCTTGGTGACCCTGGTCTCGGGGTCTTCTCCTGGATGACCTAGATATGTGTGATTTTGTATTTTGTTTTCGTGTGTTCGTTGTTTTCTGTTGTGTTTTGCGTGTCCCTGTTCATGCTCTGTCTTGAGTCGGCCACCTCAAAAAAAATAAAAATAAATTAAAAACAAAAAACAAAAATATATAAACAAATAAATAAATAAATAAAAATAGATAAAAACTAAAATAGGAAAAGTGGGGATTGGGCCTGAGTAAATAGATAGATAGATAGATAGGATATATTGATTAAGGTTAGGGTAAGAGACTATGGGCGTTCTGCTTGTGGCCATTTAGGAGTGTGGCCATTCTGACTTGACACCGTACTGGTGGTAGAGGTGCTACTCCTCCTGCTGGTTCTCATCCTTAAGGCCCAACATGGAGATTCTGGAGAGCACGGAGGAGAATCTGTGGAAGGCTGTGGAGGAGGAGACAGTCAGGCCCTCCAAGTGAATCACACGTACAGAGCCGCTCCGGTCACCCACAACCACGTTCTGAGAAATATCAAGTTCAAGTTAGTGGGATAGGAGAGTGTGGGAAATAAGGTTAGGCAATTAAGAATACTGTAGATTAGAAAGAAGAGCTACGTCGTGTTCAGTGTGCTAATGAAGTTAGAGATGGAGAAATTATAGAAGTATTGTAGGAGCGGGAAGTTTGTAGGTCGTCTCAGAAGTCTAATGGTTTATCCTTTCATTATATAGTACATGAGGTATAGTAAGGACACATGATGTAATGGCCCACGCTATGATCAGTAAGCTTTAATAAATATATAGAGGGCAATCAGTAATCATGCTAAACTGCCTATCATTTAATTATACTATATTATGTATTATTGAGATAAACAAATCCCAGCGTTAACCTACCCTTGAGTGAGGACTAAAGGCAACACAAGTGGCTGCCTGGACTGGATGTGTGAGGGCAGGTGTCTGGGTGGATACAGAGTTGTCCCACTGGTATAGTACTCATAATTCAGTCTTAAGATGAACAAATTCGTCTGATGATAGCTAGAAGGTATTATAAGAAGATAATAAATGTTCACTTGCCCTTGTGTGAGGACTGAAGGCAACACAAGTAGCCGCCTGGACCGGATGTGTGAGGGCAGGTGTGTGGGTGGATACAGAGATGTCCCACAGGTGAAGCCCTCCACCGTGAACACTGGCCACCAGGTTAGTGTACCAAGGGCACCAACAGGCATCCACATACCCGCCCGGACCTGAGGAGGCCTGGGGGAGAGAAAGGAATAACAAGGGATCAAGGGGAGGTATTTGGTGGTTCTGGACTCCCATTCTTCTTCATGTTTAGCCCATTAGTTAGGCGATATTAAGACAAGGGCAAGGTGGGGAGATTGTAGGCACCAATCGATCAGGGCTAGACCCAGGTGAGGTTATAGGCATGGGATAAAGAGTCGCTGGAACTCCTGTTTCATTTGCTTGGCCTCTCTTACTGATTTGCTTTGTGCCTCATTTACACTGAGAGCAATCCAGCTAGCTCTCACAAACACCTTCTCTTCCTATCCACTTCACTACAATAAACATGCACACCACACTTCATTCCTCCACACCAATTTTTTTGAAAATGATTAATTATTAATTGCCTCGAAGTCCCCGGGAGGGGGGGGGGGGAGACCATAAATGCCCCCACACCCGACCGCCCATCCCCTGACGACCCCACAAAATTACCTGGACCTCGGCCTGTTACTCTTTCTATTGATTTCTGCAACATTCTCGGACTTTCCTCTAACTTTCACTCTGTTGAACACCATCTCTCCTCCTATAAACCTGATCTTCTCTTCCTCACCGAAACTCAGGTGTCTGTAGCAACATCCAGCAGCCCCTTCTCTGTATCCTCCTACTTTCTCTATCCTAGTTTCAAAGCCAACAGCGGATGTTGTGCATATGTGCACAACATACTCACTTGCTCTCGTGTTCCCGATTTCGACTCCTCTGAATTCTCAACTTTATGGCTCAAACTTTCCTGTCATTTTCTTACTAAATATTTCTGTGCTGTCTAGCTTTCCCCTAACTCTACCAACTTTCTTAAATTCTTTGACTATTTAAACTCTACAGTGGAACACATTCTATCCATTTCTCCTTTCTCAGAAATCTCCATCTTAGGAGATTTCAACGTTCACCACCGCCAATGGCTCTCCTCTCACACTACTGACCCAGCTGGTGAACAAGCCTACGTATTTTCTATCATAAATGACCTAGAGCAGTTAGTTCAGCAACCCACCCGTATCCCGGATCGCATCGGAGATCGGCCCAACATTCTTGACTTGTTTCTAACTTCTAACCCTTCTTATTATACTGTTGATCTTTTCTCTCCTTTGGGCTCCTCTGACCATAAACTTATCTCTGTCACCTGTCCTATCTCTCCAGTACGGCCACCCGATCCTCCTAGCCGGCGGCGCTTGTTGCACTTCGGCGCTGCCGACTGGAAGGCTCTCCGGCAGTACTTCTTTGATTTCCCATGGAATGATTTCTGCTTCCGTGGCCGGGGACCCTCGGAGAGTGCTGAACGCATTACCGAGGTAATCCTATCGGGCATGGAAGCATACATTCCATTCTCTTTCTCTCAGACTAATGCTAAAGAATCTTGGTTTACTCACGCCTGTTCTACTGCTGTCCGCAATAAGGAGGAAGCATTCAAGCGGTACCGACGCCTTAAAACTCAAGACTCTAATTCTTCCTATGTTTCTGCCCGGAATCAAGCCAAATCTGTTCTTCGACTTGCCAAACACTCTTTCATCAATAAAAAATGCACTGAACTATCCAACTCTAGCTCTTCCCAACCTTTCTGGCATCTAGCCAAAAACCTCTTCAACAATTTCTCTTCCTCGTCTTTCCCTCCCCTTTTCCACTCTGATGGCACAACCATCACTTCTTCCTCTGACAAAGCTAAACTCTTCGCTCAAACCTTTGCTAGAAACGCCACC